>CM066034.1:677843129-678443129 GCA_033557465.1 Ichthyophis bannanicus | reverse complement strand
TGGGCAACAGGGTTCTCTCAGCTGTTCCATGAAGATCTGTGGCTTCCATCGCACAGGAGTTGGGTGAGGCTGCTTCTGGAGGTGTTATTCACAAGATACAGAGACCATAGGCCATGACTATGGAGTTGCCGTGGGATGCAGTACAAGGTCTTAACATCTTGTTGCATACTTTGGCAAATAGATTTGTGGGAGATTTAACTACTGTATCACAGGCTGTGATTGAGCACTCTCAGGCATTGGATACTTTTTTTCAAAGGTCTGATGCTCTCGAGTTAAAACATAGTGCTGTTCAGGTTGTTGGAGATGCCCTGGTGAAGGATAGTAACATTATTTTTTGACGAATGGAGCACCTTCCCCAGGTCTCTTCTTATACCTCCAATTGACATGGTAAAAAAAGTATTTCATTGAGATATTGGGTATGAACTCTGGTAATCTTCTCCTTCTTAGTAAGGGCTCAATACCTTTCCGCTAGTGGTGTTAACCCTTAAGGGGGGCAGGGGGACTCCTTGGGGGATAATCTCACGGAGTTCCAAGTCCTCTTTGGAGGTGATTACCCAGAGGACAACCTTGTTCTTTACGTTTGCCCTAGAATTCGACCGCAGTTCTGTGTTTAAACTTTATTTTCGTTCTATGAATAAGCTTTTTTTAGGCTCAAAGATTTGCATGTTTCCTGATACATAAGGGATACACAAAAGTGACACCAGAATTTCCTGGCACTGTGTCCCAGGGCTTTGGTTCTGGGGATGAATTTTCTTTACATTTTCCTTGAGTACGTATGATTGAATGTGAAAGAAAGAATTATACCTTTTTGGAGCCTAGACAGCTATCTGAATTTATTGTGGCAAGAGAGGAGATTAATGTCCTCGTCCCTGTTGGGATTTGTATCACCAGGGAATGCGCTTTCAAGTTTAGTTATTTTTCCTACTTTTTGTAAAATTGCTTTGATTCTGCTTTTCCTTTTTTGCTGGGCTAATGTTTATTTTATTCTGCGGAACTTGTTTCTGGGGATTATTTTTTATATTCTATGTCTCAATTTCTTTGTCACTTTTTTTTAAGTGTGTTTCAATATTGATTAAAAAAAACCCCTGCTTCCTCAGAAGAAACATTATGCAGTGATCAAGGAAGCCCTCGCTGTCAAGTGGGCACTCAAAACATTCAAATACTACTTGCTCAGCTATCCATTTATGATGGTAATGGACCACCAACCCCTTAAGTGGCTGACTCAACATAAAGAGTCCAACAGCCGTTTTATGCGGTGGTTCTTGAGTCTCAAAACCCTATCAGTTCCCGGTCTGCCACAAGGCTGGTTGGACTCACCTGAATGTGGACCTCCTTTCCAGAGTGGAGATCCTGGGTGAGGCAGGTGCTCAACAGAGCATGGTTGAGCGGAGGGGGAGGATGTTTGATGGGGTCTATAGAGTGTTGCCTGTCCCTCTTCAGAGGGATTATCAACAGTCTCCTTTAAGGGAGCCTGCAGCCCAGAGCTGAAGGCTGGGAGGGCATGGCGCACAAGGAGAGATTAAAAATCCCAGCACGCTGCAGGAGGGAAAGAGGGCCATGGAGCTAGGAGTTCTTTCAAGGCAAACCATACAAAGGTAGGAACTTTAACTGGGCAAGAAATGAACTTTTACTGGGCTGAAGGAGGGGCTGGGAGACCAGCTTTGTGAAGGTGTAACAAACTGGGTCTGAATGAAAACAAGTTTTCTTTTCCATGAACGGCTGTCTATTTTGTGTTTGAATAGAAAACCCCTTCTCACTGCATGCCTCAATACCACAGCTATATTTTAAGCTCTTTTTTCTTTATTTTCACGGTGGATAGTTTATAGTCAAATAATATATTGAGCCTTCTTGCAAGTAGAAAAAGTATCTGGATAAAGTTACCCAAATAATTTTGCCTGGATATTCAAGGGATCTTACCCATATGACCTTTTCACTGAATACACCCAATTATGGTTATCCAGATAACTTTAAGCCTTGTTATTTGTCCAGCCTGATGTAGCAGAGTAATAGTGCTGCATGAAAAAGATAAAATCATGTCCCAGGAACACCCACCAGAATAAATCCAATGCTAAAACCAAATATATATGTAATAAATGGAGAGGGACCATTAGATATTGGTTAAGATAGCCAACAGTCTATTTCATTTTAAGGTTTGTCAATATCATTAATCAATCCCAATATACTTTTCTATGTTTTTAAAGTATATTACTATCTACTACATTTAAAATAAGCTCTTCATATTGACATAGCTTTGCCACTTTTTGCCCAGACAAAATTTAGCCAGGGAGTCTCAGGGAAGGGGCGGGGGGGGGGGTTTGAAATATTGAACTCTCAGGTTTATCTGCTAGATAGCCTGATAAATCCTTTAAATATCAATCATTTTATAGTTAATATTTCAGAGAATTATTATCTAATGAGTGTTTGTGCATCTATGCACCAATATGCATGTATTTCCTAAAATATACCCATATGTGTCATCCTGCGCTCTGCTCCACTCATTCTGTGTGCCCAGGAATGCCTGTATATATATCGCATAAAAATGAGCGCAATGTTTTCACAGCATATGCATATATCCCTGGAGCAATTTTTAAGTGCCTACTTGAGCATGTAAAATGTTACTCTTATAAAGTTTTAAATGCTATAATAACCCATTCACTGTAATCTACTAAGTTAATGTATATGTAATTAAGTTATCAATGTCCCTGTTTAATGTATGTTACCAACTTAAAGTTACAATAATAGAATGACTAAATGATAAAGCGGTATAAAAAAAAACTGTTAAATAAATTTCTCCAGAGACAAGCAGGGGGATACACTCACACTCAATGGTGAAGTCCCTGGACTGAGCCTTCAGTGGGTCACCCACAGTTCAGAGAAGTCTTGTTGCTTTATCAAGCATGCGTGCTTGCTTCCTGCCTACTTGTGCTGAGAGAATCCGTTTTTTTTCTTTCACCATGCAGAAGCCTGCGCTGTTCTCCCTCTCTCTTCATTTTTGCCTGCACTTTTAAACCTCTTTCTTTTTTCTTCGACAAATCCGTTCTATCCGCCCTTTTCTCTCCCCTTCTGCTCTGACCACGTTAGTACTGTCCTTAGTCATGTCACGGGTGGACTTTTCTAATGCATTGTTTCTTGGTCTCCCCAAAAATCAGGTGAATCGGCTCCAGAGAGTACAAAATACCGCTGCACGTCTCATCACTCATTCTGCTTTACGAGATCATGTCACTCCCTTACTTTTTCACCTCCATTGGTTGCCGGTCCCTCTTCGCTCTCAATTTAAACTGCTGACTTTACTCCATAAAGTCTATCACACTGGTATCCCATCTTATTTGTCTGACCTCCTATCTTTTCACTCCCCCCGCTACACTCCACGTTCTTTCCATCTTAACCGCCTTGCCCTCCCCCCACCTTCCCGCGCTCACCTTCAGTTCACGCGTCTATCTGCTTTCTTTTTTGCTGGTCCCGCACATTGGAACTCTCTTCCCCCTTCCCTCCGACTGGAACCACAATTCACAATTTTCAAGAAAAACCTTAAAACTCATCTCTTTTCACTGGCCTTCAATATCCCTTCCCCTTTTGTGTGAATCTATCCCTGCTGTACCTACCTACCTATTGTATCCTGTCTTGTGTTCTCTGCATACCAGCTTCTATTCTACACAAATTGTATATTTCTTTTCCTTTCTGGCTTGCCCAAAGTTTTATGTAATATGTTTTTTATGATTTGTATAATTTATGTTATGTATTTTATAATTTTATTTGTATAATTTTATTTTATGTATTTTATGAATTTTTACGTATTTTATCGATTGTACACCGCTTTGATTACCCAGAAAGGCGGTTATATCAAATAAATAAACCTAAACCTAAACCTAAGCTTTTTTTGCAGGTTTTGACAATCCCCTAACCTGGTTTCACACCGGGACGTTTCTGCTATTGTTTTCTTTTTGCATGTGATTTTTAAGCCGTCAAGAAAAGAAAAAGATAAACATTTTTGACTGCACCTTCCCTTTGGCCATCGGAGAAAAATGTATCTGCCTTTACTTCACATCACGGCTGTCAAAACCTACACAGGCCTGCCTGCACTGTACTGCTGGACTGCGGTAAAGTGCTTTTTGAGCTGTAGTCTTCGTTGGCTGAGAGAAGAAAGTGCTATTTCAGTCAGAAAGTCAGAAGGAGCTATTTTTCATCGGTGTTAGAGCCAGGCCTTGCTCAGCATTTCCATCTCTGCGGGGCCAGCTCTCTCTCCTTTTAACAGAGCTAGACCAGGCTCAGCTTCGGCCTCCATGGTGTCGGCCTTGGTGGGGTCAGCTCTCTCTCCCTTTACCAGAGCTAGACCAGGCTCGGCATCGCTCTCTGCGAGGTCAGCTCTCTCCCTTTATCAGAGCTAGACCAGGTTTGGCTTTGACCTCTTTTGCAGGGTCAGCTCTCTCATTTTACTAGAGCTCGGCAAGGCTCGGCTTACCACCTCTGCGGGGTTAACTCTGATGTCAGACTCCCCTTGCTCCCCCCCCCCAATCGGACCAAGCACAGTCTTGGGGGTGTCTGTGAAAGCAGCTGCAACACTGGTATTGACACCTCTATTCTTGGCTGTGGGGTCTGAGGCTCCCTCTCAGCTATCCCTGCTGTCGGGTAGCACCCCTCCCCCTCCTGAATTGACTCACAGTATGTTGGCTTCCTCATTTTGGGGGACCTGCCTGCATCTAGTAAAAAAGCTAAAGCTAAGGATAAGCATCAGCTCTCTCCACCAGCACAGTCGTATAAGCACCTGACAAAGCACAAACCCCGGCCCTCCACGCCTGACACCCTCCCCCTTCTAGGGGGGCATCACAGTCTCCTCAATCAGTTTTTCTTTCTCTTCTCCAGAAGTTTCTCCAGGATAGTTCTTTTTTTCTACAGACCTCTCCTCAGGAACTTGAATTGCGGCCCAGTGCACCCTCGGTTGCTCGGTGACCCCCGCCCAGGAGCTCACAGGATCTCCACCACTTCTTGACTGGCACAAGCCTCCGCCCCTTGACACAGACATTCACTCGTCTCCTCCCTATTCTTGGGAACCATTTGAATCCTATGTGGAGGACCCTCTTTCTTTTTCCCTGGAACAGGACCTCCAGGATGATCCGCCTGAGGACTTTTCAAATCCAAAGTTCCTTCAGAAACTCTCCTGCGCATTGGCCATCAGTGCCTCTCAATCTTCCACAAATAAGCTGCATTTTCAATCCATTCTAAAGGCTTGCAGTAGTCCTAAGGAGATTCTTGCACTTCCTATGCCTCAGGTCCTTCAGGATTTGCAATCCTCCAACTGGCAGACCCCTTCTTCTGGCAGCACTGCATCCTGCCGCATAGACCATAAGTACAAGATTCTATCGACTTCGGGTTTCCATCACTCTCAGCTCCCCTATCAGTCTATTGTATCCGAGGCATTCTTGAAAAAATCCAAGAGCTCTAAGCCACCTTCCCATATGCCTCTGGGGACCTTGGATGCAATGGGGTGAAAATCCTACCAGAGCAGTACTCCTGCTATATACATATTAGCTCATTATGACCTTCTCCTACAGATGGATAACCCCTCCCTAGTGGATCCAGCTTCCCTCATTGTGGACTTGCATGATTTCCTTTACCATATCATTTGTGCTACGTACGACATCTATGACTCCATTGGTTCATGGCTACCGCTATTTCAGCCAGGCGCACCGCTGGCTTCGTGTGTCTGGTCTACATGAGGACCTATATGACCACTTAGCCAACACTCCCTGTCTGAGAGGCAGTCTAAGAGGTCAAGGACCATTCCTCCACAGTCTGAGAACTTGCAGTCCAGCCAGCAGAGGTAGCTTCCTCCTCTCGCCCTCCATCCATCCTATTGCACTCCTTTCCATTACAATCATTTTCATCAGTTTTACCCAAGACAGTGCTGCCAGCCTTAATCGTGGCAAACCCCCCCCCCCCCTCTCAGACTCAGGGCCAAGCATATCAACCATACCCCCAGAGGGGGCACCCCCGGAAGAGAAAGTCCCAGGTGCTCCTGCAGACTTCCCTTCCCAAACCCTCCCCTGGTTTTTGACTGTCTTCTGGTGAGGGGTCGCATTTGGCACTTTGCAGAGGCCTGACTCTCCATCACCACAGACCACTGGATTTTCTCCATTGTTCAGTTCAGGTACACACTCCATTTTCACTTGGAACCTCCCACTAAGGCCCACTCCCATCTGATCATACCCCATTGCATCATGTGCCCCAACTAGCACAGGAGATATCTCAGCTCCTCAATGATGCCATTGTGCTTATCCCGCTTTAACCGAGAGAGGTCAGGGATTTTACTCCCAGTTCTTCGATACCCAAAAGGACCGGTGGCCTTCAGCCGATCCTGAACCTCCATCATTTGAATCTTTTCATCAAGCAGGAAAAGTTCAAGATGGCACTCTTTGAGTGCAATCCTTCCTTTGTTCAGCCACGGGATTGGCTAGCTTCCCTAGACCTCAAAGATGCCTACACCCACATCCCCATCCTCCCCTTCCACTGGAAGTTCCTTCAGTTCACTCTGGATTCATCACTGAGTGTGACTACATCCCCCTGCTTGTCTCCAGAGAAAGCGTAGTTGCTTACTTGTAACATGAGTTCTCCGTAGATAGCAAAGGTATACAGTCACACTCTCCCACCCACCCTCCTCTCAAAAAAAAAAATCATCGCATGGATTGGTGTCATCATCTCCATTTTTTTTTGTTTTGGTTTCTTTTTGCTCTGATATGAACTGATTATCTCAGCACAAGCAGACAGAAGCAGACACACATGCTCAGTGAAGCAAAAAAGCTTCTCTGAGCTGTGGGAGACCCGCTCCAGGCTCAATCCGAGGACTTCACCATTAAGTGAGACTGTATACCCCAGCTGTCTACAGAGAACCCCCATTACAGGTAGCAGTTATGCTAAATAAATAAATCAGGAAGGTTGAAAAAAAATTATTTTAAAGTTTTGATCCTTGATGACACCTACTTCATTTGTAGTAGTGTAGCATGAATGGTGCACTCTCTTCTTATAGCTTTAAGTATTCTTTTAAATTTGTGAAAACCATTACATTGCATCATGGAACAAGTTGATTGAAGATTTTGTTATAGTAGTATCTCCAGGAACAAGCAGGAATGTAGTCTTCACATATGGGTATCGTCGGTACCGACAGAGCCTGCGTGGGAACGCTCCCCAGCGTCCAACAGGAACGCTTTTGGGAGCATCCCTCATCACATGTGCACTGCCTTCCCGCCTTTCCAACTGTCCCTCTTCAGTTCTTCGTTTTCCGCGGAGCCGACAGGACACATTCCCTGTCGCCGCAGAAAATTACTTCTTTAAACTTGTTTTCTTGTGGTCGTGTCTGCTTCCGCACAACAACTACCGGTACCGCCGGTTCTTTTTTCTTCTTTTCTAAAAAAAAAAAAAAATATATATATATATTTATATACTTTCTGAACTGTTCTCTTCAGAAACTTTTCTTTTGGTGCTAGGCGCCTTTTTGGGCATTAGGCCCGATTTTTCCTAAAAGATGGAAAAAACAGCTAGTAGTTTTAAAAAATGTACTAAGTGTGGCGGTACCATTTCCGTCACCGACACCTATGACTGCTGTCTCAAATGTTTAGGCCCTGACCATTCTCCATCGGAGTGTCTCTCTTGTATGGGGATGACTAAAAGAGGAAGACAGAACCGGGCTGCAAAGCTCGGTACCCTCTTTTCTTCGGATGCCAGGTCTATTGCATCGACGTTCTCAAGAGCCTTGTCTTCCTCCCATGGATCTCAGGTAACTAAACATAAGAGCCGGTCCTCAAAGAGTAGCTCTCCTTCAAAGCATCAAGAGGCAATTGGCATTGCCCTTGAGGAAACTACACTGGCAAAACAGCCCCGGTGGGAGGCTTCAGCCTCCAAAGCATCAACAGGGTTCCAGGATGTTCTTGAGGCCTCGATCTCGGCAGAACTACTGGTGCCATGCTCAGGGGTTCCGGCCGCTTTTACCGGTACTGATACCTAGCCATCGGCAGCGTTGATAGACCAGAGATTCCTCGCTATCGAAAGCAGTCTTGCAGCTCTCCTTACAGCTGCGGTACCGTTGACACTGCCAGTTCAACGGGCACCGGTACGGACACGAATACCGATGCTGGTACCAGCACCAGCACAGATACCGGTGCCAGCACCGACGGTACTGGCCTCGGTAGGAATTCTTCCCATGCTGACTTTTTCTGGCATAGACAGATCGGTACCGGACCAACTCGGTACCGACTTCGATCGATACCGAGACCGTGCTTTGCAGGAACATCGGGATCAGAGATACTTCAAGTCCTCCGATTCCGAGGACTCTGATAATTCTGCTGGTACCAGAGTGTTTCTCCCAGAAGACTCCTCTTCTCCCCAACGCAGGATGTCTCCTCCGGAAGACATATCTTTTCAGGATTTTATTCGTGATGTGGCCCGAGGCCTTTCAATCACAGTAGCTCCTGAAAAAGAACCTAGAGCAAAGGAAATGGAAATTCTCCAGTACCCTAAGGCTCACAAGGAGGCAGCCACTCTTCCCATTCATGAAATTCTTCATGATTTGATTCTCAGAATGTGGGAGACACCTTTGACCACATCTCTTTATTCTAGGAGACTCAATACCATGTATCAATTTCCACCATGTCCTGGTTTTCAAAAGACTCAGCTGCCACACCATTCAATGGTAGTGGAGTCAGCCATGCGTAGGATAAAAAGTGCAAAGAGACATGCATCCAATCCTCCAGGTCGTGAATGCAGGACTCTTGACGCTTTTGGGCGTCGACCATTTCAGGCTTCCATGCTTTCAGCTAGGATCAGCTCATATATTTTATATATGGGAATGTTCCTCAAAGAGGTCACAGGAGATTTGGAGCTTATGAGCCCCATTCTCCCTGATGACAAATGACAAGACTTCCTTACTCTTGTCAAGCATGCTCAAGACGTCTCCAAGTTTGTAAATCATGCAGCCTTTGACTGCTTTGAATGCATCAGCAGAACTTCTGCTATTGCCATTGGTGCATGTCGGATTGCCTGGCTTCAGGCATCAGACTTGGAGATTTGAGTACAGGATAAATTAGGAAACATCCCTTGCACAGGAGAAAACCTCTTTGGCAAGAATTGGCAGGAAAAGGCTAATGAGATAGATGCTGACAATAACACTCTAGAAGAAACCCTATAAAAAACCCTTTTTTAGCAAAAAAAGGAAGTTTTATCTGTCCTTTACCCAGCAAGGGCAATCTCAGGGCCAAGTTGCCCAGAAAGGTCATCAACAACAATCCAGACAACAAAGAAAGCCAAAAGGTCTTAGAGCTCAACCAGCTCCACAGGCCCAGCCCCCTCAAGGGCTTTGACTCCTTCATAGAGAACTTAGCCTTCCTGCCTCTGAAAGGTCCAGAGCCCCTAAACATTACAGGCAGGTTGTGTCATTTTTCCAACAGATGGCACCAAATAACAGCAGAAAATTGGACTCTGTCCATTGTGGGAGAGGGGCACAAGCTTCATTTTCACAGTGTGCCCGCTCCTACAATCGTAAGACAGTTCAATTCCCAAACCCCTACAGACAATCTACTGGATCGAGAGGTCTCAACACTCCTTGCTCAAGGAGCAGTAGAGAAGGTGCCCATTCTTCAACAGGGTACAGGGTTCTACTCCCCTCATTTTCTTACTCCAAAGAAAACAGGAGGACACAGACCCATTCTAGACCTCAGAGAATTGAACAAATATCTGTTCCGAGAAAAGTTCAAAATGATTTCTCTGGGAACTCTTCTGCCATACCTTCAAGGTCAGGATTGGCTTTGTTCTCTAGATCTAAAGGATGCATATACTCACATTCTGATCCATCCAGATCAGAGGAAATTCTTACGATTCCTTTTCAAGGGAAAATATTTCCAATACAGTGTCCTTCCCTTTGGTCTGGCTTCAGCACCAAGAGTATTCACAAAATGCATGACAGTAGTAGCTGCATTTCTGCGAACCCTAGGGATATTAGTCTTCCCTTACTTAGACGACTGGCTCATTTGAGCCCCTATGGTTCCAGAAGCCAGCTCTGCACTGTCTCGCACAATGTGAATCCTTCAATACTTGGGATTGGTCATAAACCTCCCAAAATCTCAGCTTGCTCTGTCTCAGTCCCTGGAGTTCATAGGAACTCATTTAGATACCAGACAGTCAAGGGCTTTTCTCCCACAACCCCGCTGTCATTGCATAGTGCACCTAGCTTTTAAAGCAGCGGTGAAGTCCTTCCTAACTGCTCAAGAACTACTACAACTATTGGGACATATGGCATCCACGGTTCATGTGGTTCGCTACGCTCGCCTTCATATGTGAGCAGCCCAGTGGACCCTATCCACACAGTGGACACAGGCCAAAGGACATCTCTCGGACAAGATATCAAACTCATAACGATTGATTTTGTTCCTCCAATGGTGGCAATCACTGGAAAATCTTCTAGTGGGATCTCCTTTCCAGCAACCCCTATTCCAGGCCACCCTAACAACTTATGCATCACAAGTGGGATGAAGAGCACACCTGCATCATCTCTCTACCCAGGGTACCTGGACTCCACAGGAGGCTTGTCTTCACATAAACCTCCTGGAACTCAGAGCAATCTATCTAGCTCTTCGAGTATTCCATGCCCAGCTCAGCTACAAGACAATCCTAGTCCAAACGGACAATCAAGTAGCCATGTTCTACGTGAACAAACAGGGCGGAACAGGCTCTCTGTCGTTATGCAATGGAGCTTTACGACTATGGGCCCTTGCCAGAGAGCATCAAATTCACCTTCTCGTGATATATCTTCCAGGCATTCAAAACCTTTGGGCAAACTCAGCCAGGTATTGCTGCCTCACGAATGGTCTCTCCACCTAGACCAGGTGGCCAAGATATTTCAGATCTGGGCAACCCCAGACATAGACCTATTTGTAAGTCCACTGAATGCCAATCTTCCCCGGTTCTGTTCCAGAATTCCGGCTCAAAATTGCCAGGCAAGGGACGCCTTCCTTCTTCACTGGGGTCACGACTTCCTCTATGCCTTCCCACCCATTCCCCTCATCCCCAAAACACTCTTCAAGCTTCAGAGAGAGAGAGGTCATATGATCCTCATAGTGCCACGGTGGCCACGCCAAACGTGGTATCCCCTGCTTCTACATCTCTCTCAAGCTGCACCTCTGGAGTTAGGCTATGCTCCAGATCTCCTCTCCCAAGAGAACGGGATGCTATGGCACCTGAATCCACAGTCCCTGCATCTCAGGGCTTGTTTGCTGAAAGCTTAGACCTTCAGGATCTTAACCTTTCCCATCAGGTAAAGGACATCCTTCAGGCTTCTAGAAAACCTTCCACAAGACGCTCTTACGCCTTCAAGTGGAAACGTTTTACTATATGGTGTTAACAGAAGGGGTTAAACCCCCTTATGATACCTTTGGAATCGATACTAGAGTATCTACTTCATTTATCAAATTCTGGTCTAAATACCAATTCAGTAAGAGTCCATCTTAGTGCAATTGCAGCTTCCTATAAGCCTCTAAATGGACAACCAATTTTCTCTCATGCACTCATAACAAGATTTATGAGAGGTCTTCTATTAACAAAACCTCCCATCAGGCCACAAGGCATGGGATTTAAACCTCATGAAACCGCCTTTTGAACCTTTAGCCACTACAACCCTAAAACTTTTGTCCTGGAAGGTCATCTTCCTAATTGCAATCACCTCTGCACGTCGCATTAGTGAATTGCAAGCTTTGGTGGCTGATCCTCCTTATACTAGATTTCACCATGTTAAGGTTGTTTGAAGAACTCATCCACACTTTATGCCAAAGGTGGTTTCGCCTTTTCATTTAAATTAATCGATTTATCTTCCTGTATTCTTTCCGAGGCCTCATGCCTCTAATGCAGAAAGGAACCTTCATACTTTGGATTGTAAAAGAGCCTTGGCATTTTACCTACAAAGAACACAGCAACATAGAAGGTCTTCTCAACTTTTTATTGCTTTTGATTCTAGTCATTTGGGACTTCGAGTCTCCAAGAGAACTCTGTCCAAATAGATTGCACAATGTATATCCTTATGAGAGTAAGAGTCTTCCTCTTTACGGCCATGTCACAGCTCATAATGTGAGAGCCATGGCAGCCTCTATGGCTAACCTTCACTCTGTGTCTATCAATGACATTTGTCGAGCAGCCACCTGTGCTTCCGTGCACACCTTTACAGCCCACTACTGCCTAGATAAAGCCTCCCATCAGGATGCCTTCTTTGGCCAAGCTGTTCTTCAAAATCTCTTTCATACCTAATTCAACTTCTACCCACCAACCCTGGTGGGATGCCAGAGATCCATGGGAGGAAGCATGACCCACCTTACTATAGGTGGCAGCTACCTGGGGCTGTCTCCCTAGCATCTTCAGCTAGGGAGTCTCCATATGTGAAGACTACATTCCTGCTTGTTTCTGGAGATAGCGTAGTTACTCACCTGTAACAGGTGATCTCCGGGAATAGCAGGAATTTAGTCTTCACAACCCACCCACTTCCCCTAGGAGTTTTCTCTCTTTCTCTCTGTCTCTTTCCTCTCTCCCTTATCCTTTCACTCAGCTACAAACTTAACTGAAGAGGGACAGTTGGGAAGGCAGTGCGCATGTGCTGAGGGATGCTCCCAAAAGCGTTCCTATTGGACACTGGGGAGCGTTCCTGTGCAGACTCCGTTGGTACCGACGATACCCATATGTGAAGACTAAATTCCTGCTATTCCTGGAGATCACCTGTTACAGGTGAGTAACTACGCTTTTCATTCTCTTGCAACTAATATTCAGCTGGCCGGGTCAGTGTATAAAGTTAAGTGCTGACACCATGTCTGTTATATTGAAGTGGCACCGGCACCCTGTAATGGCCCCTCCTTCAGCACAAACCCCCATGAACAGCTCCCAAACCCTATAGGGAACTGTCCAGGGTGGTATCAGGGCACTTCTCTTCACAAAAGTAAACCCAGTTAGCCATTCAGCCCCCCTGTCACCCCATTCATGAAAGTAAACCCCAGTCAGGCAAAGATACATCCCCCAGCCTCCCCCCATGTCCCTAACTCCCCCCCCCCCCAGCCCTTACCTATGAAATCCATGGTGGCCCAGTGGACAGGGAGCTGGAGTGGTCCTCACTGCTTCTGCTCCCCTTCTCTGGTGCAAAGTAAATGGTGCTGATCTCATGGTGCTGCTCCCTAGTGTGCAGATGCCATTGGCCCGGAGGAAAGGGTCTGGAGAGATGGATCTTGAGAGACTGTGCATCCAAATTGCAGTAGTAATATGATGCTGATCTCGTGGTGCTGCCCCCTAGTGTGAAGATGCCATTGTGAAATTGGCACCATTTTATGTGGAGGCACATTTCACAATGGGACATCCAAGTGTAATCTGGGACGTCAAAGTCAGAACATCTGAAAAAAAAAAAAGCAGTCCGTGCAAATTCAGACATGATTTTGGAACCGTGGATGTGCTGGATATGGATGTCTATCAGATGTCTATATAAACATCCCCACGGTAGCATTTCAGAACTAAAATGTCTAATAGCGTAATGGTTAGAATAATGGTTTAAGAGCATGGTGGCCAGGATTCAAATCCCAGTGTGGGCCTTTGTGGTTTAAGGCTAGTCACTTAATTCTCCTCTACACTCTCTGGATGTTTTAAGATGAAAACAGACACTTTCTTGATGCCTTTTCCTGCCTGCAGCAGGTATAAACATGGACGTGCCTGCAAATGTGTTTCTGAGATTGAACATGGATGTGTAAGTCCATTGCTCCTCCTTGGACATGCCTCTGCCACATCCCCTTGCCTACTTGGATGTCCCTGCACTGGAAACGTCTGTGAATGTCATTTGTGGAATGGCTATGGAGACGTCCCCATGATTTTGATGTCCACCTGCACATCATGACTACACTTTTTACAATGACCTTCTTAGTGTAGGAGAAGTTGGCAGGAGCAAAGAGGACCGCTGCAACCCCCTTCTCTAGGCCCTAACTTAAATAGTACCAGTCTTGTGGTTCTGCCTGATAGAGTCTTCATGCTAGTGGGCAACACCATCAGATCAGTGTCATTTTATTTAGAGGGAGGACCACTCTTGTTCATGACATCACCTGGATTTTGTAGGTGAGTCCTGGGGGGGGGGGGGGGGGGTTAGGGTGTGGGGAACCCTGTGGGATAGATCTTTGGCCAACTGGTTGAACGGGTTTACTTTCATGAAGGTGGGGTGGAAGGGGGACCAACTGTCTAGCTGGGTTTACTTTTGTGAACAAGGTTCCCTGATACCCCCTGGACAGTTCCCTATAAGATTTGGGAGCTGTCCGTGGGAGTGAGTGCTGAAGGGGGGAGGTCATTACAGGGTGCTGGTGCCCTGGTTTGCTGGCTCCGGCATCCCTTCTTGAAAAAGGGGGCGGGGCGTGTAGCGAGGGAAGTTTTGCTGCTATATCTAACGCCACCACTTAAGGTAGTGTTATCTGCAGCATCAATCATGAGAATTCAGGCAGCCATCGTGCAGCAGTTGTTTGCGCAATGGCTGCCTCAAATCTCCTCTCCTTTTGCCCACCCCGATCTCGCCCCCTTTTTTTCCACTTGAAATGCAGATATTGCAGAAAATAGCCCGTGATATCTTCATTTCAACCACATTAGCTGTTGCCATGACACTAATTTTCCTGGTGCTGGTGCCACAATGACAGCTAATGCATTCTAGTAAACATCCCCCAAAGAATCGCCACCCAGGAATAGGATCTATGTATCATCATGGATAATACATTGAAATCCTCTGCTGAGTGTGCAGTGGAAGCCAAGAAAGCTAGTAAGTGCTAGGAATTATCAGGAAAGGAATTAGAGAATAAAACAGAGATCATGATGCCACTGTATTACTCCATGGGATATGACTGTATCTTGAGGAAGGTGTGCGGTTCTGGTAACTGCATCACAAAATATATACAGCAGAATTAAAAACTATATAGAGAGAAGGGTGACCAAAATGATAAAGACGATGGAATGATACCTCTGAGAAAAGACTAATGAGTTTAGGGTTCTTTAGCTTAGAGAAGAGACAACTGAAGGCAGATGTGATAAGTGGTATGTAAAATAACGCATGGAATAGCATAGGTAAACCTGAATCAGTTGCTTACTCTATCAAAAAGTAAAAAAATACTAGGGGACAAACAATCAAATTATTAAGATGTATATATCAGACAAATCAGAGAAAATACTTTATCACCCAGGCCATAAATATGCTCTATAATTTGTTGCCGGATGATTTGATTAAAACTGTGAGGCTAGCTGGGTTTTAAAAAGGTTTTGTCAAGTTCCTTGAGGAAAAGTCCTTAAACCATTATTAAGGTGCACTTGAGAAAATCCACTGCGTATACCTGGGATAAGCAGCATAAAACTGTCTATCCTTTGGGGTCCTGCCAGGTACTTGTGATTTGAACTGGCCACTGTTGGAAACAGGATCCTGGCTTGATAAGCCTTTGGTCTGAATCAGTATGGCAAATCTTATATTGTTATGCTCTAATTAAAAGTGATAATAGTACTTAGTTTTCACAATCTACAAGGAAGTTTAGAGCAAAATAAAAAACCTCTGCAATGAGTTGGTGTAAACAGAAGAAACATAGGCAGCTTTATTAGCCACAAATATGTATTGTGACAACTGCCTCTTAGTCCTCACACAAAAAGGATTGACTTGGTTTTCCTCGTTGCTTAAGAGTAAATGACATCCATATTTTCTTAACAATGACAAGGATGTTTGATTTCATTCCATGTTTTCAAAAACTGGAATAGTTAATTCAATACGTAGTATTTTATTGTGATGGCTGGAAAGCATATCCTATTATGCAGTACTGTATGATACATAAAAGAAAATGGTTGAAGCAAAAACTAAAGTAGTTATAACCATATGCTGGATATATAGCCCCTCAAAAAAGAGGTGATATGTACCATAATATAGTGACAGAATAAATATAATGCATAATGAAACAGATATAACATGTAGTAAAATGAATGGAACATATAACAAAAATAATATAAATCATATTGAAATAAATAGAACTTAGCAGACCGGATATATGTGGTCCTGACGAAGAAGAAACCACATAACAGTATATATTAGAAAGTTTGTTAAACTGAGTAAAGCAAAACAGAATGGCATATATCAAACTAAATAAGATGTATAACTAAGCAAATCTTATTGAATTTAGTAAAATGTAACAGACTGGGCATAACACATACCGAGTTCAACCGAATAAAATATGTAACAGATCCAGATGTGAGGCATAATAAACTTCTCTTTGAATAGATCAGCCATGTCATATGACAGATTTGGTCATTTTGATTATTCACATTGAATGTTTTTTTTGTTCCGTAATTCTTATATAGCGACTGACTTTCAAGGCTATTAAATCCAAGTTCACGATGCCATGCTAGAACTAGTTTAACTGGTTCGCGAGCTCTCAGAAATATAGAAAGAGGATTATACAGACACATTTCAGTCAGCCTCAGAACTTTAGCATAGGTGAAATTGCCTTATACTCTTTCAAAAAGAGAAGACATTTTATTTTCTTTTATAGGAACGGCCGTGGGGCCACTTACCCGTGAGCCATGGTAACCGGGGGGGCGGCGTGGGGAGCTTCTTCGGGGGACAGGGGCATCGGCGAGAGCAAGGCGTGGGAGGAGGGAGGGTAGGAGGGACGTCCAGGGCTGCGGTGTTTAAATTCATTGGCTTCCGCGGTCGAGTGAGGTGCGCGAGAGCCAATGAATGGACGGAATGAAGGCAGCAGAGAGCGTAGGGCCAGCATGAAAATCAGTTTGCCGGCGAGCGGCAGGAGGACGGGACGGCGTCCCACCCACCCACCCTAAGGGGACAGAGGATTATGTTTGGGGGGGGGGTTGCAGCTGGGGGAGGGGGGAAGGTGGGATCCCGGAGGTTTCTGGGGTCAGGAGCCTTGGGCAATACCGAGGGCAGGGGTGGGGTACCCCTGACCTGGATAACCCCTGGGGAACTTTTGCTAGTAATATGGCGAAGCCGTAAGAAGGGGTGGGTATTGAAGATAGCCGTTGGGGCTGTCCGCGGCAGAAGCCAAAGGCAGTCACTTTGCTAATCATATGGCTGGTGATGCCTGGAGCCGCGGATGGGATGGCTAGGATGTGGGATCTAAAATGTTGTTGGATAAAGTTATGTTCTGTTTAATAAAGCTGCGACCAGTTGAATTTCAGTTATTGTTGTATTGTGGTTATTACAAGGGAGTTGGGGGAGAGGGGCGGACCGCGTATGCTATCCTCGGTTACAAGACATTATGCAAGCAGAAGTACTCTGAGCACTATGGAGGCTATTTTTGTAGCTACTGTGCGGACACCAAATAGCCTATCTATTGATTTAAAGTTACACCAGTGAAATAATATATTCATTTGTTATCGGGTACGTCCAAAAGGGGGTCTTCTTAAAAGCTTTAGTCGTGCTTTGGATAGGCGGATGTCCAAACCATTTTGGCTGTAAAACATCCAGAGGGTGTAGAGAAGATGGGGTGTTAAGTTGCCCAACATCACAAGGATTAGCAGTGGGATTTGAACTGTGGCTTCCCTGGTCCTAGCCCACTACCATAACTATTTGGCTATTAGATTTCTCCAGTCTTAAATATCATTCCAGGGACATCTGAATAGATGGCCCTGCAGGTGTCCACATCAGGCATATCCATTTTTGTGAAATTGTGCCTGAACTTGGACTTGCCTTCTTTTTTTCTCAGATGTTCTGGCTTGGACGTCCCAGATGGTACTTGGACATCACTTATAAAATGTGCCTTAAAATTATTACGAAAGTAAGGGGTCTGTTTACTAAGTGGTGCTAGCAGCTTCTTGCAATATCGTAACCGCGGATCCATTGAATAAAATGGGGCTGCAGCTCTAATTTCACACGGAAGCCGCTAGCGCCGTTTAGTAAACAGACCCCTAAGTTTGTAATTAGAATGTATATTTCTGTGACATTTAAAGTGACATTTTAGAAAGGGCATCCAAGTGAAATCTGCGACATCAAGAGCAGAATCTACAGAAAAAATGTTTGTTGACCATTTTCAAAATAGAGGATATGAGTGTACCTTCTTCTCCACACCCTCTAGATGACAAAATGTGCACTTTTCAGATGCCTATTTGTGCCTGGGGACCTGTCCATAACAGCAGAATTACTTGGATTCAATATTTTTTTGGACAATTTATTGACTAACATGTTTGATCTTTCTGAAAAATTTAGTAAAGACAGAAATGCATTACTTTGCCCTACAATGAATGAATTACCATACGATATACACAAAAGAGAAGCGCCCAAACTCAATATAAACATTTTAGTATTTAAGTAAATATTTAAAGAAAAGGAGGTTTGTTCTGACAATTACATAGTATTCATTAAAAAATCTTAAGTGTTACACATGAATTATCATATTGGATGCCCCAGTGTACAATCACTTATTTTCTAATTCAATATAATGGTAACTATGAATCAAGTTTTAATTGTGACTGACTGGTGAGTGGAGGAGTAGCCTAGTGGTTAGAGCAACAGCTTCCTATTCAAAATATCTGGGTTCAATTCCCACTAGTACTTTTTGTGGGCTTGGGCAAGTCACTTTACCCTCCCTTTGCCTTGGAAGAAAAGGCCTGGCATTCTATTTTTGGTCATACCTTGCCAAGAAAGCCCAGGGGCTGCTGGGTCACCAGGAGTCAGCACTGACATGAAGACACTTAAAAAAAAGAAATATTGAGATAGGCATTCACATCACTGTCTTCGCTTCTTACCTTTACCAAAGGTTACCACCTTACACTATAATGTTGGCAAACACTATAATGATGGCAAACTTTGGCCACGGTTTTATTGAAACTTGTAAATACTCCATATCTTTCCTTCAACAGTAAACAGTCTTTAACATCTCCCTGATCAGTTTGTCTCCTATCATGTAGCACTTCAAATGCATGTCATTACTTCAGCCCTTTTCCCCCACCTACACAGCCACCAACACTGTCCCATTCTGCTTCTGCCCAGATGGGTGGTTTGTCTTTGTCTGGCAACTCAGTTGAGACCTATCCATCTTGGGAGACCCTGCCAGTAGTTAAGCTACCGATAGCTTAGCCCTCAGCATCACTGATGCACACAAGCCCTCATAGCACAACAAGCTGCAAGCCAAGTGAGGGAATTTGTAGTTAGTAAAGGTCAATTTTTTAGGGAGGAAAGTAAGAGGTTAGAATAGGCAGCAATGTCTGAGGTAGGCTTCAGAAGTGTACAAAGTTGAAGATCCTACCATGTTCCTGAGGGTGTCATCAGAGAAAACCTGAGATCCAGTGATAGAAGAGAAAAAGATTGGACCCCATCATGAAGAAGACTCCCACTAGATAAGTACCAATTATGAACTGAATCCATGTATTTCAGCTCAAATAAGCAGTCCCAAAGCAAGTGTTTTAGAAACATTTTATTTGCAGTTATTTACATTTTATACATGATCAACCAAAATTTTGTAATTATATACATACTTACCTAAAGTTACATTCTAGTACCTAATAAGCCTATTTAATCAAGCCAAAGGTCTGTAAAAGGAAATAGTCCACCACCTTTTTAGAAAGATGAAGGAGAGTTCTCCTCTTGATGGAGCACCATTGATACAGCATTCCCAAGAAGAGAGACTGCTACTGAAAAAAAAACTTGTGCATTTTCTGTTAAGCACCACAATTTTGAATAAGTGATGGATAAGTAAGACCTTCCTGAAAATCCAACAGCATGATTGACAAGAGCTGATTTAAGTTAGATTGGTGAGGCCTCTCTCAAAGTTTTAAATATCAGAATTGCCTTTTTGAATTTCTCCAAGCAGTAGAGAACATGACAATGACAGCCATTGATAAAGTGAAAAGCAATATTTTGAGTAAGTTGTAAGATCTTGGTTAATGAAAATGGAAGGCCCAAGATAAACAGAGCTGCAATAATCAAAAGTCATAAGGATAAGAGTCTGTAATGTCATTTAGATATTTTTTGGTTGAGGCAAAAACAGAAAAATACTGAGAATGTTATTTTTAACATTGTTTTAGGGGATTCCCACAAACAAATTGAGGATTGTGATTCAAATGTGTATTCCAAAACTACTCCAGGATTGGCTATTTTGAATCCATGTACTAAATTTTAACTGATATTTGTAGTGTTCCTTAGTTCTCACGTGCTTTTGCATTGTCCGTCGTGCAGGGTTCAAACACCAGGACTTAGTATCCATGCTCAATTAGCCATCTTGTTTGGATATAATATCATGTTTGAATTATTTTATTGTATTGATTTTGAAAGTTTTGAGTAAGAACATGCATAGACCAGGCATTTTTAACATTCATTTATTGCTAATGGCAGATGTTCTTTCTGTGTCCATTTCGAGGAGCCATAAAATGACAGTAAATCAGGAAATGCCATGCCACTTAAGACTTCTGAAATGAGCTTTAGAATGTTGCACTCACAGGAATGGCAGCTTGTTAGACGTTATATCATAAATGCATCCTTAAAACCCTCATTGCTTCAGGAAAGCTTCTGGACTTTCTAGGGTGTAGTTTTAGATTAATTCCACTCTCTCTCTTTATATGTGTTTGTGCTGTGTTGGAGTTGTCTGTTTGAAAGTATATGAGTCTGCAGGGGCATATGAGTGGGGAAGGCCAAGAAGTGGGATCTATATGTGCTTACAGGACAAGTTTGTATGGTGGAGAGCTATGCATATGGGGGAGGGGAATAGGTATGTGTGTGTGTGCTTACACACGGAGATGGGTAGAGGTGAGTAAGGGTATGTATATGTGCACGGATGGGTGGCTAGGGTATAGTATGTGCATGTGTGTAGATGTGTGTGTGTGCTCTGGGGCCAGCTTAAGATGTGAGCCAGTGAGGCACTGGCTCAAGGCCAACCACAATAGGGCACAAGAAGCCTGCCTC
Source organism: Ichthyophis bannanicus (assembly GCA_033557465.1). Lineage (NCBI taxonomy): Eukaryota > Metazoa > Chordata > Amphibia > Gymnophiona > Ichthyophiidae > Ichthyophis > Ichthyophis bannanicus. The sequence continues at coordinate 678,422,206 of CM066034.1, read as the reverse complement.
ACAGGCTCACGCTCTTCCTTCTAAGCTGTGGTTGTTTAACATTAACACAACCACAGGAGCATTTGATTTTGTTCCCGCAGCTATGTATACTCAAGCCACTGGCACTGCGGCTTGAGTATAGCACAGCTACAGGAGCAAGCTACAGGAGCAAAGGTAAATGCTCCTGAGGCTGTGCTGAGCATTAATACAGTTAGCTGTGGGAGCAAAAGCAAATGTTCCTACAGTTGTATTAACATTCAAAACAGCCAGGAGGGCAATGGCTTTTTCTCCTGCGGCACAACAACACCAGAAGACAGCAAGTATCTCAACCAGAATCTTTTATTGAAGACACAGCATGGTCAGGAAACCACAGGAATACCAAAGCTTTTAAGCCGACATGGCCAAGGGGGCCTTCCTCAGGGGTTAAGACTGAGAACAAGCAAACACATAAAAACATTAGAATAAATATAATGCATACATAAAATATTAAAAACAAAAAACATCAAAAATTAAAAGAAAAGATGTAAAAGGACAATGTAGACAATAATGTATAAATGATATAAAAATATATACAGGGTGGCCCAAAAAAAGTGAGAACATCTCGTAGCATATAAGTTATTTAAAAATTCAAAAAGACAGATGTAAACGATTGACAAATTTTAAAAAAAAAAAGATGGCGACCGGAAATTGTCGAAATAAAGACGTTATATAGTTAAAAAAGGTAAATAAGTAAACTATTTAAGCTTTTAATTTATGATATGTTCTCACTTTTTTTGGGCCAGCCTGTATATATAAATAATTATAAATGGTAAAATGCAATAAAACATGGAATTTCATGCAATGAGGAATGACTATAGGACCATCTGCATTATACACTTTAGAATAATCTTCTTTTTTATGAGGAGCTATACAAAATTAGATGTACGTAGAACGTAACAGTACCCAAGTCCTGAAATACATTAAGAACTATGTGCTGATCAGTGAAAACAGAACCTCAGAACACCTGTGGGGTGCTAACAGTACAGCCAGGAAGGTTCCTAGGAGAGGAAGAAGTGATGCAAGCCTGAGCTTATTCAAAGGTTCTTCTGAGGAAAGGTGTCTGAAGCCACTTAAACCACAGCATTGAAAGGAGTCGTCTCAAGAACTACTGGAGGAGAAGCCAGGAGCAACATTAGAAAGATGCTCTGTGACTACCAAAGTACTTCAAGGCTTCTTAGGTCATTGCACTGCAGGGGCCTTAGCAAGGGCACTGGAGGAAACCACCAGAAGCCGCATCCAGGGAACAGAAAGAAGAATACAGGGAAACACACAGACTTTGGGACTCTGAGTCATAGAAAGTCTGCATTCTTAAGGGGAACAGTACCTGCAGTTTTTTCTTAAATCAGAAGGACCCTAATCTACTCCCTGATCTGAAGAGGAACAAAGTAGGGAGGTTGTACTCTGCTCATTGAGGGCCAAGTGACTTGGACTGAAGTACAGTCAGGAGGCTGTAATTGATTTGTTGGACTTTCTGTTAAAATGTGTCACTTTTTTGTAACTGAAGATCTTAGAAAGTGACTCCCAGTTACTTAAGTAAATTCACCAGATTCAGAAACAATCCCTTAACTGAGCTGCATTTTTCAGTGGAGAGAGTGGAAAGAGTGACTGTGAGTGCAGTATGCCTCCCAGGAACATCCTGGTCCCACCAGAAGAACCTTTGCAACCACAGGAGGTAGACTTTTCAGGATTGGTCTGGCTTGTGGACTATATGCCCCCAGAACTGTCTTGCAGGGCTACACAGTACACAAATAATTTTATAAAACATTTTCCACATGTAACTCTTGTTTACACATGGAAGGTGGCTCTTATGAAAATGCATGGCCTAGTATACACGTATGTGTACCAAAATTGTGTTTATTTATATATGTGCTACATATAAATGTTACCAGGGGACTCTTTTGCTACAGTGTAGGAGCTTATTTAATGCATTTTTGCATGTGATAACTGTGTGCTCAGGCAGCAGTAACAGTTACCACAGGGCATGACTGCTACCGCACACTGATTGCGTGCTAACTGCCGCTCACACATTGGGAGCTGAATGGGTGGGGAAGGGGTGGAGAGAAGTCATGGTGAGCACATTGCAGTTAGCACAGGGGGACATATCACATGCTGTCAATCTTTCAATTAGCAAAGGTGAACCCAATGCCACCAGGAGAGCAGTGATCCCGATGGGGGTGAGAGCGGGGGCTCCCCCTTCCTCCTCAGGCCAGCCAATCAGCCATTAACAACGGCTTTAGAATCACCGCTGCAGGGGCACACAGGAGAGCAGTGATCCCGATGGGGGTGAGAGCGGGAGCTCCCCCTTCCTCCTCAGGCCAGCCAATCAGCCATTAACAACGGCTTTAGAATCGCCGCTGCAGGGGCGCGCCTGTGCCTTGCGGGCCCGCGCCTGAGGGCCTCGCCAGAGGGCCCATTGGCGTGGCCCTTAGGCGTCGGACCGTGGCGTCTGTCTCTGGAGTATACACTGATATCACGGACTGGATTGAGATGCCTGCATTCGTGGTAACTTGCTGTTCTTGTTCACCTCCTCTTCTTATCTGTTTGACTGTTTCTGTCCTCTATTCTGTCCTATCTTATAAATGGCGTTCTGTTCTATTTTCTCAAATGATATTGTATTGTAAACCGCTCTAATGCCTTTTGGCCTGAGCGGTATATCAAATGATAAATAAACAAATAAACATAAACAATAGGTGGAGTTAGGTTCACTCATGGTACTTGTGACAGTTACTGTGGAGGCTTAGCACTTAACTCACATTAGTCTTTGTGTCAAATGTGGACTATATGCAAAAACCTACCACACTTTAGTAAAAGGACTCCTAGATATTGTTGGCTTGCAATGTGCACATGTAGTTTTAAAAAGGTATTAGTACATGCATGAGGATTTGTATGCTATTGGGACTGGTTTGGGATGTCTGGTTTGGAGTGGAGGAGTGGCCTAGTGGTTGGGGCAAGGTACTTCAGGCCAGAAGGTCAGGGGTTCAAATCCCACTAGAGGACAGCAACCTTGGGCTGGAAGGACTGGGGTTTCTAGTCCCACAGGTGCTCCTTGTGGTCTTGGGCAAGCCACTTAACCCTCCATAGCCCATGTTCCCTGTAAAATAGTTATCTCCAAGTTATAATGCCCTGTTCAATGTAATTTCAGTTTGTTCAATGTAAACCGCACTGATGCAGAATAGCGCGGTATATAAGAGAATATAAATAAATAAATGTCTAGTTTACTTTAATAAAATAGGTACATTTTAGGACATTTCACTTGTTATCCTTTTATAAAATTGCCCTTGAAATGTCCAAGATAACAATTTAACTATTGCCCTTTCAGCTCTCGGAAGCCAATAATGCTTATGCAGAAGGACAGTAGCAGAAGCCATTGCACACTACCATTCAGGGCTGGCCCCAGAATTGGTTCAAGGTCTTGGTGCCCTAGGCAAAAAGCTTAAGACTTATGCTCTCTTGGCTGTCATACTCTATTGTTTAGCTTTGAATGCCTTGCTCTTTGCGGTCTCCCCCCTCCCAGAAGCTGCTAGCCTCGGTGACTGCCTAGTTTGCCTGGAGGTTGGGCCGGCCCTGCTACCATTGCCATACACATGTACTAAAATACATTACTAGAAGGAAATCTAGTATGGTTTCTCTTGCTTTATTTTCAGAGCAGTCCTGGGCAGACCAAAATCCTTTCCCTGCATCTTATTTATGAGCAAGGTCACTTGACCCCCTGTAATCACAAGGATGGCAGAATGTGGATTTCTATGGATTTGGATTTAATTTCTTACCTTTTCCAAATCTGAATTCTAGACTTTGACTCTGACTTACAGGCTCGTTTGCATCTGCGACAATTGAGGGTGAAGTGACTTGTCTAAGACCACAAGAAGCTTTGGTGGGAGAAGCAAGATTTGAATCCTGGCTTCCCTGGCTGTTGCTTCTCCTCTGCTTTGTGCCATAGAAATATCTGGAGTTCCAATATCGGTATGATCCTTTTGAAAAGCCGTTAAAGGTACAGAAGAACAAAAGTACCTGTGTACTTTTGCCACTAGTAAACTGCTGCCTTACAAAACATGGTAAACTGCCCTCTCATAACACGTTAATGGCCACTGTCTCCATTATTTTCAGTGGGGATGATTCACTAAGCCACATAAACAGGAACTGTGAGTTGCGGTACTATAGCAAATAGGTCCCCGTTAAGGGTCACTCTGTAAGGGGGTAATTTTATAACGTCATTTTAGCAAGTACATGGCAATATAGTTCTTACAGAAATACCTCAGGTGTAAAACAGCATGGGACAAGCACTGTGGATCCCTTTATATCAACAGGATAAAACCAAAATAAACTGAACCATCTAACTTCTCAACAAATAGGGGTGTCCTACATGGAGTGGTGGGTCCATCCCTAAACAAAGACATGGGGAGGGGTGGCCTGCACGGAGCGACGGGTGCACCTACTCTTGCCGTGTATTTGCTGGGCAGACTGGATGGCCCATGCTGGTCTTTATCTGCCGTCATCTACTATCTTACTATGTAATATTAGATGCACTGGCATGAACACGTATGAATACTGTAGATCTTGTCAGGGGCATAGTCTGAGAGGAGCATAGGCAGATTCGTGAAGCCTACGTATTGATTATAAAAGACACTAATCTATGTGGGTAGTTGTGTACTCTACCTGCAAACATTTATGCCTGCCCCTGAGCAGACCCGAGTATTCACAGTGTCAGTGTGGGCATGATTGCTGCTGAATTTGCACTAGTATTTGTTAAAGATATATAGGAGCCTATCTATGTACCTTTATAAAACTGGACCAAAATAACCTTCTGCCCTCTAAATCTTGGTGCCCTGTTATAAAACTACTCTCCATGGGATAAAATAAAATACAAACCCAATTATTGAATTGAAGCTTTTCTGTTTTGTGTTTGAAGGTATCCTACACTGCCAGCTAATATAAGCTTAATATATATATATATATATATATATATATATATATATAATACACATTTATACAAGAAATCAGTTATCCGTTTGAAAGGAAGACAGGACAGTATATTTTTGAGTATCACATTAGGATGTGATAAAGGAATTTTAATTTGAAAAGAATTATTGCATTCTTTCTTTGAGACAAACCGTCAACCAGCTTGTTTGCCTCGGAGGGCTAGAAAACCTGACAAGTTTGATACGATTTCCTGCCTTCTGCTGTCTTTAACACGATTTCGGAACCTATGACTTGTGCAATTTAAAATAGAAGGTGAAGCAAGACAAAGTAAATACACTTTCTGGAAAATTAATTATAAATGGATGGAACTGTTGGAAGGAAGGAATGGCAACTGACAGCAAAACCATAAAATCTTGATCTAAACTTTGAAGAAAATGAAAATGAAAAATGCATTTTCAAAGCTACTTGTACTTTTCTGGTTTCCTATGTTTGCCCTGGATTATCGACCACGTTGTGTGCAGGCTGTTTTCTTTTTAAGGGTAATTTTTCAAATGACATTTGTCTTGCTTCTGTGCTCAGTTTTACCATTTTGTCTTCACCGCCTCCATCCGATAATTTTTTTGTGGAGAAGAAATGAAAAGTCGGTTGGGGTTTGATGAATATAATACTCAGGATAGCAGTATCCTGAAATGTTGGACTGAAATATAGTTGCAAATTCAATGGACAGCTCAAAGGATTCATACATAATGTAGAATTCATTTCTTTATAATGGGCTCAATTCACTCAAATTTGAAGGTAAGACAAATTTACAACCAATGGACATTAGCAAGCTTGGGAAAAAAGGACGTATCATAGCCTATGTTAAAAATGTGACTCGGCTCTGTGCATCGTGTATATCATTTATAAGTCCCTTTACACTTCTTTTTGAACCAGCACCCATTTCGAAATGCATAATAAGTTAACAGCCTCATTGTAATATGTATGACCTTCATTATTCTTGTTCCAGTGTGCAGTCACCTTCTTAATGCCCCTAACATGTGGAACTGGGTAGGGGAAAGGCAGGTAGCATGCGTATACCATAATGTTACCATGAAGTCAAAGCTGGAAACCAAAACACTTTTCCTGCATTTCATTTCCTGCACGGTCTCATTTTAATATGGTGAAAAGTTCCCTTATAAGGAACGGTGGTGGAAAACAATTAAGGCAATCAGTCACTGTCCAATAAAGGTTGTGATAAAATAGAAGTAATTTACAGATGTAAGGAAGACTGATATGTATACACAAAAAAGGTTTTGATAGGACGGTGTTTTATATACATTGAGGGGAATTTTAGAAAATCCATCCAAGTGCAATCTGGGATGTCTAAACCAGAAAGTCTGAAAAAAATACAAGCATGTCAAGGTGCGAACATGATTTCACAAACCTGGACATGCCTGATATGGTCATCTGTGGGGGTGTCTACCTAGGCATCCTCAAAACGGTATATAATCGAGGACATCGGACACAGTGCTCCCCTTCACCTCCAACCCCTACCCCTTCCATCCCCCCTCCTTCAATAACCACACTACCACAATAATGGGAGTTCAACTGGTCGCAGCTTTATTAACATTTTAACTTTATCCAAAAACATTTTGAACATCCATCAGCATAGTCATCCAGTCAGCGGAACAGTGCCTCACCAGCTATATGATTAGCAAGGCCACGGACAGGCCCACGGCTATCTTCAATACCCACCACTTCTTCCGGCTTCGCCATATTATTAGCAAAAGCCCCCAGGGGTTGTCTGGGTCGGGGGTACCCCACCCCTGCCCTAGGTATTGCCTAAGGCTCTGGACCCCAAAAACCTCCGGGATCCCGCCACCGGTTCAGATGACCCTCGTCCCTGAGATGCCCCCTCAAGACCAAGCTGCGACCAGTGAACCTCACACCACATAACATAGTCCAAGGCCTCTTGCCAGTCATTCAGGAGCAAGTCTACTATCGGGGATAAGTGTATGCCATTCTGCCTAAACAATCCCGCACACTCAATCTTCACCCAGGCATGCAGGATTTGGTAACCCCCATGCTCACACACCTAGCGGCCAATCTGGCGATTGATTTTCGTCAATCCCCGTGACCACTGTCGCTGATCCCAGCATGCAGGCCTTGGAATAATGTCTGACCACAGTAAAATTGCATCCTTAAACATTAGTAAGATTTCCCCCAAATCCCTCTTTGCTGCTCTAATCAACTGTTTACATGTCCAAGCACCCAGGTCATTGCCTCCCAAATGTAGCGATATCATTGCAGGAAATCCCTTATAGCACCCATGGTGCCGAAGCAAAGGCAACAGCTGGGTCCAGTGAAGACCACGTTCACCCAGCCATAATACGGTCACCTCCAAAGCATCCAGTTCGATATTAGGCCCCGCCGGCTGGTGTGCTGCTCGTTGACCAGCCCAATGAACATACGAGTGGCTGATTAACCAGCAAACACACGGACTCTATCCCCCATCTGAAAAGAAAATTCACAGTTAGCAGCTGTAGGGCATCCACTCTTTAAAGATGCATATATCCTTGAAAGGTCCATGACCGCCATCTGCCTATACGCAGTATCTCCTGCTCCCGTAACTGTGCCGCTGCTGTGCTGGTCGCTGCGCCAATGCAAAAGGAGTGAGGGGCAAACCGTCGAGGATCCACACCTATCTCACGCAACACCGCTGAAAACTGAAACGCAGGAATTCTCATGCAAAAAGAGACCACCATCCACTGTTGGCCACACGTTCAAGTATGCTTTTAGGGATGCCACTGGACATGTCGAAGCACCGACAATCACCCTTAAAACCACCCACGTTTCTTTACCCAGCTGATCCATCTTAGATTTTGCCAGCCATATCCTGAGCTCCTCCTCCAACATCCTCACATGCTGCCTCCGCATACCTCCACCAATCCCTGCCCGGCTGGACTCCACTACCAACTCACCCACTCGGAAGGCACCGAAAAATGCCACACAAAAAACTGCCTGAAAAAGAGTGGTTTCATACAGAGACGCCGCCACTAGGGGTAAGGCTCCGCACAACCTCACAAGCAAGTCATGCATAATGGGCCTTCTGCCATCGCCTGGGGTGGGGCAGGACCAATCCCAGCCCTGTAAAAGCCTGCGAGTCAGGAACCCCCCAACCGGGAAGCTCCAACCTAACGCTCTGGCGAAGAAGGCAAACTCCGCCAAATGTGTTCACACTGTTGCTCTCAATGCCCCTAAAGCCTTGGCATACACAACATATTGTCCCAGGAGCTGATCAGACACCAGTCCTGGCTGCCATCCTCGAGCCACCAAGAAGTCCACCACTCTGCCGTAGCCTCGTCGATAAGCTGACCACGTCACTGGTGACACCGAACTCCGCAGCAGATTCAGCATTTCTTGAGGCCAATTTGCCATAAATGCTCTGGGACAATCACTCCCTTGTCTTCCACATCTGGTACCAGAGTCTGGAAGAGATCCCACTTGAAATGGGAAAGAGCATCAGCAATTCTGTTAGTACAACCTGGAATGTGACAGGCTTTCACTGATACATTCAAACGTAAACAGGCTAACACCACCTCTCTCATTAGCGCCGCTACCTGCATGCATTGAGGCGCATAGTGGTTAACTACGCTAACCACCGCCGCATTGTCGCACCACCAAACTACTTTGCGATTGCGCAGCCTGTCCGGCCACAATTCCAATGCCACCAAAATGGGGAACAGCTCCAAGAATGCTATGTTGTTGGTTAAGCCTGCCTCATGCCATGCCTGTGGCCAACCCCCTGCGCACCACGCACCACCGAAGTATATCCCCAATCCCAAACCTCCCGCCGCATCTGTAAATAGTTGCAAGTCGAAACTGGAAATCTCCGCCTCCATCAACACTATTGTCCCGTTAAATTCTTTCAAAACATATCCCAAAATCCCAAATCCGCCCGCATACTCCTTGAAAGCCTAATACGGTGATGAGGTTTCAGCACTCCCAATGTAGCTGCTGACAACCGACATAAAAACACTCGACCCACTGGAATAATTCAACGAGCCTATCAAAGCCTGCATCTCTCTCAACATTATCTTACTTGACCCCAATACATTGGCCACTAACACCCTAAGCCGCCATACCTTCTCTACCGGCAAATGAGCAACCATTTCCACCGAATCTAGCTCCACCCCCAGAAACATGATGCTCGTCGAAGGGCCCTCAGTTTCTCCAGCAGCCAATGGAACACCCCATACACGGGACAATTCAACGAATCCCTCCAATAGCTCCTGGCACTGGCTTGATGGAGCCTCACCCACGAAAAGGAAGTCATCCAGGTAATGCACTACATTCATGCATCCTACCTGCGCTACCAAAGCCCAATGCATAAAGGTACTAAACTTTTCGAAATAGGAGCAGGAAACTGAGCAACCCATGCATTTATCAAAATAACAATTTCCTTCGAAACAAAACCCTAACAAATGAAATGCAGACGGATGTACCAGCAGTAAGCGAAAAGCTGATTCGATGTCCACTTTTGCCATCAAACAACCTGGACCACATCTTCTCACCAAATCCACTGCCTCATCAAAAGAAGCATAGCAAACCGTGCACAGCTACCTTGGTATATGATCATTCACCGATGATCCCGCCGGGAAGGACAGATTATGAATCAACTGGAACTTCCGAGGTTCTTTTTTTGGTATAATTCCTAACGGGGAAACAACAAAGTTCGCGAACAGCTGCTCTGAAAATGGCCCTGCGATCCTGCCCAATTCCAACTCAACCCTCAACTTATCCCTCACAACGTGAGAAAAACACCGCACCGAGGCAGAGTTCCGAGCCTTTTCCGATACCACATGTCCCTCCACAGGTATAATAAAACCCAACTGAAACCCCTTTTCGAGCAGCTCCCTATCCTTCAACCTCAGATACCGCCCAAGCCACGGCCTTAAAGTCTCAATCCGTATTGGCGTCGAGGCTAGGCCCAGCAAGTCATTGCTGCTTGGGGGCCGACAGGGGGGTAGGAGCTGCCCCTTTTTTAACACATTTGATAGCTGCATGTCCTCTGTCTGACATATGACTGGTAAATTGAAACTGCTCCGACAGAGCTCTTTCTGGTCCTTATCGATAAGGCGTTCACTAATAGATGCCAGGCATCTTTGGGCTAAAATCAAAATGCCATACACTCATGGGTACTGAAATCCCATTGACATCAGGAATGGAGTCAAGGACCTTAAAGACCATCACTTGTGAGAAAGTCAGTTAACTGTGCCATCCTAGCAGCCTGTATATGACATGATACAGTCCTTAATTAAGGGTAGAAGTTGCTGTCTACTAATAAGTTATCCATACACAGGAACCGAATGTGCAACCAGTGATGCACAATAAACAGTAGGGAGGCCTGTGTCCAGGGCCATACCAAGGGCTGTGCGAGCAGTGTGGCCGCACAGGGCACAAGTATGGAAGGGGCGCCAATGTCATCACTTGGCTTTGAGGAATTGACAGGAGCAATTTTTTGTGTATGGATGGGTGTTGTGGGGCACCAGGTTCGTGAGTTGCATAGGGCGCATTTCTAACTTGGTGCATCCCTGCCTGTGTCATATGGGAATAAAACCTAGTACATAGGCCACAACCTTTTTCCATCAAAGAACTAAGGCTCAGTGATGAAAGGGGCTGCTTTTCCCCCAAAGTGGCTACTAACTTGGCTATTGGCCTCTTCTTTTGTTCAAGATAGATCTTCTGCCAGACACCTGGAGTTTGATCATTGAGCTATGTTAAGGTTTTTCCACCTTTTGAATGCCAAGCTCTCAGCCCTTTTGCCAATAATGGAATAACTATAAAAAGACTGGTCATATCCAAGTTCAGGCATGTCTTCTGTCTAGCATACCATTGTGGCGACGTCTATGTCGATGTCCCCAAGACGTTCATATTGGGCATGTCTGCATTTCTGAAATCATGTCCCAGCCTCCCATTCTGCAAGTGGAGACATTCTTCAGCTTGACAACCACACAACAGGTATCCCTAGTCTTTACCTTTGTGGACAGTACTGTGAATATTACCATTTTTTCTAGACCCTTCAAATGCTTTTCAAGCAAAACAAGCTTTTTTCGGGTGCCCGTTCATGCCCTGGAGCAGCTATAGACTTGGATGGCGGCAGAGACATGACTGCTATTTCTGAAATTAGGCAAACATAGCTAAGGTCTTTGGAACACCCTGGAGGTGATCCCCATCACACCCACGTGCAAAATAGACATCCCCAGTGGAGGGATGTTTCTAAAGCCATTTTGTAAAATGGTGCCAGAGATGCCTCTGTGATTTGGACATCTGTGTACCCATTTTCAGATGTTTAAAGCATGAATAGAGCTTCTAAGATAACCACCATAGGGTCTTTGTATTAGTGTTAATGCCCACCTCCTATTTGCATGTGTGTAAGCATTTCAAGGTAAAACTACTCAGGAGGCAGGCTGCCTTCAAAGAAAAGATGGTGAAGATGGTACAGGGTACAGTCAGGAGTAATCTAAGGAAATGTCTTTTTCAGAATGGGTGATGGATGCATGGAACAGCTTCCCAGTGGAGGTGGTAGAAACAAGGACAGGGAGCACTAAACTAGCAACTGGTAATAGATACCATGTGGAAGGGCCTTGGATTTATGAACTGGTAATAGATACCGTGCCGGGCCTTGGATTTACGAAGGCGGCGAATGTTTCTGATGTTATAGTGGGTGATCATCTCACAACCGGTGATTACTGGATAGTGTAGTTCAGTATATGGACATGAGTGGAGATGTTTCATTCAAAAGTGAGGGCCCTTGTTTTCAGGTAAACTAACTTTGTCAAGCTAGGAGAATATCTCAAGGAGTCATTAGCTGGATGGCAACAGCTGAGGGAAGTAGGAAAGCAGTGGGCAAAACAGAAAAGAGATATTTTAAGGGCAATAAATAGTTTAGTTAGAAAAATAAATAAAAATAAGAGGTAAAGGAGGCCGTTAAGGTGCTCGAAAGAATTAGCTGAAAAGGTAAGGAACAAAGGTTATCCTTTATAAAGTGTAAGAGATCACTGCTGGGAGTCAGGTAAGGAAAGATAAAAAAAATACAGTAAAATGGGGAAATAGGACTTTTTTTTATCTATTAGTGACAGGCGTGAGGAAGTGCAAAAATGGTATTGTCAGACTCAAGGGTTAAGGGGAGGAATATGTAGAAGCTGATGAGAATAAAGCAGATTAGTTTTGTTCACAGATGATGGGTTGGGAGTGGCACCTCAGAAAACACACTCAAATAGAAATGGAAGTGAGGCAGATCTTGAATGATTTTTAGAAAACTGTGTTCATGAGGAACCAGCTAAACTAAATGTAGACAAAGTGATGGGACCAAATGAGATACATCCAAGAGTATCGAAGGAACTGAGGGAAGTTCTGGTGGCTCTGCTGTCTGGGCTTTTCAATGCTTATTTAGGAGCATGTTTACTAATGAACACGCTGGTAGCACATGATTATACTAGCAAATTAACCCGCAGGCCTGTAGTAATAGTTGGGGGTGTATGTGCATCTGTTCTGCCAATAGTGCAATGCTAACATGCAGCACTGTGCTAACTGTGCACTTAAGACCACCAACTGAGGTGGGGTTAAGTGCATCCATGCTAATGGCAGCATTCACGGTTAGTGCATGCCCAGAATGCCTGTACTAACAGCAATGCATTGTCAACACCCACATTCCATCGCAGTCCCTGCCCAGTTGTATGCTGATTAACTGGCATGGAGCCCTGCACTGTTAGCATAGCACCCTTAGTACGTGGCAAACCCAAACTCTTAGCACACTTTAGCAAACATGCCCCATAGAGTTGAGAGCAGTCCTGGAGGACTGGAGAAAGCAGAAGTAAGGAGGAACCTGGGAATTATAGGCTATGTAGTCTGATTTCTGGGATAAGTAAATTAATGGAAATGCTACTGAAAAAAAAAGATTGTGCAGTTTTTGGAATCCGATGATTTGCTGGATTTCTTTGACTGGGTGACCAGAGAGCTGGATTGAGGGACAGTGCTTAATGTAGAGTACTTAGATTTCAGCAAAGCCTTTGACGTGGATCCACATAGACCACGTATAAATAAACTCAACACCCTTGGGATGGATCCTAAAGTAGCAGACTGGGTTAAAAATTGGTTGGGAAGGAGTCAACAAAGGATACTGGTAAATGGAGTTCACACTGAAGATAAGGATGTTATCAGTGGTGTTCCACAGGGATCGGTCCTTGGTCATGTTCCTTTTAACATTTTTGTGATATTGCAAAAAGACTAGCAGGTAAGGCTTGCCTCTTTGTGGATGATCCCAAAATCTGCAATAGGGTAGACACACTGAAAGGTATAGATAACAAGAGGAGGGATCAAGTGAAGCTTGAAGAATATTTAGAATATGTCAGCTAAGATATAATGCTAAACAAAATAGGGTCATATTTTTTGGATGGAAAATCCAAGTGAGAGGTACAATATAGGGGTAAGGTTATCAGGTGTCCCTGATTCTTTTGGGATTGTCTCCAATTTTCCGATAGTATCCCTGACTCCACAGTCTATAATCACCTCCATTCTCCAATTTCAGTGGGGAAAAAGGCAGGGGCCGACATGGAGGAAGGGATGTCATGGGCATGTGGAGTTTTAGCGGTACGCAGAGCTGTCACTCTGATCCCTCCTTTCACTTTCGGAACTGCAGCCTGAAGGGAGCCATCCGATGCAGCCATCATCTTCTATGAGTGTGCTCCCTGTTCACAAGAGGCAGCAGCCTCTGCAGGACAGACACAGCATGGCAAGCATTGCAGACTAGTGCTGCTACTGCTGGCCAGATAATTTGGGCTTGGATGAGCAGGCTGCACAGAGTGAATGGGAGACAGGAAGGAGGGAGAACTGAGGGTTAAGTGCATGGGGGAGGAAACAAGATAGGATGGTGGTGAGCTGAAGGCTGGTGAATTGGGGGGGGGGGGGGTGGTTAAAGGACAAACAAAGGGAGAAAGGGAGGGGAGAGCTGAAGGCTAAGTTGCTGTGGGATGCAAAGAAGGAAGATGGGAGGGAGGCTGAGTGGCAGAATAAGGGGAGAGAAGAAAGGAATGGAGGATAGAGTACAGGGATGTGAGAGGGAAGGAAGGGGGGTGGTTGGGGGGGTAAGGAAATGAGAAAGATTGGAGAAGAAAAGATAAAGGACTAGAAGATAGATTTAATGGAGAGATAGTTGACAAATGGGGAACATTGATGAAGAGAGGATTGGATGATAAAGATGAAGGTGGGATGAAAGAGGGATAAAGAGAGATGAGGGAAGGTAGGGGGTATAGGTAAAAGTGAGCAAGTGTGTGAAAGTGGAGGCCAGTAAAGTATACATGTGTGAGAGAAGGGGGAGCTGGATGTCTTATGAGGGGAGTGAGTTGTGTATGTGTGTGTAAGGGATGGATGTTCAATATGTGTTAGTATGAAGAGAGTGAGTTATATGTGATAAAGAGGGATGTGAAATGCAAAGTGTATGAGGAAAGGAATGGGAAGAAGAGATAGGTATAATAAATACCATGAGATAAAGAGAAAACAAGTAGAAAAGAAAACAAAAATGACAGAAAAGATATGGTATGTGAGAATGAGATCAGCAAGAGAATAAAGGACAATTATTAAGGAGAAAAAGTCTGAGAGAATGGAATGTATTAGAAGAAGAAAACATCCTGGGGGAGGGAAATGGGGGAAGGTAAAAATATGTAAAATTAATAAATAGAGAAAACATTATTACATTAAAATACAAAGTATAAAGAAAAAGAATAAAGAAAACATAGAAAAGAAACTGAGATAGGATCAGAAGAAAGGAACAATAAAGAGGCTGACTAGAAAAAAGAAAATATTTGAAAATATTTTATTAAAAAATGTTGTTACATTACAAGGGTTCGGTCTTGGGACCGGTACTGTTCAATAAATTCGTAAGTGATATTGCCGAAGGGCTGAATGGAAAAGTCTGTCTTTTTTCAAATGACATCAAAATTTGCAACAGAGTGGACTCCCCTCAGGGAGTGGGGAACATGAGGAAAGATCTATAAAACCTGGAAGAATGGTCTAATGCTTGGCAGTTAAGATTTAATGTGAAGAAGTGCAGTGTCATTTACTTGCGAAGCAGAAATCCAAGGGAATTGTATGTGATAGGGGGCGAGAGATTGATGTACACGGACCAGGAGAAAGACCTCGGTGTGATTGTTTCTGATGATCTCAAGTTGGCGAAACAGTGTGACAAGGTGGTTCCAAA
Source organism: Ichthyophis bannanicus (assembly GCA_033557465.1). Classification (NCBI taxonomy): domain Eukaryota; kingdom Metazoa; phylum Chordata; class Amphibia; order Gymnophiona; family Ichthyophiidae; genus Ichthyophis; species Ichthyophis bannanicus. The sequence continues at coordinate 678,407,034 of CM066034.1, read as the reverse complement.
AGCCAGAAGGATGCTGGGCTGCATACAGAGAGGAATTACCAGCAGAAAGGAAGAGGTACTAATGCCACTGTACAAGTCGCTGGTGAGGCCTCATTTGGAATATTGTGTTCAGTTTTGGAGACCGTATCTCGCAAAGGATATAAAAAGGCTGGAAACGGTTCAGAGGAAGGGGACTAAAATGATTTGGAGCCTGCATCATAAGATTTATGAGAAGAGACTTGAAGACCTAAATAGGTACACTCTGGAGGAGAGAAGGGACAGGGGAGATATGATTCAGACCTTTAATGGACAAACAAACCCTTTCCAAAGACTGGGAAGCTGTAAAGCTAGAGGGCATAACATGAAGCAGCAAGGGGGTAAACTGAAAGGCAATGTCAGGAAATACTTTTTCACTGAAAGGGTGGTGGATGCTTGGAATGTCGTCCCGATGGAAGTGGTGGGGGCAAACACAGTAACAGAATTCAAAATGGCATGGGACAGACATATTGGATCCCTTTATAGCAACAGGATAAAATCAAAATAATCATACTTTGTTACTATGTTATTATGTTACAAGATAAATTGGTAGATCAGGAGTTCCAGGCAGTGCTTATCTTTAGAGTTGCTCAGGTCCTGGGCAAGATTATCACTTAGGGCCCTTTAAGTTTGATGACCTATATGCTACATACTCCAGTGTTAAAGTTCAAGTAAAGCCACTTTCTTACAAAATCTTCACCGAAGATGTGAGAACCCCAGTTGGTCACCTGACTTGTCACCCCCTAAAGCCGCCATACATATAGTAGTAAGCACTGGATGAGACGATGAGTGCTTTGGACTGCAGTATGCCCTTGTGTATTTGATTCAGATTTCCATTTTTACAGTAATATGCCACACATGATATGTGGTAAAAGGTGATATCTTCATTTGATCAGTGGTGTACAGTTTTGGTAATTGTGATGGTCCTGAAAAAAGCTGGAGTCTTTGTAGTTCGTGATGGGGAGGTGTTATGTCAGCAACCAAAATACCCAGAAATGGTAAAAGACAAATACATTTTATTTTGGTTTAGTGATTGCATATTTCTATTTCTAATTTGTAGACCCTTGTTTTGAATTTGGTGGGGAGGCCTCTTGCATTTTTCATGGGTGACTGTGGTGGTGATTCTGCTAGCATGTACAGTAGTTTCTGTATAGAGATCTGTAGCAGTTCTGCTTGTTCTGTTTTCGCAGTAATATGTGTATTGATGGTGAAATATTTGCAGTGCTGACTTTTCACAGGGTGGTCTGGTTCTGTTTGAGCCATGTTGTTATTATATGGCAGGTTTGCTATATAGTTTCTGAGGGCCTTTATAAAAATACCTGCTAAAAGAGAGAGTTACGGTTATTGAGGTGACAACAGAATTTGAATTTTTTGCTTATGGTGAGTAATCAGAGGAAGCATCCTTGATCAATCTGGGCAGTCATTTCAGAGATTGCCTTCAACCAATACAGTATGGATTATTTTTAATTTATACATTTGTGTTTCTTGATTTTTTTTTTTGCTGTCTACCCCCAAAAGTCAATAAGGTCATGTTCAGACAATGATATGTTTTTGAATTTATTTTAAGAATCTCTTTACATTTTAAATGCCCTGGGTGGAATGGTGGTAGGGTCATAATGATTGACTTCAATGAATTATCAAAATCTTGCAGAAAGGCCTATGCCAGCGATGGCGAACCTATGGCACGCGTGCCAGCTGTGGCACGCGAAGGCCTTGCAGCTGGCACGCGGGAAGGTTCGCCATCAAGATATGCGGCATTAAAAAAAAAAAAAAAAAAGCTGCCGGGGCCGGGGCCGCCGCGGCAGAATCGAGTGTGCCGCGGGGCCCCCCCGCCCAACAGAGCCTGCCCTCCGTCCCCGGTATCACCTCTCTCAGCTGCCTCCAGTCACACGCGCCGGCTTTCAGAGCGCGAGGGGAGTTTCTCCCTCGCTGCTCTGTTAAGCCCGCGGGGGCTGATGGGAAGTTCCCATCAGCCCCCGCGGGCTTAACAGAGCAGCGAGGGAGAAACTCTTCCCTCGCGCTCTGAAAGCCGGCGCGTGTGACTGGAGGCAGCTGAGAGAGGTGATACCGGGGACGGAGGGCAGGCTCTGCTGGGCGGGGGGGGGGGGGGCCCGCGGCACACTCGATTCTGCCGCGGCGGCCCCGGCCCCGGCAGCGACAGCTTTCTTTGTAAAAAAATTTCGGGGGGGGGGGGGTTAGGACTGGTGATGGGGTGGGGGGGTTAGGGTGGGTAATGGCTGTGGGCTGGTTGGGGGTTAGGACAGGTGATGGGCTGGGGGGGGCTAGGACAGGAAATGGGCTGATGGGGGGGTTAGGAGTGGTGATGGGCTGGGGGGGTTAGGAGTGGTAATGGGCTGGGGGGGTTAGGAGTGGTAATTGCTGTGGGATGTTGGGTGGTTAGGAATGGTTATGGGATGGGGGGGTTAGGAGTGGTAATGGCTGTGGGCTGTTGGGGCTAGGACTGGTACTGGGCTATGGGGGGCTAGGACAGGAAATGGGCTGATGGGGGGGTTAGGAGTGGTGATGGGCTGGGGGAGGTTAGGAGTGGTGATGGGCTATGGGGGGGCTATGGGCTATGGGGGAGCTAAGTCTATATGGGCTGATGGGATTAGGACTGGAAGTGGGTTGATGGGGGCTTAGGACTGGTAATGGGCTATGGGGGGCTAGGACAGGAAATGGGCTGATGGGGAAGGGTTAGGACTTGAGGTGGGCTGTTGGGTGGGGTTAGGACTGGTAATGGGCTATGGGGGGCTAGGACAGGAAATGGGCTGATGGGGAGGGGTTAGGACTTGAGGTGGGCTGTTGGGTGGGGTTAGGACTGGAAATGGGCTGATGGGGGGTTAACACTGGAGGTGGTCTGATGGGGTTAGGACTGGTAATGGGCTCTGGGGGGGTTTAGGACTGATAATGGGCTATGGGGGGGCTGGGACAAGAAATGGGCTGATGGGGAGGGGTTAGGACTTGAGGTGGGCTGATGGGGTTAGGACTGGTAATGGGCTGTGGGCTGATGGGGGGGGGTTAGGACTGGCAATGGGCTATGGGGGGGTTAAGACTGGTAATGGGCTGTTGGCTGATGGGGGCTGTCTGGTAATGGGCTATGGGGGGATAGGACTGATAATGGACTATGGGGGGGGCTATGACAGGAAATGGGCTGATGGGGAGGGGTTAGGACTTGAGGTGGGCTGAAGGGGTTAGGACTGGTCATGTACTGTGGGATGATGGGGGGGATAGGACTGGCAATGGGCTATGGGGGGGTTAAGACTGGTAATGGGCTGTTGGCTGATGGGGGCTGTCTGGTAATGGGCTATGGGGGGTTAGGACTGATAATGGACTTTGGGGGAGGCTAGGACAGGAAATGGGCTGATGGGGAGGGGTTAGGACTTGAGGTGGGCTGATGGGGTTAGGACTGGTCCATGGACTGTGGGCTGATGGGGGGGTTAGGACTGGCAATGGGCTATGGGGGGCTGACTGGAAATGGGTTGATGGGGGTTAGGACTGGAAGTGGGCTGATGGGGGGTTAGGACTGGAAGTGGGCTGATGGGGGTTAGGACTGGTAATGGGTTATAGGGGGGGCTTAAACTGAAAATGGGGTGATGGGGGGTTAGGACTGGAAGTGGGTTGATGAGGGGGGGCTAGGACTGGTATTGGGTTGGGGGTTGCTAGGACTGGAAATGGGTTGGGGGGCTGCTAGGACTGGAAATGGGCTGATGCAGGGACTAGAAGGGAATGGATGCTGGGTGAGGCTGGAACTAGAAGGGAGCTGGTGTTGGGGGAGGATTAGAATGGGATGGGGCTGGGAGAGTAAAATGGAGAGGGGAAAAATATTTTGTGTGGGAGGGATAAAAAATCTACAATTGGCCGGGTATTGGGAGAATAAGTGGGGATTGAGGATGGAGGGGTAAATTTTGAGTAGATGAAATAGGAATGAGGAAAGAGCAAAAGGAGAAAGATTAGTATGTTAAAGCAGATGTAGAGAGAGAATGGAAAAAAAAAAAAACAAGACAGAAGAAAGGACAAATGGACAGCAGATGGAGAGTTAGCAGAAGACACGAAGAAACCAGAAGAAAGTGGCTGGAACAATTGCAACTGAAAAAAAAATGCACAAAAGGTAGAAAAAATATCTCTTTATTTTGAATTTATTAACTGGAACATGTCAGCTCTGGGAAATGTGCATCATTAATTTTTTGCGCTTTGTTTAGTACAAGAGGAAATTAATTTATAGTTTTATTTCTACAGTGTTGTTGTATATTCCAAGTTTGGCTTTTGGGGTTCCCAGTTTAATTATTGTCTTCCTGTTTCTAAATTGTGATTCCTTGTTTGGTGATGGTCTGTTCTGCATGTGTAACTGAGCTGAGGTATTCTGTTTATATAATTCCTATTTGACATTGCCACTTGTTCTTTCCCCAGTAGGTCATGTATTGTTGTTCTCTGAAATGTATTGGTTTAATATTTGCAGTGTTGCCTTTTGATAGTTAGGGTATGGTGCTTTGTGAGTCCTGGTAGTGCTGTTAGGATACGGCGGGTTTGCTATGGGTTCTAAATGGGCAGCGTTTGTAGTAGTTCCTAATGTGTCTGGCGGTTGGTACTGGATTATAGTAATGTAGAAACCTTTTAGTCTTTCTTTATCCATATACTCATTAAGAGGCATGTTTACTAAAAGTTAGTGTATGGTAACATTATGCAAATATTTATGCAAATGAGGCACCTTATGCAAATGAGGCTTTAATTGACGTGCTGGCACTTTGAGGAAATTCTTTGGTTTTGTGCGGCAGTTTGGGCACTCGGGCTCAAAAAGGTTAGCCATCACTGGCCTATGCCATCTGTTTCTCTTCCTTTCCTGACCTGACCTAAAGAAGGTTTTAAGTTTCTAAAAATGTGTTAGTCCTTTTCTATTTCTCTTTTTACTCCCACTATTTCTACTAATCATTTGTATAGTGCTACGAGGCATACGCAGTGCTGTATAGAGAATTGTAAGAGACAGACCCAGTTCATCAGAGTTTACAATCTAGTCAAGACAGGCATCACAGCAACTGGGACTAAGATATATCTAGGGGAATGGTAAGGAAAACATAGATGGTGAACGAAAGGCTATGCAGATCATGATCCAAAAGCAGCCTCAAAGAGATACATTTTTAGCCTAGATTTGAACAGGGCCAGAGATAGATCCTGATGTACTGACTCGAGTAGTTTTTCCAGGCATATGGGGCAGCAAGGTGGAATGAATGAAGCCTGGAGTTGGCAGTGGCAGAGGAGGGCACAGATAGAAGGAACCTGCAGGTAGTGGGGCACAGTAAAATGAATGCACTTATAGGTCAGCAGGAGAAGTTTGAAGTGGATGTGGAAACAGATAGAGAGCCAATGCAGTAACTTGAGAAGAGGGGTTACACGAGCATAGTGACACTGCTGGAAGATTAGCTGTGCAGCTGAGTTTTGAACAGATTGAAGCGAGGTGAGATGATTCAGAGGGAGACAACGAGGAGCAATAGTTTAGATGGGAGGTGACTGAAGAGTGAATACAATTTGTAGTAGTATGATGAGAAAGGAAGGGACAAATTTTACTGATGTTATAGAGAAAGAACAGGTTTTAGATATCTATTGAATGTGTGTGGAGAAGGATGATGAGTGAAAGATGGCTCAAGGTTGTGAGCTGAGAAAATAGGGAGGAGTAGAGTGTTATCTACAGAAATAGAGAAGGGAGGAAGGGGGAGGTGGGTTAGGGGAAAACTAGAGAAATGACGACAGAAAAAGACCGCATGGCCTATTTAGTCTGTCCTTCCATGAACAGATAAGATAAGAACCTCTGCTTTGGCCATGTTCAATTTCAGATGAATGGAATATCCTGGCTTCAATGTCAGATACGCAGGCAGAGATGCGTGCCTGGATTCCTGGAGAGATTAAGATGCAGAGAGGTAGGAAAAGTTAATTTACTTTAACTGTCATTAAAGTGGACTAACACAGCTATGCCGCTACTTTATCCTGCCATTGCTCCACATGGGCCAGAAGTATGAAATGGTTTGCAGCCACCCTCCAGTCACCTAATGCAGAGGTTGAAAGCTGCAGCATTAAATTAATGGGAGGAGGGAGGAGGTTATAGGGGCACATGGTTGCCGCTTATGCACATTTGAGAGCATTGTTAGGTTATATTTAATAGTCTCAAATACATACAATAGTCAGTAGTGAAAGGTTGCGTCACAGGGAAGGTAAGATATAATTGTACTGGAGAATTTCAAAAATGATTTTCAGCTGAATGGCAGCAGTAACCATTTTGGTGCACCACCAACTTAAACAGTCAACCTATGCCCTTGAAAAGAGGTAAAGGGCTTTGCTTCTCCCTCCCACCCCTCTGATATAGTCTTTTCTATGCTCCTCCTCTTTCCCTCAACACTGGCAGCAGGAGCTGTACTTATCAGTGAGGCTTGGTATGGCACAGGAAGTTGATAATCATGAGACTGGTTCTGCGCAGCACTGAAAGCTGGCACACTATTAAGAGGGAGGGGGGATTCTTTTGTATTTTTCCTGCTTGTGTCTCCTGCCTTCCTTCAAGCTGTGAGACAAGTGTCCTAGCCCCAGAGGAGAAAAAAGGCAGCCAAAAGCTGCAGGACCATGGCAAAGAGAGTAAGGCAGAGAATGACAGCCCCAGAGCAGAGAGGAGGCAGATGAGCTGCAGGACCCCCAGGGTGATGCTGTAAGCAGGAGCAGAAGAACTAAAGAAGGGGTGGAGGAGGGGAAGCCGAATCAGGGAGGGACAGTAAAGATTACTGATGAGGAAGGGATGATTACACTGGAGTGGGGGAGATGGAACTTGGGTGAGGAGGAATTGAATTGATGCCGATGAAATAGGCATTGGAAGGAGGGAAGGAGCAGACAGTAATAGGTGGGGATGATGGAACTGGGTAGGGTAGGGATAGGGCAGTATGGAAAGAAGAAACCAGAGATAATTGCAATGAGGCAGAGGGAAGCAGCATCAAACTTATGGAGTGGAGGGCCAATGCAGGGCAAGATTAGGGCTGGCCTGTTATCTAGGCATTCGCCTAAGGCGGCAGATCCTGGTGGGTGGCATCAGTACCCCAGTCTCCCAAAAGCAGCAGCTGACCTGCTGCTTTAGCGCGGTGGGGGCTTTAAAATGCCCACACACATGCGCACAGTGCCCACCCTCCGAGAATGTAGCATCAGAGGGGGGGAGCAGGAGCAGCAGGCGGGAGCTGTGCACATGTGCATGGGTGTTTTAAAGCCCCCCACACCAGTAAAGCAACAGCTCAGCTACCGCTTCCGGGGGGGGGGGGTTTGGGGCATGGCAGGATGGATGGCGGCACAATGGTTTTTTTATGGTGGGGGACGGCAAAATGGAGGGTCTGCCTAGGGCGGCAGAAAGCCTCATGCCACCAATGGGCAGGATGGAACATCTTGTCATACTCTAGTTCCCAGTTTTGTGATGATGTAGATTATAAACCCTGATAAGCAGAGATTTCTCTTACATCTATATGTACAGTACTGTGTATGCCTCGTAGTGCTGTACAAATCATAAGTGGTAGTACTAATAGTACCTATGAAATCAGGCCAGAGGGGAGACAGAAAGGGAAAAGAGTGTTGAAACTGGGGGAGGGGGCTCTAAAACTAGGGAAGGGGGTTTGGAACTTGGGAGGAGGAAAGAGGGCAACGGAACTATGAAACGGAATTGCTAGAGGGAGGGACCAAGGAGCAACAAAACCAGTGAGGGAACATGGTGGTAGGAGTAGATGTAAAATTAACTTATTTAAAAAAAAAAGGGGGAGGGGATTTTGGAAATATATAGAATATTTATTTCTATGTATAAAATAAAGTTTAATCATGTATCTATGTGACTTATAACTTGAGATGGGCTGCTACTGTCATTTTAAAACTATAAGAATTACTGAATGCCACCTAGACTCATCTCTTCCAAATTTATAGGGGAAAGATGCACAAGGAGGAAGGAGCCGTGCCCCATGCAAATGCCCCAATTTTGCTCTCCAAAAATCTGGTGACCTTAAATTGAGGTTAACTCCTCCTATGCACAAAAGAAGAGTGCGACTTGGGGATGATTGTATCTGATGATCTTAAGTTGGCCAAATAGATAGAAAAAACAACAGTGAAAGCCCGGAGGATGCCCGGATGCATAAGGAGAGGAATGGCCAGCAGGAAAAAAGGAGGTGATACTGTGTATAAATCTCTGGTGAGACCTCATTTGGAGTACTGTATGCAATTCTGGAGACCGCACTTTCCCAAAGATATAACCAGAATGAGCTTGGTTCAGTGGTCTACTACTATGACTACAACTACTGCTGCTTCTACTACTAATAATCGTTTGTATAGTGCTACAAGGCATACACAGCGCTGTACAGAGACATGGAAGAGATGGTCCCTGTTCATCAGAACTTACAATCTAATCAAGACAGACAACAAGACAACTGGGGACTAGGATATGTCTAGGTTAATGGTAAAGAAACACATAGATGGTGAACAAAGGGCTAAGTAGATCATGATCCAAAAGCAGCCTCAAAGAGGTAAATTTTTATCCTAGATATGAATAGGGACACAGATGGATCCTGATATACTGACTCAAGTAGTTTGTTCCAGGCATATTTATTTATTTATTTATTTGGGTTTATGCAGCCCTATTCAAGATCAGCACGGTTTACAAGGTAACAACATCATACATGGAACATTTTACTTTTAAGATATTATATTTAACATACTGAACATATGAACAAGGTAGTTAACAGTTAACTATTTACATTGGTAGATCAAAAGATCATTCACAGTGGCTTAAAATATTGGAGAACTATTTACAGCAGCAAGGTGGAATGAATGAAGTCTGGAGTTGGCAGTAGCAGAGAAGGGCACAGATAGAAGGAACCTGCAGGTAGTTATTAGACTGGAGAAGATGGCTCTGCAGCAGACGGGAAGGCAGGCGTGCTGGGGAGTGTTCCATGCGGGGTTCTGTTGGTGACGTCATCCATACATGAGGACTTATTCCTGCTGTTCACAGAGAACACCTGCTACAGGTGAGTAACTACACTTTCTCCAGTGTTGTTATACATTCCAAGTTTGAGTTTCGGGGTTCCCAGTTCAATTATTGTCTTAATATTTCTAAGTTATGATCCCTTGTTCTGTATTTGATGATGCTTAGTCTGTGTTTTGTCCATGTGATAAAGCTGAAGTATTCTGTTTGCATAATTTCCATGTAGTAGTCTCACTTGTTATCTTTGTCCAGTAGGAGATGTATTGATTTAGAATTTGCAGTGCTGCCTTTTGATAAGTAGGGTTTGGTGCTGTGTGAGTCCTGCTAGTGCTGTTATGATATGGTGGGTTTGCTAGGGGTTCTAAATGAGCAAGATTTTGTAGCATTTCTTAATGTACCTGGCAGCTGGTACTTGAGGATAGTAATGCAGAATTATGGTAGCCTTTCTCTATCCTCACTGTACATGCAATTGGTATTCAGATACTCATTAAGAGGCATGTTTGCTAAATGTTAGCTCAATTCGCAAATGTGAACATGTGCTAAGTGCAGCAACACCCATTTATGTCTATTGGTACAGCGGCACTTAACACACATTAGTATTTAGTAAAAATGCTTCTAAGTCATTGTTAGGAAAAAAAGAGGCTTGTGAAGGGCTCCTTTGAAAACCACTTAAAATTTTAGATGGGTAGCATATACATTTTAAAATAAAATAAAATTAGATTTATGCAAATGAGATCCAGTGTATATACAGATATTTATGCAAATGAGGCCCCGCAGTGAGTCTCTGCATATGGCCCCGCAGTGAGTCTCTGTACTGGGGATGCCCCAGCTTCCATGCAGACCTGGCCTAAGGTATAAGCAACATAGGCAGCTGCCGAGGGGGCCAGGTTTTGAAGCAACGAATACCTGGGCTAACAGCAGCCTGATTCTTCTTGCTTTAGCATTGTTCCCCACTGCTCTCCTCTCCTCCTTATGGGAGCCAGCGTCTTAAATCTGGCCCTTTTTACATGGGTAAAAAGCTTTTTGCATACTTTAATCAACAGTCTGAAAATAGCAGGCAGAATTCCAGATGCATTAAGAGGAGACATTCCTTGTGTCATCAGTTAAGTTGAGTTGGGGGGGGGGGGGTGCATAGATAGCATTTTCAAATCTTTGCTCTTATTTTTCAAGGAAAATTCAACCTACAGAAAAGAAAAGTTCAAGAGAAGCCTTTCAAAGTGAAAGTGATGTGTGTTTCACTGTACCAAATTACTTCTGTCTACAGTATTTCACGGTATAGAAACTGAAGATCTCACTCCTAGACACACTAATAAAAGGAACACAGGACAAAACACAGGAATACATCATGATATTTCTTGACATATCAGCGACTTTTGATACAGTAAATCATCACATCTTTCTACAATGCCTCCAACCCACTGGAATTCAAAATACTATACTTCAATGGTTTAAATCCTATCTCACTAACAGGTAGCAACAAATAAAAATTGGACATAACATATCCACCCCATATCAACAGACACAAGGTGTACCACAAGGATCTATCATATTTCCATTGATCTTCAACATCTACCTACAACCCCTCTGCCAAATCATCAGATCCCATTCAACCAGGATCAGCCCACCAACACAAAACTCACACAATGCCTCAAGGATGTTTCCCAATAGTTAGAAAGAAAATCTCACCATCAATTACAAAAAGAATGAAGCTCTTTTCATTACAAAAGACATCAGCTTCACCACTCCATACTCCATCACCCTAAACCAGGGGTCTCAAACACGCGGCTCACGGGCCGCATACCCGCGAGACAATTTTGTGTGGCCCGCGACGCATGACTGGCTGGTTGCTGCTGCTGCCACCATGGCAGCGGTAGAATCGAGTGTCCCACGGCCTCCCCTCTGCCCGGCAGAGCCCTCCCTCCCTGCATCAGTCCCTTCAGCGCGGCTTTCAGAGTCGCGGAGAATATCCCTTTCACAACTCTGTTAAGCCCGCCGGGGCTGATGGGAAACAGGAAATGCCCGTTTACCATCAGCCCCGGCAGGCTTAACAGAGCCGCGAGGGAGAAACTCTCTCTTTGCGGCTCTGAAAGCCGCGCCAAAGGGACTGATGCAGGGAGGGAGGGAAGGCTCTGCCGGACAGAGGGGGGAGGGGCGCGGGACAGCGGCAGCAGCCAGCCAACTTTTTTAAACTTTTAAACTTTCCCTGGGCTGATGGGGGGAAGGGGGGTTAGGACTGGTAATGGGCTGTGGGCTGATGGGGCGGTTAGGACTGGTAATGGGCTATGGGGGGGGGAGCTAAGACTGAAAATGGGGTGATGGTGCGGTTGCTAGTACTAGAAATGGGCTGAGTGGAAGGGGAGGCTTGAACTGCAAATAGCTGATGTGGATGGGGGCTTGGCATGGAAATGGGCTGAGTGGAAGGGGGGCTTGAACTGCAAATAGCTGATGTGGAGGGGGCTTGGAATGGAAATGGGCTGAGTGGAAGGGGGGGCTTGAACTGCAAACAGCTGATTGGGAGGGGGCTTGGAATGGTAATGGGCTGTGAGGGGAGGGAGCTAGGACTGGAAATGCGCTGAAGGAGGGGCTAGGATAGGACTGGAAATGGGCTGTTGTGGGAGCTAAGATTGGAAATGGGCTGTGGTGGGGGCTTGGATTGAAATGGATTCATGGAGGGGCTAGAACTGGAATTAGGCACATGGAGGGCTTGGATTGGAAATGGGCTGAGGGGAGCTAGGATTTGACATGGCTGATAGTGGGGCTAGGAAAGGACTAGAAATGGGCTGATGGGGGCTGGGATTGGAAATGAGCTGATGGAGGGATCGGAGAGCCCGGTTTAACGGTGAAACTCACCCGTATTAAAAAAAGTGCTACTGAGTGCAGATCAAATGCAGGAGATGCTGGCATGTTGAGAGGTGAATGAGGAGCTCTTGCTGCTGTTCTGGCCCTGAGGTTTGGCTGCCTGAGGGTGATTTTCGGTCCCTGGATGGCTGCGGCCATTACCACAAGGAGGTGGAACACATGAGGGGTCCTGCGTTCCACATGGCCCGAGTTGGAAGCTGATCCATCTGGCGGAGACGTGAGACATCCGGTGGGCGACTCTGAAGAGAACACAAGGTAAACTCCCCCTCTGGGCACTATGAGTCAGCACTATGTTCTTATTATGTTGACTTTTTTATTGACTTTTTTCCATTGTAAAAAAAGTTCCGACGATGCGGCCCGCGGGTTACTTTACAAGTCCTCATTTGGCCCTCAAAGCAATTTGAGTTTGAGACCCTTGCCCTAAACAATAACAAAATACAGATACAACCCAAAATCAAGTACCTTGGAATTACACTGGACCAACTCCTCTCCCTCAAATCGCAAATAGAACACACTACAAAAGCTGTTTACCACAAAATAAGAACCATCCAACTACTATGCCCCCTCCTTGACCCGCCGGACTTCCGCTTGGCATTCCAAGCCCTAATCCTGCTGCACATGGACTACTGCAACTCCATTTATCAAAGCCTGCCCCTCTTAACCCTGATCCCCCTCCATACAGCACTGCACACCACAGCATGCACCCTCATGGGAACATCAAAATATGATCACATAACATCCACCTTGAAACAACTGCACTGACTTCCACTTGCTAGCCAGATCAAGTACAAAATGCTTCTGATAATACATAAAGCAATCAACAGCAATCCTCCATTTCACCTACACACATTGCTCCAAACATCACAACATAACCGCACAAGAAGACAATCTACTACAAACACATCCCACTCAATCAATTTCTAACCCAAGCAGTAACTTTAGGGCCTATCCCTAGAGTGCTCAGTTTGTTTATAAGTCATCTGTGTGGAACAGTGTCAAATGCTTTGCTGAAATCTAAATATACCACATCTAGGGCTCTCCCTTGGTCCAACTCCCTGGTCACCCAGTCAAAGAAATCAATCAGATTAGTCTGACAAGATCTGCTCCTGTTGAATCCATGCTGCCTTGGATCCGGTAATTCCTTGGACTCCAGAAACCTCACTATTTTCTCTTTCAGCAGCATTTCCAATAATTTAATCACCAACTAGGTTAAACTAACGGGCCTGTAGTTTTCAACCATATCCTTACTTCCAGTTTTGTGTAAAGGGACCACATGTGCCAATCTCCAGTCTTCTGGCACCACTCCCGACTCCAAAGAGGCATTGAAAAAGTCAGTCAGTGGAGCTGTTAGAACCTCCCCAACTTCCTTCAGTATTCTCGTATGTATCCCATCTGGTCCAATCGCTTTGTCCACTTTTAGTTTAGCTAGTTCCTCAGAAACAGAGAGAGGAACTTCTGAAAATCGTTTGAGATGCCCCTCGCTTTTGTTGCTGTTTGTGGGTGTTGTCTGAGGTACTGCTTTTAGCCCTTCATCTGTGAACATGGAACAGAAATATATGTTAAGCAATTCTGCTTTATCCTCATCAGCTTCTACATTTTCCTCCCCTTCACCCTTGAGTCTGACAATACCACTTTTGCCCTTCCTTCTCTTACTAAACATATTTGAAAAATGTCTTATTCACACATTTTAGTGCATTGGCTATTTCCTCTTCTTTTTGTATCTTTGTTTTGTTGACTACTTTGCCAGCCTCTCTAAGTTTTTTCAAATATAGATGCCTGTCTTCCTCTCTCTGTGATCTCTTGTATTTCATGAAGACTTCCCTCATTTCCTTCACCCTTTCAGTTACCTCTTTTGAGAACCATAGCGGCCGCCTCCTCCTTTTCCTTTTATTTACCATTCTAACAAAAGAGGTTGGTTGCCCTTAAAATAGCTCTTTTCAGTTTTGTGCACTGTTTTTCTACATCCCCCAGCTATTCCTATCCCGCTAATGACTCCTTGAGGTATTGAGCCATCTTGGCAAAGTTAGTAATCCTAAAGTCTAAGACTCTCACTTTTGAATGGATTTTATCAGCCCTAGTCCTAACACTGAACCACACCATCTGGTCATCACTGGATGCGAGATGCTCTCCCTCTATAACTTCAGAAACACTTTCCCCATTGGTAAGCACCAAGTCCAGTATGACCCCTTCAAGTGTGGGTTCTGCTAGTTTGTAAGCTCTTGGTATATGTTGAGGGATGGTCATAAGAAAATCTTAATGTTTTTGAATATCCCTTGTAAAGTGGGAATTGTTTGGCTCCACCAAGACATCCCGAGGAGTAGTTACTAATGTGCGCTGAGTGAATAATGTGTGATATTTGTCATTTATGACAAATCAAATGGCAAACTGTGCATTATTTTACCATAACCTGTTAGTTTATTGCAATGCCTGTTCGAAAATAATGAGATGCAAGTGCATGCAAGGAATCTTATTATTATTCAAATTGAATAATGCAACTTATGGTGAACCTGGCAAGCTGTGTTATTTATGGAAAAATAATGCCAGCTTTGAGTTGGCATTATTTTCCCTCTCAGGAGCATTGTACTGCTAACATGCAGCCTGATGCTCCTGGGTACCATCTTAAAAAGGCCGGTATTAAAAAAGTCTTGCACATATCTACTTTCCCTCCACTCCCATGAAGACTCACCTCAGAGTCCCAGTCAATGCCTCTCCAAACACTTTTCGTAGGGCCTAACGAGGGTTTCCTTGCTGTCTTGTGGCTGGGGCTCCTGTTCCATCGGGCTCCAGATCCAAAATGGTGCTGATTGGCTCCTACCAGTCTCATGGTACTATTGCTAGGGATCAAGTTACTGAGATGGACTTTCAGGGGGTGTGACAAAGAATGGCTTGTGTCCGTTAGTGACGAGTCACGAGTCATCCCTCAGCCAGCTGCCAGTGTGCCCAGTTTAACGGCAAAACTCACCCTTTTGGTAGATGATAGTCTCGTCATTTATTTAATCAAAAGGAGAGAATAACAGAAATAAATTAACATATAAGTAAACTAAGTAACTGATTGTCAGAGTATTGCTTTTAAAATCATTATAACACAACATCTGATATAATCATTGCATATTGTTTCACTCAGAAATTCACAATCGCGAGAGTTCGTTAAATATTTCACCCCTCGGGGCCTCTCAGCTCGCCTGTTGCCTCTGCTCACATGCACCATGCCTCTTGAACTGCAATTTGAAAGCAAGACTTTGAAAGACTTTTGGTGTACAGCACTGGACATATTCCCAAGACTTAGTGGAAAAGCACTCTGTGCCCTCATTCCATTTTGCAACAACACTTTTGTGAATTTGGATTCAGTTATCTTTTGTCAATCAAGACAAAAGATAGGAATCGCCTGAATCCACAGGCAGACCTGTGGATCACAGTCAGCCAGAAAGTTCCACATTTTGACAAAATCATGAATGAGAAGCAGGAGCAAAGAAGTCATTGAATTTTATGTTCACAATTGCGATTGATTTGACCTTTTACAATTTTTTCTGAATAAATTAGAATCTAATTGCTCAGTTTATATTTACATTTTATGCACCGAGTTAAAAGCTTATTTTTTTAAGTTCAATTTGTTCACCCACAGTATTGCATGTGATTCAATTTGTTGTTCAAAAATTAGAAATTAGACTTCTTCATCTTCAAATGTGATATTACTTTTGTAAGGGATGCAAACATTAATCAAACATTTCCTAGGGGTGTAGGGCATAGAAAAGGTTGGGAACTACTGGAAAAAGGGAATGCAGGATTTTTTATTTTTCACCAGATCCTTTAAGAGGCTCCCTGATGAACATCAGCCCAAAGATTAGTGCTCTGATGCACCTATGAAGGAAAATAATGCAGCTTGTGAGGTTAATCACTAGTCGCAGTATTCATATGCCACAGGAGGATTATGTTTTGGGGGCTTTTGAACATCGAGAGGAAAGTGGATTGTGCAAAGTACGGGCAGATCATGGAAGAAAACCAATTTTACCATAGAGTTGGGATTGTGGAGGAGGTTCATCTTTCATTGGGACTATCGGGGACTGAACCAAACCAAAAAGCCGATTAGATTATATGGAGAAATGCAAAATGTTTATTTATTTATTTATTTAACTAGGCTTATATACCACTTTTCTACCAGTCAAAGCGGTGTACATTCAAGTACTATATAAATATTTTTCCCTTGTCCACGAAGGGCTCGCAATCTATTTTTTTTTGTACCTGAGGCAACAGAGGGTTAAGTGGCTTACCCAAGGCCACAAGGAGCATCTGTGGGGATAGAAACTTCAGTCTTTCCAGCCCAAGGTTACTGTCCTTAAGTGTTTGTACACCAAGGAACTAAAAGAAAAAATGAGAACCACTTATTTTTATTTTGTTTTTATAAACCGAATTATGGTTCTCGCTTTTTGTTTTTGAACATATATTTTGCATCCACAGAATCCCCTTCAACAGTGGGTGCAGAGCAGAACCAGGACATTTACCCACAGAACTCAATATCTTAAAAGAAAATCTGATTCAGATCATCTCACTAACAATAACAAATATTCTCCAGTACTAGGCATATTGTGAACTAATACAGAAGCCTACAACAATGTCACTCAGTATCTATAGAGCAAATCTCATACCATACCATATCAGCACCAACTTCCAAAACTCACATAAGGAGCTCATCCAAAAAAAGCATCATTGTAAATACTACAGTGGGCTCTGGAACATCCAACACCTAGTTGAAAAGTTGAACAATTCAGATTACTACAGTAAAGATCCCTTCATACAAACCCCATCTTAACAGAATACCTGGTCTTGGTCAAACACTCAAAACACAGACCCTCAGCAAGTACAGAATAAGTGGCCATAACCAAAAAATAAACATATATAGATAAAAATTAAACTGCAACCCCAAGAAGCCAGATTCTGCATACAGTACAATACCAGAGAAATAGAAAGAGATGCATTTCCATGTACTGTATAAAATATAAAGATAGCACCAAGTCCAATCATTAAATTGAAAATAAAATTCTCTTCTAACTTTGTTGTCTGACCATTCATAAAAAATAAAATAAAAAAAATAAAATAAATTCTCTGATCATGTAGTTTCCAATCTGAGGTTTCTGCTTTTCTCTGTCTCCCAGCACACCTTCCTGTCTATTTTCCCCCAGAGACGGCACGAGGGTGGTGCAGGGCTATGTGCGGAGACTCACTGTGGCATAATTTGCATAAATGTAGTATACTTTAAAATATATATGCCACCCATCTAAAATCCTAGGTGGCTTCTAAACATACACATGCAATTTAGTAAAACAGATGTTACAATAAAACAAACATAATAATGAAACATGAACTTTGATTAATGAAAAGCTACTTACACAGTCTCCCCCCCATCAAACCATTATAAGTATCTGCACATCAGATTTATTTTGCCAGATTATTGATGAGCCAGATTATTGATGAGGAGGGAAGATATAAAATGAGAAACTAATCCTGGTAGCCACGAATTCAAATGCTGGATTGGATTGTGCTAGAGCTGGAAACATCTGGAACTTAGCAACAGTGAAGATATCAGACTACTAAACAAAATTAAACTGACACGTTCCCTTAAAATTTGAAATTTCCTTGAATCTGAACTGACAAAATATTTTAAATTTCAGTCTGGCAGCATAAAGAACGCAAAACTGCAAATCTCAAAAACAATACATATACCAGTACCCTCCCAACCAACACCCAGAGTTAAGCTCACCAAGAACCCAGAGTACAGGACCCATAGAGCACATCTACTATTCCATAAGAGCACTAACTTCCAAAATTCACACAATATGGAGCATACCCAGAAAAGGGCAGCATCATAAATATTGCAGTGGGCCCTAGAACATCCATTTTCCTATTCAGAAAACTGAACAAGCCAGATTACCACAGCTCCCTACATAGAAAATCTATGCTAACAGAATACGTAGCCTCAATCACACATATGCAGAACAGAGATAGATCTTCACCAAATAGGGAATATATTAGTACAAACTAAAAACAGACACATGTAGTGAAAAATTTGCTTTTACCCATTACTGTTAGGTTTACAGTAATGGGTAAAAGCAATTATCCTTTACTGCAGAGTGAGGTATCTCATCCACATCCTGCTCCTCCTAATCCTAATCTCATCCACATCCTGCTCCTCTCTCCTTCCGCCCTCCCCCATTCATCCCTCAATCACTCATCCATAGATATCAACTCCAACCCTACCCCCAAAAATAATCCCTCACATAACCTACCTGATACCATCAACTTACCCCTCATTTCCCCTCCCTCATGTCCCTCTTGGAGAGCACACACACCAAGACATACCCACCCACACCCTGCTCCCTCTAAATCTCGGCATTACCCTAGAAATAGACCCCCACGCTACTCTGATAAGAAATCCACATGTAACTTATCCAACCTTATCCATATCCCTTCCTCCCCCCCCCCCCACTCTCCCGTTTTCATGCGCCCTTTGGAACACATGCTCAGTCATTAAAAAAAACCCTTTTATTCCCAATCTTTTTATCTCTAATGCCTACACCTTCTTGCCTTGACTGAGACGTGGCTCCCCCCAGACGACACTGCATCCATTGCCTCTCTCTGCTATGGGGGCTACCAGTTCTCCCATACACCTCGATCTACTGGTCGCGGTGGTGGCGTCGGCCTCCTACTCTCTCCCTCCTGCCAATTCCAACCCCTCCTGCCACCCCAATCACACTCCCCCCTCTCCTTCAAAGTCTACTCCATTCGCCTCCTCACACCACTTCCCCTCCGAGTAGCTGTTATTTATTGCCCACCCGACAAATCCAAATCAACCTTCCTCACCGACTTCGACTCCTGGCTTTCTGCCTTTATGGATCCCTCTTCCCCTACTCTTATTCTTGGCGATTTCAACATTCACATCAACAACTCCTCCGACCCCCATGCCTCAAAGTTCCTTACTCTTACCTCCTCGTTCGACCTCCAACTTTGCTGCACTGCCCCACACACCTACACGGCCACTGCCTTGACCTAATACTCTTCTCCAATTCCTCTCCCTCAAACTTCCGCAAATCAATCCTTCCCTCATCTGACCATCACCTCTTAACATTTACTCTTCAGCTTCCGCCTTCCCAACCTCGTCCTGTCTCCTCCGACCTATTTAGAAACCTTCATAATATTGATCCCCTGACTCTCTCCTCCACCATTTCTCCATCTCTTTCCTCCATTTTATCCTCCATGTCCGTTGCCAAGGCATTATCTTCATACAATGCTATACTATCCTCAGCCCTTGACATTCTTGTCCCTCCTACCCCATGTCCTGTAAATCGATCTACTCCCCAACCCTGGCCTTCACCCACAATCCATTACCTACACATCTGCGCCCATTCTGACAAATGAGCTTGGTCCAAATCCCGCTCCCCGGAAGACCTCCTACACTTCAAATTCATGCTTGGCTCCTTCCAGTCAGCCTTAGCACCTGCCAAACAAGATTACTACATCCATCTGACCAACTCCCTTGCCTCTGATCCTCGCCATCTCTTTAATACCCTCAATTCTCTCCTCAAGGTCCCCCTGCCCCCCAAACCCTAGCCGACTACTTCCACGGCAGAATCCACAAGATTACCCTCCAATTGCCTACCCCCTCATCTACCTCCCCTCCTCCCCAATTCTCCTCCCCCATCCATACTCCCCCTGCCACCCTCTCCTCCTTCCCTCCAATCTCTGAAGAAGAAACCACACTCCTTCCTTCCTCCTCCAAACCCACCACCTGTTCATCAGACCCTATATCCCCACCCATCTCCTACATTTCATCTCCCTCACCATTGTCCCCTCCATCACTCATATCCTCAACCTTTCACTCTCCACTGCAACTGTCCCCGTTGACTTCAAACATGCTGTTGAAACACCCCTCCTCAAGAAACCCTAACTTGATCCCACATGCCCTTCTAACTATCGACCCATCTCCCTCCTTCCCTTCATATCCAAACTATTAGAATGAGCAGTCCACCATCGTTGCCTCGACTTCCTCACCTCCTGGACCCTGGCCCTCCTGAACCCACTACAATCCGGCTTACTTCCCCTACACTCCACTGAAACAGCACTCATAAAAGTCACCAACGACCTGTTCCTGGCTAAATCTAAGGGCCTCTATTCTATCCTCATCCTTCTTGACCTTTCTGCTGCCTTTGACACCGTTGACCACAACCTTCTCCTCACCACCCTCTCCTCGCTTGGCTTCAAGGACTCCATACTATCCTGGTTCTCCTCCTACCTCTCCCATCGCTCATTCAGTGTATGCTCTGGTGGCTTCTCCTCCTCCCCTACCCCACTCCATGTAGGTGTACCCCAGGGATCTGTCTTGGTCCCCCTCCTTTTCTCTCTCTATACCCAAGGCCTGGGCATGCTTATCTCCTCCCATGGCTTTCAGTACCATCTCTATGCCGATGATTCCCAAATCTACCTCTCTATACCTAATATTTCTCTGGCAACCCAGGCCAAGATCTCTGCCTGTCTTTCAGACATCGCTACCTGGATGTCTCATCGCCGATTGAAACTGAACATGGCCAAGACTGAACTCCTTGTTTTTCCACCCAACTATTCCCACCTACTTCCCCCTCTCTCAGTCCATGTGGTGGATCTACTATCCTTCCTGTTCCCTCGGCCCGCAATCTAGGGGTTATCTTTGACACCTCTCTCTCCTTTTCCGCTCATATCCAGCTTGTAGTTAAGACCTGCCGCTTCTTTCTCTACAACATCAGCAATATCTGCCCCTTCCTCTCTGAACACACTACCAAAATGCTTATCCACTCCTTAATCTCCTCTCGCCTCGATTACTGCAACCTACTCCTCACTGGTCTCCCCGTGAGCCACCTCCTTCCCCTTCAATCTATACAAAATCACGCTGCTCGACTAATCTTCTGCCTGCCTCGCCATGCCCACATTACTCCTCTTCTCAAGTCACTTCACTGGCTCCCTGTCCAATTCCACATCCAATTCAAGCTTCTCCTATTCACCTATAAATGCATTCACTCTATGGCCCCTCAATACCTCTTATCTCTTATCTCTCCCTATGTCCCCTCTTGAAATTTGTGCTCCGCTAACAAATTACTTCTATCAATGCCTTCACCCGCACAGCAAACTCCCGACTGCTCTCCTTTCACCTTGCTGCACCATATGCCTGGAACAGCCTACCTGCGTCTGTGCGCCAGGCATCCTCTCTGGCCCTCTTCAAATCCAGGTTGAAGACCCACCTCTTCAACGTTGCATTCAGATCCTGACTTCCATCCTCATCTTACCCTAACCCCCACCAACGTTTATGACCATACTTTAGACCAAACTGTACCACACCATACCTTCCGCAGAACTGACTAATGCTCTGTACTGTTCTAACTAGATTGTAAGCTCCAATGAGCATGACTCTGACAGGCAGGGACTGTCTCTTGTATGTTGGCTACCTCTTGTAGGTTAGCTGTGCAGTGCTGCATGCATGGTGCTCTATAAGTGCTAAATAGCAGTAGTAATAAATAAGAGATGCAGTTCCCCACACTTTGTAAAATATAAAGATAGCACAAAGTCCAATCACTAAATTGACAATATTTTTTTTTCGACCTTTGTTGTCTGACCATTTTATTCTCTGATCATGCTGGTCCTGATCTGAGGCTTCTGCTTTCCTGTCTTCTCTTAGCTTTCTCTCTATGGTCTATAGTCCATCTGCCATTTCTTGTCTCTTGTTGTCTTCACTTCCTTCCATCAGTCTGTTTCCAGTCCCAGTAACTCTCCCCAATATCAGTCCCCTTTCCAGTCCTCCCCTCCCAGTACCTTCCAATGTCAACCCTCTTGCGATCCCAAGATTTCCACTGGTGTCCATTCCCTTCCATCCCCTCTCCTTCCCCACTGTTCAACCCCTTCTAGTCCAAATACTATCACAGATATCAGCTCACTTCCACTCTCAGTGGCAGCCCCCCCAGTCAGCTCCCTTCTAGTCACCCTACCCTCTGTCCATCTCCCTTTCAGTGTCCACCAAACAAGCACAAATCCACGTACCTCTCACAAACAACCCCGTCAACAACGTGGAAGGCAAGGAAGGAACTAATTTTATTAATAACTCTTATTTCATACCGCCAGGCCCGACACAGGCCGTGTTTCGCTTATGCCTTCATCAGGGGCTTTTGGCTACAACAACATATAAACACACGTTAAAAAACATTCATAATCTAAACATATAAATTATCATGTCATAAAAACACCTATCGGCTTTATATTGACATATAAATGAATGAGACATCAATAAATAAATAAATAACTGTAAAAAAATTATAATCATTTCTTTACATATAAAATATAAATTAGTACAGCAAATCTTCCGTTAACAATTATTTAGCTCAATATCTGGGTAGTAAATCAACCTTTTTTCTGCTCTAGTTATCTAGTTAGTGGACTGAATATCACCACTAACCAGATAACCTTGAACTTTGCCCCTTCTCCCCCCACAGAGCACCCTGGCACCATTCATATATTGCTGATTATTCAGCAGTACTATCCGGATGACGCCACTGAATATTTTCTAGCCAGAACTTACTTGTTAACCGGATAAATGCTGTTAACCAGATAAATGCTTTTGAAAATCGTCATCTTAATTGATTTTGCACCTGGGGCTGGGTTTTTTTTTGTGTGTTTATTGCTTAAAAGCTAAAATCAGAAGCTCTGTTTATAAAATACACATCTACATCACAGTTCTGTTCCAGCTCTGCCCTAACAATGCCCCAGGAACACCTTTGTTTAGATTGTGCAGGCGCTGTCTTTCGGTGCATCTATTTTTATGCATGTAGACCAATGCACACATTTATAAGAGACTGGGGGAGGGAATATTCAAAGTGATTAATGTAATTGACAGACCTGTTAATCGCCTTGGCCCAGGATATTCCGCAGCACTAATACGGTGTTCCGGGGCAACACATTCCAGAAGTATTCCAAGGCGGCATCCGGTAATAATCAGACAGCAGCAATATTGAGCCGCTGTTGGTTATCACCATGACAAAAGCCAGGCGCAGTAAAGGCTGGCCTAACTTTCGCTGCCAAAGCTAACTGGGCAGCGGCTGAATATTGCCCCCTGGCTAGCTGTGCTGCTGTCCGCCCAACCTAGATATTTAATGCTGGTGGGCGGATATGGCATTGACATTGCATATCTGGGTCTTAGTTTCAGTGGCGATGGCCATATGCTTTAGATTGGCTAGCACTTGCACTGAATATCGGGCCCGCTGTTTCCATGTGTAAAACATGCTTTACACATGGAAATAGCTTTAGAAAATGACCCCCTTTATGGCTTGTTTGGAGCTTGGTGAAAACATCAGTATTATCATATCTATTCATTTGGATAGTGCCATGATATTAGTATTCATCAGTACTGTAGCCCAAGTCTTAGGAGCTTTTTTTTTTCTTCTTCTTCACTAAAATCCAGCAAATAGTTACTGCATGTTCACGACTCTTACTGCACAGTGTGATAACCGCTTGCCATGGCAAGGAGTGAGAAATGGGTAGAAAATGGGAATGTTATGGACGTTGACACTCCACTAGACACCAGAAATCCCTCATAAGAGCTGGAGGTGGGTGGGAGGGAACGAGGGAGGGGTTTTGGAGATGTTAGAAGGATGCTGATAATCTTTCCGATTTATGGGAAGATTAACTCTGCACCAGTTGTGGTAATAATAACCCATAACGCAGTTGCATCATCATTATCGGCAATGCAATTACCATATGGTAAAATAAAGCATTATGAAATATTTGCTATGTTATTAATGAAAATTGCATATCAAATACTTATGTTAAACTAAAGGACCTATCTACTAAAGTATGGTTAAATTTGCAGTTACCAACCATTAAATGCGCAGTAACTGCAAAGCCCATACAGTAACTGTTGGGGGTGTGGCCAGCATCCATTCCTGCAATTACTACATAATGCTTTTTTGCATGGAAATAGAAAACCTTTGCCCTGAAAATTGTGTTATCACCCTTCAGAGAGCCTATGTTGGTGTTGATGATCTTCACATTTCCATAGAACTGGCCCAGTTTAGCTTCTGAGAGCAATGTGGTTCTCGATGATCTTGATCTGCTCTGTAGATGATAAACGCCTCTATCCAGGGACAGATATTACAAAATGATTTTCTTCACCCCTTTATCCTTCTGAAAGCTTCCCAACACTGACCTGAACATTTTGCAAGAAGTCTTTGAGGTTCTTCTGATGAAAAGTCCTCTGTTAATATAAGAAAAAAAAAATACTTCTGCAATTATCTGAAGTTTGTTTCAGCCCCCAGATGCTCACAGTCAAATTTCACATAAATATATTTTGTGTAAATCTGTCAGCACCTTGTCTTCATTCGGTTTCTTTAAAGATATTAGTCTGTCTTTGAGTTTATGACAAAGTTAAAAATTATTCATTAAACTGACCTGCAGTATATTCAGTAACTGGAAAATTGCCTCGCAGTTCTATTTGGTTTGTAGATGTGATCATGAGTAAATTTTTAACTTAATTAATTGGCCGTTTCTGTTGACAAGAAATTTATGTGGTAATAATTTGCTCGAAATAGATGCCGACTGTAGGAAATGAGATATCCATCATAGGCTTGTGTTCCACCAGCTGCACAGCGGCTATCATGAAAGTATTTCAGCCTGCAACGACCCCACTGTTTGTGCAGTCAGGATTATATATACCCACGATCCATTGCCTGCCTGAGAAGCGCTCATGGAGGTCTATGATAACAAAGACTTTGTGATTTATAGCTTGCTGTGAAAGCAAGGCTTGATGAGATTAAACAATTTCATAGCACAAGTGTTTCTCAAGACCTGATTTGTAGTTGCAAGCCAATGGTAAATCACATTTATATATCTGAAAGCATGCTCAGCAGAAGAGTGCAATTACAGTTTAAGACAGCTACTTTTTATTTAATTTTTATCCTGGTTTTGTCTTTTTTATATCCCCCTTCGTCTGCAAACCATTCACCTTCATAAGTCCTTTCCTGGTTAGAGGGCTATAGATTGAAGCCACCACTGCTCTTTTTGTCATTTAGGCCTGCTTGAAACAATAAAATGAAAGGCACTTCAGAGAGAATTATACTGGTTTATACTGGCTGGAAACAGGCTTAAGCAGCAGTCCCTGATAAGCATTCACTGGCATGTTTTGAAGTCAACTGTTTCACATTTTAAGCAATTTCCAATTGGGTAATGATGCTTCAGCTTTTTAAAACAAATAGTTAATTTATTAATTGGGATGCATTATGCACTTTGAAGGTAACTTTATAACAGGGCACTTAGACAGGGAAGGCTTATAGGCACATACGCTGCATCTGTTTTATAAAGGTAACATATGCGCCCAATATGCATATATAAAAATGCCTCCCCGAAAACATCCACACACATTAGAGCTACTCTAGGGCAGGAGTAACTTTGGGCATGTATGTGTCACAGTGGCAGAAGTTCGATTTTGAAAGGATCCTCCCTATGGGGGACAGGGCTAACCCTAGTCCCAGAATTGGTTCAAGACATTGGCACATTAGGAAAACCTTAAGTCTTACACCCCCTCCCCCCACCCCCCAGCTTTCAGAATCTATTATTTTGCTTTGCTGCTGCTGCTGCTCTTTGCCACCCCTCAGAAGCTGCCACCCTAGACAACCTTGTAGTTTGCCTAATGGTTGAGCTGGCCCTGATGAAGGCGTCTACTCCAGAAGATCCAAGAGTATTTTAATGGACTCCCTTTGTTCTTGGGGCCTTCCCACATTGCAAGGATCACTTGAGCAGAAGCTACACCACTGATACACCATTTTACAGTAAGAACATTAGATTTGCCGTACTAGATTAAAGCAAAGGTCCATCGAGCACAGTCTCCTATTTCCAACAGTGGCCAATCTAGATCACAAGTACCTGGCAGGATCCCAAAAGGTAGACAGATTCCATGCTGCTTATCCCAGGTATAAGCAGTGGATTTTTGCCTGTCCCGCTTTAATAATAGTTTATGGGCTTTTCCTCCAGGAACTTGTCCAACCTTTTTAGGTACATATGACCTAGATTGGCCACTGTTGGAAACAGAATACTGGGCTTGATGGACCTTGGTCTGACCCAGTATGGCATATCTTATGTTCTTATGTTAAACCCAGCTACACTAACAGATTTTTCTACGTCCACCAGCAACGAATTCCAGAGCTTAATTATGGGTTGAGTGAAAAAAATATTTTCTTCAATTAGTCTTAAATGTACTACTTCATTATGTGATCCCTAGTCTTTGCACTTTTTGAAAGAATAAACAACCTATTTGCATTTAACCGTTCCACTCCACTCATCATTTTATAGATCTCTATCATATCTATTATAGCAGAGTAGGTGTAAATTTGTGTGCTACTGGGAGTCATTGTTTTATAAAGGCACATAAGTGCTTATGCTGTTTTTAGGAAAAAGTATACTATACAATAGAAACCTTTTTTTGAAAAATTTTTAGTTACCATAAAATACATGAAAATTAATCTCTCTCATGGTTAATTTTAATAAACCATTTTTGCTGGTAAAATTCCATTCTAAGGGATCTGTTTACTAAAGGGCACAAATTTGAGCCGCAAAACTAGCATAGGGAGATCTGCATTAACTTTAGGGGCATGCGCATCTTTCTGTCTGTTGTTAATGCTTTGCTAACGCACCACACCATGATAACCAGCATGCAAGTGCACTTACTGCCACCCCCTTTAGGTAGTATTAAGTGTACCCAGATTAACAGCAACATTCACAGTTAGCTCGTGCCCACAATGCACCCTCAACACCCACGTTCCATTTCTAAACCGCTCGGTCCGCTTCCAATCTTGCACTACCCAGTCAGCATTGTATTTCTGGTGTGGGGTGCTTGCTCTGCAGCAAACCCCACACTAACAGTTAATGCATGCTAGTAAACATGCCTCTAAGTATGTAAATGGGCTCTTATGAAATTTGGTCATGCACAAGCAGTGCATACATGTACAGTAGGCATACCCAGGAGCACAGTCTGGATGTAGCATGAGCGGAAGAAATATGCAGTTTTTACTATGTCTTTTTGGGGCTTGTAGTACATGACCGAAGGTGGGCGTTTTAATTCTTTCTATTACAGTCACAGCAGATAGAAAGGACCCAGAAGCTAGAACATGTAATGAGCTCAAAAGCTCGCCGAGAGCAGGTATGGCACGAGACTTGACTGGCATAGAATACAGGTCTTGCCTGACGTTCTCATATAAAGACCTGATAGCATTAGCATTCAATCTATGCTTGAGGATTACTTTGTTCTCAGAGAGCGTAGGATCATTCTTGGCCTGAAAATCTTATTCCCTGCTTACATGTGTCACTTCCTGCATAAAACAGGCTCCTCTACAGTATTTTCATTCTTTCTTACTGTTCCTGTCCACTCTTTCTTATAGAATCCATCTTGACCAAAAATTATTCCTTTCAGGTGTGTTCTTTTATACAGTTATGGTCAACATTATTGGCACCCTAGCAGTTTTTCCCCTTAATATCCGATATCTCCTACAAAACGTGGCCAATGTAATGGCTTTGGACTATATATGCACACATATTTGACACATAAAATAACTAAAACACGAGCAATTAAAAAAGGAAATAGTATAAAAACTGGGACATTGCAGGGCATGATTATTGGCACCCTTATAAACAATTCCAATCAGTTTGAACAGAAAAAACGCATTCCCATTGCAGTGAAATTAGACGTACCTGTGATTACATACCTGTGATCAATTGTCAGTACTCACATGACTTGAATCAACCAATGAATGATATCTCTAATGTTTAAAATGGCCACTTTTACTCCCTATTCCATTGTCACAATAATGAAGACGAGAGCTGCCTGAGGCTGTCAGAAAAGCCATTATCACCAAACATCCAACTTCAAATGGGTACAAGGCCATCTCCAAAGACCTTGGAATTCTGTGTCTACAGTTTGCAATGTTATTAAGAAGTTTTCTGCTCGTGGAACTGTCAAGAACATCCCAGAATGTGGTGGGAAGAGGACAATTAATCCAAAAAGTCTTTGAAGGTTAAGGCAAACTGTTGAAAAAACACCATGTACAACATCCATAGCTTAAGGCTGACCTGGGTCAATCTGGAGTGGTGGTTTCAACCCGCATCATACGCTGCACACTAAACAAAGGAGGACTTCATGGGTAAAGGCCAAGGAGGACCCCACTGTTCAAAGACAGATATGCCTGATCTTTGCCCAAACCCACTTTGAGAAGCCACAGTCCTTCTGGGAAAATGTTCTGTGGACAGATGACCAAACTTGGGCTCTTTGGCAATGCAGACCAGCGATCCATTTAAAGGTGAAGAAATGAAGCTTAGAAGGAAAGAAACACCCTTCCTACAGTTAAATATGGTGGAGGTTCCATAATGCTGTGGGCAGTGCTGTACCTACTCCTGTGCGAGTGGTGCAGCCGCACAGTCTGCAGAAAATAGGGATGCATTTAGGTTTGCCATCACCAACCTTGGCTCCCCTTCATGCTGCCTGCCCAGCCTGCCCTTTCCCTAATGCCACTTTTACTGTTCCCGTGGCAGCGGCAGTGGACCTCCAATTTAAAAGAAACGAACCCAGGTCTTTGTAACTCTGAACTTACATGGCTAGTCTGGTCCCTCTCTCCTCTGATGTGAGCATATGTCAGAGGAGAGAGTAATCAGATGAGCCATGCAAGCATGGAGTCGAAAAGACCCACAATATTTTTCAATTGGAGGTCAGCAGCCCCGACCACCACCATCACCGCCAAGGGAACAGGAAAAGCGGCAGCGGGGCAAGGGCAGGCAGCACGATGGGGAGCCAGCTGGACATGAAGAGGTAGGGTAAGATGGGGAGGTGCTGAGCATGGGGAGATAAGGGCAGTAGGGCTGTGCTGGGCAAATTACAAAAGTCTGATGTCATTGGGGAGGTGCCAGGTTTGCAAGTTGTATAGGGCACATTTATGGCTTCGTATAGCCCTGGTTGTTCGGCTGTTTTACTGCCTCATGAATTGGAGGCCTGAAATGTATTAAAGTCATCATCAAGTCAGAAGACTGTCAAGGTATTTTGGAGTGAAATGTGCTACCTAGTGTCAGCTAGGTCTGGATCAAAGATCAGTAGTCCTCCAGCAGGACAATGACCCAAAACATAATCCGAAAATACAAAAGAATGATTGAATGGAGCAAATGGACTGTTTTAAATTGGCCAGCAATGAGTCCTGATCTCAGTCCAATCAAGAACCTTTGGAAAAGCTGAAATCTGCCATTGGTAAAAGGAATCCTGGAAACGTTAATGAGCTAGAACAAATCACAGATGAAGAGTAGGAGAAACTACCAGCAGACAGATTTATGAAACTTAAAGATGACTATAAGAAATATTTGGAGGCTGTCATCACTACCAAGGGTTGTGCAACCAAATATTAGTGAAGGGTGACATTATTCCTGTCCAGGTCATATTTTGTTTTTGTTCTCGGAAATTACTACATCTAAGTTGTACAGACATGTATTTATTTATTTATTTAACAGGGCTTATATACCACTTTTCACTGGGTCACAACAGTGTACATTGAACAAAATACCTGCTACATATAACCATTAACTATATACAGCAACAGATTATTGAGTGGTTATTATATGTATAGGATGCATTTATTGCATGGCTAGGTAGAGGAGAGGGGTTATGTGATGGGATTAAAATGTTATGAAAATAGATAGGCCTTTAGGTATTTGCGGAAGGAGTGAAGGTCCTTGATATTCCTTATGGAGTCTGGGAGTGTGTTCCAGAGCATTTAGTTCGAAGGCTCTTTTGCATGCTTGTTGATTATACCTTTTTTTGGTATGGGGTATGGTAAGTTTGTTGTGGATAGGCTTCTAGTCCTGTCTGGATTAGATATATAGAGTAGGATGTGTAGGTGAGCAGTGGGTCGGCAATGCAGGATTTGTGGGTTTACAGGAGACTTTTGCTTTTCTGCTGGTCAGTGGAAGCCAATGTTGCTGTTTGAGAATTTGAGTGATGTTATTGAATTTTGATGCTCCTTGGAGGATACATGCAATGGTGTGGAGAGCAGTTCGTAGTGGGAGAAGGGTTGCTTGAGATAGGCCTTGGTAGATGGGGTTGTTGTATACCTTTAAACATACTATTAAAATATGATGACATAATGTTGGAATATTTCCAATTATTTTTCAAGATAATGTACACAACATACCTTATCACATAATACTTATCACATATTTTACCTTTCCTTCAGTACCTAACCTTGTAAATATTTAATTTTATGAGAACTATTCATTTGTACAAAACAATTATCAGATTTTTGCTATTGCATAGCAATCTCTATTATGCATCTTGCATACCACTTTGCTGCCAAAAATTCATAGAATAAAATTTTAGTACATAAAACAATCCAGGCTAATTTTAAACCTATTTTGTAAAGGCAGTGTTGTTGCCTATGTGCTATTATAAAATAGGCACCCTGAACTAGCCCTAGTAGAAGACAAATGCATTTTCAGCAAATTTACACTTGCTACAGAGAATGCTAGTTAAGGGATGGAGACCTTGTGGATGTTTGTTTTTATATTTCAGCACCTTCTGCGTATTTGGATCAATTGATGCCTTTAAATATGACTGGAGGACTATGCTTATGGACCTGTATGCCTAATCTATAATATCCATTTCTCCTTCAGCTCTCAAAATGTGCAGTCTTGGCATACACTGATTCATATAGATTTTCTAATGGGCAAGGAAATATTTCTTGTTTTTGCATCCAATTTTTTCAAGGTCTTTCTGAGAACATTATTATGAGTCCAAAGCTGAATTAAAACATGGGACGTTATAAGAGGCCTAATATATTTGGCCCACCCATTCCTGGCACAACTTTTCATGTTCTGCATTAGACAAGTAAGATTTTTGAAGCATTGTGATGTGAGTGGTCTGATTCTTCAAAAAGAGAATATTCTTTTACTAGGAGAGGAAAACTCCCACACATTCTGTGATCACAATGCTGGAGTGAGCCATAATATATCACACTTACAAGCATACTCAACATCCTCTGAAATCACTACTGTTGCACAATCTGTGAGCTTCTCCGAATTGGTCCATTGTCTGGGTTTTTGTATATTTACTTAAAACCATCAAATCTTTTTTTTCCAACATCCCAGTCCAATCACATCTCCCCACGATTCCTAAATCTCAAAGAGACACTGTCAGGAGAGAGACTTCCTAACCCCCTCAGATCTATGATCTGAATGGCTAAGTACCCATGAAGTGCCTACAAGGAGCGACATGTTTGGACAAGAGCAAATAATAGTGATCCTGCTGAGCAGGAACACTGTCATTCCGTTTAGGGGGGGTTCTGGCTTAGAAGCTTTCATATTTCTACAGATGGCACCTTTACCCCATTAACTCCTTAGCAAAGTGCATACAGCAACTGTCTGAACCTGTAAAGCTACCATCTGTGGAATTATACCTAAATGCTTCAAAGTCAGAATCCCCATAAATGGAACAAGAACAAACATGGCCTACTCAGCACCCCCCCCCCAAAGACCCCAAATTTTCCCTCCAACACCACCACCACCACCACCACCAACCCTTGCCAAATATTATTCAAATCAATAACCTGATCGTTCTACCCCCTCCCCCCCTTACCATCACATAAACCACCCATCTTCCCCTGATCAACTCAAATGCACAACTACATTAAGCAAATCCTGTACAGGCTCCTCTTCTACTAAACTCCAGCAGGGTCATTGTTAATCACAAAGCAAGTCCAACAATAGCCAAGATCAGGGGGGTTCCCACTGGCAGGCTTTCTGTAGTCGACTTGTAGCATTCACAATGGGCACCTGTTCTAACTTGTAGTCTCTGCAGAATCTGAACCTCTACCTTTCTTTAGACAACCTACACTTCACCCATTCTCCCTCCTCACATTCATAGAAACCCATCATCCCCCAAGCACACCAGAACACCCAACTAATGACCAGCCTAACCACAGGCATACATACATATATGCATACAGAACCTGTTCAGTCTCTACCACTGCCCTACAAACTACACTGTGATTCTTATAGGCAATCCTCAATTTTGCTTGGTAAAGCAATGCCTACTGCAGATCACACTGCCAAAGTTCTTCCCTGATCATCACAAAAACGTGTGCTCTTTTTGGCAAATAAATGGAAATGCCTAGAAAGATATATACATGCTTCCCTTGATTGTAGAGTTTTGCTTCTGTAGAGTTTCCTCAGTCACCTATGCTTTATCAGCATAATTGTGAAGACAGATTACCACTGCCCTAAGTCTAGTACTGTCTGGTGGGCTGACGGGCTCAATCAACCTTCAATCAACCTCAATCAACCTTCAGAGGGCCCTTTGGCGTGGCCCTTAGGCGGGGACCGAGAGGAAGGTTACCAGAAAACCGCTACATTCCACCCATCTACAGACGGCATACTCTAACAACAAGTCCACCCAGCTACAAACAGCAACGCCGGTCTGTATACCTGAACATTACAATACTTAAGAAACACAAGTACGTCCTAATTTTCAAGCTCACACTAAAAGTACTAAACAATGCAGCCCATATGATATACTATTGTATTGCCAGTTTAAGATACAACATAACCTGCTAGCATCATAGTTTATTACTGTATCATCTCAGTATTGCAGTGTTGCCAGTTTAAGTTACAGCTCAATTTCTGCATTCTCATATAATAACTCCCTTTTCTGAATTGTCTCAGCACTGTACTGTGTCTCATTACTGCACTGCACTGTCCCAGTATCACACGGCACTGTCCCAGTATCACACTTCACTACATCATAACGACGGTGTCTCACACACAATACCAACCCTCAAAATGTCCCTCCAAGTCGCTGCCATTCTTAGCTTTTACATCCTTACTCTCTGGCTTGGAACCTCCCAGGCCCTTTATACGCCACACAGCAAGATTCCAGTCTTGAACAGCCATGGAAAGAGATGGTATGGTCCCCCATACTCCCACCCTGGCGGTGACGCTTACACTCGCCGCTCCCACCTGATACATGTAGCACTCCAGTTATCCAAGACACCCACCCAGGAAAAACCTTTGAGTTGCCGACCCCTAAAATGTGCCATCATCAACGTGCGTTCTATACGCAAAAAATGGCTCGTTGTCCTAGACACAATCTCACTTTATGACCTAGAGATACTTATGAACACGGAAACCTGGCTATCATCGGAAGACAACGTCCTCCTCAACCAACTACTACCCCCCAATTTCTCCATACATATGAGACATAGGGATAACAAAAAAGGAGGAGGGGTGCTCATAATCACCAAATCAGACCTTAACTTCCACACATCAGACTCCTCTAGCACAAACAGCCTGGACATTCTCTCCATTTCAAATCAGCAATGCTCCCTCAACCTCTTATATAGAACACCGTCTACATCTCCAGATGACCTTCCAATCATTATCGACCTCGCAGCCAACACCCTCACTTCCAATAAACCAAATTGGATAATGGGTGACTTCAATCTCCCATCTTTACCTCAAAGCCACGCAAATGCGTTCCTTGGTGCAATGGAAGACCTTGGACTCAAACAAATCATCAATGAACCCACACATACAAAGGGGAACATTCTTGATATGGTATTTGTTCCGCAGCCAGTCATGGAACAAAACCACAATTTTCCAATATCAGTCGTTGATGTACCCTGGTTGGACCACAAACTGATTATCATCCAGATACCCATCAACAATGACCAGCTGAACAGAAGCCGATCTACGAACAACACGCCGCGAACAGCCACAAGAAGCTTTCGCCCATTCAACAGGGAACACGTCCTATCTGAGACCCAATCACTCCTCAACAAAACTACGATGGACCTTGATGAACTAATCTCGTCCTGGAACTCCAACCTGCTTGCCATCTCACAAAACCCGAACCCCAAGAACACGGCAAGGACAAAAAGAAGCTCCGCCCCATGGTTCTCTCCTGAGCTGCGATCTTCCCTCACTCAACTACACAGACTTGAGCGCCGATGGCGCCGATCGCTCTCAACTGAAGATCAGACCGCCTACCGAACCCACCTTTCAATACACCGAGAAACAATCACAACCAAAATGAGACAATATCACTCTGACACCCTAAAGAGATCTCTGAATAAACCACGTGACCTCTTCAACTTGGTCAAATCCCTATCGAAGGAACCATCTCCCGAACAACACAGTGAGATTCACCCACAAATATTCGCTGACTATCTGCAATCCAAGATCGTTCCAACTGACAAGGTATCAGCAGTCACGTATCAAGAACCAATGGGCCTATCCTCTCTAAAGAAATTTTCCACACCATCCACTAAATGTATTGAGGACACCATAGCATCTCTCAACACCTCCACTGCACAGACTGACCCATGTCCAGCTTTTTGGATTAAGGAGCTGCGTGATGTGTTCAGCCCTGTCATCGCAAATATAATGAAGCTCTCCTTCACAACAAGATATTTCCCTACAACACTCAAGCAGACCTCCATTAGGCCACTATTGAAAAACCCCAAATTAGACCCCCAAAGAGTCGATTCTTATAGGCCAATAGCCAGTATACCCCTCTTAGCTAAGATAATCGAGAAAGAGGCACAACGACAAATTCAAGATCACATAGATGCCGCTGCTCCCCTAGATAGCTGCCAACATGGGTTCAGAGAATATCATGGTGTCGAGACACTACTCACTAATCTATTCAACGATATCATCACAGGCATTGACAACATCCGACAAGGTTTCGTGCTCATCTTCCTAGACATCGCTGCGGCATTTGATTCCGTGAGTCACGAAATTCTCCTCGGAAGACTGAAAGAGAAGGGCATCAGCAACAGTGCACTAGGATGGTGTAAATCTTATCTGGATGGAAGATGGCAATATGTGAAGTCTGGATCAGAAGAGTCAAAACATTTCCATCAAAAGCAAGGGGTACCTCAAGGCTCCTCTTTATCCTCCTTATTATTCAATATTTACATGCAGCTCATCTGCAACATCATAAGATCATTCAATGTGAACTGTTTAATATATGCAGATGACATTCTCTTATATATGCCGTTCTCCACAGCTCACATGGATCTGACACCGCTTATAGACTGTTTCAATGCGGTCTCGACGTGGCTCCAATCACAGAACTTACGCATTCAACATAAAAAAACAGAGGTGCTCTTCATCACCAGAGACCCCAACTTTACTCCCCCATCCCATGTCAGTGTCAAGGAAGCTGATTTACAAACTAAAGAAACCATAAAATACCTTGGAGTTACTTTGGATCAACGTCTGGATATGAAACACCACATAAGCAACATAGTCAAAGCCGTTTATTTCAAAATCCGCTCACTCAAGCACCTACGCTCCCTTTTGGACCCAGATGATTTCCGGACCATATACCAAGCGCTAATCCTGCCACACTTTGACTTTGCAAACGCCATCTTTCAAGTTCTCCCCCAATCCACTCTAACCCCCTTACAGTTGGCCATGAATTCCGCAGCAAGGGTCCTCTACGGAGCCTCCAGAAGCGATCACGTGACTCCCATTCTCAAACAGCTTCACTGGCTACCTATCCATGGGAGGATCATCTTTAAAACCCTACTCCTATCATTCAAGGCAATCAAAGGTATTTCATCATCCTCACTCACAGATCTTATTCACATGGCCCCCCCAACAGATCCAGAAGAGCAACAGCCGTAAACCTATTAACAACCCCAAAGGCAATGACAAAGTGC
Source organism: Ichthyophis bannanicus (assembly GCA_033557465.1). NCBI lineage: Eukaryota > Metazoa > Chordata > Amphibia > Gymnophiona > Ichthyophiidae > Ichthyophis > Ichthyophis bannanicus. The sequence continues at coordinate 678,371,427 of CM066034.1, read as the reverse complement.
AACATGACAACCACAAACAGGGCATTCATTTTCTATGTCCCCAAATACTGGAATGCTCTACCCCCTGACATTAGGGCCATTGCCGACCTATATCAGTTTAGGAAGGCACTCAAATCCCACCTTTTCATCCAATATTACCCAACCAGCAATTGAACCTAGATATCCCTTTGAAGAAATGACCCACTCTAGAAAGACCCTTACATTCGTTATGTGACTTGTACCTAACTTTTGTTCCATGTAAATATCTCATGTATATTGTTAACCCCAATTTTACCCAACCAGCAATTGAACCTAGATATCCCTCTGAAGAATTGACCCACCCTAGAAAGACCCTTACATTCGTTATGTGACTTGTACCTAACCTTGTTCCATGTAAATATCTCATGTATATTGTTAACCCCTGTTATCCAAGTTTGCACTCCTGTTTGATGTAAAACCAGACAGCTTGTTGTTATAGTCGTTATGTTATAATGTAAACTGCGCTGATACCGAATAGCGCGGTATATAAGAAATTGTAATAAATAATAAATAAATAAATTAGCCATAGGGGTTTCCAGAAACTGTGGGAGCCATGTGGAGAAGAAAGAGAGAGGTTCAACACCCAATAGCAGCCCCACGGTCTGAATGTTGTTATGACGGCTATAATTTTCAAGGATGTCCTTTATCTCAAGCAGCATTTTTTTCATTCTCTTTAAGTCTCTATTCTTTTCTGTGCCACAGTAAGTGATTACTCTACCTCCTTTAAGCATTCCTCCAAATTATCCAAAGTTTAGTAATCTCCCCAACTGTAGAGAAGGGTTATATGACCTTCTTGACTACCATCTCTAATTTAATGGCAGTGCTATTGTGGATATGTGCTCTAGTCTTATTTATCACATCCTTCAGTGCATCGACCATCTCCATGGGATGCTTTCTCCTGGAATCACTGATGTAAATTCTGCCCTAGCAGCCCCCACAATGTGGGGGGTCATAAGCAGAAAGGAGTCCACACAGCAGTGGCAGTAGCAATGTGGGACACTTACTTTATCATGTTTGCCATGCTGCTCTGCTCTCATAGGTCTGCCCATGGGCCCAGCGGCTGTTCCTTGCCGGGCCAAAGTCTCATGATAACATCCACACCACGAGACTTTGGCGCACGGCGAACTTACAAGAGTGGAGCAGTGCAGCAAACATGATAATGTAATTTTGCTGTACTGCTGCCACACCACTGCCACACAAAGGGGAGTCTGCAAAAGGGAGGGGGGATGCCACAGCCATGACAATGGGAGGCCGTCAGCAAACGTTCGTTTAGGGACTATTTATTTATTTATTAATTTGTATTTATTTAACATTTTTTATATACCACCTTTCAGTGGTATCAAGGCGGTTTACATCAAACAAAAACAAGAGTTACATGGTACAGCTAACAGGGTACAGGCAATTTGAATCTCAGTGCAGTTAACTATTTACATTTTAACTGATAGGCAGTAAAGTATTTACTGTCTGATCAGCGAGCTGACGACTATTTACATTTGAATGGTTTAGAGTCCATAATTTTGTATTTCAGTCATTTAGATTTGTTTCAGTGTCTTGGAAGTGAGGGAGTTTAGCAGTAAGTCCCATAACATTTCTGGAATATATGCATTGTTAGCATCTTCCTAAAGTCCTTTAGGTCAGTGGTTGCTCTGAAATTAGCCGGAAAGGAGTTCCATAGAGTAGGTCCGTATATGGAGAAGGTGCGGTGGCATGTTTCTTACGTACTGGTTGTTTTCTGTCTGGGAATTTTAAGGAGGTTTGTGGTTTAGTCTCTTCTTGGTCTGTTGTCTGAAGGTGTGGGTATGAGGGATTGTAGGCAGCCTGCAGTTATGTTATGTATACTCTTGAAGGTGTTCATGATTGTTTTGTATTGTATTTGAGCTTGGATGAGCAGCCAGTGTAGTTCCTTTAATACTGGAGTAATGTGTTCTTGTCTAGGTGTCCGTGATATCAAGCGAGCTACAGAATTTTGTGCTATCTGGATTGGAAGGAGTATACCCTTTACTAAGCCTTGGAGTATTGAGTTACAGTGGTCCCAGATTGGAGTAATGATTGCTTGGCAAACCGTGCAGAATAGGTTATAGTCTAGCAATGGACTGAGGTTATGTAGAGTTCTTATCCTTTGATATGTTGCTACAGTTTTTTTCTTAATGTGTACTTGGAAATTGAGTTTCTGGTCTAGCATCACACCTAGGTATTTGATTTTTGATTTGATGGGGATATCGTGATTGTTGAAGGTAAGTTTCTCTATTGGAATTGTAGTTGGAGTCTCTGTTCATGACCAGTGTCCCTGTTTTGCTTAAATTCAGTGCAAGCGACTGTTCATATAGCCAGTGGGTCACTTCCTTGAGACGAGAGATGATGGTGGAGAAGTCCGTGTTCCCTGTTGCAATTGGGGTGTACAGCATAATGTCATCTGTATAGATATAAAACATTATCCTGTGTTTGCGGAGGATGTTACATATGGGCTGGATGTAAAAGGTAAATAAGAGGGCTGAGAGAGCTGATCCTTGAGGAAGTCCTTGGTGAATTTGAAATAGTTTTGAGATCCTGCTTTGTACTTTAACCTGTTGCGTGCGGTCGGATAAGTATGAGTGAAGCCATCTTAAGGGAATCACATTTACTCCAATTTCTGCCAGGCAAGTGAGGAGTCTTCTGTGGTTTATGAAGTCAAATACCGCTCACATATCTATGAACATAAGGATGAATGCCTGTTTGGATCTTTCGATTCCTTTGAGAAGAGTGTCAAGGAGGGAAGTCAGAAGCGTTTCGGTACTGTAATGCTGTCAGAACCCGTGTTGCTGGAAAATGTGGTAGGGAGGTTCTGGAGGCTAAATTTAGGCTTTTAGGTAGGAAGTTGAAATCCAGAACTTCCAGGGTAGCGTTCTCTGAAATGCTTCCCGTTCCACATGCAAGACCCAAAAGGCAGGCAGAGCTCCGGAGTCTCAATGCGTGGATGAGACGATGATGCAAGGATGAGGGTTTTGGATTTGTTAGGAACTGGGGAACATTCTGGGGAAAGGAGGGGCTCTTCCGAAGGGATGGGCTTCACCTTAACTGGGATGGAACCAGGCTGCTGGCATTAACCTTTAAAAAGGAGATAGAGCAGCTTTTAAAATAGATAATAGGGAAAGCCGACAGTCACCCAGGAGCACATGGTTCAGAACAATGTATCCTTGAAGGATACTACCAGAAGCAGAGAGGTTCCAAAAAAGAGTAAAGCAGCCCAAATGCCCTCGAGTATGGAGCAGACAGAGCTTAAAGATCCAAAATTACCCATGCCTACCAATAGCCAAATTAATATGAATAAAATACAGTCTCTAAAATGCTTGTATGCAAATGCTAGAAGTCTAAAAAATAAGATGGGAGAGTTAGAATATATAGCACTAAATGAGAGGTTAGATATGATTTGAATCTCAGAGACATGGTGGAAGGAGGACAACCAGTGGGACACTGTGATACCTGGGTACAAACTATATTGTAATGATAGAGCTGATCAAATTGGTAGAGGGGTTGCGCTCTATGTTAGAGAGGGCATTGAGTCACAAAGGCTTAAAGTTTTGCAGGAAACAAAATTTGCTGTAGAATCTCTTTGGATTGAAATTCTATGTAAAAAGGGGAAGGCGATGGCAGTGGGGGTGTACTATCAACCGCCTGGCCAGAATGAACAAATGGATGATGAAATGCTCAAAGAAATCAAGGAAGCTAACAAAAGTTACAGCACAGTAATAATAATGGGTGATTTCAATAATCCTGGAATCGACTGGGTCAGTGTCATGGCAGGACATGCTAGGGAGATAAAGTTCCTAGATGAAATAAATGACTGCTTCTTGGAGCAGCTGGTTCATGAACCGACCAGAGGGAAGCCATAGCATGATTGCATTTGATTTAATTAGTGGAGGAGGGATAGTAAGGAAATCCACAGTACTACCTTTTAACTTTTGAAAGGGAGACTGATAAAATGAGGAAAATAGTTAAGAAAAAACTAAAAGGAGCAGTTGCAAAGGTTAAAAACTTATATCAAGCTTGGGTGTTGTTGAAAAATACTATCTTGGAAGCCCAGACCAGCTGTAGCCACGCTTTAAGAAAAGTGGAAGGAAGTCCAAAAAACTGCCAGCATGGTTTAAAGGTGAGGTCAGAGAGGCTGTTGTTGCCAAAAAAGCATCTTTCAGGAAATGGAAAAAAGAGCCAAACGACAAAACCGGGAAACAGCACAAGCACTGGAAGTTAAATGCAAGGCATTGATAAGGCAGGCAAAGGGAGAATTTGAGAAAAAGCTTACTGCGTAAGCAAACACGCATAATAAAGACTTTTTCAAGTACATTCGTAGCAAAAATCCTGTGAGAGAGTCAGTTTGTCCATTCAATGATAGAGGGGTTAAAGGGGCACTAAGACGCGACAAGGCGATAGTGGAGAGACTGAATGATTTCTTTGCTTCAGTATTTACTGAGGAAGATCTAGGGATGTTACCCATGACTGAAGGAAATATCGATACATCGGGAAGATGTATTACCACTATTAGATAAACTGAAGAGTAACAAATCACCTGGGCCGGATGAGATATACATCCAAGGGTTGTCACAGCCCCTCCTAGTGGCAGTGTGCTAAAGGGTCAGGGCGGACACTTTAATTTTGTTGAAGAAAGAAAAACCTTTAGACCAAGTGCATTCTGGTCCTTGTAGTCCCTCTTCACAAAGAAAATAGATGTGTGAGCCTTGAGCAGGGTGAAACAAAAAGGTTTTTATTCCCTTGTTATGCAAAAGGTTCTTCAGGAAACAAAGTACAATTACCTTACTTCAGGTTTAGTGCCAAGAATATTTACAAAAGGTCAGCAACTGTTACAAATGCTTCACAGTTCTCTGTATCCAAGCAAGTTTCTCAAACAGCAAGAAAAACAAGACAAAACTTCTTCCTTCAGTGTTAACAGAAGCAAAAGGTACTTTAAAACATGTGCTGCTGTTATATCTCGGTAAGAGATTCCAGGCTCTTGGTAATACACAGAGAACAGTCCATTGGTTTAAGCATCAACGGTTCTGGTTCTGCAAACTCAATTTGCATAGGTTCTAGCTCACTCGTGGTGTCTTCTAATCCTGAGCTTTCCCTCGTTAACACAGGTTGCAGTTCAGTATTTCTTTCCCCCACTTTCCAGCCTTGCTGGCCTGGGTTTAGCAAATAACTGTTAGTGCTTTTCCCTATACCTCTCTGTACAGGGTTACAAAACCTCCTCCAGCTCTGCTTCTTCTCAGAATGGCTTTTTAGGTTATCAGCCTTCCTAGGACCTGGCATCCATTTAATAAAGGAAGTATCACTGTACCTTGGATCTCTGTAGCGTTTGCTGCTGGTGTTCTCTCCACCAGAGATTCTCCCTTTGTCACCGTCTTCCTTGAAGACTGGCTTCTGGAGCTTTCTAAGCTGGGCTTGTTCTCCCTGGAACTTAGCTCCGCTTTTCCATGTATCCAAGCTTCTCTGCCTTGCAGTGTATGAGGTTCCTTCCTCAGGTCCTTCCTTCAAAGATCCTTTCTCTCTCTCTCTCTCTCTCTCAAAGGTCCTCCCTCGAGTTCCTTCTCAGATCCTCTCTCAAGTTCCCCCTTAGATCCTCTCTGTCTGCTTCCTTGTGAGCACTGCTTAAAAAGGCGTTCTCCAACTGAGTTTCCTGGCTTTCTACCCAGGTGCCTTTGATTAGGTACTGCATTGCTACAACCTGGGTGTGTCAGCTTAACTTCTGCAGCCTCGTGCCTGCTCCCTCTAGCTGCACTTCTATGTAATTGCACCCTCTGTAACTCAGTTGCTTCATAAGAAAGAGTTTTTTTCTACATCCATCGCTTCAATGGCTTCAGCTCCATCACAGGGTGTTGAAAGCACTGAAATATGAGATTTCAGACCTGCTATTAGTAATCTGTGAACTATCATTAAAATCATTGGAGGATGGCGACCGTAACACCAATTTTTAAAAAGGGTTCCAGGGGTGATCCGGAAAACTACAGACCGGTGAGCCTGATGTCAGTACAGGGAAAAATGGTAGAAACCATCATAAAGAACAAAATTGCTGAACATGTAGATAGTCATGGCTTAATGGGAAACAGCCAACATGGCTTTAGACAAGGAAGACCTTGTCTTACTAATCTGTTATGTTTTTTTGAAGGTGTGAATAAACAGGTAGACAAAGGTGAGTCGGTTGATATAGTGTATTTGGACTTTCAGAAAGCCTTTGACAAAGTCCCTCATCAGAGGCTTTTGGCAAAACTAAAGAGTCATGGGATAGGAGGCAGTGTACTATTGTGGATCAGGAAGTGGTTAAAAGATAGAAAGCAGAGGGTAGGGCTAAATGGCCAATTTTCCCAATGGAGAAAGGTGAATAGTGGTGTACCCCAAGGACCTGTGCTGGGTCTACTGCTTTTTGACATATTCATAAATGACCTGGAAAAGGGAATAACAAGTGAGGTAATCAAATTTGCAGATGACACAAAACTATTTAAAGTTGTTAAAACCCAAGAGGACTGTGGAAAATTGCAAGAGGATATTGATAAATTGGAAAACTGGGCATCAAAATGGCAGATGAAATTTAATGTGGACAAGTGCAAAGTTATGCACCTAGGGAAGAACAACCCAAACTATGGTTACATGATGCAAGGTTCCACATTAGGAACCACCACCCAGGAAAAAAATGTAGGCGTCATTGTGGATAACATGTTAAAACCCTCGGCCCAGTGTGCAGCGGCGGCCAAGAGAGCAAATAGAATGTTAGGTATCATAAGGAAAGGAACGGAAAATAGAACAAAGTATATTATAATGCCTCTATATCATTCCATAGTGAGACCACACCTTGAATATTGTGTGCAATTCTGGTCTCCGTATCTTAAAAAGGATATAGCGTTATTAGAACAGGTTCAGAGAAGTGCCACCAAAATGGTAAAGGGGATGGAAGGATACTCTTATGAAGAAAGGCTAAAAAGGTTAGGGCTCTTTAACCTGGAAAAGAGATGGCTGAAGGGAGATATGATAGAAGTCTATAAACTAATGAACAGAGTGGAACGGGTAAACGTAGATCGATTGTTTACGTTATCAGAATATAGAAAGACTAGGGAACATGCAATGAAGCTACAGGGTAAACTATTTAAGACTAACGAAAGAAAATATTTTTTCATTCAATGCGTAATCAAACTCTGGAATTTGTTACTGGAGGATGTAGTAAAGGCTGTTAGTGTAGCTGGGTTTAAAAAAGGTTTGGACAAGTTCCTGGAGGAAAGGTCGATAAACCATTATTAAAAAGGGACCCAGGATATCAATGCTTGACCCAACACAAGCATTGTGGAACCTGTGTCTTTTGGGGAAACTGCTAGGTACGTATGACCTAGATTGGCCACTGTTGGAAACAGGATACTGGGCTTGATTTACCTTGGTCTGACCCAGTATGGCATATCTTATGTTCTTATCAGAGGTGCATTGGCGTCTATAAAATTCTGCAGCTGGAGCTGGATGGCTTTCTCTATTATTTTTGCTAGGAGAGGGGTACTGAACATGGGTCTGTAGGATGTGGGTAAGGCAGGGTCAGCTGTAGCATTCTTAGGGTGAGCCTGACAGAAGAGACCTTTATGTGAGTTGGCATCTGACTTAGGGTGAGGGATGAGTTTATTATTTTGAGCAGTGGTGAGGTTAGCTCTTTCCTGGCTGCTTTGATCCATGTGGTTGGGCATGGGTCTAATGGTGATGTGGTGGTGTTCATCATTGAAAGAAGATTATCTAGTTGCGTGCTTGATAGTGAAGTGAACAGGGACCAGTTTGATGAGCTGCTGGATGTGCTTTTGATCCAGTTCTATTGTTTCTTTAGCGCAGGGGAATTTGTTCTGGAGCTAGGAGGCGTAGTCTTGTGGGTTCAAGCTGGGGCCTTTTGGGTCAGTAGGGATTTGTATGAGGGTCTTGGTGATTTAAAACAGTTCTCTAGGCTGGTTGAGTGAATTGTAAATGATACTACCATGGTACTCTCATTTTCGTTGGCTTATCAGGTTATCGTTTTTATCTTGCTTGGAGGCATATTGTTTGTGATGTTTGGGTCTTGTGTTCTTCGCCATCTGCGCTCAAGTTGTCTCAGTTTAAGTTTCACTTCTTTTATATCTTTTGAGTATCAGGGTGCTGAAAAACTGTGCCTCGAACCTCGCTTTGGGGGAGTACTGCAAATTAAGTTATTTGGTTGTTCCATTCATCAATTAGTTTTGTGGCATCTGTTGAAGATGATTCCATTAGAGGGGTTCAAGGAGGGCTTCCTTGTTGAAATCTCGGAATCTGCGCATTGCTTGGGATTGTCCATGACTACCATTTTTGGGTAGTCATGAGCAGCGGTAGGTCAAAGGATACTATGTAATGGTCAGACCATGGTAATTGTGTGGTTTGAACGTTCTGTGCTGTATCATTTTAGGTATGAAAATCAACTCTAGGATGTTTCCTCCTTTGTATGTATGGGATTTTACGATTTGTGAAAGGTCCATCGTATCTATTGCTTCCAGGAAGGATGTGACTTGGTTTGTTGGTGCTGAGTAGGTTTAGGTCTCCTAGCAAGATGAATGGTTTCTCTGATGCTGATTGGGAGTTTGCTAGTTCAATTAGCGATAAGAGATCATCTGCTGTTGATGTTGGTGATCTATAAACTAGGCATATGGATAATTGGCTATTCTGGATCTGTAGGACATTCAAGGTGGTGTTTGTTAAAGAAGTGGATGCTTGGAATTTGAGGTCTTTCCTGGTGAGGATGAATATTCCTCCTCCTTTCTTATTTATCCATGGGCAATCCACATCTGGTGTGATGAGTTGATTTGTGAGTACCTAGTCTGTATTGATGAACCCTGACTCACTCACAAACATAATATGTAGCTTGCTGTCATTTATGTAATCATTAATAAGGTGTATCTTCTTGCGTGTGGAGCTTGCATTTGCTAGCGCACATTTTATATATTTAAGTTTATGACTGTGGTTTTGTTGGTCCATTGAGGAGGATGATCTAGCGATCTGGATTAGTTTTGTTTGCCTTCTGCGTATATGCAGAAATTGTTGGAACCAGGAGAGGTTTCTCTGGTTGTATGTGATTGGAATACATGTTGTCTGGGTCGTGGTCCCATTAATTAATACTATCAGAAGGAGTGTTATTATCAGCAGTAAAAGCACCTTAGAGGTTATCTGGGCCATTTCGAGCCTTCGTAACCTAGGACAGGCTATGATGACGGAACCTGATTGCTTTGCTGGTTCTTTGTGTTGCTTTGCAGATTGTGCCTAAGGCATTACCTTTGTGGTGGTTTACTACTTCCTGTGTCTTTGGCCAGGCGTAGATGGCACAGGCACGCCAGTAGTGCTGTTTGATTTAGTGTTCCTGCCGCGTGATTTGATCGGGACAGTAAGGAGGAGCTTACCGTCCTGCAGCAGGGCACCTGCTCAAGCTGCTCCAGAGTCAGTGGGAGAAAAGGATTCCCTCGGTGCCGATTTTCTTTTCAACAAACCCACCGTGCTGGAGGGGGGTGCCTAGTTGAATCGGGCATTAAGGAGGAGCTTACCTCCCTGCTGCAGGGTATTTTTTTTTTAATATATAAGAAAGACATACTATCTTAAATCATATTATATTTTTAATTTTTTAATTTTTCATTTTATTTTATTTGAAGGCAGAAAAGGTCACATTAGGTGTTTATGACTTTAGGGCTTAGACATATGATCACAGCCCAGTGCATTTTTTAAAGATCCCCGCATACATAATACAAAATCGAGCTTTACTACAATATTATGATAAGAAACCCCAGGCACTATAACAATATACCATTCTGTTGTTTTTAGCAATCACAATATGGACAGCAAATTTGTGTTAATCGTATCATATAAGACATACTATGGATTTTTCTTTTTCTGTTTCATTAGTTTCATCAGTAGTATATAGGATTAACATATATATGGCAAGCATCACGTAGAGACTAAGTGAATATAGTTCAAACTATAATTTTATACAGGTGTCACACACCACATTTAAAAAAATTTTTTTAAGTATGTTTCCTGTCTAATTATTGTTTCACCACAACATCCCATTATGTTTTTGTTTTTGCCTGCCCTGCGTTTTGTGATTGGTGTTTTGATGGGTTTAATGTTCATGTTCATTATGATTTGGATTTTTATCTGCAACACATTATATTCACAGCATCAATGTACTACACCTTCATGTTTTAGTTTGTATTTTTTAATTGTTCTTAATTTATAATTTTGCATATCGTTTTCATATGTATTAGCATTTTTATTTTATGATTAATTATTGTTATTTTATTTTGTTTCATTTATGTAAGCTGCATACCCCCTGAAGAGAAGGCGTTCGCTGAAACGCGTTGGGGGTTCATTAATAAAGCAATTTTGAGACCACCACACGTCTCTTGCTCCTGGTGGGCTACTTCTTTACATGGCCGTGTTTCTTGCCTATTCTTTGGATGATTTATTGTCTGTTCCAGTCTGCCTCTATGCAGCATTGGTAGCTATTTGGTGAGACTGTGGGTTCTCTGGTTCTGTTTCTTTTGTAAGTAGGTTTGTGTCATTGTTGGAGGTCCCCTCTAGGGTCCCCGCCTAAAGGCCACGCCAAAAGGGCCCTGTGGAAAGGCCCTCAGGCATGGGCATGCCTGCTGGCTCTTCCATTTTTAAAGTCCTGCTGCTGGTTGTGCTCCGGGCCTGATTGGCCTAGGCAGGGGAAGCGGAAGGGGCTAGAATCTCCTGCTTCCACCCCGATGCCGATCGGATGCTGGGAAGACCGGCTGCTGGTTGTGCTCCAGCCCGATTGGCTTTGGCAGGGGGAGTGGGAGGGGCTAAAATCTCCCACCTACTGCCTGGACTGTTTGGATTTGACATCCTAATCAGTCCATATCACATTAAGATGGGCTGATCAGTGAATACATGCCACATGCAGCCCACCTTTCAGCTACGTTATCACATGACCCTATGATGATAGGTATATTTTTATGATAAACAACTTAACAGGTTGATATCCAAAATAAATACATTCACAAGCAGCCAGTGAACATATAACTTGCCTATCTGTACTTTTTAAAAATATACAGATAATATCAGGTCATTTAAAGCACCAAGGGGCATGTTTACTAAAATGTGCTAAGTTAGCATGCAATTGGGCTATGAAAATGAGAGTAGAAGCATGCGCTAAACTCAAGGGATGTGTGCGCCCATCCCCCTGCTATTAGCATGTTGCAACCCACATTACTGGCATGTGGGTGCACTTAATGCCACTCAATGAGATGGCATTAAGAGCAGCTGCAGTAACAGCAACAGCCACGGTTAGTGTGCGCCCAAGATAATTGTGCTAACCACAGTTCACCGTCAGTCCCCATGTTAGACCATTAACTCCTCTCATCTCACTCATTGTTTCCATTTCCAGGTAATTTATGAATATGTTAAAAAGCAGCGGGCCCAGCATAGATCCCTGGGGTACTCCACTCTTCTGTATTGAGAACATTTACCAGTGATCCCTACTCTCTGTTTCCTTTCTTTTAACCAGTCCCCTAATCTGCAATAGTATACTGCCTTTTATCCCATGACTTTTTAATTTTCTCAAAGGGAACTTGTCAGAGGCTTTCTGAAAATCCAAATACATTATATCCACCAGCTCATCTTTATCTACCTGTAACTGAGGTACCCGGATGGCCCACCCTGTGGACTCTGGGACACTTCCATCCAAACTCCCCCCACCCCTACTTGTCCAAAACTCCCCCCAACAAACTACAGAGACACTGTGCATTGGAAATAATGTGCTTGGTCGCAGCTTTTATTAATAGCATTAAACACCGGCCCAACCGGGCCAACTCAACATTTGTAATACAACAGATTGCCCCCCCCACGCCCTAATCCGGATGATGCCCCCCACCAGCCATTTATAGCAAAGTGGAGCATCATCCACCCCCCCATTCCCCCAACCGCCCGCCTCACCATATTATTAGCAAAGGCCGGCTACGCTGCTTTCCACCGGGCAGAGACCCCCAGCCGTGAAGTCTCTCCCAATCTAGCAGCGCTGCCGCTCCGAAGCGAAGCGGCATCCGCCTCGCTGCCCCTCCCGGGTCGGCGAGCGCCAGCTCCCTACCCCGCCACCGGTGCAAGGTAGACCTCTATCCTTGCACCGCCCCCCCCCAAAGAAAGCTGCGACCAGCACCAACCCTCAAAAGCTTCCAGCCAATCATTCAGCAGAAGATCCTGGCCCACCGGGGCAAGGTGCACCCCATCCAGTCGATAGAGCCCCGTGCACTGGACCTCCGCCCAAGGATGAAGTACCTGGAGCCCCCCAGACTGCTGCACCCAACCTCCAATCTGCCTGTTTATCTTGATCAGGCCACGGGACCAACGCCGCTGATCCCAGCATGCCGGACGCGGGATAATGTCAGACCATATGATGGCCACCCCTGGAATCCACTCCCGCAGCATAGCGATGTCCCTCTGCACAGCCCGGATGATCTGCCGGAAGGACCAGTTCTGCAAATCATTGCCGCACAGATGAAGCAACAACTCGACAGGATGAAGGCCAGGAGTTGCCACCATCTCATTCCGCGCTGCCCCATCCAGCAAAGACATACGCCGGAATCGGCCAGCACAAGGTGGATGCCTAGCGGCCGAACTGCCGCCCATCTCTCAGCCCAGTAGACAAAGGAATGGCCGACGATCCACCAATCCTTCAAGGACGCACCATCTGAAAGGAGAAGATGGGACTGCCACCAGCCAGCCACTCTTGAAGGTGAAAAAAATCGTTAAACATCCCCCCCCCAAGTACCCCCCCCCAGCCCACAAACATGCGGCTCAGGAACACTAAGGGCGTACGTACCCCTCATAAGCTCCGGAACGCCACCTACCAATCTGCCGAATAACTCGAGCATCAAGCCCGGCAGCTGCAGCACTCATAGCCGCACCAATCCTAAAAGAATGCAAAGCATAGCTCCTGGCGTCATAACCCAGGGCACACAAAACCAAGTGCAACACCGCAGTAAACTGGAACTGCGTCACCGGACTGCCATCAGCATGGATGAAAAACTTTCCAGAGGCCGGCGAGCGCAACCTAAGGAAGGCGCAGAGGGCATGGACAGGGCAGGATAACAAAGGAAAAATAGCGCCCTTTCCCGGCCTGGTCCGTTTTGGAACGTGAGAGGTAAATGCGCACCTGGGACGCATCTAACGCGACATGGGCAAAGTCAATCCCGCCAAACGCACACCTTCGCGCCGACCTGGGCACTAGCTCGCACACACAAAATGCCCCAAAAAACGCCGTAGCGAACAACGCGTGAAACAAAACGGCCTCATAACTCGACGCCGCAATGCGAGGCAATGCCTCACAGATTTGCAGCAAAAGCTCGTGGGAAATAGGCAACTGCCAATCCCGTACCCTAGGCTGCGCCCGAGCCCAACTGGCCAAAATGCGCTTCACCAGAAAGGACATCCTAGGGTTGCCCCAACCAGCCGCCTTGCAGAAGAAAGAAAACCCCGCCAAAGCCGACATCACCGCCGACCGCGCCCAACTTTCCTTCTTCGCCCACAAAACAAATTGGCCCACAAGCCCATGAGGCACAGACCCCCCCAACCAACCCCACGCACCCAGAACCGCACTCACCTGAAGATATCCATGCCAATATAGTCTCCATGTGCCCCGAGCCACGGACGCGGCTAACAGCGCCATCAAGTCAGCGTCCCAACTTTCCAAAGATGTTCCGGGATCTGCGAGGCCACCTCCTCCGCTTCCAGGGCCAAGTGCCGAAAATGCGCCCACTGCAAACGGGACAAAGCATCAGCAATGGAATTCTGAGAACCCGGGACGTGGTGCGCCCTAGCGGTGACATTTAAATGCAGACAAGCCAAAACAAACACCCTCATCAAAGCAGCCACCCTGGGGCACCGCGGGGCCTGGCGATTGATAACCTCGACTACCGCCGCATTGTCGCACCAAAACACTACCCTCCGGTCGCGCAAGCGCTCAGGCCAAACCCAAAATGCAACCACTACAGGAAAAAGCTCGAGGAAGGCAATGTTGCGAGTCAAGCCAGACTGGACCCATGCCTGTGGCCATGGTTCCGCACTCCATGCCCCCTGACAGTAAACTCCAAAACCGGAACTGCCGGCCGCATCCGTAAACAAGTGGAGATCCCGATTCGAAAACTCTGGCTGCTGAACCACCGAGCAGCCGTTAAAGCCCTCTAGGAAGGCATCCCACACCCGCAAATCCTCACGCATTCCTGCCGACACACGGAGCCTATGATGTGGAAGACGCACCCCCGCCATAGCTAACGAAAGCCGCCGAGCAAAGGGACACCCCATAGGCAAAACTCTGCAAGCGAAATTCAGGTGCCCGACCAGAGACTGCAAAACCTGAAGAGTGACCTTGGCCGCCGACCCACAAATGCCACCAACTCCCAAAGCCGCGCGACCTTCTCCACGGGCAGGCATACCACCATGGCCTCACTGTCAATCTCAATGCCCAAAAAGGTAAGGCACGTGGCGGGGCCCAAGGTCTTGCCAGCTGCAATGGGAATACCAAAGTCACCCGCCAAACTGAAAAAAGTCTCCAACAGGGTGGCGCAGGTGGCTACCCGACTAGGCCCCACGAACAGAAAGTCATCCAGATAATGTACCACCATACGGACGCCTGTTTTCTGCTCCAAAACCCAGTGCAAGAAGGTACTGAAAGCCTCGAAATAAGAACAGGATATCGCGCAGCCCATAGGCATGCACTTATCAAAATAGAACCGAGATTCGAAGCAGAAGTCCAACAACGGAAACGCCGAAGGGTGGAGGGCAACAAACGAAACGCCGATTCAATGTCCACCTTCGCCAGCAGAGCACCCCGCCCGCACTGACGCACCAATGCAACCGCAGCATCGAAGGACGCGTACCGCACCGAGCATAACTCGCGGGGAATGTGGTCGTTCACAGAATCCCCAGGAGGGCAAGAAAGGTTATGAATCAACCTGAACTTGCCAGGCTCTTTTTTTGGCACCACGCCCAGTGGAGAAACCATGAATGGAGAAAATGGGGGCTCACTAAATGGCCCAGCAACCCTTCCAAGCTCACACTCCTCAGCAATTTTATGTCGCACCACTGCAACATGGGCCCTCACTGAAATAGCGTTTCGCGACCCTCCCTGTATCGGTGCACCCCAAAACGGAATCCGAAATCCCTCCGAGAAACCAGCCAAAAGCAACCGCCAAGCCCCACCACAGCGATGACGCCCATACCGCCTTAACCATGGGCGCATTGCCTCCACCCGCACGGGCGTGGGGGCCAACGACCCGCAAACCCCATCACTTACCCTCCGCTGGGGCTCCAGCCACCCCTTTGCGGCTACATTTGAGGGCGGAGTGACCACTCCCGCACAGAGAGCAGGCGTGCCTAAATTTACAATCAGGGAATGGGCAGGACGACTTGTTGAACCGCCAACAGACGTTGCCCCCCGCTGAACCGGGTTTGGAGGGGAGCGCACTAGGAGCTGGCGTCCGAAAGGAACGCAAACCCGCCACCACAGCAGGAGGCCCCGCCTTGCCAGCTGCTCCACCAGCTCCCCCTACCCTACCCTTCATAGACATCTGCGTCAACCACAGGTTGATGTCCTTAGTCCCCCACAACAACTGTACATTCTCCTCCATCAGATCCCGAAATTCTTCATCATAATTTAACCAGGCCCAACCCTCATGGGCCTGGGACGCTGCCAGAATGGCATCCGCATAAGCGAGTAATGCTCCGTACTGCTCGGGAAAATAGTGGCCCCAAACGCTGGCTAAATGCAAAAAGGCACGAGTCCAATTAAGGGTATTGCGGGAGGCCTTACGCACCCTACCGGCCTTCTCGTCCTCCCTGCGCTTTATCCGGCTTTCCCCAGACCGTTTTCTGCCGTCGAGCAAACAAAAAATGTTGATGTACAGGCGGCGCTTGATCCAGTGACGAAGCTTCCGCGGCACACATTCCCACAATTCAGCGCAGCGGACCACGGTACCCCCCCTTTCCTCCCCTTTTTGTCCCGCCGCCGGCACCGAATTGCCCGACGAAACCGAGGCCGAGGAGGAAGACGAGGATGATCATGACGCATGCCGACAACGGCGACCCCGCCGACGCTTAGACTGAGCCTTCCGGCCCACTGCTACGCCCGCACCCGGGGTCTGCACAACTCCCTCAACCCCACCAACCCCAGCCTCATACTCACCAGTTTCGCGGGGGGACTCAACTGGAACAGTCTGAGACCGAAGCTGCCCCGCCGGAGCAGGTTCCACTGCCAAGGAACTCGCGGAACCGCCAGCCACATTGCCACTCGGGCCAGCCACATTGCCACTCGGGTCAGCCATCCCAGACCGGGTCGGTAAACGGCACGGGACCTGCATGGGAAAAGAAGGAGAGAAGCCAGCAGCGACAGCCCCCGTAGCGCTGGATCCAGCGCCCATGCCTGCCCCCCAACCCCAAGCCAAGGAACCAAGCCCGCCCGCATCCCAAGCAGCTGCACCCCTACCAGGAACGCTCCCGGCACCCCCACAGCCCGCACCAAACCAGTCCCCCCCCCCCAGGGCCCCAATCCCCCCCCACGAACCCGGACCGTACATCCACGGCCCCAGGCCAGGGTGTGCCATACTCCCGGTCCCCCACGGAGCCGAGGAAGACTCCCCCATAGGCCCCCCAAACGCAGGCACCGAGCACAAACCCCCAGCCTGCCCCGAAGCCGACCCTAGCGCACCTGCTACTTCCACTGGAGCCGGCCCTAGTGCACCTGCAACTTCCCCAGCCTCCCAGCCCCCCACCTGCTGGGGGGACACGGACTGCTCACCCCCCGACACCGACTGCAATACCCCCCCGGATACCTCCTGCACTACCCCCCCTACTGCTCCCCTGCCCACGTCCCTCCTAGATGGCCCAGTTCCGCGCCCCCTCGCAGCACCACAGAGCGCACTCCCCGCCCCTGCCCTACCCCGCCACCCCCTACCCTCCCCCCTACCCCTATGCGAGGAATTGCGCGTGCTCCGCTGCGCGCCATTCCCACGCGCCGCGACCCCCGCATCCCCCAGCCGCTGTACGGCCCTTTTGCCATAATAGCGCCGTGCCATTGCGGCCCGGCGGCTACTAGCCAACTAAGCAACCACACTGGGCCTCCAGGAGAAGGATACCCTGAAGTGCAATTGGTTTTATTTATTATTATTTTTTTAAATAAGCCACATGCACTGTGCCGCAATCAGCGCTGTCCGGAACCCCTCTGTGTTAGGGTTTTTTTTTTTTTTGGGAGCCACCAAGAAGAAACCCTCCCCACTCGCAATAGCCCGACGACCAGAACGCGCCGCCGAGAAACAACCCCTCAATCGAGATAAGGGGATGAAGGCACCCAAGCAGGCCCCACCTACCACGTGGCCAGCACGCTATGCCTGGCCGCCGAAAACAAAACCCGCTAAGCCACGAGCCACCGGGTGAAGGAGAGCAAAGAGTGCGCCAAGTGCCCCGACTGCAACAAGACTCGCAGCACATCTCTCAAAGGCCCCCCCCAGGCCCAACGGTAGGTACCCCGAACGGAGAACCCACTGCACACACCTTTTTCTGCGGCGAGCCGGCAGGAAGAGGGAGACTACCCGCCTCCGCTCTCCCTCTCAGACTGCCGGCCCCGCCCACCACGCTCCCCAGCACCAATCACCAGCGCGCCTCGCCCCTCGAGGGCAGCCGAAGCCATGGCGCAAACCCCACCACATCGCCCCCCTCCCCCATTTCTCCCCGCCTACACGACGCCCCAGGGTGCTGGGCCCCGGGGACCCGGTTACTGGACCGGCCTCGGGACCCTGCCTTCCGGCACGGCGGGATTTTATTCACACCTTCAGAAAAATATAGCAGATGGGTGAGGCAAGACTTCCCTTATCTAAAACCACGTCGGTTTTGACTCCATTATACAATGCCTATCTATATGTTCAGTAATTTTGTTCTTTAAAATGGTTTCTACTCTTTTACTTTGCATTATCATCAGGCTCACCAGTCTGTAGCTTTCTGGCTCACCTCTAGAAATCTTTTTAAAAACTGGTGTTACGTTGTCCATGCTCCAGTCTTCAAATACTATAGAAAATTTTAATGATAGTTTACAGATCTCTAACAGTAAATCTGAAATGTCATTTTTGAGTTCTTTAAGCACATTGGGATGTAGACCATCCAGTCCAGATGATTTGCTACTCTTTAGTTTGTCAAATTACATCTTCCAGGTGCACCAAGATTTGTTTCAGTTCCTCCAATTCATTACCTTTAAATATAATTTCTGACATGGGTATTTCCCCTACATCACCTTCAGTAAAGACTGAAGCAAAGAATTCATTTAGTCTCTCTGCTATTGATTTGTCCTGACTTAGTGCCTCTTTGTTTATTCTGTCATCTAATGGTTCAACTGACTTCCTCACAGGATTTTTGTTTTGCATGTACCTGAAAAAGTTTTTATGATGAGTTGTGCTTTCGCACAAGTTTTGCTTCCATGCAAGCTTCTTTTCAAATTCTCTCATTCACTGCCTTATCAATGTGTCACATCTAACTTGCCAGTGCTTATGTTGTTTCCTGTTTTCTTCATTCGGATCTTTTTTCTGTATTTTGATGGATGGGGTTTTTTTTTAGCTACAAGAGCCTCTTTCTATGACCTTTAAACCATTCCCAGAGTTCTTTGTCTTTTATTCCACCTAGTTTATTAACAGCAAATATTTTGATCCAAAATAGATCTTTCTCAGGTATTTCAGGTAACTGTTGATCCCACAAAACAAATATTTGATTAATTCATTACTTTCAAAGAATCAAGATCCTTCTATTAGTGAATCATGAATGTTTTTCTTTATTAACATCATTGGCTCAATGATGTTATCATTTTTTAAATCTTTTTCCACTAGAACATAGCCATTCTAAAGTGAAGAAGAAAGCCATTGGAAGCATCATATTAGATTACCTTCTGACACCTTTTACATAGTATCATGGTAAATGATAGCGGATAAAGAACATAGTCCTTCCAGTCTGCCCAACAACGTGGTCAGGGTTCTAACTGCCTCTCCATACATATTAGACTCCCCCCTCACATTTGTTTAGGGTTGTAACTGCTGATTTATGCAGGCCTCCCCACCATGGTTTGTATTAATTGTTTAGCTAAAGGCTGTGCTGCATATAGGGCTAAATTTACTAAAAGATGCTAATGCAATACCATGTACTCTCACACATTATTTATTGCAGGTCCCATTTTACTGCTAACACATGTTTACTGCATGCTGATCTGGTAGCACACTAGTTAATCTATCCCATACAGTGCAAAGTATTTTCCTTATTAAAATTTCAGCTGTTTTCTCGATAATAATTGTGCCCTTTTTTGTTGCGGATAAATTACAGGGCAAATCTTTTATGGTGCGATTGCAGCACAGTTTGTGCTAGATGCAGAGAGAAGCATATCAGATATATCCAGCATTGAATAAAATGTGTGCTTTTAACATTTATATCACAACTATATTACTTTACATTACATATAGAACACTTTGGCTGACAGTTCACCCCTCATGTTTTTTATATTTCTTATACATCACAACACTAAACAGTTTGTACAGGAACTGACAACACATACTCTAAACATAGCAAACAGTTTATTTACAGTAAACAAAATTATGGAATTATATCCTTAGCTTCCATCTTGACAAAGCACAGATGGACAACTGCATAGTAGCACTGCCAAACTCATTTGCAGGACACAGGCAGAGAAGCAATGTTGTCACATCAGCAGGGGCGATAGACAAAATATTTATTTTACAGTTTTTATATACCATTTTTCTTCAGTCAAAGTGGTTTATATAGGACAGTATTAACATAATTCTAGTGAATTTGCTTTACATAGAACAATAGGGTAGGTAAAACATGGAGTTAAAGGGGGATACATAAAACTGTGCAACTGTAGTTCAGGAGAGTTAAATGTTTACGGGGCGAATGTCATGTGTAACTTGGATTTCATATGGGTTGAGGGCTATAGAAACTTTGTTGGTGCAAGTTAGCTGAGAGGAGTGTGGTACTCCATGTTAGTGCCCAGTCCATAGTGCTCGATAAAGAAGTGTGTTTTAAGCCTTTTCCATAGGTCTTGTATTGTTTGGGCAGATCGAATGGATTCGGGAAGTGAGTTCCATAATGATGGAGCGAAGAGTGAAAAGGGTCTGGTGCTGGTTTGTTGTTTGGACTTTATTTTGTCTTAGGTATGGTGAGGAGGTTCTGGTTGATTGTCCTTCTTGTTCTGTGTTCTGGAGCCTTGTTTATAATGCTTTGAGGCAGGTAGCAGATTGGTCGTGTAATATCTTGAATGTAGTAGTGACAGTTTTATGTTTTGCTCTGAGTAGCATGGGTAGCCAGTGGAGCTGTTTCAGGATAGGTGCAATATGCTGTGGTCTGAATATGAATTCACATATGCAATCAGACATGTACTTTTATCCATTCTAACATTCAAAAAGTTTTGAAAAAAATATATAACATGGGGATAATTTAACTGCCTGCACAGATGAAAAGTTAATGTATTTTCAATTTATGCAATGAAATGTAACACAGAATATGAATATGCACACATTTTCCAATATTCAAAAATATGCATGTATTTACAAATCCCACCTCAACCCCACCTCTTTTAGAGTGGTTAAAAGTATTTATGACATAGTTCTACATGCATAACTGCTTATAGGGCAGGACATTCTATAAAAGTCTCTTCATGTAAATAAAGCACTGTTTTTATTCATTGAGATGGCTTTGAAAATTACTCTGAAGTGGCAAAAGCAGCCCCTTGGCATGAGATAATTAGCTGCAGTATCTTGAAATGACCAACACACTCTGGCCTCTACATGAATGTTACCCTAATCAATTCTTTCTCTGAAGAAGATGGTGGTTGCTCATCCAACACTGGTCTGGAAAACACAACTAATGAACCTAAAGAAAAAGGTACCGGAAGGGGACAAAAGAGGGAACACTTCCCTCTTTTGATAAGACTTTCTAGCCTAGTGGCCAGTGCTGCCACAGATTAGTCAAGCAATGATAGAAATCCTATGGCATGTGTAATTTGAGAGGTTTATTAAAGAGCAATTTTCATACATATGGAGGGCAATTCCGCCTGTGTGTGAGCCCAGAATCTGTTTGTGCCCCAGTTGCACCAGAGTCTGATCCCGTGGGGACTAGATGTGCCCACGGGATCAGAATCGGGTGCAACCAGCCGGCCGTGCAGGTCATGGTCCAATTCTGGGCCCTGGACATCCAGCCCACTGCACAGCTAGCCCTGCCACCACATCTCCATGCAGGAAACCACGATCCCCAGGTGTCCGTCATAATCTAATCTTCTTTCCCTGCAGCCTGACCCCCGATTGGGCCTACCATGGCCAGGGTTTGGCTACAGGGAACCCCCTGCACTCCTTCACCTTGCTTTTCCACACCGGCTGTTGCAAGTGCCCCTGTCTAGAGGGACTTATTGCACCTCTGTGGTGGAATAAGTCCTCGTCCACATGGCCAGCCATGTATGTCAGGGGTCAAGCACTCACCCACTCCCCACCCTCGCTCCTCATCAAGATCACCCCTCATGTCCATGAAGATAGCTCCCCACACAAGTGCGTATACGTGCGGGGAGCTCTGTCAGCAGGATATCCATCCTGGCATTTAGTGGTCTGGACATCTTGATCGGACGTCCAGACCCGATAGACGCAGTTCAGAATGACCTCCATTGTGTTCCATAGAAATCTGTGGAGCACCATCTGGACCAAACAGTTGATCTGAGCTGTGAACCCCATGGGAAGAGAGGCACTGTGAGTAGAAAGAACAGATTAGAGAAGCACTGGGTTCAGTGAGCCACTAGCTACCCTCCCTTCCTGTCAGCTGGGATTGGGTGGCTGTGAAATGGAGGAGGGGAACAAATACAAACACTGGCACCAGAGGACCTCAGTATGCCACTGGGGAGTACTGACCCATGAGATTTCCTGTGACTTAGTAGCCTTTGTGTGTGCAATTTTTCTACAGATCCCATTTTCATCAATAGCAAACTTAAGTAAGAAACTTTGACATAGGGCTCAGCAGTAAAAGATTACTATACCAATGCATAAGCTTCTTAGAGGCAGTCCCTAGAGTACTTGGCTGGATTAGTAACTGATTGCGTGATAGGCAAAAGGGGGCAGTGGTTACTGGAAGTTACTCAAATGAGTGAAAGGTGATTAGTAGATTATGTCAGCAATTTGTCCTGGACCAATTCACCTCAGTATCTTTGTGAGTGCTAGAAAAAGCTTGCCTTTTTTTCAGCTGACATTAAGGCCTGCAACAGAATGGACACACCTAAGGGAGTAAATAGAATAAGGAACAACATGAGAAAATTCAAGGAGAGATCAAGTGCTTGTCAACTCAGATTAAATGCTAAGTACTGTTGCATCATGCATTTTGGGCATGGGACATGATAGTGAGATATTGATGTGAATCAAGCAGGAGGAAAACCTTAGGGTGATCTTATAACAAAACAATGCAACATATCAGTAGCCAGTTCTAGAATAATGCTTGGGTACACAGAATCAACAGAAAAAGGAGGAATTTATGTCTCTGTACAGTTTACTTGGTCCATTTCAGGAGGATGTAGCTTCAAAAGGATATGTGCAGAAAAAGTTTGACAAAATGTTGTGAGATCTGTATCAAAACTCCTATGAAATGGTATGAAAGGACCTAAAGGGCTAAACTCCAGAAAAGAGGAGAAAGAGGGGAATAGAACCATTCATGGTCCTGGAAGGTTTAAATCCTGCTGGCATAGCTTGTGACCTCAGGCTGGTTACTTTAACCTCTGTTGCCTCAGGTACAAGTTAATATCCTCTCTTACTACCTTGCTTTAATGAGCTAACCCTTGTCAATGTGAGTAACACATTATTTAATGTAAGGTCCGTTATCGTCAATGGCACTTATTTACTAACTAAGGAGCTCATTTACTAACAGAATTAACGTGCATTTTTTTTACCACAGATTCCATAGCATAAAATAGACCATGTGGTAAAACGCAGATTAATGGTGTTAGCAAATGACCCGTAGGTGCATAGCATGCATCAATGCACATTAAAACATTTACACAGGCTAGTAAATGAGGCTAAGATTCTAAGTCCTCTGCGAATAGGGAAATAGCTATTGCAACTGAATGTAACTGACGTTGAGGTGCCAATGAGAAAGGCATGAGTTTAATAAGTAAGTAAAAGCACTGGAAGCAAACATTTTTCAGTGGAAAGGAAGTTTTGAAGCATACCAGTTGGGGTAGCTTAAGAAAACGTTTCCTCAAATACTGAGTTTTGAATGTATGGAATTGCCTCCCAGTGAATGTTGTACAGGCAAAACCTGTAACAGATTTCAAGGGATAAGCCAGAAGATCCCTAGATGAATAGTGATAAATGGCAAGGCAGAAATCAATAGTAGTCTATAGCATTTAAGAAGGAATAAAAAGAGTCTATTAGATATGTGTTATGGCACTTATATTGTTCAGTGTTTGTAGATTTTACTATCTTTAGTCTAACTAAGCATGGTGTGTGTTGTGGTTATTTTCTTTCTAGGAGAATTCGGTAATATGATTACAGGAGAATATAAGAAGTGGAATGGGAGTTCAGGAGTAGCCTGGAATCAAAGAAGCCAGGTTTTAAATCTTGCTTCTCTTAAATGCTCCAAGCAACCTTAGACAAGTTACTTAAACCTCCATTGCCTCAGGGGCAAAATTAGAGGTCAGTCTGCTAAGCAAGGAATTGGATAACATGATAGCATGCACTTTTTTCTGCCAATGTAAAATCGGATGCATTATCACTTTTGGGAAACATAGTGCTGTTGTTGTTAAGTGCCGTCGAGTCAGAGCATGCTGGTTCAAATCCCATTGCCCCTTGTTGTGTTCTTGGGCAACACATTTAACTCTCACAGCCTCAAGTACAAACTTAGCTTGTGAGCCCTCCAAGGGATAGGAAAATCCTACTGCACCTGAATGTAACATGTCTTGAGCTAAATCTCAAATCCATCCTTTTCCCTGTATAGTTAAATAGAATGCAGACTATCACACAAAGTCATGATGTAGGTAACTGTCATGGATAAAGGCCATGGTAAGCGTGTTCATGGCAGGAGATTAACCACCGAAATTAATGAATTACAGTTAAGCGGACTTCTGCAGATAAAGAGGTGATAACGTACTGCTACTGTTGTGCTGCAAACCCTATATTTAAATCAAGGGTATATAAAGAGAATCCACCAAAAACTAGAAGAAAGAGGAAAACTGCCACAAGAAAAACTGCAAAAAGCAATGGCTGCGAATTTAAGATCCTTAATTTCACAGATCAAAGTAGAGATGTATGTGAATGATAACATCTTGACTCAACTAAGGGCTTCTGTGGAGAAAGAAATACAGGGAGGAGGAGACCTAGGTGAGAGTACCAGAAGAAAGGAATACACAGAAAAAGAAAGAGTGGTTGAGGGGGAGATGGAGTTTGGAGATCTGGAACTGCAGGAGAGTGAGGGAACTACAGAACAGGTCAACAAAGCAACTGAAGAGGAGGAAGAAAGGGAGGAGAAAGACTCAGAAGTATAGGAATTCAAGCTCAAACTCGTAGTCCGCATGGAAAAAGATGAATATGCTGGGTTCCAGGCAAGGGAAATATTACCCAAATTAAATTTAATACCTAGGATAAACGTATAATAATTAAGTTGAAAAAGCCCATATCCTGTATAAAGGGATCAATTATTGGCATCATCAAAATAAATCAAATACAATATTGTGCAGCTAAAATTATTACTGCAAGAATACTACCAACTAAAGTACAGAGCCAGAAGAAAAAGAGAACAGTAACAGTTCCTCCTTAGAAAAAGCATATCAAAGGAAAAATACAGTCATTGCGTGTGGAGGGTATTCCTGATAGACAGGTATCTAAAAGGATTAAGATCATCAAAGATATGGAAGATAGATCCTAGACATCATGCTGCATTAACAGAAGAAGACCTGAAGTTTATATGTTCCAACAATAAATTGAAAGTAGCAGCAGAAGTGCAAAAACTGTGAAGATATGAAGAAAACAGAAAAGAAAGATATCAAAATAAACTATTTAGAGAGAACCTGAAACAGTTCTACGGGGAATTGGGAAAAAGCATTAATATGTTAAAAATACCAACCAACCAAAGCTGAAACAGAAACCTTCTGGAGAAGCCTATATGAGGACCCCAGAGAGCACAATCAACAAGCAAAATGGTTACCCTGCATACAGAAGCATTTAGAAAAATAAAACATCAAACATCAAACCTATGCAATGGCCAAAGCCCTTGTCCATATGGAGTGACCAACGTTTGGCTCATTTAACATCACTCCACTAAGACCTGTCAAAGTGCGAAAAACAATTGATCGAGCAGCCAAACCTTTCACTGCAATGGCTTATTATAGGAAGAACATTTTGTCTTCCAAAGGCAGACCCTAGTAACATTCCCAAAAATTACAGACCAATAACTTGTCTACTTACAATTTATAAACTGTTCACTACAATAGATGCAAACAGAATATATGATCATATTGAATCCAACAACATCATGGCAATAGAGCAAAAGTGCAATGAGAGGAGAACATATGAAACCAAAGACGAGTTAATGTTAATGTTAAATAAGGCCATCATGGCCAGAACTAAAAAAAGCAGAAATCTTGGTATAGCAAGGATTAATTTAAAGAAAGCTTGACAGCGTCCCACACTCTTAGATAATAAATTGCCTTAAGATGTATAAGATAAATCCTGGTTTGATAGAGTGCATTAAGTTCACCATGACAGTGTGGCAAACCACCCTATTTTTGAAGTATGAAGATGGTCAGTACATCATTCCTAACATCAAAATCCAGTGAGGAATATTTCAGGGAGATTACCTGCCACCACTTTTGTTTTGTATGGCTCTTAACTCAATGGAATGGAGGAGTAGCCTAATCGAAGGATGAGAGATTGATAATTGCAACTCAGGCAGTGGATTATGGACGAGATGGTTTTCAGTGAGCATTGAGAAACTGGCAAAATAGACATATGTCAATTCTGTAAGAAAGACCTAGAAACAGTGACTCACCTCATAGCTTGTTGTGAGGTTCTAATGACGGAAAATTTCTATACAGAAAGTTACAACAAGGTAGCATGCCTCATATATTGGAAACACTGTAAACACTACAACATCACTGTGCCTGAAATGCATTGGGATCATGACCCTAAGAGAATTACAGAGAATGAAGAGGTTATGATCACCTGGGACATTCTTATTCTGATGGATAAGAAACTGGATGTGAGGAAACCCAATGCAGTGGTAAAGTTAAAAAACCCACCAGAATGGCATTGATAATAGAGGTGTCAGTTCCAAGTGATTATTCTGTGAATCGCATGGAGAGGGAGAAGATCCTGAAGTATCTAGAAATGCAGTCAGAGACCAAGAAAATGTGGCAGAAAGATACAGAAATATGTCCCATCATATTGGGAGCCACAGGCTTGATAAAGAAGAATATCTAAGCACACCTTGACAAACTATGCTCTGTTAATCCCGCCGGGGCTGATGGGAAATCCCCAGCGGGATTATCAGAGCCGCGAGAAAGGAAACTCTCACGGCTCTGAAAGAAGCCCGCATTCGGGGATTCAACACTAGCCTACGATGCAGGGAGGCTCTGCTGGGCAGGGGGGCCCCGCGGCGGCACTCTTGATGCTGCTGCGGCAGAAGCAGCTGTTTTGTTTTTTTTTTTAAACTTGGGATGATGAAGAATGTTTTTTTGCGCGGGGCCCCCTGAAACGCGGGGCCCTGTGCAAAAAACATTCTTGCTCAATGGACGGGCCGGCCCTGATTGTGCGCTCTTTGAGCAGGGACTGTCTCTTTATGTGTTTGCGCAGCACTGTGTATGCCTTGTAGCACCATATAAATGATTAATAGTAGTAGTAGGTTCATGTGCAAAACTAATTCATTTGGTGAAACTGCCTCGAGACAAGTCATGATTTTTCAAGAAATTTAACTACACCTCTAGGAGATACTTTTTTAGGGGGTAAAGAACAAGCCAGGGACAGAAAGGCACTTGCTTCCCACAGAATAGACCCTAAATTCTAACATGCTGAACAGACCTATGATACAAAGACACATGCTGCTCAAGAATGGACACAGAATTAAGTGTCGTGAGCAAATAAATACATGTTGTTTGAGTTATGGTATACCAAATTTTCAAATAAAGATAAATAAATAAATCTAAAGATACTTGTAGGCCATTACTTTGTAAACTGTTTTGTAGCTCTTAATCTGGGGAAGTGACAGTATAAAAAATTGATAAATAAACAAAATAAATATTTATTGTACAAGATGGCTGTTGCCATCATCAGCATTTTCCATGGATAAGCAGGATGAGTCAGCCACTCATGGGTGCCATCATCCGACGGCGCCATGGATGGAATTGCTCTTCAATAGCTCAGAAGAGTCTAAGACTCTTCTGAGCATGTGCCAGTCACCCCCAACGCAGGGCTTGCCCCTTCCTCTTCAGTCTATTCTATCCACCCGGCCAGGTGGATGGATTCTTTGCTCTCTCTACTATCTACTTGTTTGCTAATGTGTGGATCTTAAATCTTCTAATGTTTCTCTCCTTGTACCTTACTTCAACAGGTTTGCCATCAAGAGGCTCATCCTTCCTGGTTGCAAACAGCGAGTTTGTAGAGCCATCCTGGGTGCATGCAGTGGGTCCTCCTCCACGTGAGTTAGCCGTCCCATATGCAAGAGGCGGTTTCTCCCCCATGTTGGCCTGCTACCACAGAACCCCTCCACAATATCGGCTAAGCTCTGGCATTGGACTTCTCGATTGAAACTGCATGTTGGCAGACCATGATCACCAGAAAGACCTCCTCGCACAGGCAGAATACACATCCTGGGGCTGAGCCCTAATGAAATCATTGGAGAAGTGGTACAAGAGGAACAGTGCAAGCCGGACACAGGGATGTGCCGTAATAGGCCTCCATCCTCAGCCCATGCACTGGCAGGATCCCCAGAGGTGCACGCGTGGTCTGCCCCGCACTGCCGCAGACTGCCTCATTCCCTGCCAAAGAGTTGGTGCCACACATCGGATGGCCCATCGAGGGATAGAGTTAGGAGTGAAGGAGATCCAGGCGTGCAACCTACCCTTCCCCGGAAGTGCTCCAATGCATAGATGGCACCGAGACTCCTCCCTGCCCCACATTGCTGCAATTAGATGGGTCCATGGCAGCAGGGAGCACTCACCTACGTGTCATCGTGTTGATCGGGTCAAAGGGCAATGTCTGTGATTGCACTGGAAGGCTGGCCCCATCACAGTAGCGCATCAGGCTCCGACCTCGCCGATGAGGACAGTACGGCCAAGTACAACGCCGACTGGCACGGAGCTGCCCGCCCCAACAAAAAGTGGTGTGTCTTCACCCTGCCTGTGTGCTGAATGGTGGTTGCCTAGTCAGGCCGCACTTCCTGTGTCCACCAAGGGATTCGACGACTCCTCTGCACTGACACAAGTCTGTGTCGATGAGCCACAGGCAATGCCTTAGGGAGGTGAGTACACCAGTGCCAACTATTCTGAGCAGGTTCTGCATACACTAGAGCCAGGCCACCAGAAGAGAGCGCATCTGAGTGACAGCAGCATGCTGCTAGGAGCTGGGCCCTCCCACTGTCTACACTGATCTCAGTATGATCTGCCCTACACGGAAAGCGCTGGCTCCACGCTGAGCTTCTGGGGCTTCCAGCTTGGCAATCACGCTTCGTTCTCCCATCTCCAGCCCGCTGAAACTGCTGCGACTTGGAGATTGCACCCAGCAAACCATAGTGCAATCTCAGAGACAAACTAGTCATCACCTCTCTCTAGTGCCGAGGTCCGACGACTACAGCTCTAGGTCATCCTTAGGGGGCTACAGGAATTACCATGGCCAGATAGGATCCTTCCCAGAAGATGGGTCCTGTACATGGCTAGCAGCCACAATTTGGCCAATGCAATATGGGAGTACAACATGCATCTAGACCTCTTCTGCTACAAAGGACAGAAGTACCTTGCCGGGATGCCGGCAGCACCCTCTCCACAGAGCCGATAGTCTTGTAGACTACACTGGCACTGAAGGGATATCAGGGAGCAGTGAGCTGCTATGGGGCAGAAACCCATGTGGATGTCTGCTGTTGCACAAAAGGAGGCTGCCGCAACAGCAAGTGCAGCTGGTCTTACTGCAATCGCCCATATGAAGTCCTACAAAGATGATGGCACCCAGCATCACTTCTACTATGAAGATACTGTGCAAGGGGCACTGAGAAGGGGCAGATCTCACTCCTGCTCCCTGTGATTACCACGAAAGTGGAAGAGTAGCCCAGTGGCTACAGCACCAACCTAGCACTCTAGAGCCCAGGGTTCAATCCCACTGGCACTCCTTGTGACTTTGGGCTAGTTTTATTGACCCCCCCCCCATTGCCTCAGAAGAATAAACCTGCTACTTCTGACCATTCCTTTCCAAGGAAACCCAGGAGTCTTAGCCAGTCAGCCTACTTCTAGGGGATGTGCTCTACGGGCAAAGCATCGACTGAACCCTGCTCCTTTCATTAGATTTGCAGTGAGGGGTGCTAACTCCAAATTTTCAGCCCCCCATACACCTCCACCTAGCCCAGACAGCTGCATAAAATCATAGAGTGCCTGAGCATCTACCTCTGTCTGTACACAATGCGCCCTCTCTGGACCTCTTCAAGTCTGATTGAAAACCCATCACTTCTCTATTGCTTTCTGTTCTTGATTCTTGTTTTTGTTCTTCTTGTTTATTGTATACTTTGTCTTACTTGATTATATTTGTATTTTGTGATCTTCTTGACTAGATTGTGAGCTCTGATGAGCAGGGGCTGTCTTTTCTTCATGTATGTACAGCGCTTCGTACGTTTGAAGCACTTTATAAATGTTAAATAGATAGATAGCATCCCTAGGGTTCCCTTTGGGACCAGTCCTCCCCAACCGGGGAGTTCCTTGCAGGACCAGCCCAACCACTAGAAACTCTAGGTGGTCACCTAGGGCAGCAACCACTGGAGTACAGCAAAGCAGGCCATTCAATCCTAAATAATAGATTTCAACATCCTGACCCTGCTTCCATGCATACCTGGACTGACTTGAACCTCAATAGAGGCGCAGCTTCTACTGTGGGACTTCTGCCCTCTAAGCCAGAGTGGTGGTCAGTTCTCAAACAGTCCAACAGGCATTGTGCCAAAGAAAACTGCTCTTGGAATTCATAAGAGCCAACATGCATGGATGCTCCATCAAGGCACACTGGGGAACTCAGTCTAATCAAGCCTGTGGCATCCAACAGGATGAGGAAAACCTTGATATTCCCCTGCCTCAATGCACTGATCGCTCGGAGGGCTCTCCACAAGGGGATGGCAGGCCTACATGACTCGAGTCCACCACCTCTGAACCTCTATATCATAACACTTGGCCCAGAGTACTAAATATCGAAGGTGCGGGGCTCCCATAGTGCCACAGCACTCCCCTCCAGGCGTCAAAGGATTAGCAGTAAGCTTAATGGCTCGGTGATTGGATCACTGTTCTTATGACCCCTTTCGTTGCCCAGGGTCTAAGCCCAGTGCAGTACAACTCCCATTGCATGGGAGTAACCACTGGCCCTACCCTGTAAAATCCATACCTGGGCAGTTCATGACAGCCAATTAAGGCAAAAAGTAGCTCTACAGTAATATATGGGACATGCCATGCTTCATCAGACCAAGGATCCAACAAGTCAGATACCCTTGTCTAAAGCAGTGCCCAATGAAGAACACAAGTACCGTGCCCAATCAAGATCAAAAGTGCCTGTCATGTTACCAAATGGTTAGAACAATGTGTTAAGAGCCATTGAAGCCGGAGCCAAATCTCACTGCCTCTCCGCTAACCACCAATCACCACTGGGACTCAATACAGGAATCCTTTGGAACTGACACCTATCTCAGTCCTTGCACTGGGAAACCATGGCAACCTAAGGCCTGTTCTGCAGCCCAGATGCTCCTCCTACTCCCTCCCCTTCATCTCGGAGAATGGGTTTGAATTGCATCTCAGCATCAGGAACATAGAACAAGTTCCTCTTACCCATACCCGAAGGTTTAATTATGCAGCATGACACTTTGCCCCTCTGGAAGAATGGTACCAGCAGTCCTCCTGGATATGACTCAGGATCCCCACAGGGTTGGCACTCTGGAAAAACCTTGAGCCCTCAATTGTTTAGCTTGAAGGCTCGGCTCTTTTGCCACATTCCAGAGGCAGCCACCCCAGGTGACTGCCTAGCATCCAGGGCTCTGAACAGACTCACTGCAAGGCTAAGCCATTCGGGCTGACTACAGGGCCTCAGGACCCTCCTTCCTTTACCATCCTGCCTTGGTAACACTCTTGAACTCAGTAATCAGTAATTCAGACTTCTACTGGTTTGCCCACTGCACCTCAAGGACTGCTTATCCCTGGTATAAGCTTACCTCCATTATTCCCAGCCTGCAGGGACTAGGTGCCACAGCAATCAATCAACTGTAAATAATCAAATACATGAATGGGAATAGTCCACTAAGGATAGAGCATCTTTGTAGCATGCTACCAACGGCTAAAGGATAAGCCTCACCGAATCTGTCCTATGGGTCATGCCAGGCAGCGATATGTGGTAGAGGGTTTTCCTACACTCCTCCCGACAACACCCTCCCAAACAGGACTTACTCTAAGGAGATTAGTCTACTATCATGCCACCTCTCTCCCAATGTAGAGATGAGCTGTGTAGATGTGGGCTGTCTCCCCATCTGCCAATGACAGAAGGTCATATCTCTCCCGAAAGGCTAGGCCATGTCCTCATATTTACGCATACCACAGCCTATGCCAATAATCCAATGCTTTGGAGCTCTGCTCAGATGACCTCATTGCACCCAAAGCATGGGGCCCCTCCTATCCTCACTCCTGTTCTCGAGCAAGATGCATCATTTGCAGTCAATGGTGTGCATTCAACCATTCATTGGTAACATGCATGTGTCAGCAGGAAATGGGTCTATGGATGAGTGTTCCTATCCAATTCCTTCAAATTAGGCAAACAGGCTTTTTCTGCCCCTTGGAGTGATGGGTGCAACCCCACCCAAGCTGGGCAGGGATCAAAGAACAAATCAGGCCAGCTAGTCAAGGGAGCCGTTACTCCTGATGCCTGTCTACCCCAAGGAGAAGTCTGTCCCCAAAGGAGAGTTCGAAGGATTGGAATAAAGCAATGTCCATATCTACTAGCCCATAAAAGAGACATTGCTCTTTTCAGGGGAAACCCAACATTGCATCGTTCCTGGGATCCCTCACCACACCATAAAGTCCTCTGTAAATCCTTATGTCCCCTCAAAACATGCACACTTAGCCCAGGTCAATACACTGGGCCTCAGGAGGACCACGAAATCTCCCAATGCCTGAGAATTCCTTATTACTGCTGGTGCTGGCTGAAGCCATGTGCAATGAACCAATAGAAGTATACCATCTGGGCCTATACCACCCGGACCACTGGAAGCACCACTTCACCAAATATCGGAACACAGTCAGAAGCACTTCCCCGACTATCGGAACACAGTCATATGGTTATTCAAACTATGCCACCTTGGCATCCAACCCCTGCCTGGGGCTCAGTTGTCCACTATTAAGGCTCCATGCTCACGTCCATCCTTCCATAGGCTATGGCAGTATATTAACACAAGCACACAGCCATCCTTCCCATAGGTTATGGCAGTTATATTCCTTCCCATAGGGTTATGGCACATCTCGGGCAAGTGCCATCATTGCTCCTGGGGAACTCCAGTTCCAGCCCCTAGGATGTAGCCATTTCAACCAGAGGTATGTCTCTCTCCTGCTTCCCGCTCAACATGGGAAAGATAGACAAAACAGGAGCAGGCATCTCCGACCTAGGGGAATCAAATGCCTCAAGTTCATGCGCCTCCATGACAATCTGGATGTACTAGCTGGCAGTTCCATGGCAACCACAACAAGATGGCACGCCATCGTGTATGACAAACACATGCCAGCATCACTGTGCCACAAAGGGATCTCCCTCTGTCATCGGACATAGCCTGACAGCTTCATCCTACCACAGCACACCTCGTGGACTGTGAAGAGGGATCACTAACTTCTACGGGAAACATATCTTCACAGCCCACGGCTGGGGAGTCACCCATGTGTGGCTGACTCATCCTGCTTGTCCATGGAGAAAACGAGGTTACTTACCTGTAACAGGGGTTCTCCATGGACAGCAGGATAAGTCAGCCACACAAACCCACCCGCCTTCCCTCTAGGATGAATCTTCTCTGAAATGGAACATGTCCATAGTTGGAGAACGGACTGAAGAGGAAGGGGCAGGCCCTGTGGTGGGGGTGACTGGCACATGCTCAGAAGAGCAATTCCATCAGCCATGGATGACATCAGCCATGTGCGGCTGACTTATTCTGCTGTCCACAGAGAACCCCTGTTACAGGTAAGTAACCTCGCTTTACTTATACAGTAGTGGTACTACTATGGATTGTGTAGGTGAATGTTTAGCTTTCTTCCATGACAGTTGCTGCTGCATTGCAGCAAACAAGACTAATTTACACCTTCTTGCTGGGACAGAGCCATTGACATCCTCGTAAATTTTGATCACCAGAAGTCAAAGTCTCCAAACATTTGCTACGGGGGGCCCCACCCATGGCTGTTAAGCATGTGAAATCACGGAAGAACTTCAGCTGTAAGAGTAGCACTTTAAAAATCATCAGTGCTGCTTGAGAGGAAGTGTAGCACACTTGATTCAACCCACTTGAAGGTCGCACTATGCATCAATGTGGCTGTCGATGCCAAACGTTCATGCAGAAATAGTTTAATTTCCTCTGAAACAAGTCTTGGCAGGTGAAAAGGTATTATACTGAACGAAGGCCTATTCATAATAGACTGAATCAATGCAAGTATGATATGGACAATTATAAAGTTTTCGCTTACAGTGCATAGTATTATGCTTCAAAGCATTAATTTGTCTGTTTCATAAATATAAGAACTCAGTGCGGCAGCACCTTTGTTTTTATAGATCAATAATAGCAGAGTGGCTGTCTACCAGAAACTCGCGTAAATTCAACTATTTATTATTTTTACTGTGAATCGGTAATAATTGTATTTCTTTCATCTGTAAGTTGATTTATTAAGAATGATTTTTTACAGCACCTTTTATTTTGTAAGCTGTTGTATATTACTGTGTTGAGTAGAGCACTTTGCTGATCATTTTTCAACTAGCTGTAATTCAAAAATGTACAGTAAACAGAATGGACGTTAAACTTTCTGTGCTGTCCTTAATCATTCCAGCCTCTTTGATTAAATATCCCCTTCCCCTCCCAGCCAAGTTATCTTTATAATGACTGCAAAAAAATAGTTTTTTACAAGCTTAAATGGGCGTTCATCTATTTGTACAAACCGAACGACTTTAGATAGGTCGTCAGACAATTACCAGTTGTTCTTTCTGTAATAAGAGTTATGATTCATAATTGTCCCAGGTGTGAGTTTAAGTTCTGAGTCTCCTTTCATCTTTTCTTGCTCTGTGCTCATCTTTTCCAAGTTTGGATCATCAGAGCCCCCAGGGATTTGTGATGAACAATATAAATCTGAAACACACACAGCCATGATAATTTAGAATGTCATCTTAACCTGTGTATGAACATCTCATATTTTACCATTTTGTAGAATATTTCAGAACTAAAATGTTAATAGATGGATCAGTAACACCTGGCTGCCTGAAATGCTTTTTTAAAATCCTGGTTAGGTATTTAATTGTACTTCTAGAAGATCTAAGGGGTGTGATGTGACTTACAGGCTCTTAAATCGATGAGAATGAATTCTTGATACCATAATGATCAGTGGGATTAACGTTTACATTCTCAGCATTAGCGCTGTGGAGAGCAAGACTTCCATTAAATGGCAGCTATGGGAGTTTTTTTTATGTCCATTATAATTTTACTGCATTATGCTGTGAAATTGCTAGGGGTGCTTCTTTCATCAGAATTAAAGACCAGAACAACCTTCACCCACAGTCAAATTTACATGCATCTCAGATACTTGGATAACCATGTCTAGTGAGAAAAAAAGAATGGAGATTAGTATTTAAAAGCACTAAGGCTGGCTGTGCCCAACTGCATAAGTGTTTTCTGTTTTTTTGGTTAACTACCAGGGTAGTGTGCATTTGAAAATAGTCTACAGATTATCACGCATACAAAGTGTCCACATCAGTGGAGTAGGCCGGAGTGACCTTTTCGTGGTGGGATTAACATGGGTGGGCACAAGGTGGTGTTAATGTTGACTGTCCCAGGTTCTTCTCACATTTGACTGGGTAGGTCTGATGCCAAAGTGGAGGGGGCCATAGCCCACACTTGGCTATGCCTTTGGTCCATATTCTTATACACTTTTGATATATCCGGGTTTCGATACAGTGGGTTAGATTTACTAACGTGTGCTGTCACTTTAGTGTGTGTTATTAGTAAATAGATCCCATTGCATAAAATTGGATTTGTGATCAATAACACATATTAATATCTGTTAGCATGTATTAATTCAGTAGCACTTTTTAAAAAAGCTCCCCATAGTTCTGAAAACCAAATCTATACATGCTATTTTTCTTCCCTGATCCTAATAGCTATATAACTGTGTAAGTGACTTTAACAATGATCATCCGGGGTGGGGGGGGGGGGGGGCTTGGCTAATTTTATAAGAAGCCAAATAAGTTGAAAGGTAAAGTAGTTGCTATTTTGGGGCTAGGCACCTATGTGTCTTTATAAAATCATCTCAAAAATGCAGCAGAAATCATGACTAAAATAGACCTATGTAAACACCAGAAGGGATTTTTTTTTTTTTAGTTTAATCTATTTATTGAAATTTTTTTTGTATACAGCAAGAATAATAATACAACCTTGCCAAAAGAAAAAGAAGCATGTAGGTGAAATACAATAATATCACAGTCATATTCATAAACATTTTCCTGCAAAACTTCATTATAGCCCACATTAGAGGGGGGGAGGGGGGGTAGAGAGAAAGAAAACTTAAACCAGAGCAGGAGCCCTCTGGAAAAACAAAACTAACAATGATATAATATATTGCAAACAGAATCAAGTGGCTACGAAGCTCCCCTGGTCCTTATTAATAATGAGAGGAAGATCTAATCATTCTGGATCTTCAATAGCAGTAAGTCTAGCGTTAATAAAATTACCCAACTCATTAGGATCAGAAAAGGCATATCGAATAGAATTAATAATAACTAGACATCTACAAGGGAAACGTAAGAAAAAAGCCCCCCCAATACGTAATTCTCCTGGTTTATGAAGAAGAAATTGTTTCTGCCGTTTCTGAGTGTCCTTTGCCAAATCAGGAAACATTGATATTGTAGGGCCAAAAAAGGTCTCCACACGTTTCTTAAAGAATAGCTTTAAAAGCCAATCCTTGTTGGAGACCAATGCACACTGCACCAATAAGGTAGAAGAGGTACAAGATTCCCCTCTGGAGTCTTCGAGCAGGCCAGATACATTCAGAACATCAAAGTCCACCTTGGAGACAGTTACAGGGACTTCAGCACTCTTCTTAACCCGAGGAAGATAATAAACCTTACTTAATTCAGAGGGGACTTTTAAGATCTCCTGAAGATATCTTTTAAACATATCCAACGCAGTAACACCAGACATCTTTGGAAAGTTTAAAACACGAAGTTTGGCAGCCCTGGAGACATTCTCCAACACCTCCAGTTTATACTTAATGGCCCCATTATCCTTACACAAAGAAGCAGATGATTCTGAAACAAATTCCATCTGAGTTCCCAGATCATTCAATCAAGTTCCCATTTGATCGAAAACAGATACAGTCTGTTCTATTTTATCAGTGCTTTTCTGAATACTGACCGCATTCTCTTGGACCTGGGTGGACAGAGCAGTGGTCTATGAGTGAATAGTTGTGGAGAGCAAAGCTATAGCCTCCCAAATAGATTCCAAAGTGAAAGTTTTTGGACGAACCAGAAGAGGCGAAGAAAAGACCAATGGAGTTAAAGCAAATTGAGGTTGCAGTTTTCTATCTGAAGAAACAGTTACAAAGACAGCTGTCTTTAAATCCTCAACCGAAACCTTCCCGATATCCTCGGGGGTCAACGGAGAAGAACTGCCTGTATGCTCCCCTTCAGTGGCGCTGGAAATCTCCACCTCGGGGAACTCCAGCGGCACAGCGCCAGGGAGTGGCTCCGGAACAGTTGGGTGAGACGGTGGAGTCCTCTGTAGAGGAGAGAGCGAGATTTCAGTTCCTGACGGAAGCGTCGACGTCTCCTCTGTCGATGAAACCAAGCCGGCTCTTATCTCCTCCATGGGACCCACAACCGGTGTCGAGGGATTGGAGGGGAGAGCTCTCAACTTCCCCTTGCGTTTAGGCAGCAAGCCGAGGAAAATGCTTCGCGGCCATCTTGGTGAGTTTCCTCCCCCCAGAAGGGATATTTTAAAAAGGACATTTAGGTGCAATCAGGAGTGTCCAGGTGAAAAAATCCCTGAAAAGGTCAGGCATTTCCAAGACCGGATAGGATTTTGGAAACTTGACCATCCCCTATATGGATGTTGTTGGGGATGCCTACATAAATGTCTCTGTGGCTGTCTTCCAGACAGAGGACAAGTCCCAGAAACTCATTCTTCAAGCATCAGAGAGAGAACTGCAACACAGGTGTCCCCAATTCCTATTAAAGGTCATTGTGGTTGTAGATTGTATTGGAAATACCAGAGAACTGTACATCCTCCAGGGGCTATACCAGGAAATCAACAAGCATATTTAGACGTGTGCACTAGGGACATCTCTAGTCCCTTGTAAATTGGCTCCAGAGTAGTATTTGAAATTTCTCTTCTACTTTTCAAGAGTACATTTTAGAAAGCATTTTCTGCATGTAAAGGATGTTTTACACATCTGAACAGAACCACACCAAAGGCCTGATGTTCCTCTCAAACACCCTAAGGTCCTTACCTGATTATATACCCCCCCTACATTAGTACCAGTCCCCTGGTCCAATCACAACTTAATTATCTTCATTTTACCGCACACACACAACCAACCCAAAACATCACCACCACGGAGAGGAGATTCCACACATTTGACAACCAGGCCTTCCTACAAAAAACACTACCAGATCTCATACTCAACCCTGCAGAAACTGATTTTGAATCTCTAATCAACAAATGGAATTCTACCATATCCTTGTGGTCTTGGGCAAGCCACTTAACCCTCCACAGCCCATGTTCCCTGTAAAATAGTTATCTCCAAGTTATAATGCCCTGTTCAATGTAATTTCAGTTTGTTCAATGTAAACAGCACTGATGCAGAATAGCGCGATATATAAGAGAATGTAAATACATAAATAAAATAAATAAATAAATCTGCAGCAGCAGCCCAAGCAGCACAAAGAACAGCCACCAGCAAACAATGGCATCATGCACCTTGGTTCTCCACATTACAAGGGAGAAAAAACGCAACCTACATCATTTTGAACACCACTGGAGGAGATTAAAAAAAAACCCCACATACAAGCCATATACCTAGATGACCTAAAAACATACTGTGATACTACACCATTCTCATTTTGAGCGCCATCAACAAACCCAGGGAACTCATGAAACAGCCAAATTGCTCACAAAAAGAGCCCACTCAGGCAAACTGAAACACCCTGAATCCAAATGACGGCATTATACCTACAAACTAAGCACAATACAGGCAACTCCAGCAATCTCACTCTGCCTGTCCAAAATCAAAACAACGTCCCCTAAATTCTCCTGGTCTACATTTGGAACTGTGTCTCCAGAAGAGCTTGACAGAATAATCACCAACATCAACACAACCACCTCCCCACTAGACCCCTGTCTAGTATCCTGGATAAAAATTACCAGAGCAGAACTCATACCATTCATATCAAAAATACTACAGACTTCCCTAATGAAAGGTCTCATCCCACCCTCACTAAAGCAAGCCTCTATCAGACCGCTCTTAAAGAAACCAAACTTGGACATCAGCTCACCAGCCTCATACAGACCCACAGCCAGCATACCATTCATAGCGAAAAACATTGAAAAAGCTGTATAGACCCAACTCCAGGATTACATAAATCACCACGCACCACTGGACCAGCATTAACATGGATTCTGTCCTCATTACATCATGGAAACCCTACTCACCTCTCTACTAAACAAACTCATAACTGGTACAGAGGTCCTCACACATGGCTTCATCTTGTTATTCCTAGACATCTCCACTACTTTTGACTCCATGTCTCACCAAGTTCTGTTCAACTGACTCAGTGACATTGGAGTACAAGGCACTCTCTTCAAATGGTTCCACTCCTACCTCTCAGATCACAGGGGGTACCCCAAGGTTGTTCCCTTTCCTCCTTACTTTTCAGCATTTACATACAACCCTATGCACACTCATTAAATTGTTAACTACCAAATTTATGCCAGTGACGACATGATCTACACGCGATTCTCCACAACTGCACCAGACTACTCAAAAATCACCATCTGCTTCTCTGAGATAGTCAAATGGCTCCACCTCCACAACCCAACAATCAACTATACCAAAACAAGAGATTCTTCATGTAAGAAGAGACTCCAACTTCGAGCCTCCCTCTTCAGTCAAAGTGGGCAACATTATATCAGTTATATCAGAGATCAGATACTTAGGAGAATACTGGATTAACACTGGAACTTCCAAGCCCAAGTCAAGGGTACCACCAAGTTCGTCTACTATAAACTCAGAACTCTAAAAAAAAATCTATGCCCCCTTCTGAATCCAGGAAACTTCCATTTAGTATGTCAAGTAATTATCACCCTCCTGCTTGACTACTGCAACTCAATCTATTAAGGATTACCTAAGATCACACTTCACCCCCTACAACTAGCACAGGGAATGGGCTGGTTAGTATTGGAGTGTTGGCATGGAGAGCACATTGCAGTTAGCAAGAGGGGATTGCCATGTGCTGTCAATGTGTCAATTAGTGATACCTCTGCGAGTGGCATTAGGTGCAACTACATTAATTGTGCCACATGTTATGGTATGTATCCATGCAGCAACTGCTGGGAATATGCTATCCATGTCCGCTGACAGTTACTGCACTTAACATGTGTTAGTTTTCATGCTAATGGGCTTTAGTTAAAGTGTCCCTTTGTTTCATATGTGAAATATCCAATCATGAGAAAATTCAGTATCTAACAAATGGACCGTCAAAATATCTCCAAGCACCAATGGATCATCACCATTCAAGTGATATCATACATAGTAACATAGTATATGATGGCATGATCCATCTGGTCTGCCCAGCAAGGTGGCAAGAGTAGGTGCACCTGCCGGTCCGTGCAGGTCAACCCTCCACAAGCCCATGTTCAGGGGTGTACCCACCGCTCCATGCAGGTCACCCCATTTGTTGAGATATAAGAGATAGTTATATTTATTTTGATTTTATCCTGTTGCTATGTCCCATGCCATCTTGAATTCTGTCACTGTATTTGCCCCAACTACTTCCATCGGGAAATTGCACTTGAATGGTGAATATCTACTGGTGCTTGGAGATGTTTTGATGGGCGCATCTTTTAGATACTGATCATTTTCTCAAGGCTACATTTAATTCAGGTTACATTTAATTCAATATTCTAAGTTTCCTTTATGGAGTAGAA
The DNA here is from genome assembly GCA_033557465.1 of Ichthyophis bannanicus. Lineage (NCBI taxonomy): Eukaryota > Metazoa > Chordata > Amphibia > Gymnophiona > Ichthyophiidae > Ichthyophis > Ichthyophis bannanicus. The sequence goes on along the minus strand of CM066034.1, from coordinate 678,330,732 downwards.
ATTAGGAGATTTTGATGTGATTCCTATATGAAATAGGCATAAAATCTGTGCATCTTTTGAAATTCTTATAGGTGTTCTGATATATAATTACATTCCACATGCTCTTTTTCTTTTTTTCTCTCTTTGCTTGTCATGTGGGGAATAATTATATAACAGGATGCCTATGTCCACAAAGCAAAAAAGCACCTAATTTTATAGAGGCAATACAGGTGCTTATGTGCTTCTATAAAATCGGCTACCAGAGCTATCGCTAAGACCTGCTTCAAAATCGGTGTAAATGCATGCGTGCACTCTATGTGGTGCCCACATATTTTGCATTGTAACTCCACCTTTGTTCCACCCAATCAATGTCCATTGGAACACCTACACATGGTATGCTATAAGTACCCATGATTTTTAAGCACATGTAAGCAGCTGCACAACTTTATAAAAGGTATTTTCTATACATATACAGTACTCTCATCTTATAAATGATGTGTGTATTCCCAATTCTGCTGCTGTTCTATCCAAACTATGGCCCAGGGCAGGGTAGGCACGTCCTCCTGGATTAGCAGACCTCAGGGGCAGCACCACAGCCCCTCTACATTCTGGAGACGCAGCGGCAGAGCAATCCACTATCAGTGCGGCAGCGGACCTTTCAGCACCTACGCGTACACTTGAGGCCACCTACTCCTGCCCCCTCCAACAGGAAGTTGACATCCTAAAGAAATATCTTAGAGGCCTGCAGCATGTTCAAAATGCAGTGTGAGTAATAACTTGATGTATGGAAAGGGTCTCTACACTTTTGTTTTCTTTGTAATGGCTTCCCATTGAACTTCACTTGAAATTTAATATTCCGCTTTGGCCTTCAGTTCATAACGTAAGACTGGGACTGCTTGGCCAGGTATAGTCTTTCTGGTATTTTACATTCATGTCAGTTAGTTTTGCTGGTTATATCTCCAACCAAGTTACTGAGACTGATATGTACTAGGAAATGCTCTTTTGAATGTGCGACTCCTTTGTTCCTACTGGAAATTAAACTTTGTGAAGAGTATCTGTCTTTTAGGAGGCAACTTCTAAACAAGGTCAAATACATAAAGCCTGCATGCATTTTTTACCCAAATTCTTTACATCAATGTTTTACATCAGTGATGGCTAACCTTTTTGAGCCCGAGTGCCCAAACTGCCGCACAAAACCAAAGAATTTCCTCAAAGTGCCAGCACGTCAATTTGCATAAATATTTGCATAATGCTAACATACACTAACTTTTAGTAAACATGTCTCTTAATGAGTGTATGGATAAAGACAGACTAAAAGATTTCTACATTACTATAATCCAGTGCCAACCGCCAGGCACATTAGGAACTACTACAAACACTGCCCATTTAGAACCAATAGCAAACCCGCCGTATCCTAACAGCACTACCAGGAGTCACAAAGCACCATACCATACCTATCAAAAGGCAACACTGCAAATATTAAACCAATACATTTCAGAGAACAACAATACATGACCTACTGGGGAAAGAGAACAAGTGGCAATGTCAAAAAGGAATTACATAAACAGAATACCTCAGCTCAGTTACACAGTTGCAATTGCTCCAGCCACTTTCTTCTGGTTTCTTCATGTTTTCTGCTAACTCTCCATCATCTGCTGTCCATTTGTCCTTTCTTCTCTCTTCTAGTTTTTTTTCCATTCTCTCTCTCTACATCCGCTTTAACATACTAATCTTTCTCCTTTTGCTCTTTCCTCATTCCTATTTCATCCACTCAAATTTTACCCCTCCATCCTCAATCCCCACTTACTCTCCCAATACCCGGCCAATTGTACATTTTTCTTCCCTCACACACAAAATATTTTTCCCCTCTCCATTTCATTCTCCCAGCCCCATCCCCTTCTAATCTCCCCCAACATCAGCTCCCTTTTAGTTCCAGCCCCACCCAGTATCCGCTCCCTTCTAGTCCCCCCCATCAGCCCATTTCCAGTCCTAGCTCCCCCATCCATTTCCAGTCCTATCCGAGTCCCTTCATCAGCTCATTTCCAATACCAGCCTCCCATCAGCCCATTTCTAGTCCTTTCCTAGCCCCACCATCAGCCCATGTTAAATCCTAGCTCCCCTCCACTCAGCCCATTTCTAATCCAAGCCCCCCATGAGCCTACCTCCAGTTCTAGCCCCTCCATGAGTCCATTTCAATCCAAGCCCCCACCACAGCCCATTTCCAATCTTAGCTCCCCCAACACCCAATTCTCAGTTCTATCCTAGCCCATCCATCAGCCCAGTTCCTGTCCTAGCTCCCTCCCCTAAGAGCCCATTCCAAGCCCCCCTTCCCATCAGTTATTTGCAGTTCAAGCCCCCTTCCACTCAGCCCATTTCCATTCCAAGTCCCCCTCCCCATTAGCTATTTGCAGTTCAAGCCCCCCACTTCCCCTCAGCCCATTTCCATTCCAAGCCCCGTCCCCATCAGCTATTTGCAGTTCAAGCCCCCCACTTCCCCTCAGCCCATTTCCATTCCAAGCCCCATCCCCAACAGCTATTTGCAGTTCAAGCCCCCTTCCACTCAGCCCATTTCCAGTCCTAGCAACCCCAACCCATTACCAGTCCTAGCCCCCCATAGCCCACTCCCAGTCCTAATCCCACCAGCCCATTACCAGTCCTAATCCCCCATCACCCAATTTTCAGTTTAAGCCCCCCCATAGCCCATTACCAGTCCTAACCTCCCCATCAGCCCACTCCCAGTCCTAATCCCCCATCACCCAATTTTCAGTTTAAGCCCCCCCATAGCCCATTACCAGTCCTAACCCCCCATCAACCCACTTCCAGTCCTAATCCCACCAGCCCATTTCCAGTCCTAATCCCCCATCACCCAATTTTCAGTTTAAGCCCCCCCATAGCCCATTACCAGTCCTAACCCCCCATCAACCCACTTCCAGTCCTAATCCCACCAGCCCATTTCCAGTCCTAATCCCCCATCACCCAATTTTTAGTTTAAGCCCCCCCAGCGCCCATCACCACTCCTAACCCCCCAGCCCAGCGCCCATCACCACTCCTAACCCCCCCAGCCAGCCCAGTGCCCATCACCACTCCTAACCCCCCCCAGCCAGCCCAGTGTCCATCACCACTCCTACCCCCCCAGCCCAGTGCCCATCACCACTCCTAAATCCCCCCAGCCCAGCACTACTCCTAACCCCCCCAGCCCAGCCCATCACTACTCCTAACCCCCCCCCCAGCCCAGCCCAGCCCAGCCCATCACCACTCCTAACCCCCCCCCAGCCCAGCCCAGCCCAGCCCATCACATCACCACTCCTAACCCCCCCCAGCCCAGCCCAGCCCAGCCCATCACATCACCACTCCTAACCCCCCCTCCAGCCCAGGGAAAATTAAAAAAAAGAAAACCTGTCTGTTGCCGCTGTCGGGGCCGCCGCGGCAGAATCGAGCGTGCCGCGGGGCCCCCCTGTATCCGGCAGAGCCTGCCCTCCCCGTAGCAGCTCTCTCTTTGGAGCTGCAGTCAGACGCGCCGGCTTGCAGAGCGCGAGGGAAGAGTTTCTCCCTCGCTGCTCTGTTAAACCCGCGGGGGCTGATGGGAAGTTCCCATCAGCCCCCGCGGGCTTAACAGAGTCGCGAAAGGGAAACTCTTCCCTTCGCGCTCTGCAAGCCGGCGCGTCTGACTGCAGCTCCAAAGAGAGAGCTGCTACGGGGAGGGCAGGCTCTGCTGGGTACAGGGGGGCCCCGCGGCACGCTCGATTTTGCCGCGGCGGCCCCGACAGCGGCAGCAGACAAGTAAAATTGAAAAAAAAAAAAAAACCTAATTGCGGACCTTCCCGCGTGCCAGCTGCAAGGCCTTCGCGTGCCACAGCTGGCACGCGTGCCATAGGTTCGCCATCGCTGTTTTACATCAATGTTTCCCTATTTAAATCAACCGGGAGGAAAAGTACATGCACAGATTTGCACCTGCTGTTTCTAATGGTATGTTTGTGAAAAAATATATGCAATGTTTTGGAAATACAAAAGTATACATATAAGCTTGCCATCCACACTATCCCATTTCCAGGAATATCTCCCTAACACATGCATATACCTATATTTGTAAGTATGTGTTGGACAGTTTCCATTTCTGCTCACAAAACTCTGTTTTATGTGTGCAAATGGTTTTGGAAATTTCCCTTTAGTAAGCAAGTCTGTGCTGGACCTGCTGCTTTTTAACATATTCATAAATGACCTGGAATTGGGAATAAGTGTGGTGATTAAATTTGCAGATGATACAAAATTATTCAAAGTTGTTAACACACAAGAGATTGTGAAAAATAGCAATAAATTGATAAATTGGAAAACTGGACATTCAAATGGCAGATGAAATTTAATGTGCACAAGTGCAAAATTATGCACTTAGGGAAGAATGACTCAAATTACAGTTACACAATGAAAGATTCCACATTAAAAACCACCACCCAGGAAAATGATCTAGGGGTCATCATGGACAATACATTGAAACCCTCTGCCCATTGTGCAGTGGCAGCCAAGAAAGCAAATAGAATGCTAGGGATCATAAGAAAATGAATTTATTTATTTTTATTTAGACAGTTTTGTATTCGGCCTTATCCTTCAATCAAAGCGGTCACAACACAATTGGGGGATGCATTTAACACGCAGGGATATGAGACACATACACTAATACTTACAGGGAACATGGGCAATGGAGGGTTAAATGGCTTGCCCAAGACCACAAGGAGCATCTGTGGGACTAGAAACCCCAGTCCTTCCAGCCCAAGGTTGCTGTCCTCTAGAGGGATTTGAACCTCTGACCTTCCGGCCTGAAGTACCTTGTCCCAACCACTAATATTGAATATTGAAGCTAAAGAATTACAGGGCTTAAAAGGGAGAGAGGAGGCACTGTGGGTTAAATTAGAAAGAGGGAAAGAGAAATCCATTTGCATTAGCATGATATACAGATCTCGCTCACAGGGAGAAGTGGTGCACGGAGATTCAGTAGAAGACAAATGCAGCATTGCCAGGAAAGGGGAAGTGCTACTGATAGGGAATTCAATATGCCAGATGTTGATTTGACACATCCCTGCTGCAGTGTCATCTAGAAATAAGGAGATCCTGGATCTTTACAGGAAACTGGTAACAGAACCCACACGTGAAAGGGGCATACTGGAATTGGTGCTTACCAATGGTGAAAGTATTTCTGATGTTATAGTGGGAGATCATCTCACATCCAGTGATCACAAGATGGTGTGGTTCAGTATTAGGATTAGGGCTAATAAACTCCTTTCAAGAGTAAGGGTCTTAGATTTTAGGAAAACTAACTTTGCTACAATGGACCAATACCTCAAAGAGTCGTTATCAGGATGGGAACAACTGGGTGATGTAAAAAAACAGAGGGCAAAACTGAAAGGGGAAATTTTAAGGGTAACCAACCATTTTATTAGCATGGTAAATAAAGGTAAAAGGAAAAGGAGGCCACTATACTTCTCAAAAGAAGTAGCTGAAAAGATGTAGAAAAAAGAGGGAAGCCTTCATGAAATACAAAAGAAGACAGGTATCTATATTTGGAAAAACTTGGAGAGGCTAGCAAAGCAGTCAAGAAAGCAAAGATACAAAAAGAAGAAGAAATAGCCAATGCAATAAAATGGGGAGATAAGACATTTTTCAGATATGTTAGTGAAAGAAGGAAGGGCAAAAGTGGTATTGTCAGATTCAATGGTGAAGGGGAGGTATATGTTCTGTGTTCACAGATGAAGGGCCGGGAGCAGGACCTCAGAAAACACCCACAAACAGGAATAGAAGCGAGGGGCATCTCAAACAATTTTCAGAAGACTGTTCGTGAGAAACTAGCTAAACTAAGAGTAGACAAAGCGATGGAACCGAATGGGATTCATCCGAGAATACTGAAGGAACTTTGATTCTTTGATTCATGAAGCCCAAATGCATGACCCTGAATTTTTTAACATTAAATCTCAGCTGCCAAATTCTAGACCATTCCTCAAGCTTAGTTAGATCCCTCCTCATGTTATTTACTCCTTCCTGGATGTCTGCTCTATTGCAGATTTTGGTATCATCCGCAAAAAGGCAAACCTTACCTGACAGCCCTTCCGCAATATCACTAACAAAGATGTTAAAAAGAATTGGACCAAGAACAGATCCCTGCGGCACTCCACTGTTAACCTCCTTCTCCTCAGAGTGAGCTCCATTTACCTGTACCCTTTGTCGCCTCCCACTCATCCAATTTCTAACCTAAGCAGTAACTTTAGTGTCCATCCATAGGGTGCTCAGCCTGTGTGGAACAGTGTCAAGGGATTTACTGAAATCTAAATACACCACATCTAGGGCTTTTACTTAGTCCAACTCCCTCATCACCAGTCAAAGAAATCAATCAGATTTGTCTGACAAGACCTGCCTCTCATGAATCCATGCTGCCTTGGATCCGGTAATCTATTAGACTCCAGAAACCTCTCTATTTTCTCTTTTAGCAGCGTTTCCAATTATTTACTCACCACCCAGGTTTAACTAACTGGCCTGTAGTTTTCAACCACATCCTTATTTCTGCTTTTGCGTAAAGGGACCACAAGTGCCTGTCTCCAGTCCTCTGGCACCACTCCCGACTCCAAAGAGGCATTGAAAAGGTCAATCAGTGGAGCTTCTAGAATCTCTAGAATTTGGCAGCTGAGATTTAATGTTAAAAAATTCAGGGTCATGCATTTGGGCTTCAAGAATCAAAGTGAGCGGTACAGTGTAGGGGGGTGAAGTACTTCTGTTCACGAAAGAAGAGAGGGACCTGGGCTTGATTGTGTCTGACGATTTTAAAGTAGCTAAGCAGGTAGAAAAGGTGACTGCAAAAACTAGAAGGATGCTTGAGTGCATAGGGAGAGGAATGGCCAGCAGAAGAAAGAAGGTGATAGTGCCTCTGTATAAGTCTTTGGTGCAACCTCATTTGGAGATTTGTGCACAATTCTGGAGACCGCACCTTCAAAAGGATATAAACAGGTTGTAGTTGGTGCAGAGAGTGGCTACTAAAATGGTTATTTGTCTTTGTTATAAGCATATGAGGACAGACTTAAGGATCTTAATATGTATATTTTAGAGAAAAGGGGGTATAGAGGAGATATAATTGAGATATTTAAATACATCCATGGCATAAATGTACAGGAGGAGAGCCTCTTTCGATTGAAAGCAAGCTCTGCTACAAGGGGGCATAGGATGAGGGTGAAAGGGGATAGACTCAGGAGTAATATGCGGTAATATTCCTTTACAGAAAGATGGGTAGATGTGTGGAATAGTCTCCCAGTGGAGGTGGTAGAGATGAGGACAATATCTGAATTCAAAAAAGCCTGGGACAAACACAGAGGTTTTCAAAAGGAAAAAGGGGGACTGTTGTAATAGTTGATATGGAAGGGCAGACTAGATAGGCCATGTGGTCTTTTTCTGAAGTCATGTTTCTATGTTCTATGTATAAAGCCAAGGATATTATAATGCCTCTGTATCGTTCCATGTTGAGAGCATACCTTGAATGTTGTTTGCAATTCTGGTGGCCATATCTTAAAAAAGATATAGAAGAATTAAAAAAGGTATAGAGAAGAGCCACCAAAATAGTTAAGAGGATGGAAGTATACCCTAATGAGGTAAGGCTTGAAAGATTAGGGCTCCAACTTGGATAAAAGACGGCTGAGGGGAGATATGATAGAGGTCTATAAATTAATGAATGGAATGGGTGATGATAGATTGGTTGTTTACTCCATCAAGTAATAGAAAGATTAGGGAATACTCAATGAAGCTACAATGCACCCATTAATAAGAGAAAATATTTTTTGACAATGCGTAGTTAAACTCTGGAATTCGTTACCAGAGGATGTAGTAAAAGCTGTTAGTGTATCTGTGTTTAAAAAGGGTTTGGACAAGTTCTTGAAGGAAAAGTCCTTAAACCATTGTTAAAGTGGACCAGGGAAATCCACTGCTTACACCAGGATAAGCCTTGTGCAATCTGTGTACCTTTCTGGGAATCTGCTAGGTACTTGTGATCTGGAATGGCCACTGTTGGAAACAGGATACTGGTCTTGATGGACCTTGGTCTGACCCAGTATGGCATATCTCATGTTGTTATGTTCATTTTTGTTCTCATAGGTCTTTCCATATGTGTGATTTTAGGATTATATGTTTATGTTGTCTCGATTGCTTCATTGGTTTAATTTTTTGTAAGTTAACTGTCTAAGGGGGTCATTTTGGAAGCAAAGTTCATGTTTGGGATGTCTAAAAATGGGCATAGAGAAGTCCAAAGCAGAGAGAGATCACCAGAACCATTTTAAAAGCTGGATCTGTTGATGTCCCCAACATGAAGACATCCAAGTCTGAATGGGTGCATGGTGGAGGCATGACCAGGGTGTTCCAAGGAACCTTGATGTCCCCGCATGATCTCAGAAATGTCATGAATGTCTGGCATCATGTCTAAGTTTAGACCTGCTCTAGGCACAAACAGGCATCTGAAAAATGCTCGTTTTGACTGAAAAACATCCAGATGGTGTAGAGAAAGTACTCCATCATTCCCAGAATTCAGCACAATTTCAATGACAGCAGCAGTTCCTAGCCAACTACTCTAACCATTAGGCTATTCCAAGTTCTGAAATACTATTCTGGGGCTATCTCTGTAGCCACCCTTGCAGACGTCCATATCGGACATGTCCACAATTGTGGAATCAAGTGTGCACCTGGATGTGCCTTCTTTTTTTGCAGATGTTCTGGCTTAGATATCCCAGAATGCACTTGGACATCCCTTCTTAAAATTTCTCTACATTCTTTTATGTTGCTGCTGGCGAATAAGAAGTGTTAGCATATAAAATAAAATAAATAACTTTAGAGACACTTGGACGGTCTTCTTGGAAGGGATACATATTTAAAAAGCAGCATTTATATGTGTAAATAGAACATCATGCTGAATTTACAGCGCCAGTATTAACACATACAAATACAATAGAGTGCATGAGTTTAAAGGGAGCATTTTCTAGGTATGGGTTGGGCGGTCCTAAAAATGTACATTTATTTTCGATATCGCCTCAGAATATACATAGATTTTAAGAATCTTCCCTGTTTGCTTTTGATCCTCCTTCAAGTCACACATACATTTTAGCAAACTGCTTGTGTGGTCTAGGGCTTTGGCTGTGTGATTGAGTTTACAAATATGCACAACTCTGGTGTTTATAAAAACATCTGAAAAGTCTAAAAATCAGAGTTTTGGAGCTTAGCGCCTCAATCAACTCTTCTTGTATTTGTAGTTCAGTGAAATCCAGCAATTGCACCTGCATATGTAAGGCGCTAAATGATGCCACTTTTGCAACGTCTAACTTTATAAAATGGATGCTGTTGCTGCATGTGTAGAGAAATGTATGTCTATTTTCCATGTACATTCAGCGAGCCTTTTGTAAAATAGCCAGCAAACTATGAATGCCCCTTTTCACATCTAGATGTCCTATGCAAAATGAAGCTTACAACCTAGTAGTGCCTTTTCCTTTGCAGTTATAGACTGGTCCTAAATTAATACCACCCAAACTTGTATTCAGTATGACCTCCTTTTTACATTTAACAATTTATGTCACTACAGATGGTGATTAAAACAAAATGGCAGATCTTTACTAAGCTCCCCATCCATCTTCTCCTCCCATTTATCCCACACATTAAGGCAGTAGCAGCTGCAACAGTGATGGAAACAGCAACAGTCAGCACAGGGCCCTGTGTACCAGTGTATGCTCTAAGACCCCAGTTCTCTGCATGGATTTCCATCCAGTAGAGGTGGGGCCTGTGAATCTTCACAGACTCCCAGACTCCATGCTGACTGCCACTGGGCATAGGTCACAGTGGAAATCCAGAAATGGGGGGTGGGGGGGAGGAGGGAGAAGGAGCGGGAGCACCCTCTTTTTGTGTTCCCCATCCACTGATGTTGTGATCCATTTGTGATCACAACCCACAGTTTAGGAACCACTGCCCTAAATGTTGAACAGAACAAATAAAAGTGGCAACATTGATCTTTCATTTGACAGAAACCTTTCTGAGTGCTTTATATATCTCTTTAATGTTTTTATTATCTTCAGTATAATCATTCACTTCTACTCCATCATTTTTGTCTTTTTTTTATGTGAGTGGAGTTAGGTTAGCATCCAGGAAAATTCCTTACAGTTTTACTATTTTGCACCTTGTAGCACAAAACATTTTTTTTTAAATTCTTGAACCTTTCTCCTGCAGAGAATTGATATTAGCCTCTGGCTGAAACAATGCGTTTCAGCTATTGCTGACTGTTTACTTATCCAGGTATAAATAGGTTAAAAATGAATAGTAAAATCTCCCAGCTGCAAGGTCAGTTGGCTCTTTAAAATTCAGCCTCATGCACTATACTGAGTTGAAGGCTTGCTGCCAGGAGCCATTAACTTTCTTTCCAGTGTAACCTCTCCTTGTCTTACACAGGGCTGCACACGAACTCAGGCACTGTACAACAACAGGCCTTCAGTTCAGGCCATGCGAGGTACAAAAGCAGTTTAACTTGTGATTGGTGATCATATGATACATTTACAGGATGCAGGCTCAGTCAAGTAGAACTGGTAAATCATTAAAACACACTCTACATTATTTCTACTGAGTAAAACATCGTGCTAACATCATTTTTTCCTAAGCAGCATGACCCATGTTATTAGTTGATGCATTCTGTGCAGCAGAAGCTTTTAAAAAAAACGGAATTAATTAATGGTGTGGAAAATCTATTACAAAACACAAGACATTACTTAAATACTATGGAATAAAGTAAAATAAAAATGGCTATTGCGCTGTTAGTGCCAGTTTTCAATGGCAGTTCAATCTACTGAATTAAAAGGTATATTCATTGCGTACCAATTTGTGAAATGAGAGTGATCCTTATCAGTCAGGGTGATGCGAGGCTGTTATAATGAAATTGATTGTTTGGCTGTATAGACAGACTTTCCCAAGGTCATGGGGCATCACAAGCAAAGTCATTCCTAGAATCTACATAATTCAGATGTTTGGTATCAAAGTCTTATGAACAAATTACAAGTCATAGTTGTTCGCTCTTACCCTATGAAGACATCAACAATTTTTTTAATTGATAAGCTATTGATTAGTTGGTGTGTGCATGTAAATGGCCTGTTAGGAAATTGCTTGGACTTTCTCTTAGGCGCAAAAGGCCACAGCAAGCAGAGGCGTTTCATGGGCAGAGCTGGGGTGAGGTTTGGACTTACAACTCATATTTTTTAAATCATGCATCTAAATGTCTTCAAAAGTTTGACATATGCAAATATGCATGGGAATTGTTGTTCAGATAATTATCAAATGGAAAGTATGTACACATTTTGATTTTGAAAATTGACATAACCTATGTGCATACTGACTGCAGAAGTTAAGCAGCGTATTCTAAAAGTACCATCTCAGAAGATGAGGCTATGTAGGCTTGCCTAAGCACCTGCAGCATTGTAGTATTTTATTTGTTTATTTAATGGAGAATTAATCCCCCTGCCTTATCTCTAAAAGAGATTGCCCATTGTGATTATACAATAGAAGCAATAAATGCAAATGCACGTTGCATACAACGGCATACTGCAAAACCAGGAGAGTGGTAGCATCAGCATAGCGATTCAGGGTCCCCAGGACTAGTAGCTTCCTTAAATCTTTCAGTGAGGCTGTTCCTGTGTTAACAGATTACCAGTCAAATTAGAATTGCAAGCAAATTATTCTCTGTATGGTGGTGAATGCAGGACATGTTATTGTTGTTATAGATCATTTTTACGTATATTATTTTATTTTGAAATTGGTTTCATTATCTCTTTGTTTTGCGATAATTTATGTAATCCATTCTGTATACTCTCTAGAGAAAAGGGAGGAATAGAAATGCTGGAAATTAAATTAGATTTAAGTTTTGCCTGCTGAAGCAGGTGATACTGAAACGTCATCTGGTGCTGGCATCTCTCAGTTTCATTTTGTTTTTATTGTCATCAGTTTTTGTTCCATTGTGTTCATAGAACTGTTCTTTACATTTTGAAGTCAAGTGTCATTTAGTGTACCTAAACTGTTTCTTTCTTCATGGCTTTTTCAGTATTTCAGATGATATCATCATTTTGTTTGCACATTTCCACAAACCTTCTACAAAATCAGTACACACTTGCTTGCATGCGGGTAAATAATTGATATGCACGGGCATATATCAACTCTCCGAGTGTCTGGTTGCCCATTTTTTTTTTATGCTATCTCACATTTGCTAATTAGTACTTTGTGAGTCACAAAGACATTTTTGATATCATCGCTATCATTTCTGTTTTCCAATGTGGATAACTATGTATCAGTGCTAAACTCTGGTTTGTCGTAGCATAATATAAAAATGATGAGTAGCAACACAATGAGGGTAATTTTAGAAGCACCACCATATGTAACTAGCAGCCTTTACACATTAGAATACACGTATAAATGCGATTTCAGAAAACTGTTATTTACACGTGGCAATCCATACCATGTCCTCATTGCTAGTCAGTATGGCTAGGGCATCTTACAAAAGACATCCACATAGATATCAAAATATCCAGATGTTGGCATTTACAGCTGCCCCTAGTCATAAAAAGTGCCTCTTTGAAGGGGAAAGTGTAAATGTTGAGGTTAGGTTGCCTCCTGAACACCCTCTCCCCACATCATTGCCCCTCCGACACCCTTCCTGACATCTGTCACCCCCCAGCATCCAGTCCCCTACTCCCCCACTAGACAATCCTCGTATAAAGAGCCACCCTGATGGGCCCCTCGCCCAGCAGATAGTCACCCCAAGTCCTGATCTCCCTACTATGGCTATTTCTGGGCTCTGTAGGTTCTTCACAGTACTATCACTAAGAGTCAGGCTGCCAAACATGCAAAAAATGCCTTATTTGGCAGCCTTAAGAGCAGCAATTTTCAAAAGCAGCTCCCAAGCACAAGTAGGATTGCATTGCATGTGTTTTTGCCAAGTGCAGCTTTTTGAAATCACTGTTTCTACTGGACATGAAGAGACATCGGCATGCAGCATATCCTTACATGTATTTTACAAGAGACTCTCCATATATTTATTATTTAGCTTATGCCTTTCCATTAGTTTATGTGAGTTACACAATGAAGTATAATAGATATTTCTCTGTCCCTGGAGGGCTTATAGTCTAAGTTTGTATCTGAGGCAATGGAGGGTTAAGTGACTTGCCCAAGTCCACATAGAGTGCCAAAGCCATATCCTAGAGCCTCTTGTATAATATAGTAAGGATTTAACATGTCCAAACCTGTACGTCTTAATTCCCCTCTTCATGTCCTATATAAAATGTGCCTCACATAACTATATTCTCAAATTCAGCATTTTTTGATAATAGCTGGTTCTGTATGTTCATATTTATATCTATCTCTAGCTATCCATCTATATCTAGCTATCTATCTAGCTATCTATATCATTTTGAAGCAGTCTCAAACAGAGGTATAGTACACAACATTTATGATATGATGTAGCAACTAACTTAGAAGTAGGCCGTGCTAATAATAGGCATGTGTTTTACTCAGGGCACTTAGAATAACAGTACAAGAATTAAACCACTCATACTGTAGGATGTACAAATTTTGTTATGGTTTATTCAATTAACTATATCACCTTTTCATGATATACAAAGTGGTTTACAAAGTTCTCAGTAAATAGGGGAGACCTACACGGAGCAGTGGGTACACCCCAAACAAATGTATGGGGAGGGGTGACCTGCACAGAGTGGCAGGGGTACCTACTCTTGCTGCCTTGTTGGACAGACTAGATGGACCATACTGGTCTTTATCTGCTGTCATATACTATGTTACTATGTTAAAAAAGAAGAAAAGGGAAAGGAACTCCAAATAATAAATAAGACAGAGTCAAAAAGCAGAGGAGAAGCACAAAGCAATCATAAAAGCAAAAAAACACACAATATTGGTGGGTCAAGCAAACCTTTAGTAGAAACAAGCATATAGGTAAAGTTTTCCAGGCTGGGACATTTTAGGCAAAAGTCCAAAAATGGAAAAACACTCAATTCTATCAATAAAGGGTCTGGATCTTTTTCAAACAATTTTTCTCTTATGATTACTACTTCTCATTATAAAACGTCTCAGACTTTTTGGCACATATTTTTTAGACTTATCAAATGTCTAACTCTTGTGCCCATTAGCATCAATGACCTTTAACTGAGTTTAAAAGAGTGTGAACGTGTGAAGCTTCTGACTCACTATTTTCCACTTGGTGAAAATACTGCTTCGAAAACATTCGCAGTAGCTCTTATCTCTTACCACAAACACCATGTGCTTAGCTTATAGTTTAGTGGTGTCTTCAAGTTCCAACTTCGCTCCGCTTCAAAAATACATTTCTGGGCTCTGTAGGTTCTTCACAGAATACTTAGTAAATGTTCCTTAGACATAATGGTGTTAATAGTAGATACAATGAAAACCACATTGGAGAAAATCACAGAAGAAATAGAAGCTATGCAAAGTAGTTTGAGGGCTAGTGAAACGGAAGAAAAGTATAACAAGAAAACAGAAGAATTGAAGAAACAGATAGATATCTTAAGGCAGGATGTCATGACTATGAAGTTCAAAAAATTAAAGAGGGACAGTACCGGTTATACAGTGGGGTATGTTTACCCTTGGATGAACTCTAATCATAAGTCTAAGAAATCTAAAAAGCAAGTGAATTTTGAGGATACCTCAGATGATAGTAGCCACACAGATTCCAGCAAGTCATCAAGGGATGATTTTTTTAGGAGAAGAAGGAGGACAAGAAGAAGAAGAACAAAGATATAGGACGAGGAAAGTATCGAGATCGTCCAGCCCAAAGACGAAAATAAAGAGTAAATTTCAACAAGAAGCACACCGAGTGGAAAATAGTGAGTCAGAAGCTTCACATGTTCACACTCTTTTAAACTCAGTTAAAGGTCATTGATGGTAATGGGCACAAGAGTTAGACATTTGATAAATCTAAAAAAATATGTGCCAAAAAGTCTGAGACCTTTTATAATGAGAAGTAGTAACCATAAGAGAATTTTTTTTTGAAAAAGATCCAGACCCTTTATTGATAGAATTGAGTGTTTTTCCATTTTTGGACTTTTGACAAAGATCACACTCAGAGAGACAGACCTTCAATAGTTGGGACATTTTAGGGGCATGTTTCTTTCTTTCTTTCTTTCTTTTTTATTTATAGAATTTTTCCAAAAGATTACATTAACATATAATACTGGGAGAAAATATTGTTAATATAATCACAAATGAAATAATCACAAAAGGGATAACCCCTTCAGGAAAAGAAAAGAACAATTTCATAGCCCCATCCTGGAGAATAATGATGGAATTAAGGAGAGGAATAAACGTATTAACTGGATAGTCTTGGGCAAGCCACTTAACCCTCCATAGCCCATGTTCCCTGTAAAATAGTTATCTCCAAGTTATAATGCCCTGTTCAATGTAATTTCAGTTTGTTCAATGTAAACCGCACTGATGCAGAATAGCACGGTATATAAGAGAATATAAATAAGTAAAATAAATAAACAGGACAACCATATCCCAATCCCAACCCAAACCCAAATGAAATAATCACAAAAGGAAAATATACATTAAGCTAATCACCTCACATCAACTGCTTTGCTATCCAAAAAACTCTCAAGCTGCAAATGATCTGTATAAACATATCGAACACTATTAAAGTCAACCAGGCATTTATACGGGAACCTAAGGAAGAAAGACACCCCCCCCCCCCCAGCAGCCAGAACACGAGGCTTTAGCTGCAGGAGGGACTTCCTCTGCACTTGCATGACCTACGAGACATCCAGAAAGATTGACACCTTTTGACCATGAAACATGAAATCCTTCTTAGGAAGCAACCCTTCATGATCCTCACCTTGTCCACAATGGTGGATAAGGAAACTATCTCCACCTTGTGAACAGGCAGATAATAAATATTTGACACCATAGTATCCACCACATTCTGTAATAACAGTACCTCTTTACAATATTTCTAAAACAGCAATAATGGAGAAAAATAATGAGTTTTGGGAAATTTAGAAGTTGGATATTTTTAGCACAATATACATTCTTCAGTGACTCAATTTGTTTATAGATAATATACGTATTCCTCAGTTCCCGTGCGCTTGCAGCCTGATGTACAGTGCTCTGAACCTCAAGATTTCCAAGCTGTTGGGAAACCGAGGCAATACGTGTATCTACCTCTAAAGACTTTTTCACAACCTGCTCAGAAAACTGGATAGTTTGACTAATAAAATCTTGTAACAAGGAATTAGTGTTAGTAACCACTCTCCAGATATCTGACAAAGTCACTTATATAGCAGAAACAGCTGTTGAGATTTGGTGTACTGACGGCATAGCAACTTGTATAGACACCAAATAAATTTTATCAGAGTCAGAAGATTGCACCTCAACCAGAGCTTGCTTCACACCCTCTTGAGAGCTGATGATGAGGAGAAAACAGACCACAGGTGGAGGAGTCCTGGTGATGGAACTAAGTGAGGTGCCCGAAGATCCCAGTGAAAAAAGGTCAGGGGGAAGTAAATCTTGCCCTACCTTTACTTCCACCAATGGCCACCCATGCAAACCCATAGGTCCAACATCTTTTTTGGGCATAGATGCTGCCATTTACACTTTCTTTCCCACCGATTTAGCATTCCTTTTGCCACAACCCTTAGGCATCTCATATGGCAAAATTCTTGGTGCGACCCCCGAAGTGACCACAACGGGGCACCAAAGAGGTGTACCTTGCCAGGTCTTTCAAGACTGACGCAACCAGGGAGAGTCCTCGAATCACCTCGCTCCAAGCAAGGCTCACCGGCAATCGTACAGCAGGTAACTCTCCTTATTCCACCGTTCATTCTCCTAGGGGCAAGTTTACTAAAGTGCACTGTTAGTGCAGGATTTAGTGTGTGAGGTCCCACATTAAAAATCCTATGCTGAGCAGCTAGCAAATGATTGGGTGGGGACTTGGTGGCTTAGGGTTGGAATGTGGGCATTGATGGGGCAGTGCATCAGGCATCTTTGGCACATGCTGTGGCAATTGCTGTTTGCTCGGATACACTTAACACCACCTCGGTGGGTGGCGCTAAATGTGGTGGTGGCAAAGCGCTAAGGGCAGGGGGGATGGGCACAACTGCTTCTTGAGGTTAGTGCAGGCATCTTCACTAGATTTGAGGCCCAATTGTGCGCTAACTTATAGCACTTGAGTAAACATGCCTCTTAATGTGAGTTGATTTAACATAAATTAACTTCATTGTAAAATCAATCACATAAATAAACTTCTAGCAGCAGAAGGAAAAAAAGAAGAGTGGAGCCTGAAAGTGCAGAATACCCAGTTTATTGGAGAAAAACATCTTGAAATAGGGCCTGAATTGAATTTAAGATTTTTTTTTAAATTGTGAAATTACAGCTGTAGGGAGTTGGATATGGAAACATTCAGTCCATCAACAGGCACAGTTAATTACTTTTAAACAGTACTGAGCAGAAAATTGGTCATGGCACTATGAAAAACAAATCAAGATGTCAGACACACCTCTTTTGTAATTTTTGTAAGGACTGAAAGCATTTTAACCAACAAATATCTGCCCAGAATAGTTTCAGATCCAAAGGCAGTTTTTAAATGCCAGGAAATTGCATAGTTCACAGGAGCTTTCTTCCCATTTCTAACTGCCAGATAGTTCAGAGTGAATAACATGAATAGAACAGAAAATAAATCTATTGCCGAAACTCTATAAAATGAGATTTCTGTGAGGTTAATGAGGCATGCTCCTCAAGAAAGATAATGGAAAGGCAAAGAAAACATCTTTTGAACTTGACATAAGAGTAAAAAAAAATCTTTAAATTTCAGTTTGTTTCATAAGTTTTTAATTAACATTTGTGATAGTATAACGAACAATTTCTCTGCTGTAGGCAAACTTTGTACAGTTACTCGAAATGAGTAAAGCTCTTAGAGTCTATATTTATAATGGAATGCCTGTGTACGAAGTCCTGAAAGGCACTATTTGAGCATATTTTAGAAAGGCAATGTAAATGCCCTGTAGCACGGAAATGGCTACACACAAATTTACACCTGTACTGAAGTTATTGTGTATGTATTGTAAGGATGTAATTTTTCACAGGAAAAGGAAGCATACAGGTGGCCTATTATAAAATTAGCCTCTAAACAACCCAGTAAACCGTGTAAATGCCTTTTATCGGAATATTCAACGGCACTTACACATTTAGTGCCGTTGAATATCCTCTTCAAAGTCCACTACACACCCCAGTGCTCTATGGTTAGCATGGGGTGTTCTGGGGCGGAGTGGAGGCTGAGACTGCCGCTAACTGAATAGCGGCGATATTGCACCATTACCCGGTTAGCAATCCGTGGCTAAATCTAGACCAGCTTTTGGCTCGCTTAGTTTTAGCTGCAGATGCTAACTAGGTAGCAGAGTAATACTGCTGCTACCTGGTTAGCCTCGGCGGCTCTGAGGCATGTGCGGCGATGCCGGATATTCAATGCCATCACCGCAGCATTGAATATCCAAGGTTAAGGGATGGCGGGTAGGGCTATGCGCCGGAGTGTTGGGGAAGTTTCTGGGCTTCTGTTTCATAAAGGCCCCTAGAAGCCTATGGAGGTAATTTTAGAAGCATTGGCATATGGGAATAGTGGCATTTACATGGATAGATTGTATATATGTGTAAATGATGATTTCAGAAGCTGTTATTTAGCATGTATAGATCCCCAGGACACAAGGAGCATGGCTTGGTTGGGGTTTAGTCTATCTGAAAAAATGTATGTGTAGTTCCTATGTGAATTTTCTTTTTTTTTTTTTAATAGTAGTTTTTATTCAGTTTTAACATATAAAATAACAATACAAACGATCGTAATATAGCAGGATACAAGCAGATGCTAGTGATCAAAATAGCAAAAAAATATAATAACTTGAACAAGACAGTACAATAACGTTAACAAGAACTAGTATCAGTCCATGCCAGCACGCCACCCTCCCTCTCTCCGTTCAATGTGGTTACAGCAGAGACCATTCCACAAGGCAGCCTCCAGCAATCACTTTCATCAAACATAATTTTGTAAAGCTGACCATTTCTTACTTAGTTTACCAGACCATGGGTTCTTGGCTATATAGATCTCTTCGTAGGTCTTATGTAGGATTAAGAGACTCCACCAATGCTCGAAACAAGCTTTGTCGAGATTCTTCCAGTGTATTAGAACTATTTTAAGCGCTATCCCGAGCATTAAGTCCAGCAGTTTACTATCCCATTTCATCAGAGTAGGTTCCAGAGCTATGGATTTATATATCACTATCCGATAAGTGATAGGAGTTTGTAAGTTGAGGACCTGTGATATGCGTTCCCAAACTCTGTTCCAATATATTTCCAGGGATTTACAATGGAACAACATATGTGCCAGTGTCCCAATTTCCATGTTACAGGACCAACATCGATTTCCCTCCTGTAGTGTCCATTTCATTTTCTTAGCCAGTGTAATATACGCTCGATGTGCTATAAAGTACATAGATTGTGTGAGAGACGCTACTCTCGTGGCACGTATTTGAGTTCCCCAAAAAGTGTCCCAATTTTCCGGAGGTAGATCTTGACCGGTTTCAGTAGCCCACACCGACTGTATCTTAGAACATGTCTTGTCACTTTTGGATCGGAGAATCGCAACACATCTCGAGGCAGCTTTGGCATCTGTTTGTAATTCTTGAAGCTTCTGTCGCAGTGGCCATCCTGTACGTATCAAGACAGGTGACACACCCGCTTTGCTCATGCAATATCGGAGCTGACACCATTGGAAATAGCATGTATTAGGTAATCGGAATTCCGTTCTTAATCTGTCAAAGGTTTTAAATGCACTTCCATTGATCAGTTGTCCAATGGTGATAAGATCATGTTCCACCCATTTTTTCCATAAGACAGGCTTCCCTCCGATGATAAGGCGCGGGTTCAGCCATATGGGCATATCTGCGGCGAAGTCATCCCCTCCATCGATACATGATGCCAATAATCGACAGGCATGCTGTGTTTCTCGGATAATAGCATTATGTAGTGCAGTTTGGTCTACTACTGTGCCTACCAGTAGCCATGTAGGTAGGGGGGAATGAAGGGCCCGCTCCACACTCAGCCATCTAGGTCCTTTATCCGTGTCGTCAGAGTCGACCCATTGAGCACCCTGCTTTAAAAGAGAGGCAGTATGCAGCCAGCCGAGATCTGGGAAATGGACACCTCCTTGTGTATTAGGTAACTTCAGTTTCCAGGCAGCTATTCGAGGTACTCGGTTGTTCCATAGAAAGGCTATCAGTTGACTATTCATTTTCTTATAAAAGGCTGGCGGGAAACGTAAGGGTATCATGCTTAATATATAGCTGAGTTTAGGTACCAACATCATTTTTATCGTTTCTAGCCTGCCCCACCAGCTCAAATGAAGGGGGGTCCACTTGCAGATGTTATCATGTACAATTTCTTGACACATCTTAATGTTGATTGCGACAGTCTCTTCCAAGGTGGTGCCATAGGTCACGCCCAGGTATCTAAAGGATGACTTCTCATATTGAAAGGGGTATCCACGCATCATTTCTTCGCTGACCTGTTCATTCAGAGGAATAATTGTTGTTTTATTCAGATTTACTTTATATCCGGATATCGCTGAGTATGCATCTATGAGTTGCAGTGTTTCAGGAAGGTCTGATGGTTGTAGAAAAATGAGCAGGTCATCGGCATATGCTGACAATTTACAGGGACCATCAGCTAACTCAATTCCTTTTATGTTTTCCTTCTGTCGGAGCGCTATTAATGAGGGTTCCAGGGCTAAATTAAAAAGCATCGGTGACAGGGGGCAACCCTGTCGGGTCCCTCTTTGCAACTGAAAAGGGGCTGAGAGATGTGAGTTGACCGCTATTCGAGCTGTGGGTTTGGTATATAACAATTCAACGCGTTTTAGGAACTTTTCTCCTATCCCAAACCACCATAGGGATCGAAATAGAAAGGACCATTCCAGTCGATCGAAGGCTTTTTCGGCATCCAATGCTAGCCCTATCAGGGGCTCGGCCTTGGTCTTGGCAGATGCCAGTACATGTGCCAATAATCTTCCATTATCTGTAGTGGATCTGTTTTGTATAAATCCACATTGATCCTCATGTATCAAATCTTTTAAGATCCGACCTAATCGGTTAGCAAGCACTTTAGCATAGATTTTATAATCAGAGTTTAGGAGAGAGATGGGTCTGTAATTCTCTATCTTTTGTGTATCCCTGCCCGGTTTCGGGTGAATTACCACCACAGCCTCTGCCAGGGCTCCAATCTCTGGAGATTCATCTTGCAGGCCACTGTAGTAGATCTGTAGCATGGGAGCCAATTGAATGCAATATTTATTATAGAATTCCAGTGGGATACCATCTGGACCGGCGGCTTTGCCACGAGCCATCTGTTTGATCGCATCTTGTATTTCAGTTACTGAGATCTCTTGTTCCAGCGTTCGACTTTGATGACTGGTTAATGTGGGTCCTACTATCTTGGAGACAAAATCTTCAAAGGCTCTGTCACTACATTGGGTATCTGAGCGATATAGTTCCTCATAGAATTCTTTGCAGCGGTCTAGTATTTTGTCAGATCTCAGGAGAAGGCCCCCGGAATTGTCCTGCAACGCCGCTATAGCGGTCTTGCTGGTTTTTGGTCTGAGCTGCCGAGCTAAAAGGGATCCAGAGCGGTTGCTTTCATAGTAGTATATACTACGTTGTAGCTGGATACTACTCAGCGCTTCTTTGTTGAGGAGAGCATTATATTGGTATCGCAATTTTTGGAGTCTAATCAATATCATTAAGTCAGCTCTTTTGGCTAGTAACCTTTCCCCAGCTTTTATTTGGAGTTCCAATTCATCTTTTTCTTTTTTCCTGGCTTTACGCCGTCGAATGGTGTAGGTGGTAATATGAGCTCGTATGGTCGCTTTAAAACCTTCCCACCAGCTCCAGATGGAGGTATCAGTGGGTGTATTATATTTAAAATAGGTCTCAATTTCCCCTGACAGTAGCTGCACAAAGGAGTCATCTGCTAGTAGGGATTTATCAAATGTCCATCTTGGTGGAACATGCTGTGTAACGTTGGTATTCAACACTAGGGAGACAGCGGCGTGATCCGATACCGTTGTAGCATAGATCTCTGCGGACAACACTTGGGGCATCAGCTCTGTGGACAGTAGGAAGAAATCGATCCTTGTTTGGGTATTATGTGGGATGGAATAAAATGTGTAGTCTCTTTCTTGGGGATGAAGTAGGCGCCATGGGTCTACCAAATGTAGCTCTGTTATGATGCCTTTAAGAATCGCCTGCGATTTGACTTTGTCCACAGCCCGATAGGGCGTGCGATCTAACAGTGGATCCAAGATGACATTGAAATCGCCCCCTAATATGATATTGGTGTGAGCTGCGGCTGTAGCTTCTTTAGCTATCAGTTTGAAAAAGTTAGGGTCATCGAGGTTGGGCGCGTAAATATTGAAGAATGTGTAAAGCTGTTGATTTATTTTCATCGTCACTCTGGCCCATCGACCTAGCGGATCAATCTGTGTGTCGGTAATGGCGGATTGCAGGAATTTGCGCACTAATATTATTACCCCCCCCCTTTGCGTTGAGTGGCAGAGGCCGAGGCCGCCACCAGGAAATATTTAGAGGTTACTTTCTGCGATTCAGTATCTGTTAAATGTGTCTCTTGTAAGAGGGCAATATCTGCTTTTTTTTGCTGGCAGTACGCTAAAATCTTCTTTCGCTTGACAGGGCCAGTAATACCTTTTACATTTAACGAAAGTATTAAAAGATCACTAGACATCAACGTTGGAATAAGCTGTCTTATAGGTGAAAGCTATCCTATGGATAGGCCTGCCGCGTACTTGCATTTTGCGTGTATGTGGAGGGTTTTGTACTGGACTGGACTGACACAAACAACTGCATAACTGGCAAACATTATATCGCTAAGGTGAACACAATCCACTGAAACAGTAACCAACCCCGACCTCCCGTTGCCACCCCTACATTTCAAGCAGAAATATCTGTTTAATTAAAACTATTTAGAACAACAGAAATACAATCAATGAGGCGTTTAACAAGGCTTAAGGCGTTCTAAAATTTGTGAGAACGCACGGCCGCACCCCCTGAGTATATGCTGAGTTCTCTACACTGCGTGAGAGATCAGAATATTGACCTCAGGTTTCCATACCGCATTTTTCTTGTAGGAAAGTTTTCAGTTTTTCAGCTTCAACAAAATTCCTCGTTTCATTATGCAGCGTGACCCGCATGGTTCCTGGGTAGTATAGCCCGTATCTTGCCTGTGCACTTTGTAGCATGGGTCTACAGGCCAGCAACGCTTTTCTCCGATCTACCGTTTGCTTGCTCAAATCCGGATAGAGTGCCACTTTATGTCCCTGGATTCGCAGTGATCCGGCCTTCCGTGCAGCTTGAAAGATCTGTAGGACCTGTGGGTATCTCAGTACCTTCATTATGAGTGGGCGCGGGTATCGTGTGTTTTCAGCTTTGTGTGTCGGGATTCGATGGGCCCGTTCTAGTTCAAAAGGCCTTGCAAAGACAAGCTGCAGCATCTCCGGTATGGTTTTTTCCAGAAATCCAATCGGATCGGTACCTTCAGCGACTCCAACAAGGCGGATATTATTTCTACGGGTATGGTTATTTTGATCTTCAATCAGATTTTCTATGTGCCGGACCCGTTTGACCAAAGGGCCCAGCTGTTCTAATGCAACGCCATGCTTCTGGGTTTGTAATTCAACTGCATTAAGTCGAGTGGTGATGGTGAGGAGTTTCTCTTTTACCTCCAGCAAGTCTTCTTGAATCATGTTCAGTGAACTAGAATTGGCTGCAATCATTTCTTTAACGCATTTCAATTCCTGTAGCACTTCACAGAGGCCACCGGCAGTCACTCCCTCCTTCTCTCCCGCGGCCATTTTCTGCGGGGAACCCACTTCGGGTTTGGATCGTTTCGCTGCTGAGCCGGATCCCTGTGGAAATTCCAGCCGGGCAGGCTTCAGGGATGCCATCCAGCTGTATTGCGGTATTATTGATGTAGGTAGGGGGTACAAACTTCACTGTAATACCGGGATATGTTCAGGATTCTTGGGCAGCAACGGGAGCAAAAATTCAGGCGTCCATTCTGTTCAGTGGCTAGCTCCGCCCCCCCCATGTGAATTTTCAAAGAGAAACTACTTGGGATTTTCTCTTTGAAACTTTTCTTAGATTTACAGGAGCATGAGATTTTTCGTAGACGATGATGTTAAAAGGATTAATGAAAATTCACCTGAACAATTTCTTCCAATGCTATGTCATTGATAAAATATCTTAGGGCCAAAAGACTCTGTAAATTTTCCTTTGATAATAACAATATTAACATTTCATCCATTTTACAGTATCAATTGAATCATTTGATAATTTCACAATGCTAGCACACATTTTGATGTCCTCTAGCATAATTCACTATGGGCCATGTTTACTAAATTGCACTGTCTAATAGCATGAGGTTTGGGCATGGTGCTAAAATGTAGCATGGGCCCTTGCACCAAAAATCCCATGCTAACTTGGTAGCCCATGTCAGGATGGAATGCCGGCATGGCCCGGTGTATTGTGGCCAGCATGGCCTTAGTGTCCCATGCTGACCACTTGCTGCTCTTTTGAGCCACAGTGGGTGGTGGTAAGTGCTTCCACGTCCTAGCCCACACTAACTGGAGGGGGGATCCACATACCTCCTGAAGTTAGCGCTGACCTCCCCCCCCTCCCCGTGCTAGTAAACTGGCCCACACAGGTAGTACTAGTGCAGGCCTTCGTAAACATGTTCCTATGTCTTTATGGGTTAGTGTCTGTGCATTAAAATAATTTGATGCACGACTGCATGATCAGTCATAATGATGATAATTTTTTTTTAACTGTACTGCAGAATAATAATAATGATGCATATATACCTTAAATTAATTGCAGCAAAATAATTATTTTGCCGGATTCAGATGTGACAGTTTACAAAACACTGACATTTCACTGCTCACGTTTATACTGTATACAAAATGGAATGGGAAGCCAGTGAAGGTGGATGAGTAAGGGGGTTATGTGGTCGTAACACCCCATATAATCTGTTCAGAACTCAGCTGCATTTGCTAATTTTCCACCAGCCTCTACTGTATATGCTCATATAATCCCTCTTTTCGTCGCTTCACTGGCTCCCTATCCATTTCCATATCCAATTCAAACTTCTACTGATCATTAAGTGCACTCATTCTGCTGCTCCTCAGTACCTTTTCTTTCTAATCTCTCCCTACACCCCTCCTCAAGAACTTTGTTCTTCTGGCAGATCACTTCTATCTGTGCCCTTCTCTTCCACTGTCAAATGCAGACTTCATTCATTCTACCTTGCTGCTCTTTATGCCTGGAACAAAATACCTGAGTCTGTGCATCAAGCTCCATCTCTGGCCCTTTTCAAATCCAGGCTGAAAACTCACCTCTTTGAGGCTGCTTTTGGATCCTGATCCACTTAATCTCCTTTGTGTTTCCTTACCATTCCCCTAGATATATCCTTGTCCTCAGCTGCTGTGTTCTCTGTCTTGACTAGATTGTAAACTCTGATGAGCAGGGACTGTCTTTTACATGTGTCCATACAGCGCTGTGGACCCCTTGTAGCTCTATACAAATGAAGTAGTACTAGTAGTGTGTAAAGGCCAGGTAAGCACCTATTTTCAGGCTACTTAGGCGCCTATGTGTCTTTATAAAATACT
The DNA here is from genome assembly GCA_033557465.1 of Ichthyophis bannanicus. Classification (NCBI taxonomy): domain Eukaryota; kingdom Metazoa; phylum Chordata; class Amphibia; order Gymnophiona; family Ichthyophiidae; genus Ichthyophis; species Ichthyophis bannanicus. The sequence continues at coordinate 678,304,973 of CM066034.1, read as the reverse complement.
AGGGATAAGCCAGCAGAAATTATGGCTAGATTTAAGATTTGGAGATTTACACCTGCTTGGGATTGGATGTAATTGCTGGCATGAAGTATGTGTGTACATGCATATTTTATAAAATACATACATAAGTCACAGTTCTGCCTATGCTTCACCGATACTCCACTTCAGAGTGTGGCTACGTAGGGCTGCATAAAAATACAGGCCTTCTTGTCACCCTGCGTTCTTTTACATGCATGATGCCTGGAGTGATTTTATGAAAGCCCTTTTATGTTTGGGGGAAGTTTATAAAATGAACACCTAAAGTCTTAGGGGCTCTTACTAGTTGGCTGCGCGTGTTTTGGCATGCACAGCGACACACATTGCCACTAGCACAGAGCCATGACAGCACGGGATGATTCCCACACTAACTGTGCAGCCCATGTTAGGGTCCCAAGTGGATGGATTAGGGGCGGAGAGTGGGAATGGTGAGCTCCGTGCAGCTGGCGCTAGGTTCACACCGTGCACTAACTGCATCGCACGCGATTAGCATGGGTTCACCTATTGCCACCTCATAAGGTTAAGTGCCCTCATGCTAATGTGGTGTGTATTAAGGGAATGGACTCCATGGTAACTGCTGAGGAAATGCTTTCCACGCCCTCGACAGTTAACGCGGTGGTGTTGCATCTAATGCACTGTGGTTTCGATGGCATATTAGGTACGACACCCTAGCATCCTTTAGTAAAAGGGCCCCTTAATGCAAGTATATTGGAGCCCACATTCAGCAGTGGCCGCTAAGCTATTTGTAGCTATTTGTGCTACAAATATACCTGGATATTCAGTGGCAGAGTTTGTCTGGCATATGCACCAGTCACTGCAGCACCATCCGGTTAGCGACGATACTCAGCCACTACCACAACCAATTAGGACAGCTAATGAGATGACCTAACTAACTGATGAAATTATCTGGTTAGTGGTTGAATATGTCTGCTAACTGGACAGCGATCGTTACCGCCCTGGTTTGAAACAGGCATTTTTTACATGGTCTGTGAGATATTCAGTGACACTAACCGGTAAGTGCGGCTGAAGATCTGGCTCACTGTATTTTAGCCAGTGAGCAGTTCTGCTAGCCAACTAAAGTACTTTGAATATTGGCTTTTCAGTTTTTATAAATGTTATCACATTTTGGGGCCACACAAATCCCTTGTAAGATTTCCACCAAAGCACCAAAAAATGACGTGCAATAATAACTATGATAAAAACGATCTTTGTATTGATTTAATAAATGTATCACAAATTTACCCATTGTTTGCTGAAATGGCAATAAACATAATAGCCCAAATGTAAAAAAGAAAATCAAGCAGCTGTTTTACTTTCAAACACAACTTCCACCAAAAATCTGTTCTGAGGGATGGGGAAGTGAAGCAAACCAACCTCTTTTGCCTTGCACAATTTGCTGCGAGCTTTAAAAGCTTCCAGAATCCCTCAGTCCTCCTCTGCTATCTAGTTCCCATTCTCAAATGTCTCTCATATCTTTTTGAAAGAAAGGGAAGGGGGGGGGGGTAAGCTCTTCTTTGAGAGACTGTTAGGTTGTAGATCGATGCTTAGCAACAACATTGCAATGCCTTAAATAGCCGCAAGCCCCTTTCTGAACCCTTTGATCTGATCATCAGAGCAGATTTATTTTGTCTCAGTATATTGTCTACTTGTCCAGATATATCTGAAAACAAAAAGGAGTTGTGTTTACACTTTTCTTTTCTTTTTTTTGGAGGGGTTGAGTGCTTTGGAGTTGTGGATGTGGAAGGAGTGGATGGTCAAAGGAGAAGAGGTATAATTAAACTGTACTTTTGATGAGTCTCCAAGAGATGGAGACAACAGAATTTGGCCATAGTAAAAACGCGAGACTGCTTGTCACTCATGCGCCTGATTCTGTCTGGAAAACAAACAAGAGTTGTTATGTGTCGATGTGCTTTTTACTTCAAGTCCTGGATTTTGTGTTGCTGTAAATTAGTGTTTTACTCATAATGGCAGCTGCTATCAAAATGAGGCATATTTTATCAAGTGTTTTTTATTTAATTTGCAGAAAATAAAAGTTGAGAAATTTGTTTGACCAAAGCCATTCATTTGGGATCAAACTGTAAACTTTGAATAATCGCATTAGGAAAAGTGCTTATGAGTCAGCTTGTTGAGCCTCATTGACATTGGCTTTAAAAGCAATGTTTCTGAGCAATAGTGCAATCCATTTACATCAGAAATAGTGATTTTTAGGTTTTGCAGCAGATGATAACACTTGTTGTTGAGGGTCAATCTGTCTGTGCGTCCTTCTGCCCATGAGACTACACAAACAAGTGCACAAGAGCAAGGAACTGGAAGCTTCTGGAATGGCATGGAGCCCGGGCTCCACCAAAAAGCTGCTCCCAAGATCCTTCCTCTGTGTTATGAAGTTGTGCTTGGTCCAAGGTCTGGGGCTGTAAACTCACATTCTCTGTTAGGTCCTTCCTACTATATGGACTGACACTAATAGTCCTGTATGTCCTAAAAAGCCTGTCTCCTGAACCTCACATGAATTTCTTAAATTTCTGTACACAACGAATGATGAAGAGGAAAGGGGTGAGATCAACAGAGAAAATGGGTTACATGCTATTGTGGCAGACTAGTTGTGCACTTTGTAATTTATCTCCAGAATGTTGAATATGTAGATAGATAGATATTTGTGTGTATGTGTATAGATGTATATAGATGTAGATATATATACACATATACATACAAACATGCTGGAGCTGTGAAGTGGAGTTAATTTGTTTGTGTTTAGAAAAAATTTCCCCCTAAAGGAGAGGGTAGCATAGAGCACAGGCTTGCTTTCTGGAAGGTATTCTGAACTGAACTGTTTTAAACAAGATAGAGGTAAACTAAACATAGGGTTGCAATGGGGATGGTAGATGTATTCTGGGTGGCTTGGAAGACAGAGTGTAGTATATTGTTATATAAATTGCATTTTAAATTTTTCATCAGTAAATCATTTTGTGTTACTTGCATAAAAATAGTTGTACGTTTTATAAAGAAATATGTATATACTATATATCAAGGATATGCATTCATTTGAAATCACATTTCCCATGTTGTTTCATGTTGCTTTCAATCCGAAAAACGAAAAGAGACAATTTGGGTGTTTTTCTCATGTCATCGATGGTGTGTCCTATTGCTCAATAACGTGCCCTACTGTATTTATCAGTAGGTGCACTATTGATCAATAATGTAGATTATTGCATAATAGACACACTTTGAGCAACAGCATTCACTATTAAGCAATAGATGCACTATTTGATCAATAGGGGCACAGTTGTGGAATTGTGTGTACTACTTTGCAGTATTACACATTCCTGACAGTATTGCCCCAGATGAAAAAAAGGGGGGGGGGGGACAGAATAAAATTAAAAATCCTGTAAACTGGTTTTTCTCAAGCCAATCCTGGCATATCCCCTAGATGCTTTCCCTGTAGGGTTTCTTTAAATTCACCAGAGACGTCTCCAGCCTTTCTCCAATCAACTTTCCCTCCAAAATTCAAATTTCCTCTCCATCCCACCAATCCAGTTTGAGGATTGTTATATAGAGAACAGACATCCATTGCTCATCCACTTTGTCCTGAAGAAAGCCACAGTATGGTGCCTGAAACGTCTGTTCCAGTTACGAAGGCTCAGCATAACCCGGAAAACTGTGGAGTTTGTGTCCCATTATTTCTTAATGTGGCAGATAATACAGAACAGTCTTGAAGGACTAGAAAAAGGGACTGCTACTTCTGGAGAGAGATCTGCAAGTGTGACTATATACTTCTGGGAACTTTCTGAAAGGACTTCTTTGTATTAAAGCTAATTAATCTGTGAACCCAGTGTTTTTTGTTAAATCAGTCAGGGCCTAGTAGCAGCAGTTTACGTTTAAATTAAAAACACAGAAGAGAACTTTCTGGTTACATTTCATACCCAGCAGAGATCTTGTAGTTTAAATTTAATGGTCACTCAGGGCCTAGTACCAGCAAAGTACTTTTAGTTTAAATTTAAAACACAGAAGAGAGCTTTCTGGTTAAATTTGGAACCCAGCAGAGAGCTTGTAGTTTAAATTTAATAGTCCCTCTGGGCCTAGTATCAGCAAAGTACTTTTAGTTTAAATTTAAAACACAGAAGAGAGCTTTCTGGTTAAATTTGGAACACAGCAGAGAGCTTGTAGTTTAAATTTCATAATAAGTCAGAGCCTAGCAGCAGCAAAGAGCTGTAATTTAAATCAAATCAGAATATAACTTAGCATAAAAGGTAAAACAGGGTCAGTATTCTTTGAGCAACAAATAAAGTCTTCTAGAGACCTTTACAAAGAGGCCTTCTACCTAGGGGGCAAGAGACCTGTGAAACCTTTTCAATAGGTGTTAACACCAGGTGGCAGGTCAAAAGGCCATTTTGAAAGACTCCTTCTATCCAAGCAAGGACTGTTAATCACCCACGAAGTTGGTCACAGCTTACCTCAGCAACATAGGACAGGGTACTGTGTAGCAGCCCTCTTTTAATAAGTGTTATTTCCCTCCCTCCCTCCCCAACACCCACCCCTGGGATAATCGTAGCTTTATAGGTACTTACACATCTTAAAGGAAAGGAGGTGCTCTCAGGTGAAGCTCGTTATCCAAATCAGTCATACACTAAGGACCTGAGATCAAGCTTCAGGTGAAAAAGGTATATTAAACATATTAGGTACAGTTTTATTAGTATAAATATCCATAGCAACCCTTAGTAAGTAAAGAACTTAAAAATCTAAACACAAGCTTAAAACTAAGATGCAGACAGCAGTCCAGCAGTGAGATGGGGGCTTTCCAGTCTTTTGCATTGAGTGTCACATGTATGATTTTCTCCCAGTTGGTGAGAGGTCTTACGTGTGCACTAGGTGCAAGGAGTTCTTTGCTCTCAAGGAACGAGTCCGTTCTCTAGAGGCTAGAGTAGCAGACTTGGAAGACATAAGAAAGACAAAGAGGTACGTAGACGAGACCTACAGGGATACAGTCCTCAAGTGCCACCTCCAGTCTGACAGCATCCCTGTTGCCATGGAGGAGAGAGGTCACGTGACAGGAGAGAATCACCCTGGTGTGGCAGGAAGTGATCCTGTAACTAGGACCTGTCCTCCAGGTGATGTAAAACCCTCTTGCACCGAAGAGGTTTCTCCAGGGCCATGTGCCTATAAGGGAAGGGTTAGGACAGCCGTTATAGTTGGTGATTCAATCATTAGGCATGTAGATAGCTGGGTGGCTGGTGGACGTGAGGATCACCTGGTAACATGCCTGCCTGGTGCAAAGGTAGCGGACCTCACGCGCCACCTAGATAAGGTCTTAGATAGTGCTGGGGAGGAGTCTGCTGTCTTGGTACATGTCGGTACCAATGACATAGGAAAACGTGGTAGGGAGGTTCTGGAGGCTAAATTTAGGCTTTTAGGTAGGAAGCTGAAATCCAGAACTTCCAGGGTAGCGTTCTCCAAAATGCTTCCCGTTCCACGCACAGGACCCAAAAGACAGGCAGAGCTCCGGAGTCTCAATGCGTAGATGAGACAGTGGTACAGAGATGAGGGTTTTGGATTTGTTAGGAACTGGGGAACATTCTGGGGAAAGGAGGGGCTCTTCCGAAGGGATGAGTTTCACCTTAACTGGGATGGAACCAGGCTGCTGGCATTGACCTTTAAAAAGGAGATAGAGCAGCTTTTAAACTAGATAATAGGGGAAAGCCGACAGTCGCCCAAGAGCACATGGATCGGAAGAATGTATCCTTGAAGGATACTACCAAAAGCAGAGAGGTTCCAAAAAAGAGTAAAATAGCCCAAATGCCCTTGAGTATGGAGCAGACAGAGCTTAAAGATCCGAAATTACCCATGTCTACCAATAGCCAGATTAATATGAATAAAATACAGTCTCTAAAATGTTTGTATGCAAATGCTAGAAGTCTAAAAAATAAGATGGGAGAGTTAGAATATATAGCACTAAATGAGAGGTTAGATATGATTGGAATATCAGAAACATGGTAGAAGGAGGACAACAAGTGGGACACTGTGATACCTGGGTACAAACTATATCATAATGATAGAGCTGATCAAATTGGTGGAGGGGTTGCTCTCTATGTTAGAGAGGGAATTGAGTCAGAAAGGATTAAAGTTTTGCAGGAAACAAAATTTGCTGTAGAATCTCTATGGATTGATATTCCATGTAAAAAGGGGAAGGCGATGGCAGTGGGGGTGTACTATTGACCGCCTGGCCAGAATGAACAAATGGATGATGAAATGCTCAAAGAAATCAAGGAAGTTAACAAAAGTTACAGCACAGTAATAATAATGGGTGATTTCAATTACCCCGGTATCGACTGGGGTCAGTGTCATAGCAGGACATGCTAGGGAGATAAAGTTCCTAGATGAAATAAATGACTGCTTCTTGGAGCAGCTGGTTCATGAACAGACCAGAGGGGAAGCTATATTAGACCTAGTCCTTAGTGGAACACCAGATCTAGTGCAAGAGATAAGGGTGTTGGGGCCACTTGGCAATAGTGATCATAGCATGATCGCCTTTGATTTAATTAGTGGAGGAAAGGAAATCCACAGTACTACCTTTTAACTTTCGAAAGGGAGACTATTACAAAAAGAGGAAAATAGTTAATAAAAAACCAAAAAGAGCAGTTGCAAAGGTTAAAGACTTACATCAAGCTTGGGTATTGTTGAAAAATACTATCTTGGAAGCCCAGACCAGCTGTATTCCACGCTTTAAGAAAAGTGGAAGGGAGTCCAAAAAACTGCCAGCATGGTTTAAAGGTGAGGTCAGAGAGGCTGCTGTTGCCAAAAAAACATCTTTCAGGAAATGGAAAAAAAAGCCAAACGATGAAACCTGGAAATAGCACAAGCACTGGCAAGCCAAATACAAGGCAATGATAAGGCAGGCAAAGGGAGAATTTGAGAAGAAGCTTGCTGCGGAAGCAAAAACGCGAAATAAAGACTTTTTCAAGTACATTCATAGCAAAAAAACTGTGAGAGAGTCAGTTGGTCCATTAGATGATAGAGGGGTTAAAGGGGCACTAAGAGGTGACAAGGCGATAGTGGAGAGACTGAATGAATTCTTTGCTTTGGTTTTACTGAGGAAGATGTAGGGATGTTACACATGACTGAAGTGGTATTTAAAGGTGTGGAAGAATTGAAGGAAATATCGATACATCGGGAAGATGTATTACAACTATTAGATAAACTGAAGAGTAGCAAATCACCTGGGCCAGATGGTATACATTCAAGGGTGTTGAAATAACTGAAATATGAGATTGCAGACCTGCTATTAGTAATCTGTGAATTTTCATTAAAATCATCTGTAATACCTGAAGATTGGAGGATCGCCAATGTAATGCCAATTTTTAAAAAGGGTTCCAGGGGTGATCCGGGAAACTACAGACCGGTGAGCCTGACGTCAGTACCAGGAAAAATGGTAGAAACCATCATAAAGAATAAAATTACTCAGCATGTAGATAGTCTTACTAATCTGTTATGTTTTTTTGAAGGTGTGAATAAATAGGTGGACAAAGGTGAGTCGGTTGATATAGTGTGTCTGGACTTTCAGAAAGCCTTTGACAAGGTCCCTCATCAGAGACTTTTCGCAAAACTAAAGAGTCATGGGATAGGAAGCAGTGTACTATTGTGGATCAGGAACTGGTTAAAAGATAGAAAGCAGAGGGTAGGGCTAAATGGCCAATTTTCCCAATGGAGGAAGGTGAATAGTGGTGTACCCCAGGGATCTGTACTGGTTCCGCTGCTTTTTGACATATTCATAAATGACCTGGAAAAGGGAATAACAAGTGAGGTTATCAAATTTGCAGATGACACAAAACTATTTAAAATTGTTAAAACCCAAGAGGATTGTGGAAAATTGCAAGAGGATCTTGATAAATTGGAAGACTGGGCATCAAAATGGCAGATGAAATTTAATGTGGACAAGTGCAAAGTTATGCACCTAGTGAAGAACAACCCAAACTATGGTTACACGATGCAAGGTTCCACATTAGGAACCACCATCCAGGAAAAAGATTAAGGCGTCATTGTGGATAACATGTTAAAACCCTCGGCCCAGTGTGCAGCGGCAGCCAAGAGAGCAAATCGAATGCTAGGTATCATAAGGAAAGGAATGGAAAATAAAACAAAAGATATTATAATGCCTCTATATTGTTGCATGGTGAGACCACACCTTGAATATTGTGTGCAGTTCTGGTCGCCGTATCTTAAAAAGGATATAGCGTTATTAGAAAAGGTTCAGAGAAGAGCCACCAAAATGGTAAAGGGGATGGAAGGATACTCCTATGAAGAAAGGCTAAAAAGGTTAGGGCTCTTTAACCTGGAAATGAGACGGCTGAGGGGAGATATGATAGAAGTCTATAAATTAATGAACGGAGTGAAACCGGTAAACGTAGATCAATTATTTACGTTATCAGAATATAGAAAGGCTAGGGGACATGCAGTGAAGCAAAAGGGTAAACTATTTAAGATAATAAAAGAAAATATTTTTTCACTCAACGTGTAATCAAACTCTGGAATTGGTTACCGGAGGATGTAGTAAAGGCTGTTAGTGTAGCTGGATTTAAAAAAGGTTTGGATAAGTTCCTGGAGGAAAGGTCCATAAACCATTATTAAGAAGGGACCCAGGATATCAATGCTTGACCCACTACAAGCATTGTGGAACCTGTGTCTTTTGGGGAAACTGCCAGGTACGTATGACCTAGATTGGCCACTGTTGGTAACAGGATACTGGGTTTGATGGACCTTGGTCTGACCCAGTATGGCATATCTTATGTTCTTAGCTAATGGCAAACAGGGCTGGCCCCAAAACCAGCCAGACTAGGCGTATACCTAGGATGACAAAGGTAAGGTGGTGGCACTTCCTTGACCCTGCAATAGTTCAGCATTTTTCCTTTCTCATCCCCTCCCCTCCGTCGTTATGTCAAGGATTACCCCCCCCCCCCCCATTGCCATTATCATCATAACTTGGTTCTTCTGCCGAGCTGTGGGTGCAAGTTAATTTTGTGTGGCGGCAGGTCTTAGAGCATTAATGTATGCTTTCGGCTGGTCTCGTCCTGCCTTCTATGACAGGAAGTTTGCACCAGAGAAAACAGGATGAAGCTGGCCTAGAGTGTACATAAATGCACTTAGGCCTGCTGTCACACACAGTTAACTTGCAGATGCTGCTCAGATCAGAGCAGTTTAAAATGCTGACTGAGAAGACCTGGAAACCAGCAGCTGCAGCAGTGATAGCCCATTCACAAAGATCACCATACTGAGATAGTATGTAATTTAGTAGTTGCACTTTTTAGCTTTGCAAGTATAGACATTGGCATGAATCAGGCCACAAATAGCAGAAACTACTGAGAGAAAATCTGGCTCAATGGTTTCTGCAAAAAAGTGTGTAATTGCGGCTTGGGAGGAGAACCGAGGAAGAGTGGCAATGGCAACAGAGGAACTGGAAGGGGAGGGGGATGCTGGACATGGCGAGGGGGGGAAGGGATAGGGAAGGAGAAATGCTGGACTACAGGGGTGGTGTGGGAGGAGAAGAGAGATGCTGAACACATGGGGAGGGAAAGAAAAAGGGAGATGTAAGACAAAGGGGGGAGGGTAGGCCAGGTAAGGGAAGATACTGCACTATGGGGGACCATGACTGAAGATTTACCTAGGGCGTCAAAAACCCTTGGAACAGATCTGATACCAAATCCGAGGCATATCAAGGGCAGGGCTCTGGGTGCCGACTGGGAGGGTGGTGCATCCCTGCTGGGCCCACATGGCCGAGCCAGCATGGCAAAGCTGTGGGTGGCTTGCCACGCTGTCTCTGCTCCCAACCAGAGGCTTGCGAATCGTGAGACTTCAGCCCAGGTGAGAAGAGCCGCCGGGCCTAGAGTGGACAAGCCACTCACACCTTTAAGGTAAATTTGCTGTGCTGGATCAGAGGTAGACCTAGTGGAGGGAGGGGGGGGGTACACACTGATTGCCACCACAAGGAGGGGTACCTGCCTTGGTTGGAACACCACTGTATCAAATCAAGAGGTGTAGCTGCATTGCTTGCTATCTGCTGTGCAGTTAACACATAGTAGTGACTTTTTTCTTGTGTTAGCTGGGCGGCAGCAACCCAGCACTGCTGGGAATACACCTAGCAGTTAATGTAGAATCTGTTCAGTTAAAGTATGTTCATTTTGGCAATTTCTGTACAGTAACTACAAAATCTTATGGTATTTAAATAAACGGAGGCCTGTATGATTTGATAGACTCATTTGCATAAATGTTATGTCCCTAAATTAGGATAAATTTTCAACTGAAAAGTTAGGCTCCTAAGTGTGGTTGAAAATAGGGCACACCTTTAGGAGCCCAGCCTTTTTTGAATATCGGGCTCAGAGTGTATCAATATAAAAATATGATAGAAAATGCATAAGGGGATGATTTTTATAAGATAGCTATGTAAGAAATCCAAAACATATCTAGTTAGAACTTATTTTTGAGGGTGACATAGGCACCTTAGCAGCTTTAGAATAGTCTCCCAGATCCATCCCACTAGTGCTCAAGTGCCAACACACATATTTACACCTGCTTTGAGAAAGGTGCGACCGCGTGCTTGTACTCTGCTTATATACTTGCATATTTTATAGCAATAACTGTGGGGTAAGGGAGGGTGTGTACCAAATGCTGAATATGGTACACACCCTCCCTTACCCCACAGTTTGCAAGGGAGGCAAACAGTAGGTTTATTATTATTACCTGATCCTTTCTCTGTCCCTCAGTGCCTATACCGGGGCTGCTTCAACCCTTTGTGGGGTCCTGAGCAGATGTTTCCGGGCCACTCCTCTTCTCACCACCCCTGCTGCCCCTCTCCAGGATGTGCAGTGGCGGCAATACATTTAAAAAGGCATCACGGTGCTGTTCACGCTTCTGCCACCCTTCGACTCCACTTCCTGTTAAAGTAGAATCAGAGGGGGGGGGGGGTTGGAAGTGCGAATAGCACTGTGGCGCTGGAACAGAAGGTAACTCTGGAGCTGAGGGGCCTTTTTAAATGTATTGCTGCCGTTGTCTTCCCAGACAGGGACAGCAGCAGCGACAATGGGCATGTGGGCAGGAGCAGGGCTGCATTTACTTATGGGCAGCAGGGCAGCTGGACCCCTGTTGTACAGGGGCCTGGGGCAGCCGCCCCTTTTACCCATAGATAAAAGTGGCACTGGCCCATGCCATAATCTTCCTTTCCTATGACTCCCTAGCACACCCATCCAATCACCTCCTCACCCTGCCATATTCACAATTTCAAATAAAAACCTATACCTAATAGAGCCATCCTTGCTGCCCTCCCCTGCCACCCTTCTCTCCACAGATATGGGTTAACCCAGAGGAAGAGAGGGAGCCTCTTTTGCTCATCATCTTGTTACCTTCTGCAACATTAGTTCTAATTGTTGAAACATTAAAAAAAAAATTTGATGGCAGCACATAAATAACCCAGAGCCTAATTATTAAGTACTGTGAAAGCAGTGTGACCGGTAATTGGCAGAGCCATGGGGGCATCCTCTCATGTACCCCAATTATCTCATTTCAACAAAACAACTTTCACGGTCTAGAGATGCCCCGAGAAATACCGCTGCCTACTTCACTTCTGGTGAAGGAATAAATCCGATCTTGTGTGTTTGCCTTTTTTAGCTTGTACTCTTAACGACAACATTCTGAGCACTTGTTAATAAGCTGCAGTGTGCAGTGACAAGCCCGATTCCAGCATCCAGCACACTTGGATGTGCCAAGTGAAGAGAATGCTAGTTTTAATCTGCTGTTACAAAAATACTTTATTTGCATCTTAAATAGATTACGCTACAGCACCCCCTTCTGCTTACTAAGCTGTGTGGCAAGAAGTAATTGTATAACCTCAGCTTCCTTTGATTTCCACATGACGGCATGAAGAGTACTTGAAAGCACTTGTTAACCTTTCAGTGCAATCTTTCTCATGTTAAAAGCAGAGAGTCATGTAACTTAATAATAGTTAATAAACCAATGCTAGCCTTCAGTCTTTGGGGTCAAGGTTGTATCTTAATGTAGATTAACCTAATGTGTTAGATGAAAAGCATCATTTATTCAGGAAACTAGAGTGGCAGGACACCAGACACTGGGAGCCTGCTTAACCTACTGTTACTGCAAATTGCTAGGCCTCAATCTGTGAATAATGATTCTATCATAATTCTTGCCTTTTGACCCCCTTGATTCCTTTACTTACTTACTTGTTTTGCTTAGTCCCTGGGTGCACTCTTCCTCCTCTTCATGCCAACATTTGAATAAAGGGCACAAAATGTACAAGAAATAATATCACCATTTCTGCATCCAAAAGAGCAGGGAAAGCAGTATTTTTCTGAAGCGCACCAGGCCAATCAAAGCAAATGCATATTATTTTGGGCTAATAAAAAAATCAGTAACATTTAGGCGGACATTGAAGCCGGCTCTACTTATCCAAGTAAAAGTAAGCTTGAGATTTGAAGATCTAATTCTGAATTGGAGCTGGGATATGAGAGGTTTGCCCATCATAGTGTTTCTGCCACCACATGGGGGTTATTTTAGATACCTTATTCATGATTTACATATGTAAATACTGGCACTTACAGGTGTAAATGGAATCCATGTGTAAATGGCGATTTTTGGAGAGCTGAATTTACCAGTGGATGTCCTTACTATGCATATGGTTGCAAGGGGGAGTGTTGGGGTGTGGTTAGATGTGGCCAGGTTAGGTCAAAAATCTGCATGTGTATTCCTCATTTCGGATGGGGAATAACATATATGATCAAAAATATCCACATCGGAATTTACACCTGCTCCCTGGCACGTTTGGGGTTTTTAAAAAGTGCTTGATATCCTCCTTATTCCCTCATTGTTTATGTTCCCCTCCAGAATGAAATTAGAAAAAGATAGTGCCATCTGTAGTTAACTGTTGGCATTTGCATGCTAGACTAAGCTACAACATACTGACATCTAGGTGTAAGTGCTGTGTTTTTCCCCTTGTTTTTTCCCCACTTGTAGGCTTGCAAAACAGACCTTCCTATTGTATGTGGATGCATACCCATGTGCAATGCCCTTTCTAAAGTACCACCGGAATTGTAAACCTCGCAACCTTGATTTCTTGGCGCTGATCGACACATTTTTCTAAAATGTGCGTTTATATGTACAGCGTCTGAAGATGAAGCACAAGTTTCAGAATGAGTACTGTACAGGGGAATTGCATCAGCATGCTACATTTATGCCTGTTTCGAGTCACACATAACTACCAGCTAAATTCTCATTTGGACCAGGGCTTTGGAGAAGAGCTTGAGAGAGGAATTCTGTTCACCTCTCTGGGGTTAACAGTCACCTTGAAATGAGTTTTGGGGCTCAGCTCTTTGACTGGCTCCCCTTGCTGGTGCAATTTTGCAAAAATCTGTCACTTACAGCTAAAAAGCCCAAATAAATACCACTCTTTCTGTATGCTTTCTTTTGTAAAATGGATTCTTCAAACATACCTTCTACCAAAATACATGCATTTTTTTCATGGCCCTAAATGTGTTTTATATGAGCATTGTTGTGTCAGACATCTATGCCCAAGCTTGAATTCTGCTCTGGCCTTTGGCTAGATTCTCAAGTTGACTTGACCTTGATTCTAGACCAGGAGTTCTCAACCCAGTCCTATGGACATATCTAACCAATCAGATTTTCAAGATAATGGCAATGAATATGCATGAGAGAGCTTTGCATGCACTGCCTCTATAGTATGCAGTGCTCTCTCATGCATATTCATTGTGGTTATCCTGAAAACCTGACTGGTTAGGTGTGTCCTGAGGACTGGGTTGAGAACTGCTCTATATTTTTCCCTGTGACGGGCATTTTTTATTTTAGCTCACGTGATGCTTGAGTTAGTCTGTAGTACAGTTGAGACTGCTTCCATTTTTGGGGAGCTAATATTTTAAAAGTCATCATAGGCTTGAAGGCTTGTATCCGTGTACTTTCCACCAGTTTTAAAACAGAAAATAAACCTATAATTTGTCTTTGAAAATGATCTCACCGAAATGACCCATAAAAGGAAGAAAAACAAAAGGGCACCCCCACAAAGGTCGCAAACAGAAAAAAACAGCATGGGTAATGCAATTTCCCACAGTAGTATTACCCCTGTTGTTTTTCTCCATACACAGTTATACCAACTAAAAGTTTTTTATTGGGAGGGAAGGATGGAGGGAGGGAATTTGTGTGCATAGATTTGAAAATTGAATAGTATGTATGGAAGTGCAAATACCTTCCCAGGGGTTGGGTTAGAATGGAATCTTTTCGCTGCAGGTAAAGCAATATGTGCAATTCTGTTATACACATACTTTTACCCAGTGCATTTTTCCTAGGAAAAAAGGTGTTGGTACTCATATGTAAGGCTCTTTCACTAGTACATAAAGACCATGGGTAAAATTTTAAAGGGCAATAAAAAAGGTGCCTGTAGTCTCTACCACTGTGTACACCTTCAAAAAAGCCACACTTTTTCCCACATTATACAAAAGGCCTTTTCTTTGGGTAAAGCACTGTTTGGAAATGATCCTCCCTATGCTAGCAAATTCAGATTTATCAAGCTTACCAAGAAGAAGATAAGCACTAAACCTTTCCATGCTATAAGCAGTTATCCCAACCAGTATGTGACTTCGGACCATAGTCTCACAGCATTCAGGATGGCAGGCAAGGTTCCCAATAGATTCATAGCTCTACAAGCTGGCAAAGAAAATCATACTTTGAGTTGAATTGAATTCTGGCGAACCAATTCATACAAAATTTGAATCTACATAAATCTCAGAGAGGGAGGCGTCGTGTCACACCCAGGTATTTAATAGTTGAGGTAAGAGGGATGTGGCTGTCAAGTAGAACTGGAGCTATTGAGGGACAGGGGGCGCCAAAGGTAAACCATATATCTGCTGATTTAGTAGGGTTGAGGTGTAGATAGCTAAGAGGACAGCCACATGGAGATCTGTGCAAGGCAGTGATTCAAGGGAGCAAGATCAGGGGAAAGATGATTAGTAATTATAATAATAATAAGGACGAAAAAAGACCTCATTAAAATGAAAAGCTCACAACCACTGGCTCAACTTACTCATACTGTGGGTGCTCAATAGATTACATCAATGGTCAAAAACCTCCAAACCCATTCTATTGTGAAGACAGAAATGTATCTCTATCTTATTAACATCTCTTATATACTGTAATCTCCTTACTTTTTAAATATTTTATTGTTTTATTAATTTTTAACTACTTTAATACAGGTTGGGAACACACTTTTTAGTCCTTATATACTTGTCTTTATATGCTGATGGAGTGGAGGAGTAGCTTAGAGGTATGAGCAACTGCCTAGTATGCAGAAGGGTTTGATTCCCACTTGCACTCCTTGTGACCTTGGGCAAGTCACTTTACTCTCCGTTGCCTTGGAAGAAAAGGCCTGGCAATGTACTTAGGGTAATACATTGCCAAGAAAACCCAGAGGCAGCTGGGTTGTCAGGAATCAGCACTGACTTAACAGCACTAAAAAAAATAGAATATGCTGGTGAATCTTTCTTTTTCTCTGAAAGTCTTGTCTACATAAGAACAAATCAGTATCAAACTCAGCTTATCAATGCTCATCCCACTGATTCATGCTCTCTTCCTCTTGTTTTCAAAAGCTACTTTTGGGAACAAGAGGATGAGAACATGAATCAAAGAGATGAACGTTGATAAGCTAAGGGTGATATTGGTTTGCTCTTATGTAGACATGACTTTCAGAGAAAAAGAAAGATTCATCATCATATACAGATGAGTATGTAAGGGCTAAAAAGTGTGAGCCCGATATTCATCGGTGCTGGCTATGTGCCTCTAAAGTGTATAGCCATCGCTGTTGAACCTTAACCCCGGATATTCAATGGCAGGGCCATTTTTGGCCACCAGTATTGAATATCCTGGTCTGCTGCAATGCGCCGCACGGAAGCTAACTGGGCAGCAGCAACATTGAGTGCTGCCCTGTTAGCTCCCACAGATAAAGATAGACCAGCTTTTCCGATGCATATCTTTATCCGCAGTTCACTAACCGGTCAGCAGTTCAATATCGCTACTGCCCACTTACAACATTGCCGCCTCCGCTCTGCCCCGGAACACCCACAACTCGTGCCGATTCTATGTGGTTAGCATCAGGTCATGTAGCGGCATAACCGGCGGCTATTCAGTGGCACTAACCATGGGTGTGATACGCGACTCCTCCCTCTTTTTCCACCACCATATCACTTCACTCATGCGTCGCTCATTAACGGAGGCAAGCGGACTCGGTGCTTCGGGCCCTTCATCAGCAACTCCCCCCCCCCAATCCCACAAAACACACCACACCAATGTTCGTGGAACATAACTGGTTGCAGCTTTATTCACCATTAACCATTTAACAATATACCAATGTCATAAACCTTAACAAACCTCCTATCATAGCAGTGCCGCACCAGCCATACCTTAGCCAAGTGCCTTCCCACCGCTACAGCCATAAACTTGCCCCAGCAAGTCTCCTAACCCCTTTCCCCGACTTTGCCATGCCTTAGCAAAAGTCGGCAAGGGTTTGTCCGGGTCAGGGGCACCCCACCCCTGCCCAAGTGTATCATGAGACTCCGGACCCCGGAAACCTCCGGGATCCTGCCACCCCCAGCTGCAACACCCCGCTTAACCACCCTGGGAGGGCGGGAGGGAAGCCGGCACCCCTCAGGCCTCTGCCGTCGTGACTGACCACGCGGAGGCCTCCGGCAAACTCCTCACCCCCACCCCACGCTGCAAAGTAGCACCCCATTGGCTCCCACGCGACTGCATTCGCCGGGAGCCAATGGGTTCGAAATTGCCCACCCACGCGCCCCCAGCCTCGGCTGCGCGCAGGGTCCCCGCACCGGGCCGCGCACCCGTTTACGGTCGGCCGCCGGGACCCTGCCCACGGCTTCGCTATTAACCGAGGCAAGCGGACCCGGTGCTTCGGGCCCTTCATCAGCAACTTCCCGCCCCCATCCCACAAAACACACCACACCAATGTTCGTGGAACATAACTGGTCGCAGCTTTATTAACCATTTAACAATATACCAATGTCATAAACCTTAACAAACCTCCTATCATAGCAGTGCCGCACCAGCCATACCTTAGCAAAGTGCCTTCCCACCACTATGGCCATAAACTTGCCCCGGCAAGTCTCCTAACTCCTTTCCCCGACTTCGCCATGCCTTAGCAAAAGTCGGCAAGGGTTTGTCTGGGTCAGGGGCACCCCACCCCCGCCCAAGTGTACCATGAGGCTCCGGATCCCGTAAACCTCCGGGATCCCGCCACCGGCACAGGCGACCACCTTATCCCTGTGCCGCCCCCCAAGCTCAAAGCTGCGACCAGCGTAAATCATGCAAAATAACATACTCCACAGCCTCCTGCCAATCGTTAAGAAGCAGGTCCATGCCGACTGGAGACAAGTGTACCCCATCTCCTCTATAAAGCCCCGCACAACCAACCTCCACCCAGGAATGCATTATTTGATAACCCCCCCTTTCACACACCCAGTGACCGATCTGATGGTTAATCTTGGTCAAATCCCTAGACCAACGCCGCTGGTCCCAACATGCAGGCCTTGGGATAATGTCCGACCATAGCAGAATCACCCCCGGAAAAGTCCACAGAACCACCACCAGGTCCTCTTGCGCCGCTCTTATCAGATGCCTGCAGGTCCAGGAGCCCAGGTCATTGCCCCCCAAATGCACAATCAGCACAGCTGGATGTGGCGACGTCCTCCCGTGGTGCCGTAGCAAAGGTAGCAACTCCATCCAGTGAAGTTCCCGCACACCCAGCCATGATACGGACACCACTGCAGGATCCAACCCCAAATTATGGCCCGCTGCCCCGCCCAGTGGACAAAAGAATGGCCAATCACCCAACAGCCACGGGGCTCCAAACCCCCATCTGCAAAATAAATGAAGAGTTAGCAGCCCCCACCCCATAAACCCCCTCTCAGCCCCTTATAGCCGCACATAACCCTGAAAAGCCTTGGAACGCCACCTGCCAATGCTCTGAATAACCCAGTCAGGCAAACCGGCCCCCGCCGAACTAGTAGCCGCACCGATGTGAAAGGAGTAGGGTCTTCGCCTAAAGCCCGCAGCGCCATCCTCAGCACCACTGTTACTTGAAAACGGATCAACACGCGCGCATTCTAATGCAGAAAAAGACCCCCAGCATCACTGGGCCACACCCTCAGATACTGCCTCACCGCCCCCACCGGGCACGTAATGAGGCCCACACTCTCTCTCAAAACCACCCACAACCCCTTACCCCACTGATCCGTCTTGGATCTCTCTAAGAGGATCCTGAACTGCCCCCCCTCCAAACGCACATGGTGCCGCTGCAAACCCCCCCCCCCCTCCGGCCTACCAGAATTCGCTACCAGCTCCCCCACCCTAAAAGCACCAAAAAAGGCGAGACAGAAAACTGCCCGGAATAAGTCCTCCTCATAGCGGGACGCCGCTACCCCCGGTAACACCGCCTAGAGTCCCATGAGTAATTTGTGTGTGATTGGTCTCCATGGGTCCGGCGGCAACGGCTGTGCATGTTCCCACCCCCGAAGGAGCCTACGTGCCAACCATCCCCTGGAAGGCGCGCCCCAACCCGCCGCAGTCGCGAAAAAATTGAACCCTGCCAAATGCGAACGCACTGCCAATCTAGACAACCCTAGCTAGATTACGGGATGCAGGTCTCCGGGGTACTGTTTACCACTGGTTCTATTCTTACTTACACTCCCGGTCTTTTGCAGTCACTTCCTCCTCTATCACTACTGATGCCTTTCCTCTTTCTTGCGGCGTCCCTCAGGGCTCTATATTGGCTCCTCTTTTATTTAATCTGTTTCTGACCCCTCTTGCCCTTTTGATACAGCAATCTGGTATTTCGGGTTACTACTATGCAGATGATATCTTTCTTCTACACCACACATCCTCTTCCCAACCTGATATTGCTCCTCTTAATGCCTGTCTTTCTATGGTCTCTCCCTGGCTCTCTACAAATTGTCTTGTGTTGAATATCTCTAAAACCACGGCTATATGGTTTCCCCACAGCTCTGCTGCTCCATCACTTGCTCCATCTTTTTCGGGTACCTCAATATCTCTAGTCTCTAAGCTTCGGTATTTAGGTGTCTTTCTTGATAGTAATCTTTCGTTTCATGATCACATTTCCCAGGTGTCTCAATGCTCTTTCCATTGCCTTAGGCGAATCCGTGCCATCAGACCATTTCTCTCTCCTCAGGCTCTTTCCACCCTCTTACTTTCTTTAGTTATCACTAGGTTAGATTTTTGCAATCCTGTTTATGCTGGCATTCCCCAATACCAGCGCCACCGATTACAACTCATGCAGAATACTGCAGCTCGGATGATCCTCCATGCCTCTCCCCGTGACCATATCACTCCCATTCTTCAGCATCTTCACTGGTTGCCAATAAACTTTCGAATTCAGTTTAAGATCCTCACTCTTGCCCATCGGGCTATTTATCTGCACACACTTCAGTATTTATCCAATCTATTAACCTTTCACACTCCCACCCGCAGTCTTCGTTCAGTTCATATTAATCGCTTGCACCTCCCTTCTCCCTCTCAAGCTCACCTTCACTCTACCCGGCAATCAGCCTTTTTTTACATTGGTCCTGCTCTCTGGAACTCCCTCCCCACTGACCTTTGTCTAATTCCTAATTTCCGCTCCCGTCTCAAAACACATTTTTTCTCCATTGCTTTTAATCTTTTCCAGTAACTTCTGCTTCTCCTATGATTTGCTCCTATTTGCAATCTATCTTCTCTATCCTGACTTTCTTTTTCTCCTATCCTTTTTTAAGAAAAAGAAGTATTTTTTAAAAGTATTGTTATTTTCCTTTTCTTTTTGATCATTTTATATATTTTATAGTTTTGTTGTAAACCGCCTCGATGTAATGGGGGGGGCAGTATATCAAGTGATTATAAACAATAAACAATAACCCGCGGCCTTTAGCCTCCACTATTTAACTGCCAAGGAGACCATCCAGCACCCTGCCCGCCTGCCAACCGTGCTCCACCAGAAACTCGGCCACCTTGTCACAGCCACGTTGGTAAGCCGACCAGGTCCCCGCCACCACCGAACTCCGCAGCAGGCTCAGCATCCCGCTAGGCCAATGCTCCACAATGCCTCTGGGACTCTGGATCCTTCCCTGTCCGCTTCCGGAGCCAGCGCTTGAAACCGCTCCCACTGGAAACGAGAGAGCATCAGCAATCTCATTAATACAGCTGGGGATATGCCGTGCCCGCACCGATATGTTTAACTGCAAACAAGCCAACACCACTGCCCACATTAACCCCGCCACCCACAAACATCTGGGCGAAAAGCGATTAACCACACTGACTACAGCCTCATTATCGCACCACCAAACAATCTGGTGATCCCGCAGCCTGTCCGGCCATAACTCCAGTACCACCAGCATCGGAAACAGTTCCACGAAGGTAACGTTGGCTGTCAGACCCGAAGAGTGCCAAGCCTGTGGCCACCTATCTGCACACAAGGCCCCACCGAATTACACCCCCAAACCTATTCCCCCCACTGCATCCGTATAAAGTTGCAACACATCGCTGGACAACTCCGCCCCCATCAGGACCGAGGTTCCATTGAAATCCTCCAAAAATCGACTTCAAACTCGCAAGTCCGCCCTCAACACCTCCGTGACCCTAATCCTATGGTGCGGCTTCCGCATCGCCGCCGTCAAAGCCGCCAATCTCCTTGAAAATACCCTGCCCATGGGTATCACCCTGCACGCAAAGTTCAAAGAGCCTACCAATGCCTGCATCTCACGCAAGATGATCTTGGAGGACAACAGTACGTTCGCCACCAACGCCCGCAAGCCGGCTACCTTCTCTGGCGGCAACCGCGCGACCATATCCATAGTGTCTAATTCCACTCCCAGAAACGTTATCCTCATCGTCGGGCCCTCCGTCTTTTCCACCACCAACGGCACACCCAGCTCATGCGAGAGCTCCCCAAAAGCCGTTAACAACCGCTGACACTCCGAGGTATTCGCCAGGCCCACGAACAGAAAATCATCTAAGTAATGCACCACATTCGCCGCGCCCCCTATCCACACCAGC
This sequence comes from Ichthyophis bannanicus, assembly GCA_033557465.1. NCBI lineage: Eukaryota > Metazoa > Chordata > Amphibia > Gymnophiona > Ichthyophiidae > Ichthyophis > Ichthyophis bannanicus. The sequence goes on along the minus strand of CM066034.1, from coordinate 678,283,832 downwards.
ACCCACTGCAGAAACGTACTGAACTTTTCAAAGTAAGCACAGGAAGTGGAACAGCCCATTTGCATGCATTTGTCGAAATAATAGTCCCTTTGAAAACGGAAGCCCAGCAAGCGAAAGGCAGAGGGATAAACCGGCAGTAAACGAAAGGCAGATTCGATATCCACCTTTGCCATCAACACCGCCCTCCCCGCAGTTCTCACCAACTCCGCCGCCCGATCAAATGACGCATAACGTACCATACACAGCTCCCATGGGATATGATCATTCACTGACGCACCCAGCGGGGAAGACAAATTATGAATGAGCCTGAACTTCCCTGACTCCTTTTTAGGTATGATCCCCAGTGGAGAAACTACCATGTCCGAGAAAGGCGGATCGGAGAATGGGCCCGCGATGTGCGACCCAACTTCAGCTCCGCCAACAGCTTGTCCCTTACCACAGCCGCAAAACGGCACACTGAAGGTGAATTTAGAACACTAGACAGCGCCACCACACCCGGAGCCGGAATAATAAACCCAAACTGAAAACCAAACCCCAACACCTCCCCGTCCCGCCTCCTCGGATACCGCTGTAGCCAACACTGCAGGGCGTCCAACCGTATCGGAGTCGACGCTCGACCACCCACCTCATTGAGGCTTGGGGGCGGACCCATGGGCACCACCTGCCCCTTTCTTAGTGCACCGCATGGCGGAATGCCCCCCGCTGTAAACGGAGCAGGCATGCTTAAATTTTCAGTCCGGAAATGGGCAGGTGGACCTATTAAATCTCCAACAAACGTCACTAGTCCCCCCGACCCATCCGTCTGCTGCAGCCCACCCCGCCATCCGAAAGGAATGACCTCCCCCCAGTGGACCGACCGCCCCGCCCCTCTCCCCGCACCCCCTCCCCCCCAAGGCCAGCCCTAGCGGACATCTGCGTCAGCCAGAGATTTTATGTCCTGCGTGCCCCAGGACAACGATCTGTTCTCCTGCATTTTGTCCCTAAACCTTTCATTGTAATTTAACCATGCCCAGCCATCATGCGTCTGAGATGCTTCCAGGATGGAATCCGCATACGCCAATAGCATACTGTACTGCTCGGGCGAGTAATGACTCCACACACTGGCTAGGCGCAGAAAGGACCGAGTCCAATTAACCACATTGCGCGCCACTTTCTTAATCCGGCCTGCTTTCTCATCCTCCTTCCTCTTCTTCCGGCTCTCTCCCGACCGTTTCCTACCGTCTAATAGCCAAAATATATCGATATACCGCCGCTTCCGAATTTTACGCCGCAGTTTCCTCGGCACCCTCTCCCACAGCTCCGGGAATGCAACTACCGAAGGGGCCCCCCCCATCCCCGGACTCCATCCCACCCCCCATCCCCCCCCTGCCGCAATACCTCCCCCCCAGATGAAGAAGACGAGGCACCCAAGGAGGAGGAAGAGGACAACTCCGAACTACGCCGGCGACGACAATAGTGATGCCGTTTCTTCCCCGAGCCACGCCCCGCTTTGCTACACGCTGCTGGATACGATGATCCCTCCCCCAGGTCCCCAGACAACTCACCTGCCACCTGATCCTCTGGCGCCGCGACAGCAGGAGACCCCTGCTCCACCTGTTCGCCATCCTCGCTGAGATGCACCGCCACCTCCTGGCTCACGCTGCTCACCTTCTCCGCAGAAGTCAGGCTCCACCGTCCGTCGTCACTCGCTGCTCCTGACTCCCCGAACCCTGCCCCCAGGAAGGGTGCGCCATCCCTCGCACCTGTGAAGACATGAGAGAAAAAACAGGGGGGGCAACTACCGGAGACCAAACCGGTGACCACGGCCCACCCCACTCCGCCCCCGAAGTCCCTTGCCCCCCTCCCCCAGGCTGCACCGCACACACAGCAAAAAAGCCGGCACCCCTCAGGCCTCCACCGTCGCAACTGACCATGCAGAGGCCTCCGGCAAACTCCTCCCCCCCGCGCCACGCTGCAAACTAGCACCCCATTGGCTCCCGCATGACTGCATTTGCCAGGAGCCAATGGGTTTGAAATTGCCCACCCACGCACCCCCAGCCTCAGCCGCGCGCAGGGTCCCCGCACCAGGCTGCTCGCCTGGTTACGGTCGGCCGCCGGGACCCTGCCCGCGGCCTCGCTATTATCACACTTCGTCAGCTGCGGGCAGTACGTTCCATTCTCCGTCTGTCCTCCCTGACAACACTTGTAGTATCTCTATTTCTGTCCCGCCTCAATTATTGTAATATTATTTTAGCCCAGTATCAGCTCCACTGCTTAAATTATTCTAAAACACAGCTGCCCGTCTCCTCACTCATTCCTCACACACTGATCACGTGACACCCCTCCTCATTCGTTCCATTTTTTACAGGTCTGTAAACCGTGTAAATGCCTGTGAATATCGGGCCCTCTGTTCCCACTTCGTATTAAAGTAGTTAAAAATTAATAAAACAAGAAAAAAATGTAAAAATATGGAGATTGAGCTCTTGATTTTATTAAGGTCTTTTTTCCACCTTATTATAATTATATATTTTATTCAATATTTATTGGCTAGTGCATATTTTTGAAGAAGACGTACAATTATTATTTTTTTTTGTTCTGGGTCATGCAAATTAATGAATGATATGTGGAAAAACAGACTGGCCAGGCAGTCCCTAAGGATGGGCTTGAGAACCTCTGATTTAAAACAAGGCAAACCCTATAATTGTGAGGAGGTGTGCATCTAATTTAAACAGTCTTGTTCATCCCTATATTTAACGATGGCACTACTCTGTGGGTTAAGAGATTTCACATTATGAACACAGACTAGTCTGTGAATGGCCTCACTAATCTTTATGCAAACCCTGTCTAATCTCCTACATATTTTGTTTCGCACTAAGGGCCTGATTCATCAAGGTATTTTCCCATAGGTACAAAAATAAGAAAAACAAAGTTTAAAACAATGTCTGATGGAGTATGAAGTTGTTATTGTATTTTCATAAAATACTGAAGTTTTCCTTAAATCTTAAAATATTCATTCATTCATTTCATTTTTATTACTAAGGAAAAAATCAAGATGTTTTTACCGTATGGAACTCAAGAGCATATTTAAAAAACCCCACAATGTTGATGGAGAAATACACATTGCTTAACTGAAACATTTCCATGTAAATTTCTGAAGTGGTGCATAAGATATTCCTTCACCCTTTTTCTCCACTTTATTCTTGATGTTTGACTTTAAAAGACAAGTACCATGTTGAAGATTTCATAAGCCCGCAGGGCAAAGAAGCAAATGTCCTGTTATTCATATACTCTAATTTACCTTAATATAAACCTCTTAGAAGTGGCCACTTCAGTGTTCTTGTGTTTGTGTAATCTTGGGGCATCTGTTTAAAAAAAGAAATAAACAAAAGCATTTCAGGCATACCTAATCTAGGCTGCTCTAAAGTGCTCAACTGAGAGATATTATTTAGAACAACTGAGGTTTCAATTGGTTTTTACCTAACTTTAGTTTCGGGAAGCCTCTTTATTATCTACTGCTTCCCTCACAAAGAAGCTGGATCCCTGAGTAAATTTAAAGGAGGAAAAGGATGTAGGAAGAAATGGGTGGAGGGTTTGAATTAATCTCCTGAAGCAAAATGTCTAATCTGTGGGGAGGAGAGGATGAAAACCTCTGATGTTGGCAACAGGCAACTTTCTAACTAACTCATGACTGACAATTGTGATTCTCTTGCAGGGTGCTAATGTCCAGGCAGAACCGAGCATCCTCTCTGTGGGGGGTGGTGTTAATAACGTGTCGACTGGAAAGATTAATTGTGAGCAAGCAGTAGCATTATGAGAAGGGCTTCACAAGCCTTAAAGGAATAATGATAGGAAAGCTTCTGATCTGTCAGCCCAAAAGGAAATTAGACAGGGCAGACTGGAGCAGACTTTACAAATAAAAAAGGCATTTAGGATATTAAAACCAAATGTGAGGAGGATATTGAAAATAAGTCATGAGTGGAAGGAGGCTCATGGTTTTGATAGGTAATATACACTTCTCTTTCCATAGTTTTAATGACTGCAGTATACTGTGCCCTGTTACATATAATCGAGGTTCATATACACCATCAATCGAGATGATAGTCGATTGACTTGTGTTGCTTTTGAACACCTATTTTAGATGCAATCAAACTCCTTAGCTGTTTTAGAACCTCATGTTACATAAACTGTCCTGCAATCATAGCCTCAGTCACAAGCTGTGCAACATTAAATCCAGCCTTTCATCATCCTGCCAGACTGGTCCAAACATGTGGGTTATGCTCCCTTGCCAGCAGGTGGAGGCAGATTTATAGAAAACCTGTTAAATAAACAAATAAATAAATAATGATGCCATCAGAAGGTATAACCACTGATGCAGCACTGAGAGAAACCAGTAATTGTCTGCCTCAAGCAAGTGGCAAAGTAGGGGGACTGGTGCAGATAGTCCTGGTTCTCCTGGCCCACAGTATGGTGCAGTGGTCATTAGGATTATGTCCTAAAAGGCCCAATGGTGCTCGGAGCGAGGGTGTGCCCTTGACTTCTTGAGCTGACAGCTGCCCAAGATCCAGCACTGTTTCCCACGGGTTACTAGTGCTTGGTGAGCCAAAGCGCAGGAGGGCCCCACAGCACCTGAGGGGACTGATAAATTGGGCCAAAGCTCCCCTTTCCTCTTAATGTCTCTTAACTCCTTGACAGATTTTTTTTCCCAATTTTTGTTTCTTTTTTAATTTTTGCCCATTGACTTAAATTGGTCACTATTTGGCTCTTTTGTCTGCATTATGAAGCAAATGTATAAAACTAAAGCGATCAGGCCTTCTTTTCGCAATGGGGCCTTCCAAGCCTATGTAGGCATTTGGTGAAGCTGAGATTGGGTTTCCCCAACTGGCCTTTCAGTTGCTGGAACTCCTGATCAGGATTCTCTTTTCACCACAGTTGTAGATTGATTTGATGAACTGAACTGTTTTTTTCAGGGGACATTTTTCATGTTTTTTCTTGTAGTTTTCTTCATAGCTATGTGGAGCCAGTCATGCCCGCTGCTGTGCCATATCTGGCATGCACAGGATCAGCTCCATGGTGGGATCCTTTTGACTCCAGTGTGATGGAGATGTAAAGGCTAAGAATTTTTCGGGACTCTTGTAGGGGGCCTGCCAATGCCAATTCAAGGGCCACCTCCTCTTCCCTATGCACATTTTGCCCACTAGGCAGGCAGACCTCATGGAGGACCTTGCTGGTGCCTTGCAGAAGGCTGAGGAAGCCTTAGGCTCAGGCCAGAGGGCTCTGGTGGGCCTCTTGGCACTTCAGGAGAACCTGTCGGCTAACATGAGCAGCACCTGCTAAAATAGCTCCTGGGCTCTTTTCAGTCTTTTTTAGAAGTTTGGCAACACCCTTCTCAGGGTCTGGGGTCCTGGCATCCCCTTCAGGTCACAACCACTCAGGGGGCTAAGCATCCCCATCGCACTCACCCAAGTGCTGCTGTGGGTGCCCAGCCTTATCCTTTGCAGGGGTTAGCTGGGATGCTATTGAAGATTCCTTTTCATCTGGAGGTGAGTCTGAGGAGAAGGGGGAAAGTCTCCTTATGGAGGGCAAAGATCTATCTGTGATCCACCTCTTTCAGCTGAAGGGCCTTCCAGTGTTGAGCCAAGATACTATGGAGACCTCTTGGAAGCCGCTACTAGAGCTCGGAAGCACTCACAATAAGATCCAGCGGGTTCCTTCCAAGGCACAGCAGCAAGAGGGTGACTATTTTTTGGAATAGACCCAGATCATATCAGATCAATGGATTCTGGAGGTCCTAGGTCAAGAGTACAAATCAGAATTTGCAGATCTTCTAGGAAACATCCTTTGTAGAGACACTCTGTCGCTCCCTACTGAAGTAGGTGGTAGCCATAGAAACCTTGCAGCACCTCTGCAGTTGCAGGCTAATTTTAGCATGCCTTCCACAGAGCAAGGTCAGGGCTGATATTCCATCTACTTTGTGGTGCCCAAGAAGGATCATTCCTTTCGGCCAATCCTAGATTTGAAAACAGTCAATGTTAAGCTCAGAGTCTCCTATTCTGTTAAGGACACAATCTGGTTCGTTATCATTTCTGTTCGCCAGGGGAGTTCCTCACCTCCTTAGATCTAGCCGAACCTACTTTCATATTCCCATCAGGAAGCAGCATCAGCAATTGCTACACTTCTGCTTCCTGGGCCATGATTTCCAATTCCAGGTTCTGCCTTTTGGCTTAGCTATGGTTCCCTGCACTTTCTTGAAAGTGTGGTTGTATTGGAAGCATTTCTGAGAAAACAGGGGACGACTGGCAGATCTGGTCAGATTCCTTACAAAAAATCGTGAGAGGACACAGCTCTCATGATTCAATGGTGGGAATATCTGGGGCTGGTGATTAATTACCCCAAGAGCAGCCTCAATCTCTTTCAGGAGCTGGAATATTTGAGGGGGTGTTTCAAGACTCTTCAGGGTCAAGTGTTCCTCAAAAAGGAGAAGATGCTGCAAAACAGAAGCAATTCACTAAGTTGTGTCTGCTGTCTACCCCCCAAGCCTGGAACTATCTTCAGCTCCTGGGTTTCAAGATGATGACTCTGGAATTGGTCCCATGGGTTAGGATAAATATGCGCTGTCTGCAGAAACACCTATTATTTTTCTAGTCTCCATGCTGTCAACTCTTTGACCAGACCCTTCCTCTCCCTCAGGAGTGCATACCATGTGTCTTTTTAACAGCATTTTACTCACAACATAGCTCATAGATAAAGTTGGATCAAACAATACTCCCATATTATTAAGTTCTGTGGAACTAGGGACTTGACTTCCCTTCCCTTCAGTTCAAGATATTTGTATAACCGCTCTTCTGAGGATTTCTTGAGTAGCATTATTTTGTTTTATTCCTGATATTCAAAGTCTATTTGCTGTCAACCAGAACATGATCATTTTGATACATATAGCTATATGGGGGACCCTCAGCAAATTTTGCTTGGGGGCCTCTTATTTGAACTTATGCCATTGATGCTACACATCATCATTTCTATGCAGGTTACAAAATATTGCATCGAACACTCGCGTAACATCTAATAAAACCTCCCTGGCCTCAAAAGCTTTAGGAATAACTTCAAAAGAAGAAGTCAACCACATTCCTGTTCCATGCTTTGCACAAAAAAACTGCTTACAAAGTATCAAGAAAATCCGGTCCAGTATTCAAAAGCACTTATCAGGTTAGCAGACATGCTAACCAGATAAGCAGCCACAAGAAAAGAATTTCCCTGAGCCAAAAATTCACCAAGCCACAAAATTATCCAAAACAATAAGAATAGTGAATTCAAAAAAGATGCTTCCTAAAATGATTGAAAAGTTATTTTAAACAACATTTTTTTTGTCGGACTAAGCTCCACTTAACGCAAGAGCCAGATAAACGCTCTGGTAAAAAGCAGCAAATGTGTTCATTATATTCAAAAGAATCATGCAGTCGAGCAGGAATTTTGTAAGTTGTAAATATTAATTTCAAAACCTGAAGTATATCTAAAAATACATCACTTTAACTGCATAGCAAGAGTAATCATCCATCGACACAGTCCTGTGTTTCGGGTCGAAAATTTGCATCAGGCAAAACATTTAGCAGTGGAGGAGTGGAGTGGAGGTGGAGGAGTGGCCTAGTGGTTGGGGCAAGGTACTTCAGGCCAGAAGGTCAGGGGTTCAAATCCCACTAGAGGACAGCAACCTTGGGCCAGAAGGACTGGGGTTTCTAGTCCCACAGGTGCTCCTTGTGGTCTTGGGCAAGCCACTTAACCCTCCATAGCCCATGTTCCCTGTAAAATAGTTATCTCCAAGTTATAATGCCCTGTTCAATGTAATTTCAGTTTGTTCAATGTAAACCACACTGATGCAGAATAGCACAGTATATAAGAGAATGTAAATAAATAAAAATAAATTTATCCTCGCTACATCACAGAACACTGTGGCTGAAGTTACCTAAGAGAAACTTGGTGGTATACAGTATGGTTTCGTACACCTTGCCAATCCAGGAGCTCTGCCACCCCACTAATCCAGGAGTTCCACCCCAGCGTTCTGTGATGTAGCGAGGATAAATGTTTTGCCTGATGCAGGGTCCTGCAAATTTTCAACCCGAAACACAGGACTGTGTCGATGGATGATTACCCTTGCTATGCAGTTAAGTGATGTATTTTTAGATATACTTCAAGTTTTGAAATTAATATTTACAACTTACAAAATTCCTGCTCGACTACATGATTCTTTTGAATAAAATGGACACATCTGCTTTTTACCAGAGCGTTTATCTGGCTCTTGGGTAAGTTGAGCTTAGTCCGACAAAAAAATGTTGTTTAAAATAACTTTTCAATCATTTTAGGAAGCATCTTTTCTGAATTCACTATTTTTATTGTTTTGAATAACCAGATAAGCAGAGCAAACTCAAAGAATTGTGGCACCCTGAGCCAACCTTTGCTTCTGCACCCCCTCCCTCCTTGGGGTTGATGTTGGAGTATGAGATGTGGAAATAGGAATACATTTTCAGCCAGAACAGTCAGTGGCTTAAGTTAAATGCCAGTACTACCACCTAACAATCTGTATATTCAGTGCCATGATCCATATAGTTTGCGGCACTGTATATACAGTTAATATAGTGATCACAACGGCAGTATCTGTTTACTTTATCTGAATATTGTCATTATCTGGATAATTTTCTGGTCTACCTCACTCTTCCCCTATCATGGTCCACAAATGTACGGATATTATGTGGCAGTTTAGCAATTGAAAGAGCTCAATATTATCTGTATATTTTTTGAACATACACAGATAGGCTAACTATGTGTCCACCAGAGAGCGCATAAGTGCCTCTGAATATCTTTTCAATAGAATGTAATTATTCATTCATAGGGAGCATTCCTAGACTAGCCAATAAAACTCTCTCAACAACGGATGCAGAGCACATAGGGATGAGAGGTGGAATTGCTGGTGGGGGGAGGGGGGTGTTAGAAACTTTTTCAAGGAGGGCAGAGAAAGAGGGTGTCATAAGTAGGATTGTATTGGGAAGAGGGCCAGAGGACTGAACTGCCACTATATACTGTGTATCTCCTTTCAATATGCAACTGGCCCTGCCCTTGCCCATCTCTCTCTGCTGTTTTCCTTCAATTTCACCTAAACATAAGGGAGGGCTTGCCAGTGTAGGAGAACAAAATTACTTTACACATTCTTGCTTTTAGTCTACAGTTGGTGTCTCCAGATATAGACATCACATAATGAATAGCCTGGTCATTTTTACTAGACCAACTAATGGCAAAATATGCAGCTAATTTGAACCCATGTAGCTTTTGTTAAAGATGCCTGGTTACAAAAGTATCAGTGTACTTTGCCCCTGTTATTTCTGTGGCCGACGTTACCTAAGAGAAACTTGGCGGTATACAGTATGGTTTCGTACACCTTGCCAATCCAGGAGCTCTGCCACCCCACTAATCCAGGAGTTCCGCCCCAGCTGTGTCAGCATTGCCCTCCACAGATGTTTGCCTCCTGCAGCTGCTTGTGCTGGATCGGCACCCCGGATCTTGCCTTGCTTCTGCTTGCTGCTCATCTTGAGGCTCCACTCTTGCATGCTGTAGCTAGAGCTGAAGTCCAGTTGTTCTGGGGAGATATCAAGAACCACTTAATACCAAAAAACAACCCTTAACAGAGGGAAAAATACTTATCAGTTCTGAGGAGAGCATGGCCAGAACACCCTGCACGCCTACCATCGACCTCCCAAGCATGAGGAAGGAAAAGGGAGAAAGTCCAAAGAAACGTAGCTCCTTCCTCCTCCTGCTGCAGGACCCAAAAAGTCTTTTCAGGAAGCAGAGAACTGCAAAGGAAAATGTTCTCATCTTCTCTGAGAGCTGCTTAACTGAGCACCCGTGCACAGTAAAAGGAAGGGAGTAGGGGGCTGGGGCTTCTGTGCAGAGGAAATAGTATTCCTCCCACAGCGGTTTTGAACTTTAACGTGGCAGGGGTGTCGGCAGAGACAGGAAGAGGAAGCCACTTTCTGTAAATATGGGGGCGAGCCAATGAGACAGGCTTCCTGTGCTCTTTTGTCTTGTGCACCCTGAGCCAGTGCCTCACTGGCTCACCTCTTAAACCGGCCCTGATATCTGGATAGTGCTGGGGCGGTTCTTGGGTGGAGCTTGGGCAGAGTTTGGGGTTATCTATTTAGAAGCGATATTCAGACCACTAACTGGATAAGAAGCGCTGGACATCACCGCTTTCCAGATAATGTTGGCAGTCAACAATAAAACTAGATATTCAGCACCACAGCATATCTGAATTCTGGTGCTGAATATCAAGTTTCATTTATAAATGCCACAGCCAAAGACTTTAAAAAAAATACTAACCACAGAGTTCACATGTTCGGCCCTTTATGTCTTTCCACAAAATTATTGAATTTTGATGTCTCAACAAGCATTTCCTCCACTTTGCCTCTAGTTGTATTTTACAGGGTATGATTCTGTCTTTGTAACTGTTGATTTGACTGGACTGTAAAACTCAAATAGTGCTATATCTGATCATTTTAAATACATCCCCACTATTCATGGCACAGAATGACCCCCTTAGTAAATGACGGCAGATAAAGACCAGTATGGTCCATCTAGTCTGCCCAGCAAGGTGGCAAGAGTAGGTGCACCTGCCGCTCTGTGCAGGTCACCCCTCCCCATGCCTTTGTTTAGGGGTGTACCCATCGCTCCATGCAGGTCCTTCCTATCTATTGAGATATAAAATAAAATAAATAAAATGTCTTTTATCCTATTTTCTCTATCTCTTTTGCCAAAAAAGCATCACAATACAGTAAGCAGCAAAATATGTATATTTTGATTTTTTTATTAGTTTGCAGCTTTGGTGTTGCTTCATGAACGTTAAGGTGCATAAATGTAAAACTTTGCCAGACGCCAAATAATTTTTCGGAGCAGTTCTGTTCAAAGTCAATCCACTGCTCAATGTACTTTGCAGGGAATTTCCTAGAGTAGTTAAATTTTTTTCATTATATTTCAGGCGTATTTTACTTCCTACCCCAGTGGAAGAGGCAGAGGTTTTGCCAGTGCATTCTGTGCTACCATTAAAGCAGTCATGTATCTTCCTTACCAATGTTATTAATCAAGATACACCACACTATCTTTAAAATGAGATCATTTTGATAAATCATGCATGACATAAAATGACTTTATTCCTTTTAAGCGCAATTTAGACTGTAATTTTTTTTTCACATTTATGATTCATGGGTGAAACATGGATAAAGTTCTCTCACACATTTACACCTTATCTACGGCAATAATTCAAAACGGTTTCTAGATTGAAATATAGGGTCTGATTTACTAACGTCTGAATGCCAGCTCATTATTTCTGCCATTCAGTCATCCAGATAATAATGTCTATGCATTAGTCACTATCCACTAAAGTTGGAGCTGGCAAGATGCCCAAAATAGCAATTAGTCTAAATCAAGTCTTAATGAATGAGGTTGTGCTAGTCTTCATTTACATTGTAGCTCTACTTATGGCTATAAAATAATCATATTGTGCTCCTATGGGAAAAAAACTGGCATTTTAAGCATGGGATGTTACTTTTCCTTTAAAGTATATTCCAGATTCCGAGTTGTTTCAAACCTAATATCTACCATTCAAGATACAGTAAAACAGTATGTTTGCACATAAAAGAAAATGAAATCATTAATAGCCTGTAGAGTATGTAGGTTGATGAGCTGGAAAAGTTATGAGTTAACCTTGCATCCCCTCATAAAACTGGCATCACACGAGTCATCACAATGACTTGTATGATTCCACCAAAGGGCTTTCAGATCCAGTATTAATATTGTTGTCTATTCTCTTTGCTTGCATAATGACTGTCTGCTATTTCTACTACAAACCAATAACTCTGACTTCTGCATTTACAAGGGTTGTGATGGCATTCTTGTGCAGAGAAAACTGTTCAGGATTTTGCAGAGTATAAATGAATCACATAAGAGCTCAATTTCCTGAAATTAGGGACTTCGAACAATTTCTTTCAGCAATTTATTATTTGATAATAGAAGAGATTATAGCCAAAGTGAAGTTCATTCATAGGCTCTGCAAATCTGAGAGAAATCAAATTCCTTCTGCATGGGATTTCAAACACCTTCTCCTCCTCAAGTTTAATTTAATTTGACATTTAAACCCCTCCTTATCAATTCTAGTTCTGGATAGGTAACATGGCCATATATAGTCAACTAAAATAACATAATCAGTTAAATACTGCATAATATCCAATACACAAAAGATAAATTACTAATAAAAACAATAAACATTTTGGCTCTTTCTCTAGAAGAGCGCAGAACCACTGAAGTAAAAATCTGCTCAAAAAGTCAGGTTTTGTGCTATATAGAAAACTGTGAATATAATAATCCCAACCTCAAATCCATAGGTAATGTATTCCAGCACAGTGGGGCCTGACCTTTCAGTACTTTCTCTCTTGTAGCTGTCATCTGTAATCTTGCTACGAGGGGAGCTTTCCCCCAGATAACGCACAGCTAGTCAGATGATGGACCTCAGTTAACTCAACCAGGTAGACTGGGGCCATTTCATGTGTCTTCTGAAAAGACAATTCAGGTTATTCTGAGACACGAATGGCTGGTTGTGCAGGGAAGTTAGTCGGGGGTGGAGAGTGGGCGGGCATTGGGCGGTTGTTGGCCCTGGATGTACAGGACCAATTCCAATGTTGGCCCTGTACGTCCAGGGCCGGCAAAATGGCCGGGGAATTTATTCCACCTCTGAGGTGGAATAACTTCCCTGGACATTGTTTTTTTTAAAGTTGGGGTGCAGAAGGGGCTGGGGGGTGGGGGGAAGGTTTCTTAGGAGGCCGGATCGGGGGTTGGGCTGCGGGGAAAAAATCTTTCAATGCCGTGACTCCATTTAAATGCCTGAGCTATTTAGGCGGTGCCTGTATGTGCAGGCCAGGACTGAATCACAGTCCCGGCCTGCACGTTTAGACCTGATTGCAATTTGATCCCATGGGGCTAGATGTGCCCCGCGGGATCAGAATCGCGCTCCCCTTTGTAGGTCCGGCTCAGACCAGACGTACAAAGGGGATGTATGTGCAGGACAGAATCAGGCCCAATGTTAACATTTTGAATAACTGCCTGGTTGAAATCAGAAGACAGTGCAGTTTTAAATACGGCCAAACTGAAGCCAATTTATACAAAATCAACATCGTTACGTTATTTATTTATTTTTTATATACCGCCTTTCATATCATCAAAGCGGTGTACATTGAACAGTGAACACTCAGATGAAGAGTATAACAGGAGTAACTATGTATGACAGAAGTAACTTTGTACAAGGGATTGTCTTGTTGAAAGTCGTCTGTTAGAGTGTGCTGGAGTAGAACATTTTGGTCAGATTCCAGGGCTAAAGTACCCCTGGAATAGGCAGATCTTTAGTTTTTTTCGGAAGTCCCCACAATCCTTGATATCCCTCAGGGTATTATGGGAAGAGTTCCATAATGTGGGGACATATATTGAGAAATCTCGCTGGCAAGTTGCTTGGGTACTCTTCCTCTTGTGAGTTGGAATGCTGAATAAATTCTAGTTTTGAGTTCTTCTTTCTCTTGAGTTTGAGGGGTTTTGGATGAGCCTATAGAGGCAGTCTGCAGCTTGGTTATGCGTGATCTTGTAGGTGAGCATAACTGCCTTGTATTTAGGCTCTTCAGAACAAGAGTTATGTGCTCATGTCTTGGGGATCCTGTTATCAGATGTGCTGCAACGTTTTGTGCTAGTTGCAAGGGAAGCAGGGTCTGCTTTGGTAGACCTTGGAGGATGGAGTTGCAATAATCCAGTTGTGGGGTGATAATGGCCTGACAGACTATGCAGAAGTAGTTTAGGTCTAGGAGTGGTCTGAGGTTATATAGGCTCTTTATTTTGTAATACGTTGATGTTGTCATTCTTTTTATATGTGTTCACATGTTTTGTTGCTGGTTGAGAGTGACTCCAAGATATTTGATTTCCTATTTAATTGGGATGGTGTTATTGTTTATTATAATCTCTTTTGGGGTAGAGAATGAGGGATCATGGGTTATGATCATTGCCTCTGTTTTTTTATAGTTGATGGAGAGGTTATTCTTGGTTAGCCGTTCCGTCATATCATTGAAGGATGATTGTATTAGTGAGTATTCATGGTTGCATGTAGAGATGGGTGCATACAGCATTAGGTTGTCTGCATATATGTGGTACAGGATTTTGTGCTTTTGAAAGATGTTACAGATAGGTTGTGTGTAGAGATTGAACAGTAATGCAGAGAGAGATGATCCGTGTGGTATGCCTGTCCATAATTTGAAAGATATTGATGTGTCATCTTTTATCTTTACCTGCTGAGTGCGCTCAGACAAATAGAAATGGAACCACTTCAGTGGGGCATTGCTTATGCCCAGGTCCATCAGGCGTTCTAAGAGGGTATTATTACTTACTGAATCAAAGGCGGACGATATATCAAGGAATATAAGGATAAATCCTTGTTTGGAGTGTTCAATGCCCTTGAATAGTGTGTTTATTAGTGAGGTAAGTAGGGTCTCAAAACCATGATGTGGTCTGAATCCATGGTACTGGGGGTTGAGTGGAGCAAATGAGTAGATGAAGTCCCGAAGTTGCAGTTGTACTGCTTTTTTTTTTATTAACTTGGCTAAGAACGGTATGCTGAAGATTGGCCTGTGAGAGCTCCGTAGACTAGGATCAGCAGCTGGGCCTTTTAAGATGGGTCTGATTGAGGAAGACTTTAAGTTGGCGGGCACATTATACATGATCCACATTATTTCTTTTTTGGTTAGGCACAAATACCTTCTTAGGAGCATGTTTATTAAGCTGTCAGCTTTCCCCCATTATCTAGTTTAAAAGCTGCTCTATCTCTTTTTTAAATGCAACACTGAATACGACAAACTCCACACCCCATATATCACGCTTTGCACGCTTTGACAAAGATAACTTTCTTGACAAAGTATTACCCACACTCAACACAAACTTCCCAGACATCAACTCCACTGTAAACCATTGGAATTTAACAGTCCAAAAAGCAGCTGCCCCCACACACACCATGCATAAACAAATAAAAAAGACAGAAAAATGGTTCACGAAAGAACTAGCAAAACTAAAAAAACAACTGAGGAAACAAGAAAAGAAATGGAGGAAAACTAAATCTGACGAAAATAAATCCCAATATATGAACACCCTCAACGAGTACAAGAATGCAATTAACAAATCAAAAAGGGATTACCACTCTAAAGTAATAAATATGGCCATCAATCGCCCTAGAGAACTATTCGCAATCGTAAAAACTTTGACAAAAGCCAAAAACCAAGAGACAAAACAATCAGCAATAAGCATACAAACCTTAGCAACCCACTTTGCAGAAAAACTAAAGTGCAAACATAATACCATACCAACGATACTACCCCCAAACACTGAATTTAATAGCACCTGGACTTCCTTTCACACGATAGATCAAAAACACCTCCTTAGGATCATAACACTAATCAACACCACAACTTCTCCACTCGATCCATGTCCTGTGTCATGGATCAAATGTACAAAGGAAGAACTAGCTGAAAACATTCAACACATGGTGAATCAATCCCTTGCTCAGGGCATCATGCCCAACGCCCTAAAACTCACTACGCTCCGCCCAATAATAAAAAACAATAAACTTGACTCAAAAGACCCAAACTCTTACAGACCGATAGCCAGCATTCCATTTATAGCTAAAATAATAGAAAAAAATGTCCAATTACAATTACAAGACCATATTGATGAGCACAAACCCCTAGATTCACACCAGTTTGGTTTCCGCCCCTTCCATGGTGTAGAAACCCTTTTAATTACACTGATAGACTTCCTCATCAAAGGCACAGATGACAACAGTCAAGGCTTCCTACTCCTTTTCTTAGACATTTCTGCCGCCTTTGACAACATCAACCACCTTACTCTGATCAATAGACTAGAAAACCTAGGAATAGGTGGGACTGTCCTCAAATGGTTTAAGTCCTACATCACACACAGACTCATACGTGTTCAAATAGACCAGGAAGTATCAGAAACCTTCCCCCAAGGAGAAGGAATACCCCAGGCATCTGCCCTTTCTGCCCTCCTTTTCAACCTGTACCTCCAACCCATTACAAAAATATTCAGAAAACACAAGATTAGTCACTTTATTTATGCTGACGACATCATGCTTGCTCTCCCCATAACCATCAAAAACCCTACCTACGATGCCCTATCCGAATGCATGGCTGAGACCACCTCTTGGATAGAAACCAACTACCTCAGCATCAACCTCAAAAAAACGGAAGCAATGTTCGTAACAAGATCACCCGTGACCGAGAACACTTATCCAACATCAATCTCAATCAACAACACGACTATACCTGTCAAAAAAGAGGTAAAATACCTAGGTGTAATAATAGATCATACACTCACCATGCTACCACACATAAAACAGACAGTAAAAACCATATTCTACAAACTCAAAACCATACAACACTTAAGGCCCCTTCTTGACACACATGACTTTAGATCAGTTGTTAACACACTCATCACCCCCCACTTTGACTATTGTAATAGTCTCCTAATTGGCCTACCACAAAAAAGTACATACCTACTTCAAAGAGCCCAGAACATCTATGCAAAAGTAGTCACTAAAGCCCGCATAGTAGACCATGTAACCCCTATAATGCTAGAACTGCACTGGCTCCCTATAAACAGCCGAATCAGATATAAAATTCTCCTAACTACATTCAAGCTCCTGAACGACATCGCCCCCTCATATCTATCCACACTATTACACGCCCCATCTGAATCAAGAGCTCGCAGACTAAACGCAGCACACTCACTTGAAATACCAAAATCATTCAAGAAAACTAAAAAATCCACCAGCACCAGGGCCTTCACATTCACTGCCCCCATGCTCTGGAATGATCTCCCAATAGACCTTCATATCATGAATGACCTCACCCAATTTAGGAAGGAACTCAAAACATATCTATTCTCCGAACACTTTGAAATCCCCTACCCCCAAGTCCAACCACACAGCATCCCCAGACACACAAACACAAAGCCCTAAATCTCATTCAACTAAACACACACAGACTTACCACAGACACCCCAAAAACTCATGAAAAAAATGGAAATAAATTCCACCACTCACACATGACTAACGAATGCTTCACCCTGTAATTCATTGTATATAACCTTTTGGTAAATAACCATTGTAAATAGTTACGGCAGTTCCTCGCCTCACTACTTGTAAAAAGTTAGAAAATTCTGTTCAATATTATAATTCAGAAATCTATAAAAGTATACAAAATGTAAATAGTTCTGACAGTTTAATGCACTATTACCTGTATAAAGTTAGAAATCTCTGTTCCATGTAATGTATACAGTAGTATACAAAACTGTTAACTTGTTCCATGTAAACCGCCCCTGATCTCTGGAAGGGGCGGTATAGAAGAAATAGATAAATAAATAAAATAAATAAATAAATAAAATAAATGTTAATGCCTGCAGCCTGATTCCACCCTAGTTACGGTGGAGCCCATCCTTTCAGAAACCTCCCCCCCCCCCTCCCCACTTGCCCAGAATGTTGCACAGTTTTTTCATTGTCATATCTAAAGGCACTTTATCCTGAAATGGCCATTAAACATCTCTGGTGAGAAAACTATCCAAGAAAATCATTATATTGTTTTCTTGAAGAGATAGAATTGTCTTAATGTTAGTTGGTGGAAAAAGAAAATCTTCTAAATTTATTTATTTATTTATTTACATTCTCTTATATACCGCACTATTCTGCATCAGTGCGGTTTACATTGAACAAACTGAAATTACATTGAACAGGGCATTATAACTTGGAGATAACTATTTTACAGGGAACATGGGCTATGGAGGGTTAAGTGGCTTGCCCAAGACCACAAGGAGCACCTGTGGGACTAGAAACCCCAGTCCTTCCGGCCCAAGGTTGCTGTCCTCTAGTGGGATTTGAACCCTCAACCTTCCGGCCTGAAGTACCTTGCCCCAACCACTAGGCGGCTACTCCACTCAATTTTCACATTCTTCAAGTTCGCTACAGAAATGTACAAAATATTTTAGGCTGAACCCAAAATAGGAGGACTTCATCCTCATTTTGAGCTCATCTGTAGTTAAGATTTTCACCAGATCTATGGGGATGGATTTTAATTGATTGTAAACCGCTCTTAAGCAATTGTGTTTCAAATTACCTTTTAAAAAATGTCACCTAATGGCAAACCGTTAATTCAGCAGTAGCTTTGGCTACTGGGGATCTACCATAAGACCTAAATAGTTTCTTTGAAATCCGTTTTAGTTATGAGCAGGAGTGGAAAAATATTTAGAAAATGTGGGAGCTTAATTTTTAAAGCTGACAGTCAGTGTGGGGTTTTTTAAACACTAGTCATAGAATTTATTTAAAAAAATGTATATTCCATGCTGCTATACAGACAGCCAGAGGAGCTAAACATTCATATTCACTACCTACCACTGAACATTCAGTCTCTATACACTTGGAGGCCGATTCTGAGTGGGGCACATCCGGGCTGTCTGAATCACCAAAATTGGACGGGCCCCAATTGTACCCAATTCTGCAACCACGGAAGCTATACATTCCCACGGTTACAGAATCAGGACACTTAGACGGCCCAGTGTGCCCTGAATTCTGACAAGTGAGACGTCTTTGGACTTGCCCAGCCAGACCTCTCTAAGAACATAAGAAATGCCATACTGGGTCAGACCAAGGTCCATCAAGCCCAGTATCCTGTTTCCAACAGTGGTCAATCCAGGTCACAAGTGCCTGACAGCTACCCAAAGTCCACAGCTTCCACAATGCTCGTCCTGAGGTAAGCAGTGGATTTCCCAGGTCCTCTTTAATAATGGTTTATGGACCTTTCCTCCAGAAACTTGTCCAAACCTTTTCTAAACCCAACTCTACACTCCTGCTGGTATGCTGGTGCCATGGTATCCCATTGCCATGGCACCAGCACATCTAGCAGGAGTTTCCAATGCCCAAATAGAAAAAGGTACCATTTCCCTGCCATCTGACCCTCAGTGGGGACAGCTAGGGCTGGGATTGAGTGGCAGGACACCTACTGGGGTGGTGCGTTGACAGCTGGTGGGCTGCAGGGCCTGATCTCCCCCATGCCCGGCACTTATTCCACCTTCGAGGTGGAATAAGCCTGGTGTCTAAGTGGCTGCTGGTGGATTACAGGGCCTTGAACTGAATAGGCCGTATATTTATTTTATTTTATTTTATTTTTATTTAACCAATTTTCTATACCGCCTTATCCTTCAATCAAAACGGTTTACATTGTAACTTCACTGTGTACAATAAACTCTGAGTAGAAGGGGGGCGATTAAGCATGCAGGATCTGATAAGTTAACTTATGTGCATTACAACATTTAAGGCATAACATATTTACAAATTAGGACTGTGGTGTTGGATAGTGGTTGTTCGTTTGTGGTCTGGAATTGTCAGGTAGGTTGAGTGCATTTCCATGTATGGGAGGCTATGTGATGTACCCTGAGTGGTTTGTGTATAGGAATGTTTAAGCCTATTACGGAAGTCTTTGATGTCTATCATTGCTCGCATGTCGTCCTGTAGAGAGTTCCACAGAGCAGGGGTGTATAGTGTGAGTGCTCTTCGGAATGTGGATTGTTTAGACTTTTGGTATTCATTGAGCGTGATAATCATATGCTTGTCGATGTTTCTCCTACATCTGGATGCTTCGGCCCACCTCCACTCTACCCCTCTCTGCCTCTGTCCTGTCCGCTCCTGCCCCCGTCCAGGGCTCCCCGCACATAGTTATGGGGAGCACTGGGATTAGAGTAGCATCCAGGACCTCTTTGTGGGTTGTACGTCCAACCCAAATGTATGGCACCACTATTTGCCCCTCTGAATCTATCCTATAGCCTATGAGCCCAATTCCCATAGAGGCATGTCTGGGCCACCCGGATTGCCCCAGGCAAGACAGGCCTGTTTGGACACAATTCTGGTCCACGGGAACAAAATGTTCCCGCAGCAGCCAGAATCAGGCCCGAGGACAGCCCAGTGTGCCTCTGCCTGCCTGCTGGTATGTCTGCCCTGCAGACTTCCTTGGCCACCAAGTCTCAGCCCCCCCCCCTCTTCCCCACCACCCAACCCATGGCTGGCTATCTGAGGCACAGATCAGGTGGTGGGGACCCCCCCCCCCCCGCACTAGACCCCAGCCCTGGGGGGGATCCCCACTGCACAAAAAATGCTGCTTATACCACCTACCCCCATGGACCCGACAGCACGTATAGGGCAGTGACCTGAATTGGCCCTGTATGTTCTGCTGGTTTGGCTCACCCCTGCTCTGCCCCGATCCTACCTCCTCCCAGCTCTCCCCATCCTGATGCACAGGACGTACAGGAAGAGGCAGTGGGAGAATCATACCCTGCACCCCGTGTTTCGGAATGAGGCCCTATGTGTTTTATGACTGCTATTCAGTAGTCTGAAAGTCAATGGATAAACTAACCACCTTCCAGAATTTGAGATTGTCACATCTTCCTGATAAAACTCAAATTACCCCCTACAAGATTTCTGCTTGCACTGTTCCTGCCTTTTTTCCAATGAATGTTCCCACCAAAATTCAAATTTCAAACCTCCCAACTTTTCCCAATGAATATTTCCCGCTTTTTCTTCATTGGCCTTTCCCACACAAAATTCAAATTTCCTGCTTCAAACCCATCAATCCAGTTTGAGAACCACTGTATATAAGAACAGACATTCACTGCATAACCACTTCACCCTGAAGAAAGCCACAGAATGATGCTGAAATGTCAGTTCCACTTACCAAGATGTGGCAAAGAAAACTGCCAAGATCATTCTATTAGCCACGGAAGCCTAAGAGAACATTCAACTCAGCTTTACAGTGAAACATCTTTAAACTCACCAGAGAATTCTCCAACTTAGGAGAAACGAGAAGCCTATAATTAACTCAGTCTTCCTAATTTGCTGCAGGGAAGACATCATGACACCCACCTTCCTTAAAATGCACCATCAAGGGCCCGATTCTGTCCCGAACATAGATACCCTGTATGCATCTGGTCTGAATCAGACGCACAGAGTGGATTGCGATTCTGATACCACAGGGCACATCTAGCCCCGCGGAATCAGAATCGTGAACAGTCCTGCATGAGCAGGCCGGGACTGCGATTCTGTCTGGCCTGCACATGCAGGACTGCACCCAGCTAACTCAGTCAAGGCGCTTCAATGGAGCTGCAGCACCATGGCGTCATGTTGCCATGGCACCGTGGCTCCATTGAAGAGCCAAGATTCCGGCCGCCAGAGAATAAAGTTAATTCTTTGCAGCCCGATCCCCAATCTGGCTTCCTAAGGCCAGGGTCGGGCTGCAGGGAATGTCCTCTGGCACTCACTGCCCCATACGTGGCCCAGCAGAAAAGAAAAAAGCACATCCAGCCTCCAGGATGCCCATTCCCCGCCCCATCTAACTTCCCTGCACAACCAGCAGGGAAGTTATCCATGGACAGAAGAACCACATCCCCGCTATTCATGGCTCAGAATAATCCTCCATGTGGATACACTAGCATCACGATGGATTCTGGACTGTTCAAGCCTGGCCCTAATAAAGGAACAGAAACACCAAAGCTGGAGAGACCTAACATGCCTGGAAAACAAACTCCTCAAACTGCATTTACTCCTATCCAGTAGACTCAGTGAAGAAGACTGGCAGGTCTTAGAGTGTGCCCAATGACCCATGCAGACCTGTTGATGGAACAAGCCAGATCCAAACAGTGCATGAAGTTTACAAAACTATTTCCACAGCAACAACCACAACTGAGAACCATAAATCTTCCTAACACTGTCATCAACCTAACCTCCAAGCCACTGGATCAAGCTACAACTACCCTCCTGTCAAGAGGCCTAAACTTTGTGGTAACCTCCAATGGGGTCTGCACCACTACATCATAGCTGAAATAGAATGTGCTTGTATAAGATTATACTGGTCAACATTGAAATCATTACTGACTTTAAAAGGCCATAATCTTGGTGAGCTGAACACGAATATAACATTAAAAAATTTTTATTGGCTCTCGTTTTGAAGATATTGCATGTAGTTCATTTTTGACGTTTCACCGTGTAAATTTATCCAGTAGGACATCAACAACATCCAAATAAGCCTTGAATGATGTAATATTGCATCACATTGCATAATACCAGCATGCACACATCATCCAGAGTTGATTGCATCACTTTCTGATGTAATGCAATACTACTGCCAGACGGCTGCTGAAGCCATCTGACATCAGCAGTATACTATAAGCAGTCGGAAAGGAAAGTAATCTGGTATTCTGTTCCGATATTGAAAGCCTCATGAATGCCTTAAAAATCACTCATGACCCACAAGACTGGAGACTATTTATAGACTCTTTGAAACTGAGTCTGAAGGCTGTGCTTTTGAACAATGGAAACCGTTTTCCATCTATTCTAGTAGTGCATGCAGTCCACATGAACGAGACATACGATAACAAAGCATCTACTGACTTCCATTAACTATAACAAGTACAGCTGGCACCTCTGTGGTGACTTGACCGTAGTTGCCCTTTTAATGGGACTGCATCAGGGATATATAAAATACATGTGTTTCTTATGTGAGTGGGATAGCTGAGCAAGGGATTGGCACTACTTGTGGAAGGAATGAAATCGCAGACAAAATGTAACAGTTGGAGAGAAGAATATCCAGCACCCAGCTCTGGTTGAGGCTAACAAAATCCTGCTACCACCCCTTCACATCAAACTAGGTTTGATGAAAAACTTTGTGAAAGCCATGGACCACACTTCGCCAGCTTTCCGATACCTGCATGAAAAATTCCCTCGACTCAACAAAGCAAAGATTAAAAAGGGAGTTTTTGTGGGTCCTCAGATTCGAGAGCTCTTCAAAGATGACCGGTTCAACAACTTGCTGCAGGGTGATGCGAAACAAGCATGGAATGCTTTTCGCCTAATGTCAACAAACTTTCTCGGGAATGTTAGGGCAGAAATCTACAAGTAACTAGTAGAAGACATGCTGATGCAGTATCAGAAACTTGGCTGCAATATGTCTCTAAAGATCCATTTCCTTGATTCCCATCTCAATTTCTTTCCTGACAACTGTGGTATGGTTAGTGATGAACAGGGCGAATGTTTTCACCAGGATATCGCAACGATGGAGCAAAGATACCAGGGAAAATGATCCACTACAATGCTGGCTGACTACTGCTGGACACTCCCCAGAGAAGCTCCCGAACAGCTGTACAAGAGACAGGCGAAAAAATCTAAGAAGTAGTCTATGATTGGTTATTTACAGGTATTAACCGAAGGCCTATTATATTTACTATTGACATGCATTTCATGATGTAAACATTAATTCTTGTAGATTACAAAAAAACTAGAGCCAACTTTGCAATTTCACTGTCATATTTGTGTTCAGCATATAAAAATTGATAAGAAATAACTATTTTTATTTCAGTAACATGACTTTTGTAAAAATTTGTTGACCAGTGTTATCGAAAGATCAAGCAGATCTCATCCGTTGAGAAACCACCAGGATATTGCTTCGAGCTAAAGCACCTCGCCAAAACCTAGCATGTAAAGAATGACTAGCCCTCTGCTCCCTACAAGAATGGCATGACCTTGTAATTCTACCTGCAGACAAATGTAACATGACTGTAGTGATGGACCTATATTATCACTAAAAAATATCCATTCTCCTTGCAGAAGACACCTACACGTCACTACCTAACAATCCTGTCCAGAAAATCTGCAGAAAAGTAGAAAACTGGATAAACTATGCCTTCTCCACTGAGACAGAAATAAAACCAAGTCTGAAACGAGGTAACCACTGGACCTCAAGATTCTATTGGCCTACTCAAGATACACAAACTGAACATCCCACTACAACCCATTGTTAGTACAATCAACTCCCCCACCTGTCCCAGAAACAGAACTCTAACAGATGACATTGCCTTAACTGTCAGAGACTCTACCCACTTCGTTGAAATCATCAGCAATCTGACACTAAGCAACACAGACATCATGGTCATTTTTGATGTTTTCTCCCTCTTTACCAAAGTTCCAGTGGAAGAAGCAGTCCAGGCCATATACCACAAGTTAGAAACACATGGACTTCCAACAGAATGGGCCGACTTAACAGCATTTTGTCTAAAAGCAACTTTCCTCCAGTACTGCTCAAATAAAATGCACAGCAATGGGTTCCCTCCCTCTCCCCAGTGGTAGCCAACATTTTCATGGAGTCTCTGGAATCCACCCTACTGGACAATATTAAACTATAACCCAAACTCTGTATCTGCTATGTAGATGGCACATTTGTCATTTGGCCCCATGAATGGGAAAATCTTGAAGACTTTCTGAACTATTTGAATAGCAGCCACCCCAACATAAAGTTCCTTATGGAGACCAAGACAAAGGGATGACTCCTCTTTCTTGATGTGATGATCAAAAAATGGACAGATGGAAGCCTGAGCCACACTGTATACAGAAAACCTACCCATACCAACCATTATCTACATGCAGAGTCACACCATCATCTATTCCCAAGAGACACCCTGTACACCCTAGTAAACAGGACACTAGGAGTCTGCAACCCGGACAGTCTCCAGGAAGAAAGAAACACCCTCCGGGACACTTTCTCAACCAATGGCTACAATAAAATGGCCATCTCCCAAGCCTAAAAATCTTTGAATAGATCAATCCACAATAATAGCAACCACTAACAACCATTGGATAACAACCTCATGACCGAACGAAGAATTGTGGTGCTCCCATATATCCAAGAGTAACAGACCACATAGGTAAACTCCTTAAAAAAGAATAATATTAGAACAACATATAGTACAGCACAGAAACTGGCAATCTCACTCACACAAGAGAAGGACTGTATAACCCCGCTCCAAACTGCTGGAGTCCATGGAATTCCATGCAGCTGCAGCCAAATGTGTATAGACAAAACTGGCCACAGCATAGAAGAAAGGCTGCAAGAGCACAAAAGGCATTATAAACTCGGCAACACAGAGAAACATCTCTAACCTTCCATGCGATGGAAACTGGCCATACAATCAAATTCGATAAAACAAAAATTCTGGAAAAAGAAGAATGCTGGTTGCTGAGGAGAATCAAAGAGGCAGTAGAGATAGCAAGACACCCATGCAACTTCAATGGAGATAAAGGACTTAACATCAACAAAGCATGACAACCCCTCTTTCACAGAAGGTTTAGTGCTGCAAAGTCTGGGGTTGAAGGCAAAAGATTTTTTCACCTTCCAGAATCAAAGATTGTCACATCTTCCTGATAAAACCCAAATTACCTCCCTCCAGGATTCCTACTTGCACTTTTGTTGGCTTTTTTCCAACTAATCTTCCCACCAAAATTCAAATTTTCCCAATTAACTTTTTCCAGAAATTCAAATTTCCTGCCTTTTCTTCAATGAACTTTCCCACCCAAAATTCGAATTTCCTGCTGCAAACCCACCAATCTGGTTTCAGAACCACTGTATATAAGAACAGATATCCACTGTATTCCTTTTCACCCTGAAGAAAGCCACAGAATGATGGCTGAATCATCGGTTCCAATTACGAAGATATGGCATGACCCAGAAAACTGCAAAGATCATAACCATCTAGTGGTTGAATATCACCGCTATAGGTAATTTATGATTTCTGCCATCACCCTGTCATAATTCTTCTTCAGCCCTACATGGACAGTGGGGGGATGTAGACAAATATTCAGCCCTCCACTATCTGTATATTGGCTGAATATCAATGGATAGTAGAAATAGCCAAATGCCAGCGGTCGGTACTTGTATAAGTTCTTTTGAATATTAGCCTGTTTGTTGATAAATATACAAGACGGCTAAAAATCCAATCATACCAAGTGAATCCTAACAAGATCAATACCAAAAATAATTGATTCAAGAGAAATAAAATATTCCTAGTCTCTCTCACACCTACACTACTAATTATATTCCAAAATCTTCATTCACATCCACTTATAGATTTAATAATTCATATCAGTATTTTAAACTTTTGAAACATTCAAAAAATATTCATAAAATAATATAATCAAGAAAAACATTTGTATGTATCTTTGTGTATTATTTAATGATGGTATCAGATAAGAAAAAAATATTAATTGAAAAAGAATGCTTAACACAGCCACACCAGATAATGACTTACTGTATAAGTAAACTTTCAATATTATTACGGTATGCAAAAATAATTTAGAATACAATAATTCTATTGTATTGCTTGAAGTGTTAGAATCAAAACAATCTCAATAATCATGAAGCGTAGTGTATATAAGTCCATCCTAAGAACACATTACAGTTCAATTAAATGTAAAGTTTTATAGTCATAATCACATCTTGTACTATGCCTCCAATATGGTCCATGGTTTCCCCATAATTGGCATCTTCAAAGAAGACTTCAAGGATGTCATACAACAGATGCATGATGAAGCACTTAGTCTTCAAACACTTTGTCAGAAATGATAGTTTCTTGTTTGACAGTATTTGTATCATTTTCTCTGATAGAATCCTAGGTTGGTAACTTCGGTTTAGAGATTAAGGGAGAACATAGAAAAGTTGCTACATGGATGGCTTTCCTGTTGTTTACCTTGCTTTAATACCCTGTAATGTTCTATTTGCTCAGAAGTTCCTAAGTGCTACCACACTATAGCCAAGAGTACCCTTCTAATTGCATTTCTTTTTTGGAAGATAAGAAGAGTATACTGAAACTTGTTGTAGGGGCCTTTTTACTAAGAGGGGAATTTTAGAAGATCTGCCCAAGTGTAATCTGGGATGTCTAAGCCAGGACATCTGAAAAAAAATGCAGGCACATTCAGATGTGGAAATGATTTCATAAACCTGGATGTGCCTGATATGGACGTCTGAAGAGGCATCTACCTAGACATCCCCAGAATGGTATCACAGAACCTGGATGTCAAGATAGCCTAATGGTTAGCTGAAACAGAGCAGCCAAGCTTCAACTCCTGCTGTTGCTATCATTGAGATTGTACTGAGTATGAGGAATGAGTGAGTGCATTCTTCTCTACACACTCTGGATGTTTTTAAGCTAAAATGAGCACTTTTCAGATGCTTGTTCGTTGCTATTCTTGCCTTGGAGCAGGTTTAAGGTTAGACAGTATGCCGGTTGTCTATGACATTTCTGTGATCAGGCGGGAACATCCTTACCATGCCTCCAGGTTCCCTCCCTACACCTCTTCCACACCCTTGTTCAGATTCGAACATCCTGACACTGGGGACGTCGCCAGAGCCGGCATTTTAAATGACTCTCAAGACATCTCTGTGCTTTGGACATCTCTATGCCCATTTTCGGATGTCCATAGCAAAATTAAGGCTTCTAAAATGCACCCCCCCCCCCCCCCCCGTTGTTAGCATGGGAATTAATTCCTGCTAAGAGTATGGTGGCTTGATAGTGTGTCCTAATTCCTGTGTTAACTGTCTAACACAGAATGAAGGAGGGAATTGAAGGAATATGGGCAGTGAATGGGTAGGGACTGCTCCTTATAGTATGCTAAACATTACGTATTAACTGCAGGACTGGATTTAAGATTTTGATGACCATAGGCAAGACTAGACCCAGCAGATCCCAGACAGCAGGAAGCAGGAGGATTGTCAGAGAACCTAAAAATTAGAAAGCTAGAAGAGCAGAAGGTGGAGTGCCACAGTAGTACCTCTCTGAAGCAGTACATATACATGGTCTAAAGTAATTCGGAGTACACTCTTCTTTGGTCTGGGTATTTGGCATCTTCAAAATTTGGGGCTCTAGGCAGTTGTTGATGTTGTCTATGCCTAAACCTATGTCTATGTCTGGTTAACTAATGTGGCAGATAATGCGACCCAGTTAACTCCACATGAATGTGTTGTTACCTGCATAACATTATCTGCAATGCAGTTAAGGTATGGTAAAAACATTTTTTTTGTGTTAATGGGAATATGCTGGAACACACACACATCAGTTAGAGGCATTGCAGTTCCTATGCGCTTATTTCAGCAATTAATGCATGGCAATTGCAAACATTATCACACATTAGTTAAAAGGCCCCATAATGGGCATAACCCCTCTTCAGTAACTGTAGGATATAAGTATTTCTAGATATAGCTAGATATTACATTTCTGAAAAAAGTTATTTCTATTGTATGAATCTGAGTGAATTATGTCTTTAATATCTATGCAAAATGTTCTTGAAGTACCCTAACATGAGTTAGATTTATTTTGACCTGATCAATTATCTCAATTTATTTACGCTGTTATTCTAAAATGGTTTGAGGCTCATCTGAATGAGATATTTAGCCTGGTACTCTTTAAATCAGACATCAGAAGTGATTTCAAGGCACATTTTAGAAAGGCCATTTATGTGGCTGCAGCGACAACCAAGTGAACACGTTTGCAGTTCTATGTCAATTTGAAAAGAAGGTGGGCACATGTAAGTCTGATCTAAACATAGAAAAATGACAGCAGATAAAGACCATATAGCCCCATCAGCCTATCCATACCAACTACTAAGCTTTACAGTCCCTTTTTTCGTTTAGAGATCCTCTGTGTTTGTCCTATGCTTTCTTGAATTCAGATAGAGTCCTCTGAATTCAGATACATAAAATAGACATATTTCCGCCTCCCACGGTAGACGTGTGATAAAGCATACTAGGAAGTACAGGTACACATGGGGATGGACATCCACATGTAGTGGGTGGGGCCAATTTACCAACATACACGTGGAAAAAAATTGATGGAGGAATCCTAACAGCTTGCACATTTGAGTGCCAGCATTTCAGAATACACATGTGCAAATGTTGGCATGCGCAGGGGCTTCCTGGCTGTTTTGCAAACCCACCACTCTTCATCAATTAGAGATGATTCATATGTCTCCTGAAGTAACATGTGGTGGGGGTAATACATTTTGGGACCATAAGGAGAGATGTCTCCCTTAATCCCCCATGTAATGGCTAGCCAAAATGAGCACCTTTTGAAAACCTGCCGGGGAGCAGGTGTAATTATAGACATGGAGAATATCCATCAGCTACTTGCAACCCCTGTATGACATCAGAGATACTCATGTATCTTCCCACCCCTTCCCAAACATGCCCCTGGATGAACTGAATGTGATCGAGGCAGACCCATATTAATTCAGGTGTTTCTAAAATGGCTGGACACGGAAGTGATTTGCACATGTGAGTGCTTGTCTTCATACTTGAAAACCTCAAAGAGGGCTTCTAAAATAACCACCTTCCATCTTTTGAAGTACAAGGAAAGTATGGAATAGTAAAATGTATTCAAAATGTTGAAAATATTCTTGGAAATTACAACTGAAATTGAAGTTACTACTATTACTGCTACTATTCAGCACTTATGAAGCGCCACGCTCGCAGCGCTGCACAGCTAATCTACAAGAGGTAGCCAACATATAAGAGACAGTCCCTGCCCGTCAGAGTCATGCTCATCGGAGCTTACAATCTAGTTAGAACAGTACAGAGCGTTAGTCAGTTCTGCGCAAGGTGCATTGTGGTACAGTTTGGTCATAAACATTGACGGGGGTTAGGGTGAGATGAGGATGGAGGTCAGGATCTGAATGCAACGATGAAGAGGTGGGTCTTCAACCTGGATTTGAAGAGGGCCAGGGAGGATGCCTGGTGCACAGATGCAGGTAGGCTGTTCCAGGCGTATGGTACAGCAAGGTGAAAGGAGCGCAGTCGGGAGTTTGCAGTGCAGGTGAAAGGCATAGATAGAAGTAGTTTGTTAGCAGAGCACAAATTTCGAGAGGGGACGTAAGGAGAGATAAGAGGTATTGAGGGGCCATAGAGTTGAAGGTGAGCTATTAAATTATAATGGAAAGTATCATGGCATCCAATTGAAATTAATAAATACGCAGAAACCTGTGATAAATCTTTCATATAGTTAGCCTGCATTCTCTGTTATAGAATGTCTGTTTTCTCAACTAGCTTGAGAATAGGATGTGCATGTATAAATATAAAAGGAATCATTGTCAAATTATTACTAGTGAGGTTAAATACCTGTATATGGAGGTTAATGATGATTGGATTATTGTTTAAGTATGGCATATTAGCTATTAATATGCAAATTTTCAGAGAAATATGATTATGGATGTTAAGGATTCTTCATTAAAAAAAAAAATAGTTACTGCATACAAATTACCTGTAAGTGCCCAAATAAATCAACATGAACAAAGATTGGATGTATTTTCAGATGATCTACTGTATACCCTTTGCTTGTCCAGCCCTGTTTCATATTAGTGTATGCATCAGGATTTAATTTAAGAGTTTAACTTGACTCCTCTTTTTGTGTTATGTCATCATCCATATTTTCACAGTATGGTCAAAGGTATACAACAAAAAATATATATCTTGCAATTTAGACATAGTAATTTCTGAGAAAAAAAACAAAATATGACCTGGACAGAATTAATGGCACCCTTCACTAATATTTGGTTGCACAACCCTTGGTAGTGATGACAGCCTCCAAACATTCCTTGTAGCCATCTATAAGTTTCATGCATCTGTCTGCTGGTAGTTTCTCTCACTCTTCAACTTTGATTTGTCCCAGTTCATCAATATTTCCAGGATTCCTTTTACCAATGGCAGATTTCAGCTCTTTCCAAAGATTCTCAATTGGATTGAGATCAGGACTTAGACTGTTTTAAACTGACCAGCAATATTTGTTCCTTTTAAACCATTCTTTTGTATTTTTAGATGTTTGTTTTGGGTCACAGTCCTGCTGGAGGATCCATGACCTTTAAACCAGACCTAGCTTTCCGACAGTAGGTAGCATATTTCGTTCCAAAATATCTTGGTAGGTCTCTGACTTCATGATTCCTTTAATATGTTCGAGGCCTCCAGTTCCTGAGGCAGCAAAATAGCCCCACAACATTATGGAACCTACACCGTATTTAACTGTAGGAAGGGTGTTCTTTTTTTATAAGCTTCATTTCTTCACCTGTAAATGTATTGCTGATCTGCATTACCGAAGAGGTCATTTGGTTTGTTTTCCCAGAAGGACTGTGATTTCACAAGGTGGGTTTGGGCAAAGATCAGGCATGCTTTTCTGTCTGTCTTTGAGCAGTGGGTCCTCTTTGGACTTTGTCCATGAAGTCCTTTTTTATGTAGTGTGCTTTGTATGGTGCAGGTTGGAACCACCACTCCAGATTGCTCCAGGTCAGTCTTAAGCTCTTTGGTTGTTGCAAATGGTATTTTTCCACTAACCTTTGAAGACTTCTTGGATTAATTGTCCTCTTCCCACCACATCCTGGAAGGTTCTTGACAGTTCCATGAGCAGAAAGCTTCTTAATAACATTGTGAACTGTAGACAAAGGAATCCCAATGTCCCAAGGAGATGGTCTTAGAAACACAGAAACATGATGACAGAAAAAGACCACATGGCCTGTCTAGTCTGTCCTTCCATATCAACAACTACAACAGTCCACTTTTTACCTTTAGAGATCCTCTGTGTTGGTCCCATGCTTTTTTGAATTCAGTTACTGTCCTCATCTCTACCACCTCCACTGGGAGACTATTCCACGGATCCACTACTCTTTCCGTAAAGAAATATTTCCGCATATCACTCCTGAATCTATCTCCCTTCACCCTCATCCCATGTCCCCACATAGCAGAACTTGCTTTCATTTGAAAGAGGCTCTCTCCCTGAACATTTATGCCACGCAGGTATTTAAACATCTCAATCATATCACCTCTATCCCGCCTTTCCTCTAAGGCAGTGGTTCCCAACCTTTTCTTGTTTGAGGCACCCTTGGAAAGCCTTTCAAAAGTTCCCGGCACCCTTATAAGGAAATAGATATTTAAAATCTCCGTAGCTTTTTTATTATTATTTATTTATTTGTTTCATTTCGAGAGTTTGCATGCAACAACACCTTATACCTAGTCCTAGATGATATGAGAATACTGTTTACACTGATTCTGCCTTAATAAAAAAAATAGTATTACGATACAAATATGTAATTGTGACAAGTTTTACTGTAGTTGCACAATGTATTCAAGTAGTTACAGTGTTTACACTATGATACAAGACAAACACACAAATAGACCACAGTGCACCATGCATGTATACTCAGTGTGAAACTTGTGATTGATGCTTGGAACACAACTCTTGATATCAGGTCTTATTGTTGACAATGCCACCCGCATATCGTCCTCAAGTGAAAGAAGCCTATTTCTTTGTTTCGATTTTATTGTAGCCATGGCAGAAAATGCCTGCTCGCACAGATACGATGTGGAGAAGGGCAAAAGTAGAGAAATAGCTTTCTGACCCAAATTAGGGTATTCCCCCAATGTTGCATGCCAAAAAGCTGCCAGTGTCACGTCACTCTTCTCAAATTTGACTTTCAGTGTTGAATCAGAAGACATATCAAGAAATTCGTCACGTTCTATTGCCGTGAAGTCCAGCTCTTCAGCCATGTCAGCCAGTTCGAAGGGTGATACAATCCATTCTAGTTTTTCTGTAGACAGCGATGGAAAATACTTATCAACTGCTTCTCTCAGCTGTTCCAAGTGATTAACAATCAGATTTTTTACAGTTCCAAAGCCGTTATATCCTGCTTGTTGAAGAGAAGGGAAGTTTGACACATCGTCTCTCTGAACAGCCGACTTCCATGATTTCAGCTTTCTCTGGAAACCTTTCATCTTGTTAACTGATGTTACAAATCCTCAAGTCTTCCTTGCATTGAGAGATTTAGTTCATTCAGCTTCATGAAAATGTCTGCCAAATATGACAGCTTCAAACACCAAGTATGATTTTCAAGCAGCTTTATGAATATATCATGTCTCTCCTCTCGGAAAAACGCTTTTAATTCTTCTTTGAGTTCAAGAACGCGGTTCAGTACACGACCTCTTGATAACCACCTTATGTCAGTATGCAAAATCAGTGAAATATGATTCGCACCCATTTCTTGACACATCTTTTGAAAAACTCTATTTTGCAGTGGCCTGGATTTGATTAAATTAACCATCTTGACAGCCTGGTTTAAAACCTCAGTTAACTCTTCTCCACACGTCTTGGCTACTAAAGCCTCTCTGTGTAGGAAGCAGTGAGTTGTAGTTATAGATGGATTTTCTTTCAATGCCCTGGTGATGAAGCCTTTGTACTTCCCTATCATCGACGGTGCACCATCAGTACATATGCCACAACAGTAATTCCATGAAAGACCATGTTCAGTGAGGTACGAATTTACAGATGCAAAGATATCCTCTCCAGTAGTTGTAGTCTGTAACTCTTTGCAAAACATAAACTGTTCCACAATATCCTTGTCAATGAATTTGCAAAACCCAAGCAGTTGGCATTTTCCAGCTATGTCAGTACTCTCATCTACCTGCAATGCGAATTTTCTTTTCAATTTATCTGCTTCACAACTTCTTCATTAATATCTGTTGACATTTCAGATATCCTACGGCTGATTGTGTGTTGGAAAGAGGTACTTTCGAAATCTGTTCCTGAGCTTCTTTGCCAAGCATTGTTTCTACAATTATGTTGCATGCAGGGCCAATGATTTCTTCACCAGTTGTATGAGGCTTCATTTTCTTTGCTATCAGCTCTGCTACTCTGAAGGAAGCTTCAAGAGCAGTGTCAGCTACTGTTACCTTCTTGACCATTTTAGTAGCCGCCTTACTTT
Source organism: Ichthyophis bannanicus (assembly GCA_033557465.1). NCBI lineage: Eukaryota > Metazoa > Chordata > Amphibia > Gymnophiona > Ichthyophiidae > Ichthyophis > Ichthyophis bannanicus. The sequence goes on along the minus strand of CM066034.1, from coordinate 678,250,117 downwards.
GCCCTTCTAACATACGAGAAAAATATGCTATGTCCTTCTGTGACACAAAAGGGTGTTTGCTATTGAGGTGCCGCTTGAGCTTACTAGGTACCATGGCCTCATTGCTGAGTGTAGCTCCACAAACGAAACACACAGGACGCGGATTATCTTCATCATTGTTTGAAGTAAAACCATATGCTAAATAGGCATCAATATATGTCCTTTTCTTCGAGAGAGATGCGTGTTTCCCCTTTTCGCAATTTGATTCAGATGGAGCAGGAACACCTTCAGTGTTTGACTTCGAAGCAGTACCAATACTGGAAGCCACCATTTGGTCTGGAGATTCATCCGCCTGTACTTTTCGCTTCCTCACTACGAACTTATCCATCCTTCTTTTTCGACGCTGTCAGATAAGATGTATTCTGAAAAAAAGGAAACATCACAGAGGCTTAAATTAGTTTCTGATAGTTAAGTAGAGAGCGACAAACACAGTTTTAGCTTATCACAAGAATTGCACTTGATCACAAATTTACGTGCACTCGTGCATGTGCTGCTTAATACAATACCTTCTGCCTCCTTTGAGTCACCAATCAGTACTGAGGCATGCTGGCGAGTGGCGACTGGCGACTCGCTGTGCGCCCTGTCCTGTACGTGTGTTATACGCGTCAATCCACAACCCTCACTGAGGAACGGGTGGGGTGAGGTGGGGTGGAGAAGGACTCTCCGCTATCTCGGTAGTCCCCTCCCTCCCCCTCTCCCGCCAAGAGAGAATGACGTTAGTGCAATTTTTTCCCCGAAATTTTGGCGGCACCCTCAAAAGATCTCACGGCACCCCTTAGTGCCGCGGCACACCGGTTGGGAAACACTGCTCTAAGGTGTACATATTAAGATACTTAAGTCTGTCCTCATATGCTTTATAATAAAGCCCACTAATCATTTTAGTAGCCACCCTCTGCACCGACTCCATCCTGTTCACATCCTTTTGAAGGTGCTGTCTCCAGAATTGCACACTATACTCCAAATGAGGTCACACCAAAGACTTATACAGAGGCATTATCACCTCCTTTTTTCTGCTAGCCATTCCTCTCCGTATGCACCCAAGCATCCTTCTAGCTTTTGCTGTCGCCTTTTCTACCTGTTTAGCTACTTTAAGATCATCAGACACAACCACGCCTAGGTCCCGCTCTTCTTTAGTGGACAAAAGTACTACTGTATTGCTCCCTTGGATTGCTGCAGCCCAAATGCATGACCTTACATTTTTTAACATTAAATCCCAGCTGCCAAATTCTAGACCATTCTTCAAGCTTAGCTAGATCCCTCCTCATGTTATCTACACCTTCCTGGGTGTCTACTCTATTGCAGATTTTGGTATCATCTGCAAAGAGGCAAACCTTACCTGACAGCCCTTCCACTATTTCACTAACAAAGATGTTAAAAAGAATCGGACCAAGGACAGATCCCTGGGGCACACCACTGGTAACATCCTTCTTCTCAGAGTGAGCTCCATTTACTTGTACTCTTTGTCGCCACCCACACAACCAATTTAAAACCCAAGCAGTAACTTTAGGGTCCATCCCTAGGGTGCTCACTTTGTTTATAAGTCGCCTGTGAGGAACAGTGTCAAAGGCTTTACTGAAATCTAAATACACCACATCTAGAGCTCTCCCTCGGTCCAACTCCCTGGTCACCCAGTCAAAGAAATCAATCAGATTTGTCTGACAAGACCTGCCTCTGGTGAATCCATGCTGCCTCGGATCCTGTAATCTTCTGGACTCCAGAAACCTCACTATTTTCTCTTTCAGCAGCGTTTCCAATAATTTACTCACCACTTAAGTTTAACTAAATGGCCTGTAGTTTTCAACCACATCCTTACTTCCGCTTTTGTGTAAAGGCACCACATGAGCCTCTCTCCAGTCCTTTGGCACCACTCCCGACTCCAACGAGGCATTGAAAAGGTCAGTCAGTGGAGTTGCTAGAACGTCCCCAAGTTCCCTCAGTATTCTAGGGTATATCCCATCCGGTCCCATCGCCTTGTCTACTTTAAGTTGAGCTAGTTTCTCACGAACACAGTCTTCTGAAAATTGTTCAAGATGTCCCTCACTTCTGTTCCTATTTGTGGGTGTTTTCTGAGGTCCTGCTCCTGGTTCTTCATCTGTGAACATAGAACAAAAATATTTGTTAAGCAATTCCGCTTTATCCTTATCAGCTTCTACATATTCCCACCCTACACCCTTGAGTCTGACAATACCACTTTTGCCCTTCCTCTTCTCACTAATATATCTGAAAAATGTCTTATCCCCCCATTTTATTGCATTGGCTATTTCCTCCTCCTTTTGAATCTTTGCCTTCTTGACTACTTTTCTAGCTTCTCTAAGTTTTTCCAAATACAGATGCCTGTCTTCCTCTCTCTGTGATCTCTTGTATTTCATGAAGGCCTCCCTCTTTTTCTTCACTTTTTCAGCTACTTCCTTAGAAAACCATAGCGGTCTCCTTTTCCTTTTGCCTTTATTTACCATTTTAACAAAAAGGTTGGTTGCCCTTAAAATATCCCCTTTCAGTTTTGCCAACTGTTTTTCTACATCCCCCAGCTGTTCCCATCCCACTAACGACTCCATGAGGTATTGGCCCATCTTCACAAAGTTAGTCTTCCCAAACTCTATGATCCTCACCTTGGAATGGATTCTAACAGCCCTAGTCCTAATACTGAACCACACCATCTGGTGATTACTGGATGCAAAATGATCTCCCACTACAACATCAGAAACACTTTCACCATTGGTAAGCACCAAGTCCAGTATGGTCCCTTCACATGTGGGGTCTGTTACCAACTGCCTGAATAGTTCTCCCTGTAGAGAATCCAGGATCTCCTTACTTCTAGATGATACTGCAGCAGGAATGTGCCAATCAACATCTGGCATATTGAAATCTCCTATCAGTAGCACTTCCCCTTTCCTAGCAATGCTGTGTATGTCTTCAATTAACTTTCTGTCCACCTCTTCCTCTTGTGAGGGAGGTCTGTATATCACACCAATGCAAATAGATTTCTCTTTCCCTCTTTCTAGTTTAACCCACAATGCCTCCTCTCTCCCTTTTAAGCTCTGTAATTCCAAAGCTTTAATAGTAGTTTTTACATATAGTGCCACTCCTCCTCCCCTTCTTCCTACCCTGTCCTTTCTGAATAAAGTATAGCTAGGTATAGTTACATCCCAGTCATGGTTTTCTGTGAACCATGTTTCTGTAACTGCCACTAAATCCAAGTCAGCCACTCCCACCAAAGCTTCAACATCAGGGATCTTATTTCCCATGCTACGGGCATTTATACACACTGCTTTCCATATGTTACCCCTGTTACCCATTTCCATAAAGGTATTTAATGTATCACCTACCTGGGGGCTTTCTTCACCTATCCACAACGAATCTAGTTTAGAGCCCTCTTCAGTAGATTAGCCAGTCTACTACCGAAGATGCATTGACCTTTCTTGGACAGATGGGTGCCATCTCTGCTCTGCAACCCTTGGAACAGCATCCCATGTTCTAGGAAATCAAAACGCTCTCGATGACACCATCCACGTAGCCATGCATTCATCTCCAGGATGCGAACCTCTCTGCCTTGGCCTTTACCCTCAACAGGGAGGATTGAAGAGAACACCACCTGTGTACCTAACTGCTTCACCCTCTGTCCCAGAGCCATGAAGTCACTTTTGATACGTTCCGAGGTATACCTGGCAGTATCATTTGTTCCAACATGGATTAGCAACATTGGGTAATAGTCAGTGGGCTTGATGAGTCTCGGCAAACTCTCCATAACATCTTGGATTTTGGCACCAGGCAGACAGCATACCTCTCTGGACATCAAGTCTGGTCAGCAGATGGACGCCTCAGTACCCCTCAGGAGAGAGTCTCCAACCACCACTACCCTTCGTTTCCTTCTGGTCACTGATTCTGCAACTTTGGGGTACTTTAACTCTGGTTCTTCCCTTTCCAGGGATGCTTTCACCTCCTCCACTTCCAGGGCTGCATAATGGTTCTTCAATTCAAGGGCTGGAGAAGTTGGATTGGTGATTTTACAGGCCCTGGTGACTTGTGTCCAACCATCAACATTCTGTTGGTACCCATCTTCTCCTGTGCTGGAGAGCTTGGTTGCTGCAAGAAGCATCTCATCAATGTACTTCTCACTGTCTTGAATGCTCCTCAGCCTCGCCACCTCCTCTCTGAGTTCCTCCACTTGTTTCCTCAGAGCTTCAGCATGCAGGCACCCTGCACATGGAACTGGTCCTTCTACTGGCATTAGGACTTCTGTCTGGACCGAGGCAGAAGCTGTAACGGGGGCAACAGCTTTAGCAATATGATTTTTCCCAGCCATTGTTCTGTTTGTGGAGCTTAGGTATCTATTAAAGCAAAAGAGAGAGATCTACCAAGTACCAGCCGGTTTCGCAGCTGTCCTTTCAGAGAAAAAGCAGTTAAATCTCTTTAATTATATTCAAAATGTGCTGGTCCAATTCTCTGTGATTTGTTAAAGGAGGAGGTGCCCTATAAAGCAAGACTGCTCACTAGGGGTGGGTGGGAGTCGGGGTGGGTAGGGAGGGAACTAACTCCTGATTAGATGTTAGCAGTTTCTAAACCTGAGGAGGTTACTAGAGTTTAGCAAAAGTTCCCCTAAAGCACCAAAAGAAAGTAACCTTGCTTTAAAAAATATACAAAAAACCCTTTTAAGAGCTCCCAGTCAGAGAGCTAGCAATGTAATATAATATAAAAAAAAAAACCAAACAAACCCTGAAATCCTTACTGTTTGTTGATCTGTAGAGCACTGGTTAGGAAAGCCTCAACAGGGCAAGGCACTGGAGCCTTTTATGCAGGCCTCAGCTGCACTCGGGAAATCAAGCCCACTAACACCTGATTAGGTGTTAGCAGTTTCTAAACCTGAGGAGGTTACTAGAGTTCAGCAAAAGTTCCCCTAAAGCACCAAAAAGAAAGTAACCTTGCTTTAAAAAATATACAAAAAACCCTTTTAAGAACTCTCAGTCAGAGAGCTAGCAATGTAATATAATAAAAAACAAACAAACCCTCAAATCCTTACTGTTTGTTGATCTGTAGAGCCCTGGTTAGGAAAGCCTCTTGTACCCCTTTGAAGTTTTATGTTTGGTGATAATGGCTTTTCTGATGGTCTCTGGCAACTCGCTTGTCTTCACCATTGTCAAAATGGAACAGAGAGTGAATGTGGCCATTTTAAACATTAGAGCCATCATTCAAGAGCGGATGGTTCGGAAGAATGTATCCTTGAAGGATACTACCAAAAGCAGAGAATTTCCACAAAAGAGTAAAGTAGCCCAAATGCCCTCAAGTATGGAGCAGACAGAGCTTAAAGATCCCAATTTACCCATGTCTAACAATAGCCAAATTAACATGAATAAAATACATTCTCTAAAATGCTTGTATGCAAATGCTAGAAGTCTAAAGAATAAGATGGGAGAGTTAGAATATATAGCACTAAATGAAAGGTTAGATATGATTGGAATATCAGAGACATGGTGGAAGGAGGACAACCAGTGGGACACTGTGATACCTGGGTACAAACTATATCGTAATGATAGAGCTGATCAAATTGGTGGAGGGGTTGCGCTCTATGTTAGAGAGGGCATTGACTCAGAAAGGATTAAAGTTTTGCAGGAAACAAAATCTGCTGTAGAATCTATATGGATTGAAATTCCATATAAAAGGGGGAAGGCAATGGCAGTGGAGGTGTACTATCGAGCACCTGGCCAGAATGACCAAATGGATGATGAAATGCTCAAAAAAATCAAGGAAACTAACAAAAGTTACAGCGCAGTAATAATAATGGGTGATTTCAATTACCCCGGTATCGACTGGGTCAGTGTCACGTCAGGACATGCTAGGGAGATAAAGTTCCTAGATGAAATAAATGACTGCTTCTTGGAGCAGCTGGTTCATGAACCAACCAGAGGGGAAGCCATATTAGACCTAGTCCTTAGTGGAACACCAGATCTAGTGCAAGAGATAAGGGTGTTGGGGCCACTTGGCAATAGTGATCATAGCATGATCGCCTTTGATTTAATTAGTGGAGGAGGGATAGTAAGGAAATCCACAGTACTACCTTTTAACTTTCGAAAGGGAGACTATGATAAAATGAGGAAAACAGTTAAGAAAAAACTAAAAGGAGCAGTTGCAAAGGTTAAAGGCGTACATCAAGCTTGGGTGTTGTTGAAAAATATTATCTTGGAAGCCCAGACCAGCTGTATTCCACGCTTTAAGAAAAGTGGAAGGAAGTCCAAAAAACTGCCAGCATGGTTTAAAGGTGAGGTCAGAGAGGCTGTTGTTGCCAAAAAAGCAACTTTCAGGAAATGGAAAAAAGAGCAAACGACGAAACCTGGAAACAGCACAAGCACTGGCAAGTCAAATGCAAGGCATTGATAAGGCAGGCAAAGAGAGAATTTCAGAAGAAGCTTGCTGCGGAAGCAAAAACGCGAAATAAAGACCTTTTCAAGTACATTCGTAGCAAAAAACCTGTGAAGAGAGTCAGTTGGTCCATTAGATGATAAAGGGGTTAAAGGAGCACTAAGAGGCGACAAGGTGATAGCGGAGAGACTGAATGAATTCTTTGCTTCTGTCTTTACTGAGGAAGATATAGGGATGTTACCCATGACTGAAGTGGTATTTAAAGGTGTGGAAGAATTGAAGGAAATATCGATACATCGGGAAGATATCTTACAACTATTAGATAAACTGAAGTGTAGCAAATCACCTGGACTGGATGGTATACATCCAAGGGTGTTGAAAGAACTGAAATATGAGATTGCAGACCTGCTATTAGTAATCTGTGAACTATCTTTTAAAAACATCTCTAATACCTGAAGATTGGAGGATCGCCAATGTAACACCAATTTTTAAAAAGGGTTCCAGGGGTGATCCGGGAAACTACAGACCGGTGAGCCTGACGTCAGTACCAGGAAAAATGGTAGAAACCATCATAAAGAATAAAATTACTCAGCATGTAGATAGTCACAACCTAATAGGAGACAGCCAACATGGCTTTAGATAAGGAAGATCTTGTCTTACTAATCTGTTATGTTTTTTTGAAGGAGTGAATAAACAGGTGGACAAAGGTGAGTCGGTTGATATTGTGTATCTGGACTTTCAGAAAGCCTTTGACAAGGTCCCTCATCAGAGACTTTTGGCAAAACTAAAGAGTCATGGGATAGGAGGCAGTGTACTATTGTGGATCAGGAACTGGTTAAAAGATAGAAAGCAGAGGTTAGGGCTAAATGGCCAGTTTTCCCAATGGAGAAAGGTGAATAGTGGTGTACCCCAGGGATCTGTGCTGGGTCCGCTGCTTTTTGACATATTCATAAATGACCTGGAAAGTGGAATAAGGAGTGAGGTTATCAAATTTGCAGATGACACCAAACTATTTAAAGTTGTTAAAACCCAAGAGGATTGTGAAACATTGCAAGAGGATCTTGATAAATTGGAAGACTGGGTATCAAAATGGCAGATGAAATTTAATGTGGACAAGTGCAAGGTTATGCACCTAGGGAAGAACAACCCAAACTATGGTTACACGATGCAAGGTTCCACATTAGGAACCACCACCCAGGAAAAAGATTTATGCGTCATTGTGGATACCATGTTAAAACCCTCGGCCCAGTGTGCAGCGGCGGCCAAGAGAACAAATAGAATGCTAGGTATGATAAGGAAAGGAATGGAAAATAAATCAAAAGATATTATAATGCCTCTATATCGTTCCATGGTGAGACCGCACCTTGAATATTGTGTGCAATTCTGGTCGCCGTATCTTAAAAAGGATATAACGATTTTAGAAAAGGTTCAGAGAAGAGCCACCAAAATGGTAAAGGGGATGGAAGGATACTGCTATGAAGAAAGGCTAAAAAGGTTAGGGCTCTTTAACCTGGAGAAGAGACGGCTGAGGGGAGATATGATAGAAGTCTATAAATTAATGAACGGAGTGGAACGGGTAAACGTAGATCGATTGTTTACGTTATCAGAATATAGAAAGACTAGGGGTCATGCAATGAAGCTACAGGGTAAACTATTTAAGACTAATAAAAGAAAATATTTTTTTCACTCAACATGTAATCAAACTCTGGAATTTGTTACCGGAGGATGTAGTAAAGGCTGTTAGTGTAGCTGGGTTTAAAAAAGGTTTGGACAAGTTCCTGGAGGAAAGGTCCATAAACCATTATTAAGAAGTGACCGAAGATATCAATGCTTGACCCAGTACAAGCATTGTGGAACTTGTGTCTCTTGGGGAAACTGCTAGGTACATATGACCTAGATTGGCCACTGTTGGAAACAGAATACTGGGCTTGATGGACCTTGGTCTGACCCAGTATGGCATATCTTATGTTCTTATGATTCAAGTCATGTGAGTACTTGACAATTGATCACAGGCGTGTCTAATTTTACTGCATTGGGAATGTGGTTCTTCTGTTCAAACTGATTTGAATTGTTTATAAAAGTGTCAATAATCATGTCCTGATAATATATAAAACCCACACATATCATCATCTATATTATCCTAATTTAAGGTGAAATTTCCCCCAAAATCCTACCTTACCGTGCCTATCTAAAAAAGATTACTACCAAACCATTTTTTTTGTCAGATCACCCAACATGAGAGGTCTCCCTCTCCTGCAGTAGGTCCTCCTTTTTAATCAATTTTTAAAAAAGCTGAAAAACAGCTTTACCATTGTGAGATAAGCACCCACAAGAATGCTCCCACAAAGATTATAAGTTCAAGCCATACCAATCTAATGATGTTTTAAAAACCGCTAAATATCAGCTCTTCTCTTTCAAACGTGGTTAAACAAACTCCACTGCCACTGGCGATATGTAAAAGGGATTAAGTGGCACACACCACTATGTGGCAATGAAAACAGCAAAATTCAAAACTCATTTCAATACACTGCACTTAACTGAAATGATGCTGGTTGTAGCCGCCAAACCATGAATGTTCAATTGGGTACTGCAACACAACGCCGTGTTTCAAGCTTTTCTCCCTCTTAGCTCTTTCTCAAGCAATGTAACCCATTCATGTTTCCTGTTCCAGTTTTATCTTTCCTTTGAATTTGTGTAATTAGGCATCCAATTTAGAGCTAAGGCTAATAAAAAGAAAACATCACAATGACCACCACTCAATCTCGGAATTGAGGACATGGGGAGATACGGACTGCTTTAAAAAAATCCAACGTTGCTCCTTTTGATGTAATTTACTTGCCTGATCCCCTCCCCGCAAAGTAACAGAAACCTCATCGAGTATCAAACATCTTAAATCACAGCCCCGTTAGTATCTCATTGCCTCCAAATGGACCATTGTTTTGATGACTTTTTCCCAGACCCTGTGCAGAAAATCACTCACCCTTCCAGTGACTAGTGCAGCTTTTCCATTGGCTGCAACCTACCACTTACTCTGCACAGTGAGGGGGGAGGGGCACTGGTAAGCTGTAGTGCTAAAGTTTAAAAAATACCCAGACCATTTAGACATCATTGTGACTAAGACAGCTACTTTACAAAGTTGTAGAAATCCTAAAATAATTGGAAGGCCGCAGGGGCGCGTCCCCGGGGCCGCCGCTAACCGGGGGGGCGGCATGCTGCTTTAGCCCGCGGGAACCGGCGGCGCGCATAGCGAGGGGTGGCCGCGCCGTCTGGCGAGCTCATTGGCTCCCGCGGGGTGTTTTCAAATGCGCGGGAGCCAATGGGTGCCGAGGACGGCGGGCCGCGGAGGGGGGGGAGGTGCGGGGACTCGGCGCGGCTCCGGCCTTTCTGTTGGGGGGCTGGAGGCGACGGACGTGCTTTTCCTTCTGTGCGCCGGCGGCCGGAGCCATCCTTGGTGCCTGGAGGGCTGGACCTGAGGCTCGGCGGCGGCGGCGGGTCGGAGCGGCGGCGTGCGGGTGTCGTTTCCTCTCCCGGCAGTGGGGTTTTCCTCCGGGCTAAGGTGGAAGGCCCGGAAATTGCCAGGCAAGTGGTCCGGTTTTGACAGGGGTTGCTTGATTGCGCGGTGCAGGGCTATCACAAACCAATAAAAAAAAATAAATAAAAAAAACGAACGTAGCAGGGAGCTGTGCAGACGGTTTCCCTAGCTGCCTCCTGCTAGTGCTGCCTATTGCGAGTGCTGGGCATGTCGCCAATGGGAAAAAAGGGGGGACCCAAGCCGGGGAGGAGGTCTGGCCAGGCTTCCCCGAGTCAGCCTGGAGCCTGTGGGACAGCTGCTGCAAGGCCCGAGAGGCAGCGGGCGCGCAAAAAGAAGGGAGGGGCTGGGTCGGGTGTGGAGCCACAGGAGCCACCTTCTTCGATTACTCGGGGGCGGGAGGCCCGGGGCCGGGCTCCTAGCCGGAGCAGAGCTTCCCAGCGGGGCTCTTGCTCTTTAACGGGTACGGGGCGCGACCGTCAAGCGCAAGGCGCGGGTCCGGTTGCCCGGGGGGGGCGGGGTGGTCGGGGTAGGTCTAGGGGGGCAGTGAGAGGTGCACCAGGAGTCCGTGGGGCTCCCGGGGGGGATGTGGCCAAGCAGCAGGGAGGCGATACTTCTGGTGGGCCAGCTAGGCTGGGGAGTGTCTCGGCCAGTGCAGGTGGGGTTTCCCTGCCTGCTTGGGAGCGCTGGCAGAGCGGGGGACAAGGCTCTTCTAGTGCAGAGTGGCTAGGAGCGTGGCAGCCACCATGGGCGTTGCCGGGTGTTCCTTCGGCGTTTTCTGTTTTTTCTCCGCAGGTACCTGCTGGATGGCACTACGGGGGACACCCGTTGATGATGGCTGCTGGACAGGCAGACGACAGGCCGGTGGTTGCTGGCGGTAGTCCCTTGCCTGGTGGGGCAGGTGGCGGAGCGGCTGCAGCGGATGCATCGCAACGGGAGTCCGGAGTTCCTGCTGCGACAGTCGCCTCTGCGGCAGGTGAGTTGGATGCGGGCACAACGCCGGATGTTGTCGTCGAGGTAGCGCCCATCGCTAGTCGGGCGGAGGGGATTGATGCTCCGTCGGGCGGGAAGGGTCGGAAGCGGTCGAGGAAGAGGGGGCGGCATTTGTGTCGTCGTCATCGACGTTCAGAATCCTCCTCCTCATCAACGTCGGATTTTTCATCCAGTTCTCTTTCGGACGGTGGCGGTCGAGGGCGCGGGGACAAGGGGGAGTCAGATAGGGCGGTGCAAGTGGGGGCGTCTCCTTCCGTAGTGGCTTTCTCAGAGTTATGGGAGGGCGTGCCACAGCATCTGCGGAGAAGAATTGTTAAGCGTCGTTACTTGGATATATTCCGTTTGCTTGAGGGTCGTAAACGGTCGGGGGATAGTCGGAGGAAGCGTAAAGAGGACGAGAAGGCAGGCAGGGTTCGGAGGGTGGCGCGGAATGTGGTCAATTGGACGCGGGCCTTTCTACGATTAGCTAGTGTGTGGGGTAATGCGCATCCGGACCAGTATGGGATGCTTCTGGCGTATGCGGATTCCATCTTAGAGGCGTCGCAGACTCACGAAGGTTGGGCTTGGCTCAACTATGATGAGAAGTTCCGGGATAAGATGGAGGAGAATCAGCTGCTGTCCTGGGGAACGCAAGACATTAATCTGTGGCTGACGCAGATGGCGATCAGACCTAGTGGGGGGAGTGCAGGCCGCGGCGGACTGTCGGGTGCTACGAAGGTGGATCGCCCCTTTCGATCTGGCGTGCCCCCTGCTTTGCAGAGACTCCAGGGGGGGGGGAGTGCAGGTGACTTGTGCTGGCGGTTCAATAAGTCTTCCTGCCCCTTTCCGGACTGCAAATTCCGGCACGCATGCACCCTCTGTAATGGAAGCCACTCAGCACTTAAATGTGTTAAAAAGAGTGGTGGAGGGGCCGCCCCCCTCCCTCCCCGATAGTAGCAGCTTGGTGAGTCTGGCTCCCACTCCGATTGAGATTAATGTTCTGGGTCCTTGGCTTCGGCGCTATCCTCGGAGGCGCGTAGGCCGTAGTTTGGAGTATGGCTTTCGGGAGGGGTTCCCTATACCAGTGGTAGGCAATGTGAGGGTAGCCAGGGCTCGGAATTCACCGTCGGTCCGGCGTTTCGCGCCTTTCGTCAGGGATAAGTTGGCATCGGAGATTGTTCTGGGTAGGGTAGCGGGTCCGTTCGACCAGCTGCCGTTTGCTGACCTGGTGCTATCTCCACTGGGTATTATTCCAAAAAAGGAGCCGGGTAAGTATCGCTTGATTCATAATCTGTCCTTTCCCATTGGTTCCTCGGTTAATGATCACATTCCTAAGGACTTGTGTGCGGTACGCTATGCATCTTTTGATGATGCAGTTGACCTGGTGAGAGCCTGCGGGTCTGGGTGCTTGTTGGCAAAAGTGGATATTGAATCCGCCTTCCGGTTGTTGCCAGTTCATCCGTCGTCCTTTCCTTTGCTGGGGTTTTCCTGGGAAGGGAAATATTATTTCGACAAATGCATGCCGATGGGCTGTTCGGTTTCCTGTGCGTATTTCGAGCAGTTTAGTTCCTTTTTGCATTGGGCGTTTGTCGACTGGATGGGGTGTGGGGCGGTCGTTCATTACCTGGATGATTTTTTGTTTGTCGGGCCGGCGGCTACTGGACAGTGTAAGGCGTTGTTGGACGGTTTTGTTCAACTAGCTCAGCTTTGGGGGGTTCCCCTAGCGTCTGGTAAGACGGAGGGCCCGGCGACTATCCTTACCTTTTTGGGCGTGGAATTGGACTCAGTGGCACGGGTCGCCCGCTTGCCCAGGGAAAAAGTTGTCAAGCTGCGTGTGTTGGTGGCCAACGCGCTGGTTTCCCGCAAGATAACGTTGCGGGAGATGCAGTCCTTGGTTGGTTCGCTTAACTTTGCTTGCAGGTTTATTCCCATGGGGAGGGTCTTCTTGCGTCGGCTCGCTGGGGCCACTACGGGTGTGGAGAAGCCCCATCACCGCATTAGGATGTCTCAAAGCCTCCGGGTGGATCTCAGGATCTGGGACGCATTTTTACGTACGTTCAATGGGACCACGGTGTTACGGGACCAGGAGGTGACTTCTGCTGATCTGCAATTGTTTACTGATGCGGCTGGGGGAGCGGGCCTTGGGATTTATTTTGGAGGCTCTTGGTGTGCGGCGGGGTGGCCGCAGTCCTGGAGAGATAGTGGCCTTACGGATAACATTACCTTTCTTGAGTTGTTCCCCATTCTCGTGGTCATGTCAGTATGGCCTAGCCGGCTTCGCAATCGGAGGATTCTGTGGTGGTGCGACAATGACGCCGTGGTGTCCGTGGTCAATCGCTATTCCCCCAAATGTAGGCCCGTCGCTAATTTGATGCGCCAGGTTATTTTCACCTGTTTACAGTTGAATTTAGTGATTAGGGCTCGGCACATTCCAGGTAGTCATAACACCATTGCTGATGCTCTTTCCCGTTTCAAGTGGGAGCAGTTTCGCGCCTTGGCGCCCGATGCGGACGAGGAGGGCGCAGCAGTCCCGGAGCACCTCTGGCGCATTGGCCTAGTGACCTGATGGAGCTGCTTCGCCAGTCAGTCTCTCCGGCAACATGGGTTGCTTATCAGCGCGGCTACAGCTGTGTCGTATCCTTTCTGGTACTTCAAGGGTGGCGAGAGGGTCCGGCCTCTGATCAGCTGTTGGGTCAGTATGTGCTGGAGTCCAAGTCGGCGGGCTTGTCGCGTGCTACCGTGCGACGGCATCTAGCGGGGTTTTCCTTTTTTGCCCGCGCTCTCGGGTGGGGGGCAGCGGGTGGGGGATTTTTGACGCGTATGCTGCTGCGTGGTTGGGAGCGGTCCTGCCCTGCTTTGGGGGATTGGCGGCGCCCTATCACGCATGATGTGTTGCGGCGTTTATGCGATGCTTTGCCTCATGTGGTTTCCTCCCACTATGAAGGGGCGCTGTTCCGCGCGGTTTTTTCTGTAGCATTTTTCGGAGCTTTTCGGGTCGGTGAGTTGGTGGCGGAATCGGGAAGGACTTGCGCCGGGAGGGAGTTTCAGCTTCATCAAGTGCAATTCCGTGGGGGCGGGGTTCGTATCCGCCTGGCCCGTTCTAAGACGGATCAAGCAGGGCGGGGGGCCTGGGTGGCGTTGGCTGCGGTGCCTGGCTCCCCTTCGTGTCCGGTGGCGTTATTGCAGGCGTACCTACTGGTGCGTCCGGATATCGGAGGTAGCTTGTTTATTCATCGGGATGCGCGGGTTCTCACCCGCTTCCAGTTTGCAGCGGTGTTGCGTCTGGCGTTACGGCACGTAGGCGAGGACCCCGCGGCGTTTGCCCCACACTCCTTCCGGATTGGGGCGGCGACCAGCGCGGCTGCTGCTGGCCTGTCGGATCCGGAGATCCAACGGATCGGGAGATGGCGATCGCGGGCATTCCATAGCTATGTGCGGCTTTAGGGTTGGGGGGGGGGTATGACTAACTACTTTGTTATTCTTTCTTTGCAGGGCAAAGCCTGGGATCGTGTTGCTGTTGGGTGATTGGCCACTCCTTTGTGTTCTGGGCTGGTCGGCGAGCAGCGACACGGCCGATGGGGCTGCATTTGGGACTTTCGGAGCTTGCAGTAACCGTCTCATGGCTGGGCGAGCGCGGGCTTCGGTGGTTCCAGCTATTGCCTTTGCTGCGGCATCACCAGCGTTCCCGATGTGCACCGGACATTTTACTGATACACTTGGGTGGCAACGATTTGGTTGCCTGGACTTGCCGACAGTTGATTCGGGCAGTCAAGAAGGACTTGGGGGTGGTGTTCGGGATGTTTCCGGGAGTGCTAGTGTTGTGGTCTGATATCATTCCAAGGCCGTCCTGTTGGGCTCAGCGACGGTGGTCCCGGGGGGTGGCGAAGATTAACCGACAAATTGGAAAATGGGTGGGGGCCAAAGGGGGCTGTCAAATTTTACACCCTTGGGTGGAAGTGGGGTGCTCGGGCCTTTACCGGCCTGATGGCGTGCACTTGTCCCCAGTAGGGTTGGATTTACTTCTCAATGATTGGCAGGAGGCCTTGGAGGATATTAGATTAAGGGCCCGGGCTGGTCGCAGCTTACCTTTGGGGGGCGGCTCCGGTCGTGGCTGACCTGAGCCGGTGGCGGGATCCCGGAGGTTTCCGGGGTCCGGAGCCGGAGGCAAGCAGGAGGGCGGGGGTAGGGTACCCCCGACCCGGTTAATCCCTCAGGTTTTTGCTAATGATATGGCGAAGCCGGAAGAGGGAGGGCGTGGATAAGCAATTGGGCTTGTGCCCGAGGGGGAAGCGGAAGCAGCGTCACCTTGCTCATAACGTGGCGGGTGAGGGCTCGCTCTGCTTGGCGGGGGTGGGGGTGGGGAGATTTATGATGTTTTGTATTTGTACTAGATGGTTTGTTAAAAGGTTATTAAAGCTGCGACCAGTTTGAAACCCAAAATGGTTGTCATGTGATTGTTAACAGGTATTGGGTGGAAGGAAAATGGGGGTGGTAGGAGGGGCGGTGGGCAGCGTGTACGCCGTACCCGGTTATTGGAAGGCCGCAGGGGCGCGTCCCCGGGGCCGCCGCTAACCGGGGGGGGCGGCATGCTGCTTTAGCCCGCGGGAACCGGCGGCGCGCATAGCGAGGGGTGGCCGCGCCGTCTGGCGAGCTCATTGGCTCCCGCGGGGTGTTTTCAAATGCGCGGGAGCCAATGGGTGCCGAGGACGGCGGGCCGCGGAGGGGGGGGAGGTGCGGGGACTCGGCGCGGCTCCGGCCTTTCTGTTGGGGGGCTGGAGGCGACGGACGTCCCGCCCTCCCTCCCTTTACAAGGACGTGGGGGCGGGGGTATGGGTTGTTGCAGCTTGGGGGGGAGATGGGCGGGATCCCGGAGGTTTCCGGGGTCCGGAGCCGGAGGCAAGCAGGAGGGCGGGGGTAGGGTACCCCCGACCCGGTTAATCCCTCAGGTTTTTGCTAATGATATGGCGAAGCCGGAAGAGGGAGGGCGTGGATAAGCAATTGGGCTTGTGCCCGAGGGGGAAGCGGAAGCAGCGTCACCTTGCTCATAACGTGGCGGGTGAGGGCTCGCTCTGCTTGGCGGGGGTGGGGGTGGGGAGATTTATGATGTTTTGTATTTGTACTAGATGGTTTGTTAAAAGGTTATTAAAGCTGCGACCAGTTTGAAACCCAAAAATGTTGTCATGTGATTGTTAACAGGTATTGGGTGGAAGGAAAATGGGGGTGGTAGGAGGGGCGGTGGGCAGCGTGTACGCCGTACCCGGTTATTTAGATGGTTGGCAGTGCTAAACTCCTGAGTCCTCAGCACATCTGACAAATCTGGCTGTGCTTACTCCCCAGGGCCCAGGCAACCATCAGTCAGACAAAGCTAGCTAATAGGCTACAGCAGATACAGTCAGCCAATAGGGAGCAGGGAGTAGTAGCTAGGATACAGAAACCTTCCTTTCTCCCTTGTCCTGCAGCTCTGGAGTATGGTGGGTTTTTTTTTTTTGCTACAGGAGAAAATATTGGAGGGTGCCTGGCCCCTATGATCCTGGGGCCACCATCAATATCAGTATCACAATCAGTGGTGAACTGATTTTGTTGATTCTATCATCTGTGTAGGCTTTTAGCCTAGGGTGCGTGTTTCTATTTCATCTTTAGACTTTATTTTTATTTTCGAATAGCAAAAAGAAAATATCTTTTTAATGACCAACTACAAAATGAATATCCATTCATTAAGAAACATTCTGGTGATAGCACGGTGTTTTGTAACAAATGCCAGTCTTCCTTTTCACTCGCACATGCAGGAAAGGATGACAGAGTTCAGCACCTAAGGACGAACAAACACAAGACAGCAGATGGAAGTGCTTCTTCAAGTAGAACCGTGACTTCTTTTTTAAAGTCAAGCTTTTGAGGAGAAAACTCAGTAACTGGCTACAACTGAGGGTACATGGGCTTATCATTGTGCTGTCCACAACCATTCTTTTCGGTCACCAGACTATGCTTCAAAGTTGTTGAAAAAATGTTTTGATGAAAAATACTCGTGTGCGAACCAAAACAGAAGCAATTGTCTGTAATGTTTTCAAACCTCAACAGAGACCTTTCTGAGACAAGTTTTTTAAAGAGCTTTTGTGATTGCTCAAACCATGGAAGCATTAAAGTGTGCCCTATTTTAGTAAGGTACTTTCTTCCTGAGAAAGAGATTCAATGAAAAGTTCTTGATGTCCATGAAGTTAAAGGCAAAACCTAAGACATTCTTTCCAAGTGCATTCTTGAATCCAATGTGTTGACAATACTAATTGCAATTTGGTGGGGCTGCTAGGAGAGGTAGTAACAATATTTTTTACAAGCTGCAAAAAGCTTTAGGAAGTAATTTAATTGGTGCAAACTGTGCAGCTCACATTGCTCACAATTGTATCAGCACTGCTGCTGAATGCCTGCCATTTGACATTGAAGTTATAATTGACAAGATATTCAGATATTTTCACATTTATACATTGAGAATTGTGACGTTGTTGACAGCGAGTATCAAAGGCTCCTTGGATACAGTAATACCAGGTGGCTGACCTCACTACCAGCCATAAAGAGGTTAATTAAAATGTTCCAACCAATGAAATAATATTTTCTGAGCCAGGAAAAATTCACAGTTATCATCAAAAACGTTTTTGAGAATGAACCAGAAGAAGTTTGGCTGTACTTTTTGCACAATTAGGTAGTAATTTTCCAAAATGTGACTTTAGAAATTAAGTCTCAAAAAACCTCAATGATAGAAGTGGCTGGAGTAATCAGTGGCCATAGAAACAAGTTAGTAACTGGGAAGAATGAAGTGTTTTTGCCTCTGACAATCAGAAAGAAAATAGAATAAAAACCTGAGGAATTTTCTGGTTCCATCTGCTCTCTCCAATCCTAAACCATTATGTAAAATTAAAGGTCATTTTCAGTGTGGGAAGTGTTCAGTTTGCCTTAATGCTTTATCTATGAAAGAAACCTTTACACATCCCATAACTAGGAGAAGGTTCTTTTTGAATCACTACTCTAATTGTAACACTGCCAATGTTATCTATGTAATTATGTGTCCATGCAACCAGATATATGTCGGTAAGACCAAACGCCCAATAAGGACAAGGATTACTGAACACAAAAGTTGCTTAAAAAGGCGTATTCCAGATAAACCAATGGTTAGCCATTGGATTGATAAGGGTCATAAAGTTTCAAATCTCAAGTTCTTTGTTATTAAAGTTGTACATCCACACTGGAGAGGAGGAGATATTGAGAGAATACTCCTCAAATTGGAACAACAATACATCTATGAGTTACAGTCTTTGAAACCCCGTGGCTTGAATCAGGATTTTAATTTAACTGTCTTTTTGTGATTTCCTTTAGAAGTAATATATTTTGTTAAATGAAAGAATTTCATTATGTATGTATAATATGCAATTGTGTTTGGTTCACTTTATCACAGTTTTTGTAGTTTATATTTAAATGCGCAATTCCTAGCACATTTTTAACTTAGGGTGTCCTATTTAGTTTTTTATTTTTATTTTTTCTTGTATTACATTATTTTACTTATTCCTCTTTCAGTATGTTTTTGCAATTCAAGGTGAGGTCTTAGAACTGATGTATGGTGGGATGCATAATTATTAGTTCGGTCATGAGCCTTTGCTGACGTATGTGCTTTAAGTATCACATTACTTGAAAAAGGTGCGATTCACAGCGTTTCTTTCTAAAACATTCAAGTTTGCTGCTCATGCCAGATAGCATGTCTGAGAATATTGAGTATAAGGTTTTTTCTTCCTTCTCTTCATTTGACATTAATCTTCAGATTTTCTTTAGTTTACACAGTATTTTAATATGATATCAGTCATTTTGAGCCTCTGTGGTTCATAATGTTAAATTTACTTATGCAATTTTATGCCTTGGGCAATTGCAAATCTTTGCACTTTTTTCTTTTATGACCTAATTTTCTTTTTCAGCAAATTTGCCTTTATTCTATTTAGATGTGGTTTTATGAGTTCAGGGCTGTCTGTTTTTAAATGTTCTGTCACTCTACGATGTTTGGATCTTTGCACTTTTATTCCATGTGTTTTGTCAGCATACTCATGATGTTTAGAAGTTCTATTTTTTATTCTATTTTTTATTATTTTTTATTCTATTTTTTTATTCTTATTTCATTCTTGGGGATTTGCATTTCTCTTTAGTGCCTTTATGAAGTTTGACATTATTTTACGTATTTGGCACAATTAGATTTTTGAGCTATGCACAATATTTACATTTAGGATCACATCACCATCAGTGTTTACATTTAGGATCAGATCACCATCAGTGTTCTGCTTTTTATGTTTGTCAAGAATCAATGCTTAAGTATTCTCACACTCATTTTTGCGTTGAATTATGAACTATGGTATTTTTAGTTTGTAATCAATGTTTTTGAATAAACCGACTTCAAACAGGTCATTTCAGTTATGTCACCTTTGCTATAGTAAGTTTAATCAATGGCCTGATAGCAATTATTCATCATGTGGTCTTTGCTATACAAACCCCATTACTTTAGGCGTATCTCTCACTTTTAAGCGATTCACTATTAACGCAATGTTTTCTGATATCATTCGTTCTATAATCGTTATTTTATATTTCCTGATATATAGAGTTTTTTAGTTCACATATTTGTGGTCTCAAAGTTTTCCTCTTAGCTTTATCATTATTATTTTTAACGTTATAATTTATAATTCACATTTACTGTTTTATTGCCTGTATTTATTGTCCTTCATTTTTATTATTTGTGGCTGAGGAACTTTATTGTCCTTCATTTTTATTATTTGTGGCTGAGGAACTCTAACCATGTTAGTGCTGCTGAATATCTAGCTTAGTGGCATTTACATGGTTTGACTTGGAATATCGGGCCCCAGGTTTCTAAGATAGCCAAGTCCCTAGTAATGTTTATATACATTGTTTTTGTCTTATAGGAATCCAGTATCTCTGATGCCAGGTCCCATGAGACACAGTACACACCACTGCCTTCAGGATCTCAGGATCTCACCAGTCACAAAGGTATAAATGCTAATCTCTTTTCTATTGCTACGTGACATGACAGTGAACTTAAAGTTTTCTTTGCTTACTTTGCTGCACAGGCACTTTCTAAAGAATATGTTGGGTTTTAAATACTGACAGCTGAGGAAACTGAGGTTATCAATTCTAAGAATTCTGACCTGTATCATACAGGATGCAGTAGTGCCATGCTATTTCTTTGTTTAATTTCATTTAACATGTGCTAAAAAAAATTTTGAATGCACTCAAGCTTTTCCACATGTTAAGGGATATGTTTACTAAACCGGGCTAATGGTTAACCCGAGCTATCTGCCACTAGGTCCCATATTATTCAATGGGACCTAGTTGCAGATAGCCCGGGTTAACCGTTAGCCCAGTTTAGTAAACATATCCCTAAAACTTGTAACATTCACCCAGTGGATTTAATGCACATAAAAAATGGCTTTAATATGTGTTTAAAATATTATAAACTGAAATGAAACAACATAAAACAAAAAAAAAGGAAATAAAAAAATGGAACAACATAAAAGCAACAAAACTTTATTGCCTTCAGCTGGTCTACTGAAAAATGTTAATTTATGTATGTATCAGCTAATATATTTCAGTATCAAGTTATCAAGTTTCTTGGCCCTTTCTCTAAAATTTGAGAGCTTTTGCCAGATCATATACAAATTAGCAGATTGGGTCATACATGTCATTTGATATCATGAAGTGTTTTGATTTTTTTTTTTAAATTTAGGTTTTAACAAAATACATTGACCAAACATGGTACAAAAGAAAAGTAAGCTCCCAACAGGAATATACAAAGTAACTATACATTAAACAGAGTAAATGCATAAGGGAAGCGAAGATAAATAGCCCACATCAAGAGAGCGTAACTGCAATGCAACATAAGAAAAATATAAACATCCCCCACAAAAAATGGAAAGAAAACAAGTCCATATGGACCACAATATAGGAGGTAGATCAATCAAACATCACTTTCCCCTACCAAACCCTGCCTATCCAAAATAAATTTCTCGAGATGAGCCACGTCCTGAAAAACGTATGAAGCATTATCATAATTAATGATACACTTACACGGTAACCGGGGATCCATACCAGGCGCTCGCCATCCTCCCCCATTCTCAAAGGACACCCCCCACCTTTCCCCCACCCCCATACATTAGATGAGCCACGTCCTGAAAAACGTATGAAGCATTATCATAATTAATGATACACTTACACGGAAACCGTAAAAGGAACGAAGCCCCCATAGCTGAAACCCGGGGCTTAAGAGCCAGAAATTGCCTCCGGCGCATTTGAGTAGGACATGAAACATCTGGGAATATATTTATAGTCTGGCCACAGAACTTAGATGACTTGATTCCTTTAAGATTTTTGAGTGTCTTCAAGCTGTGGCTAACTGATTAATAAGCCATGGATTATATATTAACTAAAAAAAATAAGTTTTGTTTTCCACAAGAGAGTAATCTTTCTGACATCCAGATACTATGGTGTTACATGCTAAATTTGTGTCTGTTAAGCAAGAAAAAACATATATGGGTGTGTTAGTAGACCGGCATGTAAGGAAAATGGTGAAAAATTAATTTCTTAAAATGAGAATGTTGTAATGCTCATGCCTTTATTTATCAGAATTTTATTTCTGGTCAGTTTCAAGTTATGTAATTCCCATTCTTGCATTATTGCAATGGGATCCTGGCAGGTCCACCATCCTCTACAACAAGAGCCTTACAATTGGCTCGGAATATGGCTGTCAGAATCCTATTAAAGAAATCCAGGTATGATCATGTTGCACTGTGTTTAAGGCTGTTGCATTGGTTATCTTCTGAATATCACATTGGTTTTCAGATGTTATTGTTTATATTTAAATTGAAATAAGGTCTGTCGGCCTATTGTTTGGTGCAAGCACTATATTGGTACACAACTTCTCATTCTATTAGGTGTGGTCAGCAAAATACTCTAATTTTACCATCATGGAAAATGTATAATCTTCAGTATACATGTCAGAGAGCCTTTGCTTTATTAGCTTCTTAGTTGTAGAATAGCATTTCTGATGATTTGAGGGCTTCCGTTGAAATTTGAAATTCAGAAAACAGCTTAAAATGCATTTATTTGAAGTGGTCTTTGGGGCATTGGGTGCTATTTATTTTATATATTATTGTGTTTGTTCTTATTTAATGTATATGTTTTTTTCTTTTACTGCCTTGAATCATTTATAAATGAGTTATATGAAATAAATAAAATTGTTAAAGCCGGCATGTATGCAATGCTGCGGTTTAAATGAGGTTGTAGATCCCTAAAGTGTGATCCATTTATACAACCAGAGTCATGTAATAATTTTGAGGCTCTTTTGAAAGCAGTTGAATTAATCTGTCAAATTTTGTCATTTTAAATTTTTTCTCATGTAGGCCCGCTTCCCTCCCCCCCCCCCTCATCAAAGAATAAGAAAAAGAAAAGAAACACAAGCTACATAAACGAACAATTTTCAACCCGTTAACTTAGGTGCAAAGTCTATGAGTTCTTTCTATCTGTAGACATTGGGTCTGTTGGAAATTTATATGCACAGACTTCCATCTTGCTTTTCCTGCAAGCATGGTTATTTTTCTGAGAAAACATGCACTAATTTGAAAATCAAAGCTATGTGTATCTCTTTTCAACCCCACCCTGAGCACAATCATGAGAGCACATCTCCACAATCTAGCTGCTAAGTATGTATGCTACAAATGTACCTAGGTAAATTTATTTATTTATTTATTTATTACAATTTCTTATATACCGCACTATTCTGCATCAGCGCGGTTTACATGGAACAGAAAAATCAGACAGGATAACATGAGTCTGAGTTTACAGATAACCGGAACAGCAAACTTGAGAGCTAACCTCTGAGCTTCATTACATTTTCTACTCAGAGCATTATTGTTTTAGAGGGCCCTCCAATGCGTTAACCTTTGACACCAAGGATCAGTTTTAGCTTCCACCTTATTTACTTTCACTATTGTATGCTCTTTTGCAAATGTTGCAGATGCAATATTGAGTATAGGTAGGTGATATTCTATTTTTCTTGCCAGTTGAACAACATAGCAAGAAAACATTTGGTCTGGCAGGTGATTGTATTACAGCATCATCTAATGGATGACATTAAAGCAATTGATACTAAGCTGAAATGACCAGAGATGCGGCGAGTAGAGGAGCACATGCTTTCTACTGCTCCTAGGGTCATCCTTGCATCCAGCCTCTTCTTTCCAGCCTTTAATGCGTTTTTAGATTGCAAGTCTTTTTAATCCTCAGAAAGATGTCTTATGGACAGATACCTAACCTGATTTGGTGAAATAATGACAACAATGAAAACTGTGTTTGTGAGGAACTAGCTAAACTAAAAGTACACAAAGCCATGGATTTGGATGGGATACATCCAGGAATACTGAGGAAACTTGGGGACATTCTAGTGGCTCCATTGTCTGACCTTTTCAATGTCTCTTTGGAGTTGGGAGTAGTGCTAGAGGAATGGAGAAAGGTACATGTGGTCCCTTTACACAAAAGCGGACATAAGGATGACATTGAGGCCAGTTTATTTAACCTCTGTGGTTCGTAAATTATTGGAAAGGCTACTAAAAGAAAGAATAGTGAGGTTTCTGGAGTCCAATGGATTGCAGGATCCGAGGCAGCATGGATTCATCAGAGGCAGGTCTTATCAGACAAATCTGATTGATTTCTTTGACTGGGTGAGCAGGGAGTTTGGACCAAGGGAGAGCCTTAGATGTGGTGTATTTAGATTTAAATAAAGCCTTTGACACCGTTCTGCACAGGCAACTTATAAACAACTGTGAGCACCCTTGGGATGGACTCTAAAGTTACTGATTGTGTTAGAAATTGGTTGAGTGGGAGGTGACAAAGGATACAGGTAAATGGAACTCACTCTGAGGAAAAGGTAGTTACCAGTGGTGTGCCGCAGGAATTGAAAGGCCGCGGGCCCCCGTCCACGTGGCCGCCGGTAACCGGGGGGGGGGGGGGCGGCAGCTCGCTCGCGTCCATGCGCTTCGTCGGCGCGTTGGGACGCCGGTAGGAGAGCGGCGTCTGGCATCCTCATTGGCTCCCGCTGGTGTTTTGAATGAGTGGGAGCCAATGGGAAAGCTGGGACCTCGGGCGGGGGGGGGGGGGGTAGTGCGGGGACTCGGCGTCCTCCGGACGTGTGGCAGGATGAAGAGAACATTTTATAATTTTAAAATAATAGTAGATTAATTGCCTGGCTCTGCTGCTGGCTGCTGTCTGGGCAGCGTTGGGGTGGCCGGTTTTTTCCCGGGGAGCCTGTCAGCTGCGGAGGAGTTTGGACAGCATCGTGGCAGTGGCGAGGCTGTTGGCTGCAGGAACGTGCTGGTGTCAGCTGCTTTCCGGGCTGAGCAGCATCGGTGTGTGTGCCAGCGGTGAGTTGGAGGGGTGCTGGTTGTGCTGTTTTTGTGCAGGGCTTAATAAAAAAAAACAACAACACATTTTGGAAGGCGCTTTAAGCCTGTAGGTTAGTGATGTCGGGCAGGGGAAAAAGAGGGGGCCCAAGAAGGGGGAAAGGGTCAGGCAAGGGCACAGATAGTAGTGCAGGGGTATGTGAGGCTAATTCTTTAGGGCCTGATGGGCTTCAAGCTCATGTAGGAGGAGGGGTGTCCGGGCCTGGCAGGGGGCTTCCTGGGTCATTCGCTGCGGGCAACAGGGGGCGGGGGGGGGGCCAGGGGCCGAGCTCCTAGCCGTAGCAGAGCACCCAGATGGGGCTCTCGCTCTCCAGGAGGTTTAGGACGCGGGGGGCAGGTGCTGCGGGGGGATTCGGGTGTCCCGGTAGTTCGAGGGAGGCAAGGCAGGTCTAGGGGCCTGGCAAGTGGTTCCTCGGGGCTGGGGGAGGCTCATGGGTATGTAGGAGCCCCGGGGGGTGGTATGGTTCCTGCGGGGGGCGGGGAGGGGGCACATCTGCAAGGGGGTGGTGCTGGGTTTGCGCCTGCCAGCCCAGGGAATTTATGGGGTACTATGGGGGGTGGTTATTCGCCAGCTTGGCAACACTGGCAGGGCGGGGGTCAAGGCTCTTCCCGTGCGGAGTGGCTAGGGGCGTGGCGATCTCCGTGGGCTCTGGCGGGTGTCCCTTCGCCTTTTCCTGTTTTTTCTCCACATGTATCTACCGGAGGACCCTACAGGGGGCATCCTTGGATGGGTGCTTCCAGACAGAGGGACGGCATGACGGTGAGCATTGACCGGACTCCCTTGCCTGGCAGAACGGTGGGAGGAACTGAAGCTTCGATGATGCTGCGACCGGAGACGAGCGCGGCGTCGATGCGACAGGAGACCGGCGTGGCTACCGAGGTGGCGTCAACGGCTGCAGGTGAGTTGGAGTTGGATGCTGGCGCTGCGATGCGGGAAGCTGAAAGTGATAGAAAGTGATACTCGGTCGGCTGCTCGGGGTAAGAAGCGGGCTAAAAAGCATAGTAGGCATTCTTGTCATCAGCGTAGGCGTTCTCGATCCTCCTCTTCCTCAACCACTGAGTCTTCGTTGAGTTCGTTATTGGAAGAACGGGGACGTGGTCGGGAGGCCAGGGAGGAAGCAGGTGGTGCCGGACAGGTTGGAGCGGTGCCTACGGTGGTGGCTTTCTCTGAGTTGTGGGAGGGAGTGCCAAAAAATCTGCGGCAGAAAATTCAGAAGCGTCGCTATTTAGATATTTTCCGATTACTGGAAGGTCGTAAGTGGTTAGGGGACAGTCGGCGGAAGCGTAAGGCGGATGAGAAGGCTGGTAGGGTCCGGAGAGTGGCGCGGAATGTTGTGAATTGGACGCGGGCCTTCTTACGATTGGCTAGTGTATGGGGGCATTTGCATCCGTAGCAGTATGGTATGCTTCTGGCTTACGCGGATTCCATCTTAGAGGCTTCTCAGACTCATGAAGGTTGGGCTTGGCTCAACTATGATGAGAAATTTCGTGATAAGATGGAAGAGAATCAAATGCTTTCCTGGGGAACGCAAGACATCAATCTTTGGCTGACGCAGATGGCGATCAGACCGGCAGGCGGAAGTTCGAGCAGGCCAAGAGGTGGGCTGTCCCCTTGCATGCGGGCCGGCCCTTTCGATCAGGTGTGCCCCCTCTGGGGCAGAGGACTATGGGGTGGGGGGAAACTGGGGCTTGTGCTGGCGGTTCAACAAGTCCTCATGCCCCTTTCTGGATTGTAAACTCCGGAACGCTTACTCCATCTGTAATGGGGGCCACTCCGCACTCAAATGTGTTAAAAAGAGTGTCGGGGGAGCCCCGGTTCTGCCACGCAAGTAAGAGGGGTTTGTGGAGCTTGGCTCCCACTCCGGTTGAGGTTGGTGTTTTAAGTCCGTGGCTTAGGAGGTATCCTAAGAAAAAGGTCGGCGTCATTTTAGAGACTGGGTTTAGGGAGGGGTTTCGAATCCCTGTGGTGGGCAGGGTAGCGGCGCAACAAGCTCAGAATTCGCCTTCCGTTCGGCGGTTTGCGCAGGTGGTGCGGGAGAAATTGGCTAGCGAGATTGCTTTGGGCAGAGTAGCGGGCCCTTTTGGGGAACGGCCTTTTGCTGAATTCGTGGTATCTCCGTTGGGTATCATTCCGAAGAAGGAGCCTGGAAAGTATCGCTTAATACATAATCTTTCCTTCCCCATTGGTTCCTCAGTCAATGATCACATTCCTAAGGAATTGTGCGCAGTGCGTTATGCCTCCTTTGATGAGGCAGTTGAGCTGGTGCGGGCATGCGGGCCTGGGTGCTTGCTGGCGAAGGTGGATATTGAATTGGCCTTCTGTTTGTTACCAGTGCACCCATCGGCTTTTCATTTGTTGGGGTTTTGCTTCGAAGAAAAATTTTACTTTGACAACAGCATGCCTATGGGTTGTTCGATTTCCTGTGCTTATTTCGAACAGTTTAGCTCGTTTCTACATTGGGCATGTGTGGACTGGGTGGGGTGTTCCTCGGTGGTGCATTACTTAGACGACTTTCTCTTTGTTGGTGCCGCCCAAACGTGGCAGTGCATGGCATTGTTGGAGGGCTTTGTGCAGTTGGCCCGGGTGTGGGGTGTTCATTTAGCGGCTAGTAAGACTGAGGGCCCGGCGACTACCCTTACATTTTGGGTGTTGAGTTGGATTCCGTGGCAATGGTAGCTCGGCTGCCACAAGAGAAGGTTTCGAAGCTGCGGGTGTTGGTTGCGAATGCGTTGGTTTCCCGCAAGCTGACATTGCGGGAAATGCAGTCTTTGTTGGGTTCACTTAATTTTGCTTGCAGAGTTATCCCTATGGGGAGAGTCTTCTTGTGGCGGCTTGCCGCTGCTACCGCCGGCGTTGCTAAGCCCCATCATCGGATCCGGATGTCAAGCAGCATGCGGGCAGACTTGGGGATATGGGACGCTTTTCTCAGTGACTTTAATGGTACTACGGTCTTGAGAGCCCGGGAGATGACTTCTGCGGATTTGCAATTGTATACGGATGCAGCAGGGGGTTTGGCTTGGGTATTTACTTTGGGGGTTCTTGGTGCGCGGCGGGTTGGCCGCAGTCCTGGTGAGACGGCGGGCTTACGAATAATATTACATTTCTGGAGTTGTTCCCCATTCTGGTGGTGCTGTCGTTATGGCCTGATAAACTTCGGAATCGTACAGTGCGTTGGTGGTGCGACAATGAAGCAGTGGTGTCTGTGAACAACAATTATTCCCCGAGATGCAGGCCGGTAACCGATCTGATGTGGCACGTGGTTCTCGCGTGTTTGCAGTTGAATGTAGTAATTAAGGCTCGTCATATTTCAGGGAGTCATAACAGGATTGCTGATGCTCTTTCCCGTTTTAAGTGGGAGGTGTTTCGGACTTTGGTGCCCGATGCGGGCGAGGAGGGGACATCGGTCCCGGAGCACTTATGGCGGATTGGCCTCGGGACATGATGGAACTGCTGAGGAACTCAGTATCATCGGCAACTTGGGTAGCGTATGAACGGGGCTGCTGCAGCGTGGTGTCCTTCTTGGCACTGCAGGGATGGCAGTGTGGTCCAGCCTCAGATCAGCTGTTGGGTCAGTATGTGTCGGCAGCGAAGGCTGCGGGACTGTCACGGGCTACCATCCGTAGGAATTTAGCGGGATTCTC
Organism: Ichthyophis bannanicus; assembly: GCA_033557465.1. Taxonomy (NCBI): domain Eukaryota; kingdom Metazoa; phylum Chordata; class Amphibia; order Gymnophiona; family Ichthyophiidae; genus Ichthyophis; species Ichthyophis bannanicus. Next base: position 678,222,094 of record CM066034.1, on the reverse strand, counting down.
CTTTTTTGCGCGGGCCGTAGGGTGGGGGGCGGCGGGCGGGGGATTTTTAACGCATAGACTACTGCAAGGTTGGGAGCGGGCCTGCCCTTCGCTGCGGGATTGGCGGTGCCCTATAACGCATGACTTGCTGTGACGTTTGTGTGGCGCATTGCCTCGGGTGGTTTCGTCCTCTTATGAAGGGGTGCTTTTTCAGGCTGTCTTTTCGGTAGCCTTTTTCGGCGCGTTTCAAGTGGGTGAATTAGTGGTGGAATCGGGTCGGATTTGCCCTGGGAGAGAGGTTCAAGTGCATCAAGTGCGATGGACTGGGGGCGGGGTTCAGATACTCCTTGCCCGTTCCAAGACGGATCAGGCGGGGAGAGGAACGTGGGTGGAATTGGCCGCGGTACGGGGTTCTCCCTCTTGCCCTGTTGCCCTACTAAAAGCGTACTTACGCGTGCGCCCCGATACTGCAGGTAGTCTTTTTATACATCAGGACGCGCAGGTGCTTACGCGTTTCCAATTTTCGGTGGTGCTGCAGCTGTCGTTACGTTGTATCGGCGAGGATCCGGGTGCGTTCGCTCCTCACTTCTTCCGGATTGGGGCAGTGACTAGTGCTGCAGCGGCGGGTCTGCCGGAGCAGGAGATTCGTCGGATTGGGAGATGGAGGTCGCAGGCCTTCCGCAGTTATGTGCGTTTGTAGGGGCGGTGGGGGGGGGGGCACTAACTTTATTTTATCCTTTCTGTTGCAGGAAAAGTGCAAGGCTCGTGTTGCTGTTGGGCGATTGGCCAATCCTATGTGTACTGGGCTGGTCGGCGAGCAGTGGCGAGGCCTATAGGGCTGAATCTGGGACTTACGGAGCTGGCGGTGACCGTCACATGTCTGGGTGAGCGCGGACTGCGGTGGATTCAGCTCTTGCCTTTGCTTCGGCACCACCAGCGGTCGAGAGGCGTGCCGGACATCTTGCTGCTACACTTAGGAGGCAACGATCTGGTTTCGTGGACTTGCCGACAGTTGATTCGAGCAGTGCAGAGGGACTTGGGGGTGGTGTTGGGGATGTTTCCAGGCATTATTTTGGTTTGGTCGGATATCATTCCAAGGCCGTCCTGCTGGGCTCAGCGACGGTGGTCACGGAGGGTGACTAAGATTAACCGTCAAATCGGTCGATGGGTGGGAGAGCTGGGAGGCTGTCAAATCCTTCACTTTTGGGTTGACGTGGCTTGCCCTGGCCTCTATAGGCCGGATGGGGTGCATTTGTCCCTGATTGGGTGGATTTACTTCTTAATGATTGGCAGGAGGCCTTGGAAGGTTGCGGACGGGGGCTGGTCGCAGCTTACCTTTTGGGGGCGGCTCAGGTCATGGCTGACTTGAGCCGGTGGCGGGATCCCAGAGGTTTCCGAGGTCCGGAGCCGGAGGCAAGCATGAGGGCGGGGGTAGGGTACCCCCAACCCGGTTAATCCCTCAGGTTTTTGCTAATAATATGGCGAAGCCGGAAGAGGGAGGGCGTGGAAAATTTGTTGGGCCTGTGCCCGGGGAAGCGGAAGCGGCGTCACCTTGCTACTAACATGGCTGGTGAGGGCTCGCTCTGCTTTGGGGGTGGGGGAGGGAGTTATAATGCGTTGATTTGTATTGATTGGTTTGTTATAAGAAAAAGGTTATTAAAGCTGCGTCCAGTTAAGACTAAGAGTGTGTCATGTGTTTTGTGCTGAATATTGTGGTTTTGAGGGTAAGTTATTGAGGTGGGGGGAGGGGCGAGAGGTGACATGTCCGCCTTACCCGGTTATCTGTCCTTGGTCCAATTCTTTTTAACATCTTTGTTAGTGATATTGCAGAAGAGCTGTTGGGTAAGGTTGGTTTGTTTGCGGATGATACCAAAATCTGCAATAAAGTAGAAACCCAGAAAGGAGTAGATAACATGAGGAGGGATCTAGCTAAGCTTGAAAAATGGTTTAGAATTTGGCAGCTGAAATTTAATGCTAAAAAATTCAGGGTCATGCATTTGGGCTGCAAAAAATCCAAAGGAGTGTAGGGGTGTGAGGTACTTCTTTCCACAAAAGAAGAGTGGGACCTAGACGTAATTGTGTCTGATGATCTTAAAGTAGCAAAACAGCTAGAAAAGGTGACTGCAAAAGTCAGAAGTCTGCTTGGGTGAATAAGGAGAGGAATGGCTAGCAGAAAAAAGGAGGTGATAATGCCTCTGTATAAGTCTCTGGTGCATCCTCATTTGGAGTATCGTGTGCAATTCTGGAGACTGCAACTTCAAAAGGATATAAGCAGGTTGGAGTTGATGCAGAGAGTGGTTACTAAAATGGTTTGTGGTCTTCATTATAACGCATATGAGGACAGACTTAAAGATCTTAATATGTATACTTTAGAGGAAAGAGGGAAGGAACAAATGAAACAGGTGTGCCTGGACAGTGGTAGTTTAAGCAGTCTTTATTAAAACCCCAACGTGTTTCAGCTGACGCTTTCTTCAGGGGGATTACACCTCAAATAGAGTTAAAAACATATACAAAAAAATCATAAACCAAACCATAAGGCATGAATAAAAATAATTAAAAACAATTAAAAAGATGTAAATAAGCAATATAATAAATGATCCTCACAAGTAATAAAAATCTTATAATTGAACAGTAAAAATTATGTGAAGAACTCATATTTATTTATTTATTTATTTAATACGTTTTGTATACCGCTTTATCATAAAATCAGAGCGGTTTACAGTATAACTCAACAGTTTTAGATGGAACTCATGGAAGAGGTAGGAGTGACATGCGGGACATGCTCGAAAACATAACTTATTTACATTTTAATATATCTGCATTGATTAGTGAGCATGTTAAGGATCAGTCTTCAGGCTGTTTAAGTGTTCTGGGGAGTGGGTTGCATTGTGAGCTCACTAAAGTGTTCCATGAAGAGGAATGTTTTCAGCTTCTTCCTAAAGTCTTTTAAGTCCATGGTGGACCTCAGTGCATCTGGAAGGGAGATCCAAATGGCGGGTGCTGCTAGTGATAGAGCTCTGTTGGTCATTGAATTGTTGGCTTTGGTGAATACACTGGGTGTTTGGATGTTGTCAATGGTCCGTTGTCTTTGTGGTCTGTTGTTGGGCTGGGTGCTGATTAACTCGTAGAGTGTGACTGTTGAGAGGTTTTGTCTGATTTTGAAGATGATCAGAGCTGTTTTGTATCCAATCCACGAGGTAATTGGGAGCCGGTGGAGCTGTGTGTAGGATAGGTGTTATGTGGTCAGACTTTGTAGAGTCGGCAATGATTTGGGCAGTAGTATTTTGAGCCAATTGTAATGGCTTGGTAGTTTGTTTTGGTAGACTATTGAAAATGGAATTGCAGTAGTCAAATATTGGTATAATGATAGCTTGACAGACTGTGCGGAAGTGGTCTTGGCTGAGGAGAAGTTTGAGTCTGCAGATAGTGGCCATTTTGTAATAAACATTTCTAGTGACTTTGTTGATGTGAGCTTTTAGATTCAGGTTGCCATCTAGGGTGATTCCTAGGTACCTCACTTCTTCTTTTACAGGGATGGAGGCATTTGCCAAGTTGATTGCTTTTGAGGGTATGAAGGAAATGTTTCTTGTGATGATTAGTGCTTCAGTCTTCTTGAAATTGATGCTTAGATTGTTGTTTGATAGCCAGTTGTTCATTTCTTGTATGCATACTGTCATATTTGTATAGTCTGGTAGGTCTAGGTGGATTGGGGTGTATACCATTATGTCCTCTGAATATATGGTATATTGGATGTTATGTTTATTGAAGATTCTGCCGATGGGTTGAATATAAAGGTTGGCGAGTAGGGCGGGCAGTGAGGACACTTGTGGACGACTTGCTCTGTGACAAATGGAGTTGAGGTGTTTGCTCCTACTTGCCTTGTACACTAAGCACAATGTCCTTCAAGCAGGCACAATGCCAGCATTACAAGCGGCATTTAAATTGCTTAGAATGGCACAAAAAATGGGGTCAGAGGTCTGCAGCAAAAGTATATCTATTATTATTTTAAAAAATAGTATTGGGTGAATTTTGATCTATCTTCATAAGTACACAAAATTGAATAGGCAGAGGGAGTGAAACTCAAGGCAGAAAATGCTGACAGCTGAACCACCAAAAATGCTAATTTTGTCTATGCAAATGAGGCTGTATAGTAACGGTGTGAGCAACTGGAAGAGGAATGTAGTGTTGTCACTTGGAAAAAACGTATGCTGAAGAAATGGTTTAGTGTGTATCACTATCATATCTCAAACTATAACGATCCAAGTGATAGACTGTTAAATCATCTACATGCATAATGTAGTGTGTGGCAAAACAACAACAAAAAGGAAAACCAATGAAACCAGACCAATGCGTGTACCATACTAAGGCTAATAGTGCACACCTCTGACACCTATGCCTGCTTGAAGGACGCTGTGCTTAGTGAACAAGGCAAGTAGTTTGTTGCATTTTTCACTTTATAAACACTACGAGATGGTATTTGATATTTATAAAAAACAAACAAACAAAAATGCCTTTTACAATATATAATTAGGTGCCATTTTCCTCCTATTAGATTTTATCATTGATGGTCATTGTTTATTTATTTATTTATTTTATTTAATTGGATTTTTATACCGCCTTATCATACAATCAAAGCGGTTTAACAAAAGAGAAAATTAGTAATAGTGAAAAAATCTGTGATAATATATACATAGTTTGTAAATATATGATTAAATGTCTTGGGAAAAGGTGCACTATATATATTGTGAGCTATACTATAAAGTGAGCTATTGTACAATGTATATATAAATAATTGCTTTCTTAAAAATTAATTAGTTGATTGCATGACCGTAGTGCTCCGTAAACAAAACTGTTTTCAGTTGTTTTCTAAAGTCTTTGATGTCCTGAGCTGCTCTCAGATCATTAGGTAGGGAGTTCCAGATGGAAGTCGCAGCAAACGAGAAAGCTCTCTCAGAGGTCTCCTTGCGTGTTTTTCTGATGTCATTTGAGGAGCTGATTCTATTTTCAGATACACTTCTCCTAGGTCTGTTGCTAATATCTGACCGGATAAGATACGTCAGACTTTTTGCAGAACATTGTTGCTTTATCTTGAAAATATAAATTACTGTTTTGTATTTAATACGAGATGATATTGGTAACCAATGAAGCTCCTTTAAGATAGGAGTTATATGCTCTTTAGCATCTGTGGTCCGCAGCGACCAAGTAAGGTCTTGAGATTCACATAGTTTTCTGCCTTTCCCACACTTTCTGGCCTTTAAATACCCAGAACTGGTTCTTTAGTTTTTATACTCTTCCTCTTCAATGAACCATAGTGGTTCAAACAATATTCTTTGGTATGTTCTACTTTCACTTTTTAATTATTTTCAATGAAGATTGCTCTGATAACAATTTATACAATATCTCCAGGAACATAAAGGAATGTAGTCTTCACATATGGGTATTGTCGGTACTGACGGAGCCTGCACAGGAACGCTCCCCAGCATCCAATAGGAAAGCTTTTGGGAGCATCCCACAGCGCCTGTGTGCTGCCTTCCCACCTTTCCCGACTGTCCCTCTCCAGGTCTTCATTTTCCGCGGAGCCGGCAGGTCGCACTTCCTGTCACCGCAAAAAATATCCCATTTATTCTTCTTTTTTGTGGTCGCGTCTGCCTTCCTTCGACGCTACACCAGTACCGCCGGTTCTTTCTTTCTTTTCTTAAAAAAAAAAATAAAAATTCCTGGAGTCTCCAGCTTTTTTCTCCTCTGGTGCCACGTGCCATTTTGGGCACTAGGCCCAACTTTTCTCTACAATGGAAAAACCTGCTTCGGGTTTTAAAAAGTGTTCCAAGTGTGGCGGTACCATCTCCGTCACCAACACCCATGAGTGGTGCCTCAAATGTTTAGATCCTGACCACTCTATCTCTGAGTGTGTTGCCTGTGGGATGATGTCGAACAGGGGTCGGCAAAACCGAGCTGTTAAACTTAGCACCCTTTTTCCCTCCGATGCAGCTTCTGTGGCATCAACATCTTCCAGGGCTTCGTCTTCCTCCCATGGATCTCAGGTAACTAAACATAAGTCTAGCCGGTCCTCAAAGGGTAGATCTCCTTCTAAGTATCGAGATGCCTCTGGCGTTGCCCTTGAGGGACTCACACCGGCAAAATTGCCCCGGTGGGAGGCTTCGGCTTCCAAAGCATCATCGGGCTCCAGGATGTTCTCGAGGCCCCAACCTCGGCAGAACTACTGGTGCCATGCTCTGGGGTACCGGCTGCTTTGTCCGGTACCGATACCCAGGCATCAGCGGCATCGATAGACCAGAAATTTTTGGCTATTGAACGCAGTCTAGCGGCTCTTCTCTCGGCTTCAGAGAATTCAACCGGTACCGGCTCCTATATCGGTACCGGGGCCAACTGCATCGACGTCTGCAGGTGGACTACCGGTACCGACGCATGCTGTGCCCTCCGGTACGGACAAGTCGGTACTGGACCCTGTCGATACCAACTTCGATCGGTACCGGTATCGTGCACTACACGATTACCCGGACAGGAGATACTTCCTCTCCTAAACGTAGGATGAATCCTCCAGAGGATATATCCTTCCAGGATTTTATCCGGGATGTGGCTCGAGGTCTTTCCATCACAGTGGCTCCTGAAACAGAGCCTAGGGCAAAGGAATTGGAGATTCTACAGTATCCTAAAGCTCCCAAAGAAGCAGCTACTTTGCCTATTCATAAGATCTTACATGATCTCATGCTAAGGATGTGGGAAACACCTCTCACCACTTCACCTCATTCTCGTAGGCTTGATACCATGTATCGAGTCCCTCCCTGTCCTGGATTTCAAAAAACTCAGCTGCCCCACCATTCCAGAGTGGTGGAATCAGTTGTGAGTAGGATCAAGAGTGCAAAAAGACATGCATCTAATCCTCCAGGACGCGAATGTAGAACTCTTGATGCTTTTGGGCGTCAAACCTTCCAGGCCTCTATGCTTTCTGCCAGGATTAGTTCCTACATTTTATATATGGGAATGTTCCTTAAGGAAGTTACAGGAGATCTAGAGCTTATGAGCCCTCTCCTTCCTGATGATAAGAGACAAGATTATCTTGCACTTATCAAACATGCTCAGGATGTTTCCAAATTCATAAATTTTTCAGCTTTTGATTGTTTTGAGTGTATAAGCAGAACCTCTGCTATTGCCATAGGTGCAAGTAGGATTGCCTGGCTCCAGGCATTTGACTTGGAACTTTGGGTACAGGCAAACTGGGGAATATTCCTTGCACAGGAGAGAATCTCTTTGGCAAAAATTGGCAAGAGAAAGCTAATGAGTTAGATGCTGATGATCTTACCTTGGATAGATTATCAAAATCCACAGCTGATCCTGCAAGGAAAAAGTCCTACAAAAAAACTTTCTTCACTAGAAAGAAGAAGTTCTACCCCTCCTATACCCATCAAGGGCATCGTTCAGGTCAGTCTGCCCAAAAAGGTCAGCAGCAACCTAAACAAAGAAAAACAAAGACTGCTAAGCCTCAACCGGCTCAGCAGACTCAGCCTCCACCTCCACAGGGGCTTTGACTCCCATCTAGAGAACTTTGTCTTCCTGGCCCTGAATGGGCCAGAGCCTTCCACCATTCCAGGAAGGTTATGTTATTTTGCCCCCAGGTAGGGGCAGATAACAGCAGAAAATTGGACTCTGTCCATTGTAAGAGAGGGATACAAGCTTCACTTCCTCAGCATGTCCCCTCCTACAATGGTAAGACAGTTCAATTCTCAGACCTCTCTCAACTCCCAGTTAGATCACGAGGTCAATCTGCTTCTTGCCCAAAGGGCAATAGAAGAAGTACCCATTCATCAACAGGGTACAGGGTTCTATTCCCCCTTTTTCCTTATTCCAAAGAAAACGGGAGGGCACAGACCCATTTTAGACCTCAGAGAATTGAACAAATTCCTGTTCAAAGAGAAATTCAAAATGATTTCTCTGGGAACTCTACTGCCATACCTTCAGAGTCAGGACTGGCTTTGTTCTCTAGATCTCAAGGATGCGTACACTCATGTTCTCATCCATCCAACTCACCGAAGATTTCTTCGCTTTCTATTTCAAGGGAAGCACTACCAATACAGGGTTCTTCCTTTTGGTCTGGCCTCGGCACCAAGGGTGTTTACAAAATGCATGGCTGTGGTGGCAGCATTTCTCCGCACCCTAAAATTATTCGTCTTCCCTTACTTGGATGATTGGCTAATTCGAGCCCCATCAGAGCCAGAGGCCAGGATTTCTCTATCTCGCACAATGCGTATCCTTCAATATTTGGGACTTGTCATAAACTTCCCAAAATCCAACCTAGCTCCCACTCAGTCTCTAGAGTTCATAGGAGCCCTGCTGGATACCAGACAGACAAGGGCCTATCTTCCACAGTCCTGCTGCCTTCGCATTGTGCAGTTATCTTCCCAAGCAATGCTAAAGTGTCACCTCACTGCTCGGGAAATGTTACAACTACTAGGCCACATGGCATCCACCGTACATGTGGTCCCTTATGCCGGCCTCCATATGAGGGCAGCCCAGTGGACTCTATCCACGCAGTGGACTCAGGCGTCAGGTTGCCTGTCAGACAAAATAGCAACCTCAGATCATCTTATTTTGTCTCTCCAATGGTGGCAGTCACCCCACAATCTGTTGGTGGGGTCCCCTTTTCAGCAACCCCCACCTCAATTGACTCTAACAACAGATGCCTCACAGGTGGGTTGGGGAGCCCATTTGCAAGGCCTCTCTACCCAGGGTACCTGGACTCCACAGGAGACCGATCTACACATCAATCTCCTAGAGCTCAGAGCAATCTTCCTTGCTCTTCGAGTGTTTCACACCCAGCTCAGCTGCAAAACTGTCCTGATTCAAACGGACAACCAGGTAGCCATGTTTTATGTGAACAAGCAGGGTGGAACAGGCTCTCTGTCGCTCTGCAACGAAGCTTTGCGACTTTGGACCCTCGCCAGAGAGCATCAGATTCATCTCCTTGCAGTGTATCTTCCAGGCATTCAAAACTCTTGGGCAGACAGACTCAGCCGAGTTCTGCTTCCACACGAATGGTCTCTCCATGCAGACTAGGTGGAAAAACTTTCCAGTTTTGGGGAACCTCGGACATAGACCTCTTTGCAAGTCCGCTGAATGCCAAACTTCCCCGGTTCTGTTCCAGAATTCCGGCTCAGGGTTGTCAGGCCAGGGATGCCTTCCTCCTCCATTGGGGTCGGGAATTCCTGTATGCCTTCCCACCCATTCCCCTAATTCCCAGAACCCTATTCAAGCTTCAGAGAGACAGAGGCCATATGATTCTCATAGCTCCACATTGGCCACGATAAGTGTGGTACCCTCTGTTCTTACATCTCTCTCAAGCTCCATCTCTGGAGCTAGGATCTGCTCCAGATCTCCTATCCCAGGAGGACGGGATGTTGTGGCATCCCAATCCCTAGTCTCTACATCTCAGGGCCTGGTTGCTGAAAGCCTAGAACTTCACGGTCTTAACCTTTCTCAGCAAGTAAAGGATATCCTTTATGCTTCCAGGAAACCATCCACAAGATGCTCTTATGCTTTCAAGTGGAAAAGGTTTACCATATGGTGTTCGCAGAAGGGTCTTAACCCTCTTGCAATACCTCTGGAATCATTACTGGAATATCTCCTTCATTTGTCTAATGCAGGGCTTAAGACCAATTCAGTAAGAGTTCATTTGAGTGCTATTGCAGCTTCCCTCAAACCTTTGAATGGGCAACCTATTTCCTCTCATCCTATCATAGTGAGATTTATGAGAGGCCACCTTCTAACTAAATCTCCCTTTAAGCCACCACCGGTGGCATGGGATTTAAACCTGGTTCTTGGCCAGCTCATGAAGCCGCCGTTTGAACCATTAGCTACTTCCTCATTAAAATTCCTTTCCTGGAAGGTTATTTTTCTTATTGCAATCACATCAGCACGTCGCATTAGTGAGTTGCAAGCATTGGTGGCTGATCCCCCTTATACAAGGTTCCATCATGATAAGGTAGTCCTTAGGACTCATCCTCACTTTATGCCAAAGGTGGTTTCACCTTTTCATTTAACTTTATACTTTATTAGCATTTATGAATACATTCAAGTAAATACATAAATGAAAAGAAAACAGGGATTTTTCACATTGAGTAATACAGTAAACAATAAAGATTTAAATCATCTCCAAACTTAGCCCACAACATCATTCAAGGAGGGGCAACAGGTACTAGAATACAAAGAATTTTTAACACCCTTTACACAGGGTAGTAAAAATACAATAACAGAAAAATACATATATTAGCAGGCATTGAGACTTATGCGTCAGCCGATATGGGGGCCATCTTTACTCCAATCTCTTCTCTTGCACTAAAAAATTCCAAGAGCTGTTTAGGGTCAAAAAATATAAAATTCTTACCCTGAAGTGAAACATAACATCTAGACGGGTATCTTAGGACAAAAGAAGCCCCCAAGGAGAGAGCCCTGGAACGAAGTAACAGGAACTCCTTCCTCCTTAGCTGGGTTTCACGTGATAAATCAGGAAATATACGCACTTTTGCATCTAAAAACTGATCATTCATATTCTTAAAAAAAGACCTAAGAATTAAAGCTTTGTCAGTCTCTAGAGCCAAAGTCAGCAGCAAAGTGGTCCTCACTGTAACCACATCCAGAGAACTTTCCAAATAACCTGTCAAGTCATCCATAACATCCACAGAAGCCTCGACATTCCTCCCTGTTGCCTCCGTGGTATTCAAAGGAAGATAGTACGCCCTCGTAATAGGGGATAGATGTTCCGTGGGTATTTTCAACACTTCCATCAAATATTTACAAACCATCTCCCCTGGGGACATTAGGGGGGACTTTGGAAAGTTTAATAATCGCAAGTTATTCCGTCGCGTGAGATTCTCAAGATATTCAGTCTTTCGGGTTAACGCATTCCTTTCTTTCATTAAGGCTACGTGCTCCTCCTTAAGATGAGAGAACTCCTCTTTAACTTGTGATACAGAGTTAGCCCGGTGTTCTAGGCTCTTAGAAACCTCCACTTTCACATTCATTATTTCAGTACTCACAGTTCCCACAACGGTGGAAAGAGAAGTTGTCAAAGCTGAGATGGCATCCCACAGCGCATCTAAAGTAATAATAGCCGGTTTCTCCAACAGCAATTTCCCAGGCTCCTGCTCCTCTCCGGGCTCTGGCCGTCGAAGAGAGCTTCCTATCCAGCTCTCAAACAGCCTTCCCCCTCCGGAGACCACAGCAAGCCTTTGAGGAGAATGGCCCAGTTTACCTTCCTGTTTTTTTCCCAAGGCCTCATGTCTCTAATGCAGAAAGGAATCTTCATACTTTGGACTGTAAAAGAGCTTTGGCCTTTTACTTGCAAAGAATGCAGCAACATAGAAAGTCCTCTCAACTCTTTGTTGCTTTTGATCCTAGTCATTTAGGGTTTCCAGTCTCCAAAAGGACTCTGTCCAACTGGATTGCACAGTGTATATCTTTTGCCTATCAGAGTAAGAACCTTCCTCTTGAAGGCCATGTCACAGCTCACAATGTGAGAGCCATGGCAGTCTCTATGGCTCATCTTCATTCTGTGTCTGTCAACGACATCTGTCGAGCAGCTACCTGGGCCTCGGTTCATACCTTTACAGCCCATTACTGCTTGGACAAGGACTCCCGCCGGGATGCCTTGTTTGGTCAGGCTGTTCTTCAACACCTGTTCCATACTTAATCAACTCCTACCCACCATCCCTGGTAGGATGCCAGAGATCCATGGGGGGAAGTGGAGCCCTTTCAAAAGGGCACACAACTTCTGGGGCTTCTCCCTGGCATCTGTAGCTAGGGAGTTCCCATATGTGAAGACTACATTTCTGCTTGTTCCTGGAGATAGCATAGTTACTCACCTGTAACAGGTGATCTCCTGGAACAGCAGGAATTTAGTCTTCACAACCCGCCCACCTCCCCTAGGAGTTGCGTCTCTCTATCTCTCTTTCTCTCTTTCCCTCTTTGTCTCAGCTATAAACCCAACTGGAGAGGGGCAGTTGGGAAAGGCGGAAGGGCAGCACGCAGATGCTGTGGGATGCTCCCAAAAGCTTTCTTATTGGACGCTGGGGAGCGTTCCCGCACAGGCTGCGTCGGTACTGATGAAACCCATATGTGAAGACTAAATTCCTGCTGTTCCCGGAGATCACCTGTTACAGGTGAGTAACTATGCTATACGGTCTCACCTTTAAGGCTTTTACATGTTGTCCTCCTCGTCCTTTCTGTTCACACTCTCTAGTGAGGTACACTGTGCATGTTTTATTTTACTCATGCTTGGATGTCTGCATTTTATTATATGAGTTCTTAACATAATTTTTACTGCTCAATTATATGATTTTTATTACTTTTGAGGCTCATTTATTAAACTGTTTATTTATACTTTTTTCATTGTTTTTAATTATTTTTATTCATGCCTTATGGTGATTTGTGATTTTTTGTACATGTTTTTAACTTTATTGAGGTGTATCCCCCCTGAAGAAGGCATCAGCTGAAATGTGTTGGGGTTTTAATAAAGACTGTTTTAACTACCACTGTCCAGACACACCTGATTTGTTTGTTCCTACTTTGCCTACAGGTGGTTTGTGCTCTCTTTTGGACTCCTGTACTTTAGAGAAAAGGCAGGATAGGGGAGATATGATAGAGACATTTAAATACCTCCATGGCATAAATACACAGGAGGGTTTCTATCAATTGAAGGCAAGCTCTGTTACAAGAGGAGATAGCATAAGGGTGAAGGGGGATGTTTATGTTTATGTTTATTAACTTGATTGACCGCCCTTCATTGATAAGCAGAGCGGTTTACAAAAAAATAATTCTTCATTACAGAAGGCACAAGGCCGGAAGGAGAAAGGAAAATTACATCTTAATAAAAGTGGAGAGACAGAGACAAGAGAGGAGGGTTAGCAGAGGAAAGAGGAGAAGGCTAGGAGGGAGAGGGGTTGAAGGCCAGGGAAAAGAGGTGGGTTTTCAGAGCATGCTTAAATGTAGGGTGGTGAGGCTCCAGGCGGAGAGTGGAGGGAAGGGAGTTCCAGAGAGCCGGGCCTATGAAGAAAAAGGCAGAGGAGCGGTTGGATTGGAGGTGAGCAAGAGGGGGGGGGGGGTAGTGTGAGGCGGTTGAGGTGGAAGAAGCGAGGGGTGTGCCGGGGGGTGTGAAAGTGAATGAGGTCGGCTAGGTACTGCAGAGTGGTGGTGTGAAGAACTTTGTGGACGAGCGTGAGAAGCTTGAATTGAATACGGAAAGAAATGGGAAGCCAGTGAAGACGGAAGAGGAGGGGCGTGACATGATCTCTGTGGGAGGAAGAGGACATGAGACGGGCAGCGGTGTTCTGTATTCATTGAAGACGAGAAAGTTGGAGCTTAGAGAGGCCAGAAAGAACGGAGTTAGCGAAATCGATACGGGAGATGACGAGGGCCAGCAGCAAGGTGGCAAGAGCAGAGGGGGAGAGGAAGGGGCGAACGGCGCGAATCTGCCTAAGATAGAAAAAGGAGGTTTTGGAAACGTGAGAAACATGGAAGGAGAAAGAGAGATCAGAGTCGAAAATTACCCCAAGATATCGAAAGGTGGAGACCAAAGAAATAGGAGTGGCAGGGAACGAGGGGGCTATTGAGGGGGGCTGGTGACCATAGGGGAACCAGATGGCTGTGGTTTTTGAGAGATTGAGATGCAAACAATTATGGGTCATCCAATCAGAGATAGCGGCCAGGCAAGAGTTGAGGGGAGTGAGATCGGGACAGGCAGGGGGAGGTGTGGTAGAGAAGGAGGATGTCATCTGCGTAGTAAAAAGCTGAGATACCAGATTGTTGGATAAGGAGTGTAAGAGGAGTCAAGAAGAGATTGAAGAGGAGGGGAGCCAGCACAGAACCCTGGGGGACCCCACAAGGGAGGGGAAAGGGATCAGAGGAGGGGCAAGAAGGGGAGGAGGATAGAACAGCGCCAGAACGGGAGGAAAGGAAGGAGTGGAACCACCGGAAAACAGTGCTACAGAGACCAGCATCATGCAATCGGGAGAGAAGGAGGGAGTGATCAACAAGGTCAAATGCAGCTGAAAGATCAAGGGCCACCGCCACCGAGATTTCACCATGGTCGTGGGCTACATGCAGGGCGTTAGTGAAGGCAAGAAGAATAGTCTGAGAAGAAATATGCAGAAATATTTCTTTATGGAAAAAGTGGTAGATGCGTGGAATAGGTCCCCCGTGGAGGTGGTGGACACGAGGACAGTATCTGAATTCAAAGAAGCATGGGATAAACACAGAGAATCTCTAAAGGTAAAAAGAGGACTATTGTAGTTGATATGGAAGGAGAGACTAGATAGGCCATGTGGTCTTTTTCTACCATCATGTTTCTATGTAACTAAATCAGGAAAAGGTGAGGCCTGTAGAAGACAAAATGGCGGACATCAGACAGCATGCAGTCACTTGACTGATCTAACTGCTTCGGTAGTGCGAGCTCTCAAAATTTCCACCCAAACTGACTTGCGCTAAAGAATGAATGAAGATTATGAATACAGAGGATAAGCTCCATGGGGTTCAAGCCAGGGTAACAGCTCTGCACAAGATAGTGCTCTCACAAGAAGAGAAATTAGATAACCTTGAGAATCTGGGTTGTAGGCCTACCAGAGACAATTTTGGAGGAATAGTTAACCACTTATTTGGAACGGTTGCTTATGGAGCAGATCCCCTAGGATGTGAGTTTAGGGAAACTGCAGATTAAGCATGCTTATCATTTTCAGGGTAAAAAGTCAGCAAATGCTTGGCCAAGGATGATTATTGCAAAGTTTCTTAAATATGCTCATAGGCCAGCTATACTTCAAGCTTACCAAGCCAAGTCAGAATTATAGTACTAAATCACCAAAATCTTGATCTTTCAAGACTACTTGGCCAAACTGACAGTGAAGCCCAGAGAATGCATTACGGTCTGCCAGGAGCTGCACATGAAAAAGGTGTGCACCTCTCTTCTCTGTTCTGTGGTACGCCACTCTTATTATGAGGGCAAGCCTGTTGTGTGCAAGTCTGTGCTGGAGGATTGAGCCTTTCTCGCTTAGCTGGAGAAAGTGATCAAGGTGAATTCATGAGCTGGCAATACCAGTTGATTTGGTAAGGAGCATCAGTCTCTGTGGAGGTTTTCTTTTTCTATGCTCAGAGGATCTTAGCCACCTTTGTTTCTATTCGCTGCTAATTTGTGGAGGAAAGCACTGCTCTGTAGCAATGACACTAAGAACTGACTCACAATATAGCTATCCATGACTGTTATATGAGCTATATTTCTAGTGATATTCATGAATTCCTTACATCAAGAGGCCTACAGTGTGACCACATTTGGATCCACAACGTTTGGGAGTGAACATTTATTTGTTCTATGTGTTCATCTGAATTCTTATTGGGTTGTTTATTGTAATATAACCTTTAAATTGGGGTATTCTTCTGTAGTGCTGACTGGCTACAAATGGAAAATATGATTGTGGTGCTGGATGGGAGGAAAGTTGTGTTAAGATTAGGGAAGGTCATATACATTATTTTGATAGTAATGACAAAATGCAGTACTGAAAGATTTGTGAAAAATTAAATGGAGGTATGATTATAGCAATCTGCAAGGGTGGGTTTGGATGTGAGGGTGGACCAGTCAATGTGGAAGTGTGATTGGTGTAATTTGCGTGAGAGTGGACAGGATGATGTGTGAGCATGAAGGTGTAAGAGAGGAGGGTTCTGGGGAAGGGGAGAGAGAAGGGAAGGGAGGGGGGCCTCAGCCCAGGATTTGTTGACAGCCAATGTGTGGGGTTCAACTACATCAGTGGTTACTGAATGGAGTGAGGACTGCCTCCTGGAGGAAGCAAGTTAATGTCTTTCTGTGTTTGGGTTTCGATGTTGATAATACTCAATAGGTAAAAACGAGAAATTCAGATTATGGGTTCTCCAGTAAAGCTCTAAAATGCCTTAAGGCACAAATAGCTTTCTTATAAGAAGCTCATCTGGATGACACAGAGCACCAAAATTTAAGCAGAACTGGGTAGTGAGGTAACCGCTTTAGCCTCAAGTATGAAAAAAAAACAGGAGTGACCATTCTAATGGCAAAAACAGTGCCTTGTTGACCGATCAATACTTTTATCAATCTGAGAATTAGATTCATATTTTTACATGCAGCCCTCTGGGGTAAGGAAATGTTCTAAGGCTCCACAGAAAATGATGTGTGAATATTGTTTCTGTAAACTGCTTTGAATTCTAGATAAAGCAGTACAGAAAAATAAATAAAATGTATGCCCCCAACATCTGTGATGACAATATTTTTCTCTACTTGGTCACATTATTTAGCAATTTATTTCATTTATCGATGGTACTGGCAGGAGACTTCAACACTGTCTTTCATCCAGAAATGGATCACTCGGTGAAGAGGAGTTCCCATGATAAACTGGCTAAGAGGGAGGGCTGCCATATTTATGTAGCACATTAGATGTAGTAGATGCCTAGGGAGTTTTCCATTCACTTTATTGAGATTATACTTTACAAGAGTTTATGGTAGTATGTCAGGCTTGGATTACTATATATGTTCCTCTCAAGACAATGGGGCATGTTTACTAAAGGTTAATGAGTGTAAGTGAAAGTTAATGTGCCTTAATTGCCTCAACAGCACATAGAAATGAATGGGCAGTGATAGCACTTAATGCACATTAAGGGGTATGTTTACTAAACCTGGCTAATGGTTAACCCGGGCTATCTGCCACTAGGTCCTATATTATTCAATGGGACCTAGTTGCAGATAACCCGGGTTGACCGTTAGCCCAGTTTAGTAAACATACCCCTAAGTTTACTTAACATGTGTTAATGTTTAATAAACATTCTCCTGTGTTTTCACAAAGCAGTAAGGGCTGAAATAGGTCCAATGGAGATCTCTGATCATGTTTGAGTTGGAGCTATTCCAAATCTGCATTGGTGCTAGACCATGGCATTTATCTTGTTATTTGTTTAAAGACAGTGAATTTGGTATATACCTTCATAAGCACTGGCGGGAAAATCAGAAATACAACCCAAAGCATAAGGTTACACTGCTCTTTTGGGAGACTGCTAAAAGCAGTGTTGCATAGTGATATTAGTGCTAATGTAGTTCAGCATAGCAGAATGATAGCTAATATCCTGTAACTCAAGAGGCAATTGAAAGGGGATAAGCAATGATTTTTTATCTTATCGTATTTCAGATAACAATGCACACTTGTAGAAACCCAAGTTATGCTGCATGCTGTTTTGCAAGATCAAACCCATAAAATATGGCATACTACTGGTATAGATTATACAAATTTAGCAATAAACTGGGTAAGATGCTTATGAATCAGATCAAACCAATTTCTGGGTCGAGTAATTGGGGAAATGCAAGATAAACAGGATGCCTTGGTAGAAAGAGTCAGTGAGGTAGGGAATTTATATCTTTTTCTGAAAATGTGTATGTGGTAGAATCATTTATTTATTTATTTATTTTATTTAACAGGATTTTTTATACCGTTTTAGCATTTTAGTCAAAGCAGTATACATTGTAACTTTAACTTGGTAATGTACATTAAACAGGGACATTGATAATTTGGATTTTTCTGAGGCAATGGTCCAACGATTATCCAATAGTTTATGGATAAACTCTAGCTTACAATCTTGATATCTGAACACCGAGAACTTTGGAGGCCTCAATTACAGCTAAAAAATTTCAGGAAGTTATTTATCAAGCCCACATGAGAAGCAATGATCATCACAAGGTGTGATTTGAGGTAAAAGCCAAGGCAGAGTCCAATCACAGCAAACTCAAGACCTAGATTTCAGAAACACTGACCAGTAAAATGGCAAAGTGCCTGAAGGAGGAGTTGGTAGGGTGAGAGGAGATAAGGGAAGTGGAATTGAAGTGGGCTAAACTAAAAGAGGCAATAAAAGGAGCTACAAATATATATGTAAATAAAAAGAAGAGGAAAAGGAAACCTATATGGTTTTCCAAAGAAGTGACTGCACAAATAAAGGCAAAAAACACAGCTTTCACAAAATTCAGAAGATCGCAAACAGAGGAACACAGAAAAGAATACAGGATAAAGTAAAAGAGACAAAGAGAGAAATAAAGAAAGCAAAAACAAAGACAGAAGAAATGATGACTAAAGATGTGAAGCATGGAGACAACTTTTTTCAAGTACATTCGGGAGAAGAGGAAGATCAGAGATGGAATTGCAAGACTCATAACCGGGGAGCCGCACCAAGCACTCCCCTGTCCAATACCCCCCCCCCCCCACCCCCAAACCTTAATCCGGCCCTACCACTCTCAAACAAACTTCAGACCACACATGAGTTGGTATAACAACAGGTCGCAGTTTTATTTGCCCCATAACATATTAACATTTTAAACATGAATAACCCAACACCCAATCCCGGTGCGAAGCGTTACCTCACCAGCCATATGAATAGCAAGGTGACAACACTACCGCACCTAGGCCGGTCAACCACCGGACAAGTTAGTACCACCCCTGCCCGACCTCGCCATGTCACTAGCAAAAGTCTGCTAGGGGTTCACCGGGCCGCGGGCACCCTGCCCCGCCCCAATCAGCTATGGCTCCGGACCCCGGAAACCTCCGGGATCCCGCCACCGGCACAGGCACAACCCGTGCCTTTGCCGCCCCGCCCACTAACGGAGCACAAGCTGCGACCTGCTCTGCATAACCCGTACCACCCGCTCCAAAACCTCCTGCCAGTCGTTCAGGAGCAGGTCAACCCCCACCGGAGACAAATGTACTCCATCACCCCGATATAAGCCCTTACAAGTAACATCCACCCAATCATGCTGCACATGATAACCCCCATGCGCACATAACCATTTTCCAATCTGCCTATTGATCTTCGTCAATCCCCGAGACCACCGCCGCTGACCCCAGCACGCTGGCCTTGGGATGACATCCGACCAAATAAGCACAACACCTGGAAACATTTTTAATATCAGATCCATGTCTTTTTTCACAGCATTAATGAGTTGTTTACAAGTCCATGTTGCGAGATCATTGCCTCCCAGGTGCAGTAGGATAATTCCCGGAGAAGTCCGAATTCGCACGTGATGTCGCAGCAAAGGCAACAGCTGCATCCAACGCAGCCCGCGCTCACCCAGCCATAACACCGACACCACATTCGGATCCAGTCCTAGGTTAGGCCCGATAGGCCGTAGCTCTGCCCATTGACCAGCCCAATAAACGAAAGAATGCCCCAGCATCCAAGAGCCCAGCACACTGCCGCCCCTACCTGAAACAAAAAACAGCAGTTAACAACGCAGGCGCAACCTAGTTGGATTAGTACAAGCTGTCTTATTTTATTATTTTTTTTTTTTGTGTTTGTCTTTTTTTTTTTTTTTTGTATTACAGACGGACATAACCCCGAAAGGCCTTGGACCTCCAACGGCCAATAAGGCGTATATGCCAACCCGACAAGCCAGCACCCGCCGCACTAGACGCCGCCCCAATGCGAAAAGAGTCTGCTGCATAATGGGCCGAGTCCTCGCCCAAGCACTGTAACCCCAAACGCAAGACTGCTGTGACCTGGTAACGCGTGACCAACCCCGCATCCTCATGCAGAAATAACCCCCCTGCCACCTTAGGGCGGCAAGCTAAATACTCCCGCATGGCTGTCACCGGACACGTGGGCCCCCCTATGGCCTGTAACACCACCCAGATGCCCCGTCCTTGCTGATCCGTCTTCGACCTTTTCAAAAGGACCTGCAAGTGAGAGCCCTCCACACGCACATGTTGACGCTGGATACTGTGCCCCGCAACAGCCAACTTGGAATCCGCCACCAATTCACCTACCCTAAACGCCCCAAAAAAGGCCAAAGAAAAAACAGCCCTGAAAAGCATAGCCTCATACTCAGACCTCGCAACAACTGGCAAGACCGCACACAGTCCCTGTAAAAGGTCATGTGTTACAGGCCGCCGTTGATCCGCCTGAGGAGGGTTTTCACGCCCCCACCCTTGTAACAATTTCCTCACCAAAAACCCTCCACCGGCCGGGCCCCACCCCACAGCTTTTGCAAAAAACGCAAAGCCCGCCAAGTGGGCCTTCACTCCAGCCCTAGTATGACCCAACCTCTTTGCCCCCATGATGTACTGGGCCAGTAAAACATCAGACACCGCTCCTGATCTCCATCCCTGAGCCCACAAAAATGCCACCACCGTACTACAACCCCGACAGTAGTCGTCCCAAGTTTTCTTCGCTACAGAGCTCTTCAACATCTCCTTCATATCAGCAGGCCACTGTTCCACAACTTCCAAGGGACCGATAACCCAATCTCGTCTGCTTCCGGTGCGAGTTGCCGAAACCGATCCAACTGCAAACGGGAAAGAGCATCAGCTATTCCATTGTGTAGCCCCAGAATGTGTCTCACAGTCAAACCAACGTTAAGCCGCAGACATGCCAACACCACCATTCTCATGAGATCCGCTACCAATCTACAGTGTGGGGTATAGTGGTTAACCACGCTCACTACAGCTGCGTTGTCGCACCACCAGACCAACCTCTTGTTCCGCAATTTGTCCGGCCACAATTCCAACGTCACTAAAATCGGGAACAACTCCAAAAATGTGATATTCTGGAGTAGCCCCCTTTCGCGCCACAACGGAGGCCACCGCTCCGCACACCATTCTCCACCAAAGTAAATACCTAATCCAACAGCCCCCGCCGCATCCGTATATAACTGCAAATCGTGCGTAGAACAGGCCAACTCCAGGAGCACAGGCGCCCCGTTAAACTCCCTTAGGAACACATCCCACACTCGCAAATCCTCCTTGATGCTCCTGGAGATGCGAATTCTATGATGAGGCTTACGGACGCCTGACGTGGCCGCCGCCAAATGTCGAATAAATATCCGCCGCATTGGTATGACTCCGCGACGCAAAATTTAAGGACCCGATCAACGACTGAAACTCTCTCAGCGTGAACTTCGCCGCTGCCAAAGCATTCGAAACCAAGGCTCTTAACGTGTCCACTTTTGCTGACGGCAATCGAGCCACCATCTCCTCTGAGTCTAATTCAATGCCCAAGAACGTAAGCTTAGTCGTCGGCCCCTCCGTTTTACCCTCAGCTAAAGGTACACCCAAATCACCCGCGACACCCAAAAAAACACCCAATAACTCCTCACACAGCGAAGTCTGCGCTGGTCCTATAAACAAAAAATCATCCAGGTAATGGACAACACTCCTAGCACCGGCCCGGTTCGTAACCATCCATTGCAAAAACGTACTAAATTTCTCAAAACAGGCACATGACACGGAACAACCCATGGGCATACATTTGTCAAAATAAAATTCCCCCGCGAAACGGAAACCCAAAAGATGAAAAGAAGATGGATGAACAGGCAACAAACGAAACGCGGATTCAACGTCCACCTTCGCCATCAGCGCCCCCTTTCCCGCCCTTCGGACTAACTGCACCGCCCTGTCGAAAGAAGCATAACAGACCGTGCAGTACTCCCTCGGAATGTGATCATTCACCGACAATCCTGTCGGGAATGATAGATTGTGAATAAGCCTATATTTTCCCGGCTCCTTCTTAGGGACAATTCCCAAAGGGGACACTACCAAATTCTCGAACGGGGGTTCCGGAAACGGTCCGGCTATCCGCCCCAGACGCAACTCCACCTCTAATTTCTGCCGTACAACCGCTTCAAACCGCCGCACCGCCGGGGAATTCCTTGCTGCCTGCGCAGCGACCGTGCCATGAACCGGGATAACAAACCCCCCCTCAAACCCTTTCTGTAAAAATTCCCTATCCCCTGCTTTCGGGTATCCGCAAAGCCAGTCGCGCAATGTCTCAACCTTAATGGGCGACGGGGCTCTGCCTAAGTTAAAACCCTCATTTAGAGGTAGATGGGGTAACACCCCCAACCCCTCTCTTGATACACTTTGCCGCTGAATGACTGCCGCCGCAAGCCGAGCAGGCGTGCCGGAACTTACAGTCCGTAAATGGGCATGAGGCCTTATTAAATCGCCAACAGACGTCGCTGCCTCCTCCTGCCCCGGACTTACTCGGGATTCCCCCCCCCCAACTCGAAAGGACCGGCTCCCCAAGGAATTCAGCCCCCCACCAAACTTATTGCCGGACCCTGACAAACCCCCTACTGGAACTGGACGAGCAGACATCTGGGTGAGCCACAAGTTGATGTCTTGTGTACCCCACGATAGAAACTGGTTTTCCTCCATTTTGTCCTGAAACTTCTCGTCATAATTGAGCCAAGACCAGCCCTCATGGGCCTGCGAGGCTTCCAAGATAGAGTCAGCATAGGACAGTAACATCCCGTACTGCCCCGGGTACGACTGACCCCACACACTAGCCAAACGCAAAAAAGTCCTGACCCAATTTACCACTGACCTAGTCACCTTACGAACCCTCCCAGCCTTCTCATCCTCTTTGCGTTTTTTTCCGACTTTCCCAAGACCTCTTACGACCCTCCAATAAACGGAAAATGTCAATATACCGTCTTTTCCTAATTTTATTTCTCAACTTCTTAGGCACCCCCTCCCACAATTCTGACAATGGTGTCAACGCCGAAGCACCCCCAACTGCAGGGTTTCCCGATGCAACCCCCTCCCCCACCACCCTTCTGCCACCGTCCCCACTCGCAGTACTAGAGGAAGAATTAGAGGAAGAGGAAGTGGAGGAATCCGAGTGCCGGTGTCGCCTAGAAGAACGCTTCCTTTTTTTACTCGCTTTTCCCGACCTCCCGGGTCGGTCGCTATTCCCTGGCCCGACCCCCCCTTGAGGTAACTCACCATCCGTAGCCGTAACAGATGTCCGTTCAGCTTCAAGCTGGATCCCATCCGAATGTAGCTGTGCACCCGACTCCATCACAACACCGCTAGCAGACCCCCAAATTGCGACTGTCTTCCCGTGGAAGTCTGCCTTGCTGCGATCCACTCAGCGGTGATCCAGGTGAAGCCGTCATTGGATTCTGTGAAGAGAGAAAAGGCAAAAAAGGAGAGGGGGAAACACCCGACCAAGCAGGTTGCCAAGCCCCTAACCAATTAGCTCCTGACGAGCCTAACCCTCCACGCTGCCATTGATCCCAAGCCTGTTGCTTCATAACCCCAAGTCTCCCAGCACCACCCAAACCGCCCACCGAGTAAGGCCCGGATCTCAACTCCCCACCAGGCGTCCCCCACCCAGTTCCAGGCCAAAACATGCCGCTCTCTCCCCCAGTTGCACCGAAACCAATCCCTTGCGAGGGATCCACACTTTCCTCTCCCGCTCTCTCCCCAACTGCACCCACTACCACCTGCTGATATTCATGGGCACCCCTAACCTCGTCCCTTCCTACGGACGGGGACGTGCCGCGTCCCCCAATCCTGCTCCGCAGTCCAGGACGAGGCCTATTGGAAGACAGACCGCGTGGCCCCGCACCCCTGGCCCTACGGCCCCCAGCCGCAATAGCTAAGCGGCCCCTGGATGGACCAACAGACCTGCCACTCCTCCCCCTTTCCTCTCCCCTACCTCTCTGAGCCACCCCGGAAACCCTTTTGCCCTGGCCTTGTCCTCCTTTTGCCCCTCTCTGCCCCCCTTTAGCACCTCTCTGTCCCCCTTTTCCACCAGCCATCCCGGCCCCCAAACAAGAAAATAAAATTCGCTGACTGGCTGCAATAAGGCTAATGATACCCCACAGGCTTTAACATGCACCCGCGAAGACACTTGCAGTGTGTTTTTTTTTTTTTTAAATATAACTGGAACAGCTGCACGGAGCGAAGCAAACCCGCCCTAGCCCTCACACCGAAATCAGCACACTCTCCCCTCCCCGATCAGTAATACAGTAGGCTTAATGCAATAAGAAACCCCCAAGCACCCCCACTCGCCTGAGGAGCCTCCGCTCCCACTGCTGAGTAGCCACCGCCGCTCCGAACTCCTACGCCGACCTGTAGTGCTCTCCCACACCAGCGCAAACGGCAAATCACACCACCAATACTGCCACGTCCAAATGCCGCTGATCTCTCCGCCAAACACAGCAATAACGCCAAGCCCGAGCAGCCAGAAACGAGCACCAGAAGAACACACCGGTCAGCCACCCTTCTAAAACCATGTGCTAGCGTGCGCTCGGGCAGCCGCTGCACATGGCTCTTCCTCCCTGCTGATTGGTTCCAGCCGCGCGCATCTCGCGGCGGAACCAATCAATTCAAATGATGCGCTCCTGCGTCAGCACACAGGCGCGCTTCTGACCTCTTCCCCCCCCTTTCTTTCCCCCTGCCTTTTTCTTCGCCTTCCTGCCCAGGCCAGGGCCGTGTTGAAGCTCGCCCCCGGTTACCTTCGGGCACCAGGACTTCGCCCGTGCCCTTTTTCAAAAGTTCCATGGACAGATTCGTGCAAAGTGACATTGAAAAAGCATAAATACTAAAAAATACTTCTCTTCCATATTCATAAAGAAAATCCTGGAGAAGGATCACATATGATTGACAAATATACAAATAGGAATGCAGTAGTTACCACATCATTCACAAAAGATTATATTTTTAAACAGCTTGAAAAACAAAGTGGACAAGGCCAATGGACCAGGTGGGATGCATCCCAGGATACTAAAAGAGCTCAGAGAGGTTCTGGCAGGGCCTTTAAAGATTGTTTTTAATAGGTCCTTGGAAACGGCAGAGGTTCCGCAGGACTGGAGAAGGGCTGATGTGGTACCTCTTCACAAAAGTGGTAATAGAGAAGAAGTGACAAAATATAAGCCAGTAAGCCTTACCTTGGTGGCAGGAAAAGTAACGGAGGCATTCCTGAAAGAAAGAATTGTAGACTTTTTAGCAACCAATGGTTTGCATGATCCAAGGCAACATTGTTTTAGCAAAGGGCGATCATGCCAAACAAGTTTGAGTTCTTTGAATGAATGAGCAGAGAAGTAGATCAAGGGCATGTGATGGATGTGATCTACGTAGATGTCAGCAAAGCTTTGCTACTGTTCCTCATAGAAGGCTTATCACTAAACTGAGCAGCCTGGGGATGGGTCACAAGATAGTTAACCGGATCAGAAATTGGTTGACTGACAGCAGAAGGTGGTGGCAAATAAACTCACCTCAAAGAAAGGAAAGTGAGTAGTGGTGTGCCCCAGGGATTGGTCCTGAGACCAGTACTATTCAATGTATTTGTGAGTGATATTGCTGAAAGATTGAAGGGAAAAGTCTGCGTTTTCACAGATGACACAAAAATTTGCAATAGAGTGGACTCTTCTGAGGGAGTGGACAACATGAAGAAAGATCTGCAAAAGCTTGAAGAATGGTCTAATACTTGGCAGTTAAGATTTAATGCAAAGAAGTGCAGAGTCATACACTTGGGATGCAGAAATTCAAGGGAATTGTATGCAATGGGGGCGAGAGGTTGGTGTGCACGGACCAGGAAACCACCTTGGAGTGATTGTTTCTGAGGATCTCAAGGTGACCAAAGCCAGAAGGATACTGAGTTGCATACAGAGAGGAATAACCAGCAGAAAGGAGGAAGTATTAATGCCCCTATACAAGTTGTTGGTGAGGCCTCACTTGGAATATTGTGTTAGGTTTTGGAGACTATGGCCCTCATTCTGGAATGCGGGTTGCGGGGCTGCACATCCCGCTGGGACGTGCAGCCCCACAGTCTGCCTAGAGCCTATTCCCCCACCGGCTCTCCCTGTACGTCCTGAGTTTCAGGATGGAGAGATCCGGTAGGGGGCAGGATCAGGGCGGAGTGGGGGCGTGCCAGACCGGCAGGACGTACAGGGCTGATTCAGGTCACAGCCCTGCACGATCTGCTGGGCCTTCCGGGACGTGCAGCTTATAAAACCTCCGAGGTGGTATAAACTGCATATTTTGGAAGAACGGGGCAGGAGAGCCACACCTGGAGCTGGGTGCGGGGGGGGGGGGAGGGGAGGGTCCCCATCGCCCGATCCAGACCATGGCAGGCCAGCCTTGGGTTGGGTGGGATCAGGGAGGCCGGAGCGATGATGCCAGGGGTGCCTGTGGGAAGGACATCCCTGCCGGCCGGAGGAGCATGCTGGGCAGTCCTCTGACTTGATTCTGGCTCCCGCGGAAACATTTTATTCCCGCGGACCAGCATCAGGTCCTAATGTCCCCGTCTTCAGCGGGGACCTCCCTCTCCCAAAATCGGGCTCACTATCTCACAAAGGATATAAAAAGGCTTGAAACGGTTCAGAGGAAGGCAACCAAAATGAATTGGAGCCTATGCCAGAAGACATATGAGAAGAGACTTGAAGGCCTAAATATGTATACCTTAGAAAGAGAGGAGGGACAGGGGTGATGTGATGCAAATGTTTAGATACTTAAAGGGTATTAATGAACAAACAAATCTTTTTCAAAGAAAGGGAAACTGTAATACTAGAAAGGCATAAAATGAAGCTGCAAGGAGGTAAATTTAAAAGCAACATCAGAAAATAATTTTTCACTGAAAAGGAGGTGGATGCTTGGAATGCCTTCCCGATGGAGGTGGTGGGGGCAAATACAGTGACAGAATTCAAAGTGGCAGGGGACAGGCACCGTGGACCCCTTTATAGCGAGAGGATAAATTCAAAATAAACTTAACTATTTTTGCTAAGCCATCATCACCCCAACACTGGACTACGGCAACTCACTATACCAAGGCCTACTAAAGCAAACCATACACCCACTACAAATGGTGCAAAATACAACAGCACGAATCATCAGCAGTACCAATAAAACAGATCACATCACACCAATATTATATCAGCTATATCGGCTACCAATCCAATCACGTGTCAGGTTCAAAACAATACTAAACATCTTAAAAATCATTCACCACTCCTCAGCAGACGCCCTAGAAACTCTAATTACAAGAGAAAACAGCACCCACCCTAGAAGAACCAACAACATACACACAATTAACATGCCATCGGACTTCCGGAAAAGCAAGCAATCAACATCAAAAAGAGCAGTAGCACTAGCCGCACCACAATTATGGAACACCCTGCCTGAAGAAATCCATTCCACCGAAGACATCAAAGACTTTCGGAAAAAGCTCAAGATCTTTCTGTTGATGGAACACTGCGGACACATCACATAGCACAACAACCACACCAAATTCAACAAAGGAGTCTTGAAACATTCTAAAAAACATGACAACCCTACTCGTATGTAGAGAAAAGAACTCTTGTAAATATGTTAAACAATGGGTAAATAGTGACTACCCTGTTAAATACCACAAGTAATTCAATGTACCCAGTTTGAGTTTAAAGTTTCATGTGAACTGCTTTGATTGCAGGTTAAGGCGGTATAGAAAACAGTGTAAATAAATAAATAAATAAATAAAATTAAGGACAGGGGTCAATTTGCTAATGAAATGAACATGGGTTACATGACTTTAATTTTGAAACCAGGAAAGGACTCAATGCAGGCTGCTTCATACAGACTGATTTTGTTGTCAAATTTTGATATAAAAATCTTACTGAAGATTCTAGCCAACATTTGATGCTTGTACTACCATATCTAGTAAGTGAGGATCACATGAAATTCTTGTGCGATAGATACCTAGAACTCATTGCAACATATTTACTAAATAGCATGCCACTAGCATGTGAACAGCCAAAACATGATCATGGGGTGGTGCTTGCCCTGCACTGTGAAATGGAGGCATGCCCAGCATGTCCCATGTTACTAGTATGAGTACCGCATTGCCCCATGCTCATTGCCTTTGGCACAGTCAGCGCAGATGCCTGAATGCCAGCCATTCAGGAGGCGGTAAGTACACCCATGCTAAATGTCATATTAACAGGGAATGCACACCAGTAACACCCCCTCTACTCACGAAGTGGATGCTGTGCCCAAGAACCACCCATTCTCCACCCCAACCCGTGCTGCTTGGGCAGTGTGGGATATTTAGCACAGCTCCATTTTCATCACATGGTACTTTTTACCGTGGCACATTTGGTGTACTCTGAACCTTGCGTTACTCGGTAGGAAGGCTCCAATGTGTGTAAAGTCATTTTGGCAATGGAACATCAGAAGCAGACTTAGTCACTGCTGCTTGTAAGTTTTGACGCTGAGAAGGGTCAATTTGGTATATTGATTCAAAGTTTTGGAGTTGTTTGGGTTTGAGGAGAATTATCTAGCCTGGGTCAGGTCCTATACACCAATGCAAAAGCAACCGTCATTGTTAATGAGATT
Organism: Ichthyophis bannanicus; assembly: GCA_033557465.1. Lineage (NCBI taxonomy): Eukaryota > Metazoa > Chordata > Amphibia > Gymnophiona > Ichthyophiidae > Ichthyophis > Ichthyophis bannanicus. The sequence continues at coordinate 678,193,964 of CM066034.1, read as the reverse complement.
GTAATGCCTGGATTCTCCCTGTCCAGAGGTGTTGTCCCTTCTCACTACTATTGTTTCTCTTATTTTTGAAACCTCTATTAATAGCTATTCAAGCAGAGAATGGAGTGCAGGGGATTGGTGTGGGACCTAGAATCTTTGACATTGTGGCCTTGGCAAATAATGTTTTAGTCACTTTGACAGCTGTCATACCTTTTCACTGACCTTGTTGTCTTTAATTGAGACCTTTGGGAGATTCTCAGGGCAAAAACGTAATTATACTAAATCAGATGCTGTACCCATACCAGTCAAAACAGGGATGGGGAGTAGACATCCCCTTAAGATGGATGCAGGACTCTATAAGGTAACTAGGGGTGCAAATAACAAGAGACTTGAATAGCCTATATAAAGGCAATGTGGAACCACTGATAAGAGAATTATGGTCTTTGTTCCAGACTTGGCATGTTCTATCACTACAAGGGAGAGCCTACTTACACAAAATGATTATGTTGCCCAAGTGGTTCCACATATTCCAGATGTTGCCCATTTATTTGTTGGGGAAGGATATTCCTACAATTCATTGGGCATTCTGAACATTTCTCTGACATGGCCACAAACTTTGGATTCTCCTTGAGGTGTTGATATGAAAAAAAAAAGACAAAGGGGGGAGAAATAGCCCTTCCAGGCCTAAGATTTTATAATAGAGCTTCTTTATTGAGACATATTAAAGACTGGGCTATGCCTATCAGCAGAGTAGGCACCTTCATGCCAAAGCACGTATGTTTATGTTTATGTTTTATTTTACTTGATGAAAACCGCCTTTCAGTGGCAAGCAAAGCGGTGTACAATAAAACCAAATTTAAAAAAAAAGGCCAAAGCCAGTAAAGTAGAAAGGAAATACAATTTCTGGACAGAAGAGCAATAAAAGCAGGAGGGACAAGACCAAAACATAAATAAAGACAAATCACAAAAAAGCAGAGGATAGAACAAATGGGATTCACACAAAAGGGGAGGGAACATCAAACGCCAGGGAAAAGAGGTGAGTTTTCAGGTTTTGTTTAAATGTGGGGTGGTGAGGGTCCAGGCGGAGTAAGGAGGGCAGGGAGTTCCAGAGGGCAGGACCAGCAAAAAAGAAAGCAGAGGAATGGGTAGATTGTAAGTGGGCACGGGAGGGGGAGGGAAGAGTGAGGCGGTTAAGATGGAAGGAGCGAGGGGTGTACCTGGGGGAGTGAAAGGAGAGAAGGTCTGTTAAGTATTGAGGGGTGCCTGTATGAAGAGCTTTATGAACCAGGATAAGCAGTTTGAAATGAGCACGGTGGGGAAAGGGTAACCAGTGAAGACGAAACAGAAAGGGCGTTATGTGATCACGGGGGGAGGAATTGGTGACCAGACGGGCGGCAGTATTCTGAATACGTTGTAACCGGGACTGTTGCGCCTTGGAAAGGCCGACGAAAAGTGAGTTAGCGAAATCCACCCGTGACATGACCAAGGATAGCAACAGAGTGGTGAGGGCAGACGGGGATAAGAAGGGGCGGACTGCACGGCGTACTTTTCTGAGAGGTTTTTTGAAGACATATCCTGAGCATTTTACTTTTATGCCTCCAGTCTTTGGAATGTACTACCACCTGTTCTACAAAATTAACCTTCCTATAGAATACTTAAGGCAGCCCTTAAGACTCACCTGTTCCAATTGGGAATGCACTGCAATACAACATCACATCTTACCCTCTTCTTTTCTTCTTCCTCTTCCTGTTCTCTTCTTTTTCCTAATCCTCCTCCTTCCCTTTTTTCTCCCTATCTGTATGACTGTATTCTTTTCTTTCATAACAATGGAGTTCTTTTCCAGCTATTTTTATTCCCTGTTTTTATGTAAACCGCTTTGATGATGTAATGAAGAATGGTATATCACATTTTAATAAACTATAAACCTTATGTGGCCACATACATGCTGGAATTGCTTTATAAAGTTACCTCTGTTAAGGGCAATCACATTTCGTGCGGATACACCTAAGGGCTCCCTTAAAGAGGCATTAAATGCACCCACACTACCTGAACAAGTGACAACATGCAGTCAAGTACTGCATGCTAACAGTAATGTGCAGTCTATGCCTATTCTCTGCCCATAACCTGCTAGGTTCCCATCCCCTAACATAGCATATGATCAGTGCCAGCAGAATAATAGTTAGCACCGTATATGTGCTAACAGTGGACATTGCTTCCTGTACTAACTGCTTAGTGCACTATAATAAAGAGGCCCCTTTTTTTTTCTCCACTGTCCTGGACATCTCGTTATGTTCCCCTGGTATGACTTTAGTATACCTACTTGCAAGCTGGTGTAAATGAATGCGAGTACTTTATTCACATTCACATGTAATGCTGCCAATTAACTAGTGAAGCACATTTTTTAAAACAAATTTGGAGGGGCAAATTAAAGGGAATTGCCCCTTGAATCCCACATGTAAAGCCCTGGCAAAAATGGGCGCTTTTTAAATTCTGTGTATCCCTCTGAGGTGGTGTAAAAGCCAAAGGGAACATATTTTTCAATACATGTGTATTCCTTATGCAAAACAGGGAATACACATTATTCAGTGGCAGCGCCTAGAGTTGCTAAAGGAGCTAGCTGCCACTGTGGAACTTTAGACCCAGATATTCAACGCAAGGGCCATATCCAGGCCCCAGCATTGAATATCCGGATTGCCATGAAGCTAATCGGGCAGCAGCTGAATATCTCCACTGCCTGGTTAGCTTTAATGGTGAAAGTTAGGTCAGTCTTTACTGTGCCAGATTTTCACAGCTTTCAGTATCTCTATTACCCAGTTATCACCTGGTGCTGCCCCTGGAATGCTCTGATTCTAACCGTTGAGCATCAGGGGTGTGCAGAAGCAGCACCCAAAGCACTCTCCCTTGCAATCTCAGCAGGGTGTTGATCTCTACATGTAACTAGCAGCTTTCTGAAATCCCATTTAGATGTCTCTACCAATCTACACATCGAGATGCTTTTAAAATGACCTCCATACTCTGTTTATTCTCTAGCACTATAAATTAACTTTTAGCAGAAGCTGCAAGAAAAATGCTGCTAACTAGCTCTGTTTGGCACGGTCAGTGCCAAATATGTCCAAAACATAAACCATAGCTAGTATCATGACACCAACTTAATCACAGATGGAAAATGAGAGGCCTGCTCCGAGCAAGAGGAAAGAATATCCCAGCATATGTCATGCTTTCTCTGGGGGTAAATGAAACATAAATCAGGATGTTCTTTCTTCCTACTCAAAGCACATCTGCTATTTTATTTGTAATGAATTAAATAATTTACTGCTTTCTAAATCTTTTATGGACTTCCTGTTGTGCTGCTACTCCTGCCAGGTTTTGTGTTTTTCAAAATAATTTTGTCCACTGATAGACTGAACCTCATTCCCATGTTCTGCCAAAGTTGAAACTGTCCAAAATACAGAGGCAACTAATACTGTACTAAAATTGTGTTCATATGTGCATATAGCCCCCACTACACACACAGACACATACCAGCCCCTCACTACATGCACACGCATACACACACCACCCCCACCCCTACCACACACACACACTCTCTCTCTCAAGATAGAAACAGATATTTACACTCACTACTCATAAAGATGCCACATATAATCCTACAGCCTTTGCTACTCTGAGACACTCCCTTCCCCCCTGATATTCAGCTGCTGTCTGGATAGCTAAACCGATTAGTTAGGACAACTTTTTTTTTTGGTATAACTTTAACTGATTATGGCTAACCGGCCCTTGGTGCCAACCCGGAACGCCCTGACGCTAAACAATTAGCATTGGGGCATTCAGCAGGTTTAGGAGGGGATATTCAGTGGCACAAAATGGGTATGTGTTACTGAACATCCTGCTCATTGGGATTAACGCGGTTAGCAGGTCTGCTAATCACTTTAATCCTTTTGAATATGCCCTCTGTAATTTATACATCAACTGTGCCATTGCCAGTGAGAGGGGAACGGGGGGGGGGGGGGAGAGAAGAGAAGAGTTATATGCAGACGACGTATTACTCTTTACTCCATTGACAACTGAAAACTCAGATTTCACCCAATTGATAAACTGCTTCAATGCCATAACCGATTGGCTCCTCTCCCAAAGTCTCAAAATCAACTTTAAGAAGACAGACGTTCTATTTGTGACAAGGAACCAGTCGTCCATACCTCCGACAGCCATAAAGACAAGAGATGCAGAACTTACAAGCAGACCCTACATTCGCTATCTAGGTGTGACTATGTACCAACAGCTCAATTTCAAAATGCACATCAACAACATAATCAAATATATCACAAAATATGAACCCTACGACATCTTCGACCTTTGCTACATCCAGAGGATTTCAGAACAGTCTTCCAAGCATTGGTGATCCCCCACTTTGATTATGCTAATGTAATCCTACATGGCCTTCCCAAAAACACTCTTAACCCCCTACAATTAGTGAAGAATACGGCCGCAAGATTCCTGAGCGGAGACTCCAGAGCTGACCACATCACCCCGGTCCTCAAAAATCTACATTGGCTACCAATTTACTGTCGACTATCATATAAAGTAACCATCATCACTTTCAAAATCATTAACAAGATGGCCCCCTCAGCTTTACTGGACCTCATCCACCCCATACCAGAAAACAGAGAAAGAAGAACATGCACTGCCAACACACTATCGATTCCCAGCGAAATAACAAAATGTACCAAAACAACCAGGAACAGAGCATTTAAGTTTTATGCTCCTAGCTGCTGGAACGCACTCCCTGCACCCATTAGAGCCATCAAAGATCTAGCCCAATTCAGAAAAGCGCTTAAACACCACCTCTTTCTTTTACATTATTCACAATCCTCCAACATGGCACCCCCTAACACACTATCATCCATGAACACGTAAACCTTTACCAATGTTGTACACACTATAAATACAGACTGTAGACAGATGTAAATTGATGTATATAGTAACCACCAGTTTAATCCAAGTTAATCCTCCCTGTTCATTGTATGTGCTCTTATTGCACGACACCGTTTTATGTAAACCGCGCTGATTTTTAAGAGTGCGGTATATAAGAACAATAAATAAATAAATAAAATAAATAAGAGTGCAAGGGGTGAGAGGTTGAGGAGATGAGCGCATGGTGGGCAAGGGGCCAAAATGTCTATATGCCTAGAGGCACCCCCACACCCCCATACGATACACACAAACATCCTACCCCACCCCACCCCACATATATACACCACACGTATAAATTAAAGTATACATACATATACATATATGTTTATAAATGTGTGCATGTGGTATATTATCAGGATAACATTCTACAATTGCTTCTGCAATGCTGCACATGGTAGAAAGACTTCAGAGATTATGCTGAACTGTTAGTCCTTTCTTTTTGGGGCATTTGAGTCTCATTAATTGTGGAATCATAAAGCACTAGGAGGATGGGAATGGGTAAGCCAGCACAACGTTCTCAAAGCCTGGAAGCTCTCAAGACATGATACGTTTTGGCCTTTCTTGTATTTAGTTTTTTGTTTGTGTGACCCTGTTAAACCAATTACCCACAGTGGACGATGGGGCAGTGTTCATGGAAAGAGGTATGGGTGAGTTCTTCAGCTCCTCTATATTCAGGATATGACAACTGAATCTCTGTGGGTGCTCTCTGCTCCTGTTGAGCAGTAGGGGCAAGTTATCATTATTGTTAAGTGGGTAATGTAGAATATAGGTGTTGATTTAAGGTCTGAAATTGAGGGAATTGCAACTGATGACCTTCCTTCTCTCCAGTCCCCTTCCTTGCAGTTAACTTAATTCTACTGCTATAGATGTGTGTCAAACTGAGGTGGGGGAGAGGGGAGGGTTTACAGGAAAGGAGGAGTAGATGGGAGTGAGCATGTGGGAGTGGGATGGTGGGGGCCCATCACATCGTTTGGGACCATAGGTGGTGAGAGAGTGGAAGGAGAAGAGTTTGATTGATGAATGGGTGGTTGAGAGGGGAAGGGAAGGGAAAGTGAGCATGGGATCCTTGGAGGAGCATGTTCGAGGTGGTTGGCTGTCTGCAGATACAGACTGAGAGTTTGTATGGTGGTATGGAATGAGGGGGGAAGTCCTAGGCTGGAGGGATTCTTTCTCCGTAGTGGGTTGTTTGTTTGTTGCAATAGTGAGTCTGTTTGGGTTCTGTTAGGGCTGAGGGTTATCTTTTGGAATGTTTGTGGTCTGGGCTTCCCAGTTACGAGGGATAACATGTTGAAGGCCCTGAGGCATCAGAAAGTGGCCATGACAATGTTGCAAGAAACACACCAAATTGTATGCAAGCACAGAAAGTTAAAAAGAGAATGGGTAGGATAGGTTTTTGGGGCAGCAGCAGTAAATAAAAAAAGTGGTGTGGCTATTTTAGTGAGTAAAGGCATTCACTTTGAACATAAGAAATTGATGGCGGACTCTAAAGACCAGTTTGTAATAGCTTCAGGTATGTTATAGGGCTTCCCAGTTATCTTACGCAATACTGTATCTATGCCCCTAATGTTCATGTTAGGGTTTTATTTGCAGAGCTGGCTAAGTCAATTGCCAAGTCATCATACTGTTTTGGGTGGGGACCTTATTGGGGGTGATGGACTTAGATCTGGACTGCTCTAGCATATCTGGGATTGGATGTAAGTGTACAACCAGATGTTTATGGCATTTTCTTAATAGACTGGAACCTACGTATATTACCCTTCACCTGCAGGACAAAGACTGCATTTTTTTAGAGCCCACAGTACTAGTACTGATATAGATTATCTTTTGTCAGTGCTGTTCTTTGTCCAGGTAATGGATGCAGCTATTGGCCTGTATGAAATATCTGATCACATGATAATCTAGATCAACTTGGGATAGAGGCAAGAAGCCACAGGCACTAGGCCCTTGCAATTCAAGTGGAGGAGTGGCCTAGTGGTTGGGGCAAGTTACCTCAAGCCAAAAGGTCAGGGGTTCAAATCCCACTAGAGGACAGCAACCTTAGGCCAGAAGAACTGGGATTTCTAGTCCCACAGGTGCTCCTTGTGGTCTTGGGCAAGCCACTTAACCCTCCATTGCCCATGTTCCCTGTAAGTATTAGTGTATGTGTCTCATATCCCCTCGTGTTAAATGTATCCCCCAATTGTGTTGTGCCCACATTGATTGAAGGATAAGGTGGTATACAAAACTGTCTAAATAAATTCCCCTTATAACTTTACAAGAATATGTATTTTTTGCCATACTTGTAGAACAAATGGAGGAATTTGTTGAGACCCAATAGGTGAGACATTATAGTTTATGCGGCCTTGAGAAAGAAAGATCTCAGTGCTAGTGTCTTGCATTTGGAGAGGAAAGTGTGTGCTGTACATCAATTGTATGTGAGGTGCCCAATTTCCTCAAAATAGGGCTAAACACTTGGAATTTCAGGCAGCACTTCATCAAAGGGCTAAAGGATCCATCCTGTTCTATAAATTTCAGTTGTACCAGTATGGGGATAAAGGTGGGAGGCTCTTTTTTCATTGCCAGAAGGGGGAGTAGGGGGTCTAGGTATATTCCAGTACTAAGGAATAAACAGGGTGCAGTACAGTCAAACACTAGAGTAATTGGGAAAATGTTTTGTGATTACTATCGAGATTTGTATATGGGGACGGTAGTATCTCATTCTAGGAATAAATAATACCTGGCTCGGGTGGATTTGTCCATGCTGACCAAGAAGCAGAGAGACATGGTAGAAGGCCAATAACAGCTGACGAGATTCAGAGAGTAATAAGGAGTTTGCAACACTGCAAGACCCCAGATCCAGACAGGAGTTTTACAAGTTAATAAAGAATAAGATTTGTCTACCTCTGGGAGAAACTTACAACAAGTTTATAATGCAGAGAAATTCCCCTTATGATGCAAATCATAGAAATATAGAAACATAGAAATATGATGACAGAAAAAGACCACATGGCCTATCTAGTCTGTCCTTCCATATCAACAACTACAACAGTCCCCTTTTTACCTTTAGAGATCCTCTGTGTTTGTCCCATGCTTTTTTGAATTCAGTTACTGTCCTCATCTCTACCACCTCCACTGGGAGACTATTCCACGGATCCACTACTCTTTCCGTAAAGAAATATTTCCACATATCACTCCTGAATCTATCTCCCTTCACCCTCATCCCATGTCCCCTCGTAGCAGAACTTGCTTTCAATTGAAAGAGGCTCTGTCCCTGAATATTTATGCCACGGAGGTATTTAAATATCTCAATCATATCACCTCTATCCCGCCTTTTCTCTAAGGTGTACATATTAAGATCCTTCAGTCTGTCCTCATATGCTTTCTAATGAAGACCACTAATCATTTTAGTAGCCACCCTCTGCACCGACTCCATCCTGTTCACATCCTTTTGAAGGTGCGGTCTCCAGAATTGCACACTATACTCCAAATGAGGTCGCACCAAAGACTTATACAGAGGCATTATCACCTCCTTTTTTCTGCTAGCCATTTCTCTCCGTATGCACCCAAGCATCCTTCTTGCTTTTGCAGTCGCCTTTTCTACCTGTTTAGCTACTTTAAGATCATCAGACACAACCATGCCTAGGTCCCGCTCTTCTTTAGTGGACAAAAGTACTTCACCCCCTATACTATATTGTTCCCTTGGATTGCTGCAGCCCAAATGCATGACCTTACATTTTTTAACATTAAATCCCAGCTGCCAAATTCTAGACCATTCTTCAAGCTTAGCTAGATCCCTCCTCGTGTTATCTACATCTTCCTGGGTGTCTACTCTATTGCAGATTTTGGTATCATCTGCAAAGAGGCAAACCTTACCCGACAGCCCTTCCGATATATCACTAACAAAGATGTTAAAAAGAATCGGACCAAGGACAGATCCCTGGGGCACACCACTGGTAACATCCTTCTCCTCAGAATGAGCTCCATTTACTTGTACATTTTGTCGCCTCCCACCCAACCAATTTCTAACCCAAGCAGTAACTTTAGGGTCCATCCCTAGGGTTCTTGGTTTGTTTATAAGTCGCCTGTGAGGAACAGTGTCAAAGGCTTTACTGAAATCTAAATACACCACATCTAGGGCTCTCCCTCGGTCCAACTCCCTGCTCACCCAGTCAGAGAAATCAATCAGATTTGTCTGACAAGACCTGCCTCTGGTGAATCCATGCTGCCTCGGATCCTGTAATCCGCTGGATTCCAGAAACCTCAATATTTTCTCTTTCAGCAGCGTTTCCAATAATTTACTCACCACCGAAGTTAACTAACCGGCCTGTAGTTTTCAACCACATCCTTACTTCCACTTTTGTGTAAAGGTACCACATGAGCCTCTCTCCAGTCCTTTGGCACCACTCCCGACTCCAATGAGGCATTGAAAAGGTCAGTCAGTGGAGCTGCTAGAACGTCCCCGAGTTCTCTCAGTATTCTAGGGTGTATCCCATCCGGTCCCATCGCTTTGTCTACTTTAAGTTGAGGTAGTTTCTCACGAACACAGTCTTCTGAAAATTGTTCAAGATGTCCCTCACTTCTGTTCCTGTTTGTGAGTGTTTTCTGAGGTCCTTCTCCTGGTTCTTCATTTGTGAACACAGAACAGAAATATTTGTTAAGCAATTCCGTTTTAAGCTTATCAGCTTCTACATATTCCTCCCTTGCACCCTTGAGTCTGACAATACCACTTTTGCCCTTCCTCTTCTCACTAATATATCTGAAAAATGTCTTATCCCCCCATTTTATTGCATTGGCTATTTCCTCCTCCTTTTGAATCTTTGCCTTCCTGACTACTTTGCTAGCTTCTCTAAGTTTTTCCAAATACAGATGCCTGTCTTCCTCTCTCTGTGATCTCTTGTATTTCATGAAGGCCTCACTCTTTTTCTTCACTTTTTCAGCTACTTTTTTCAAAAACCATAGCGGTCTCCTTTTCCTTTTACCTTTATTTACCATTTTAACAAAAATGTTGGTTGCCCTTAAAATATCCCCTTTCAGTTTTGCCCACTGTTTTTCTACATCCCCCAGCTGTTCCCATCCCACTAACGACTCCCTGAGTATTGGCCCATCTTGGCAAAGTTAGTCCTCCTAAAGTCTAAGATCCTCACCTTTGAATGGATTCTAATAGCCCTAGTCCTAATACTGAACCACACCATCTGGTGATCACTGGATGCAAAATGATCTCCCACTACAACATCAGAAACACTTTCAGCATTGGTAAGCACCAAGGCCAGTATGGCACCTTCACGTGTGGGGTCTGTTACCAATTGCCTGAATAGTTCTCCCTGTAGAGAATCCAGGATTTCCTTACTTCTAGATGATACTGCAGCAGGAATGTGCTAATCAACATCTGGCATATTGAAATCTCCTATCAGTAGCACTTCCCCTTTCCTAGCAATGCTGCGTATGTCTTCAATTAACTTTCTGTCCACCTCTTCCTCTTGTGAGGGAGGTCTGTATATCACACCAATGCAAATGGATTTCTCTTTCTCTCTTTCTAGTTTAACCCACAATGCCTCCTCTCTCCCTTTTAAGCTCTGTAATTCCAAAGCTTTAATGAGGCTTTCCTAACTGTTATCATGCTTTGAGAACAGTTCTTTCTAAGTCGGGGAAGAATCGATTGAGGCCTGAAACATATTGCCCTATTCCTCTGTTAAATTTTGACATGTTCATTTGCATAGTTTACAGGTCTGTAAACAGAGCAACATAGTATATGATGGCAGATAAAGACCAGTATGGTCCATCTAGTCCGCCCAGCAAGGAGGCAAGAGCAGGTGCACCTGCCGCTTCATGCAGGTCACCCCTCCCATGCCGCAGAATATCGGGCCCTTACAGAATAGTCTAAGTCCTTGAAAATAGGGACTTACACGTGTAACTTGTGTGTGACTTCCATGCCACCATGGAATCAGCTTCTAAATATATACATCCCCTATATGTGAACTGTGTAACTGAAAATTTCCTCTGACTGCCCAGGCGCTATGTGTATAGTGCAAGGCTAGAGTGAAGGCATTTTGCCCAGCTGTATGGATTGCAGCAATATTCAGTCGCTATCCATACAGTGAAGTAGTTTAAGTAAGAACAAAACATTTGCTGCCCTAACTTAAACCATTTAGTTATACATATAGCAGCTGGATATCACCAGTATACGAATAGCATCTGGCGGCAGCAACTCTTCACTTATATCCAGAACCACTGCTGATCTGTATAGTGGCACTTAATATACAGATTGTTTTAAACACTGAAGCTGACATTCTAAGAAAAATGCTAATTGTCATGACTGAATATTGGGTTGACTGTCACTTACAGAAGAAGTCTTTAATTGTGCAAACATATACCCTATATTGAAATTCCAGGGAAAAGAAAACAAATAAATCCATTTGCGTATAAAGAGAATTATTCTTCTATCATCACTGGTTTTCTTCTCAGTTATTATTATTGACATAAGTATTAGGGATTCATCTCATTGTTCTGTCTTATCCTCCGCCTGGCTGAATCTGAAACTGATTAATAGAAATGTGGTAATTTATAAAATGTCTTATCATGATTAGACAGTTTGCAGATTTTCTCCTGCATATTTATAATTCATTTTGTGATGACCAGGGACTCTCAAAGGGCATTGGCTGTCATGTCATTCCGTTGACCCCTGAGGCTATGTAGAGAGGGAGATAAAGCTTGTTTTTAAGGCCCCTACGATTGTGATATGCCTCTTCCATGCCTCCAAGCACACTTTCCACACAGAGCTACCTCTATTAAAATCCAATGTCCAGCCTGGATTGGCTATAACATTAATAATAATTTTACTGAAAGAATCTTGAAAATCAATTTGAGGTTGGCAAATGATATGACAAATTACCAAAATAAAATCCTGAATACACTTCTCAAAAAAACAAGCGAAAGCAATAGTGAAATCCTGGCTTTTCCTCAGGATCTCTTCAGCTTTGCTGCACCGGACATGTCTCCCACTCGCTGAAGACAAATTAGTACTGGTCTAGTTCCAGGTTGCACCAGCATATGCAGGAAAACTGAGCAAATTTGCTCTGTCTTTACCTGTTGGGAGGGGGGAAATCTTACTGGTCTAGATTGGTCTGGAATGGCTCAATAATCTACACAGAGCCATAGGGAATATTGAAGTGCCTGCTAAGGTTGTTGAAGGTTTGATAAATCTCTTGTTTAGATTTTCTTGCAAACATGCTTGTAATGCCTGGAGATCTGGTTGAAATAATGAGTAAAGATTTCCAAACTGGAACCCAGATTCCTGGTTCAAGTCTGTTGGGCAGTGGCAAGGTCTATGAGGAGGTAATGTATCTGTAGCTACTTTAGTAAGCATACCCTGAAATGGAATATTTCTGGGTTATTCTTCCTATCTTTGCATTAGTTGCTGAGTAACACCTGAATGTTCTCCTTGACTCAGTTCTAAATTTAAAACAAATGTATAAACAATTCTCAATATTAACTTAATAATTGTTTAATATTTAAATTATTGAGGAACCTTCAGAATTATGAGTTTATAGTATAGCATGCAATTTTTAGACTGCTACTTCACAACCCATTGCTTCAGTTGTCAGTCCCAATTTTTACAGTCCATTTTAAACCTCAACTTGTGTCTCTTTTTAAAATTTGATTAAACATTAGGTTCTGGAGGCTAAATTTAAGCTTTTAGGTAGGAAGTTGAAATCCAGAACTTCTAGGGTAGCATTCTCCGAAATGCTTCCTGTTCCATACGCAGGACCCAAAAGGCAGGCAGAGCTCTGGAGTCTCAATGCGTGGATGAGATGATGGTGCATTGATGAGGGTTTGGAATTTGTTAGGAACTCGGGAACATTCTGGAGAAAGAAGGGGCTCTTCCAAAGGGATGGGCTTCACCTTAACCAGGATGGAACCAGGCTGCTGGCATTAACCTTGAAAAAGGAGATAGAGCAGCTTTTAAACTAGATAATAGGGGAGAGCCGACAGTCGCCCAAGAGCGCATGGTTCGGAACAATGTATCCTTGAAGGATACTACCAAAAACATGAAGTTAGGGCATATCAGCAGAGAGGTTCCAATAAAGACAAAAGTAGCTCAAATGCCCTTGAGTATGGAGCAGACAGAGCTTAAGGATTCCAATTACCCCTGCCTACAAATAGCCAGATTAATATTAATAAAATACAGTCTCTAAAATGCTTGTATGCAAATGCTAGAAGTCTAAAAAATAAGATGGGAGAGTTACAATATATAGCACTAAATGAGAGGTTAGATATGGTGGAGGAGGACAACCAGTGGGACACTGTACACCTGGGTACAAACTATATGGTAATGATAGAGCTGATCAAATTGGTGGAGGGGTTGCGCTCTATGTTAGAGACGGCACTGAGTCAGAAAGGATTAAAGTTTTGCAGAAAACAAAATTTGCTGTAGAATCTCTATGGATTGAAATTCCATGTAAAAAGGGGAAGGCAATGGCAGTGGGGGTGGGGTGTACTATTGACCGCCTGGCCAGAATGAACAAATGGATGATGAAATGCTCAAAGAAATCAGGAAAGCTAACAAAGGTTACAGCACAGTAATAATAATGGGTGATTTAAATTACCCTGGTATTGACTGGGTCAGTGTCATGGCAGGACGTGCTAGGGAGAGTTTCTAGATTAAATAAAGGACTACTTCTTAGAGCAGCTGGTTCATGAACCGATCAGAGGGGAAGCCATTTTGGACCTAGTCCTTAGTGGAACACCAGATCTGGTGCAAGAGATAAGGGTGTTGGGACCACTTGGCAATAGTGATCATAGTATGATCGCCTTTGATTTAATTAATGGAGGAGAGATGGAGAGTACTACCTTTTAACTTTTGAAAGGGAGACTATGATAAAATGAGGAAAATTGTTAAGAAAAAACTAAAAGGAGCAATTTCAAGGGTTAAAGACTTACATCAAGCTTGGGTGTTGTTTAAAAATACTATCTTGGAAGCCCAGACCAGCTGTATTCCACACTTTAACACTAGAAGCGCCAAAGTGCATCAATTGATGCAAATGCATCTTCGAAGTTCTATACCAGCGCCACTGCTAGAACCATGTCAGTCATGTGCTGTGACTTTGTTAGCGAGGTCAAGATGTTCAAATATGTGCATCAAAAATTAATGACAGATGCGCCACCTAGTGGGAATATGAATTTATACCTAGAAAACCTAAAGTACGTCAATTGACCCAACCAAGAAAATTGAGTGGTTTTCACAAGTTTTCTTAACAGTGTTAACTAAATGTAAAAATAACTGCAAAGTCCATGTCAGTTAACGAACGAACAGGATAAGCATGTACGGTTTACTATTGTACATTTAGAGTCTATGCGCAACTGGCACAGATTGTCGACAGACACTGTCCACAAACTGGACGCTTGCATTTAGCGCACAGTGTGACAGTGCAGCTCCTGACGTGACTCACAAAACCAGGGTCAACGATCAATCTAAATGCATCCACTGGTGTTTCAACATTACGACAATATGCAGTATCCCCGCTTTTAGCAGTGAATACATTTTGGGCCTGCAATCTGCCACTGCTTTCACCTTGTGACATGATCTTCCATTCAGTCCCATCTTTTGCTACCACTGTTGACCCTTTCGTCCTGCTCTTGTTTTCAGCGATTATAGGATAATGAACATCATCATCACTTTCATCAGTGTTTCTGCTGTAGTCTGAACCAGTCAAATCCTCTATGCCTGCACAACCTGTAACATGTAGGTCAACATTTGAATCTGATTCAGTCGAATCAGAGCCACTGTCAATTACCAAAATATCTTGCAGCTTGTCAAGTGCTTGTGCTACTGTCATGTGCTGCGGACGCGGTTCTCTCGTTTTCTGCATCAAAGTGGTAGCCACAGCTGGCAAAAGATCAACTGATTTTGCACCAGCACATCTAGGCACTGCTGTCTTTTTACGAGGTCTCGGCATTCTGTACATAGAATAGTAGAAAAAAAATGAATACAATTTCAGGGAGGAAGTGATATGCTAAAAGTTCTGGAGTGTCGGCCTGTTCTAGGGCATGTTCGAAAGTCACGACATTGTACATTCCTGTGTAACAGAGTAAATTTTGGTTTTACATCAATCACTGTTTATGGTTTTACTCCGAAATTACAAAACAATAAACACACGTTGACGTCATGTAATGACGTCACATACTGCACTTATTAAACAAATAAGTAACCTCAAATTAATTCACATCTGCATTTCATGCTAAACGTAGTCGTCGTGATAATGCGTCAATTGACACACTTTGAGGTTTCTAGGTAAAATTCCTTTTGGGGCTTCTAGTGTTAAGAAAAGTGGAAGGAAGTCCAAAAAACTGCCAGCATGGTTTAAAGGTGAAGTCAGAGAGGCTGTTGTTGACAAAAAAGCAACTTTCAGGAAATGGAAAAAAGGGACAAATGACGAAAACTGGAAAAAACATAAGCACTGGCAAGTTAGATGCAAGGCATTGATAAAGCAGGCAAAGAGAGAATTTGAGAAGAAGCTTGCTGTGGAAGCAAAAACGCATAATAAAGACTTCTTCAAATACATATGTAGTAAAAAAAACTCTGTGGGAGAGTCAGTTGGACTATTAGATTATAGAGGGGTAAAAGGAGCACTCAGAGGAGACAAGGCCATAGCGAAGAGACTGAATGAATTCTTTGCTTCGGTCTTTACTGAGGAAGATGTTGGGATGTTACCCATGACTGAAATGGTATTTAAAGGTGATACTGCAGAAGAATTGAAAGAAATGTCGATACACCAGGAAGATGTATTACAAATATTTGATAAACTGAAGAGTAGCAAATCACCTGGACTGGATGGTATACATGCAATGGTGTTGAAAGAACTGAAGTATGAGATTGCAGACCTGCTATTAGTAATCTGTCAACTATCATTAAAATCATCTGTAATACCTGAAGATTGGAGGGTGGCCAATGTAACACCTATTTTTTTAAAGGGCTGCAGGGGTGATCCGGGAAACTACAGATCGGTGAGCCTGACGTCAGTACCGGGAAAAATGGTAGAAACCATTATAAAAAATAAAATTACTAAACATGTGTATAGTCATGGCTTAATGGGAGACAGCCAACATGGCTTTAGACAAGGAAGATCTTGTCTTATTAATCTTCTATGTTGTTTTTGAAGGTGTGAATAAACAGGTAGATAAAGGTGAGTAGTTGATATAGTGTATCTGGACTTTTCAGAAAGCCTTTGAAAAGGTCTCTCATCAGAGACTTTTGGCAAAACTAAAAAGTAATGGGATAGGAGGCAGTGTACTATTTTGGATCAGGAACTGGTTAAAAGATAGAAAGCAGAGGATAGGGCTAAATGGTCAATTTTCCCAATGGAGAAAGGTGAATAGTGGAGTACCCCAGGGATCTGTGCTGGGTCCGCTGCTTTTTAACATATTCATAAATGATCTGGAAATGGGAATAACGGGTGAGGTTATCAAATTCGTAGATGACATAAAGCTATTTAAAGTTGTTAAAAAGCATGAGGATTATGGAAAATTGCAAGATTATCTTGATAAATTGGAAGACTTGACATCTAAATTGCAGATTAAATTTAAAGTGGACAAGTGAAAAGTTATGCACCTAGGAAAGAACAACCCAAACTATGGTTACATGATGCAAAGTTCCACATTAGGAACCACCACCCAGAAAAATGATTTCGGTGGCATCGTGGATGACATGTTAAACCCTCCACCCAGTGTGCAGCAGTGGCCAAGAGAGCAAATAGAATGCTAGGTATCATAAGGAAAGGGATGGAAAATAAAACAAAGGATATTATAATGCCTCTGTATTGTTCCATAGTGCAACCGCACTTTGAATATTGTATGCAATTCTGGTCTCAGTATCTTAAAAAGGATATAGTGTTATTAGAAAAGGCACAGAGAAGAGCCACCAAAATGGTAAAGGGGATGCAAGGATGCCCCTATGAAGAGAGGCTAAAAAGGTTAGGGCTCTTCAACCTGGAAAAGAGACTGCTGAGGGGAGATATGCTAAAGATCTATAAATTAATGAATGTAGTGGAACAGGTAAACATAGATTGATTGTTTACATCATCAGAATATAGAAAGACTAGGGGACATGCAATGAAACTACAGGGTAACCTATTTGAGACTAATAAGAGAAAATATTTTTTCACTCGACGTGTAATCAAACTCTAGAATTTTTTTACCAGAGTATGTAGTAAAAGCTGTTAGTGTAGCTGGGTTTAAAAAAGGTTTGGAGAAGTTTCTGGAGGAAAGGTCCATAAACCATTATTAAAAAGGACCCAGGCTATCACTTCTTGTCCCAATACAAGCATTGTGGAACCTGTGTCGTTTGGGGAAATTGCTAGGTACCTGTGATCTAGATTGTCCACGTTTGGAAACAGGATACTGGGCTTGATGGACCTTGGTCTGATCCAGTATGGCATATCTTGTGTTCTTATGTTCTAAACTTCATAGTACACTATTAAATTACTTCAATTCAGCTGCTACCAGTCAGCAATATGTCATCAGTACAATGGTTTCATATTCATAAGAGAGGTCAAGCTTCACAGAATTTGTGCAGCATAAGACATTGTTCAGATATTGATTCTACAGATAAAACGTAGTTACTCACCTGTAACAGGAGTTCTCCGGGGACAGCAGGAATCAGTCCTCACATATTGGTGATGTCAATGCCAACAGAACCCTGGCAGAAGCATCTCCCCAGCTTTCAAAGAAAGCCTTTAGGAGATACCACCATGCATGCGTGATCCCCTTCCCACCCATGGGTGCCATCTTGCTCAATCAGATGACATAGATAAAGACAGCAAAAATGAAAAAAGCAATTCCAAGAGGAGGAGAGAGGGTTGTGAGGACTGGTTCCTGCTGTCCCTGGAAATCATCTGTTACAGGTGAGTAACTACACTTTCTCCAGGAACAAGCAGGAAGTCAGTCCTCACATATGGGACTCCCTAGCTACAGGCTACCGAAAGCCCATAGAAAAAAAACATGGTTACCCTCAGAGGAAGCCATGAACTGCAGCAATTGAGTCCGCAGGTGCTGACTGCAGTAGGACCCATGTGTCCGAAGGAGGCGATGCTCTGGTTGCCTGAACACAGAAAGGTCGTAGGGTAGGAGTTGTCTAGACCTTAAAAAGATTACATATCATTGCCTGGCCAAAGGTACTGTCCCTTCGGGACTCCCTCTCCAAGCAGTAATGACCTGCTAAGGTATGGACTGAAGACCAGGTGGCAGCCTGGCAAATGTCCACCATCAGGACGGAGCGTAGGTTTGACACAGAGGCCGCCATGACCCAGACACAGTGTGCCATGACTCAGCTGTCCAGCAAAAGCCCCACCTGCTCATAGGCGAGGGTGATGCAATCCGCCGCCCAGATAGACAATGTACGTTTGGTCATCACCTCCTCCAGCCTACTGGGGTCATATGAGACAAAAAGCTGAGAAGCTTTATGGTGGCCCTGGGTCCATTGAATGTAAAAAGACAGGGCCCTCTTACAGTCCAAGGTGTGAAGGACAGTCTCTGCCCTACTGACATGAGGCCTTGAGAAGAAGTTGGGCAGCACCACCTCCTAGTTGAGGTGAAAGGGCAATACCACCTTCGAAAGGAATTTGGGTTGTGTGTGGAACACAACCCTTCTTTTGTAGAACCTGGTGTAAGGTGCCTCTGCCACCAAGGCTTGGACACTGCGAGCGGAGGTGAACGCGACCAGGAACTCCACCTTCCACGAGAGGTATCACAGGTGGCAGGTAGCCAGGGGATCAAAAGGCAGGCATGTAAGCTGCGCCAGTATCACATTGAGATCCCACTCAGTCGCCGGGGGGCGCACCTGGAGATTTGATAAAAGGAGTCCCCTCATGAAGCAGGTAACCAGAGGCTGGGTTGAGAGGGGTTTTCCATTCACCGGGTGGTGATATGCCACCAGGGCACTGAGGTGCACTCTGATGGAGTTCAATTTGAACCCGGAATGCAAGAGATGGAGAAAGTACTGCAGCACAAGCTGCACCGGGCTGGAGAAGGGGTTATACCCCATGCTCCGTGCACCAAACTGAAAATCTGTGCCATTTGAAGGTGTATGCTTTCCTGGTAGAAGTCTTACAGAAAGCCAGCAGGATCTCCTCCACTTCTCCCGAGAGGTTGAAAGGGGCTGTCAGTGACAGGGACCCCAGGTTGGGGGTGCAAGAGAGAGCCTCTTCCTGAGACAGGAGTCCTGGGGAGCTCCCAAATGGGATGGAAGTCTCCACCAATAGCCAGAGGAGTAGCGGGAACCACGGCTGCCTGGGCTATCGAGGGGCTATCAGGATCAGCGAGGCCTTATTACAGAGGGTCCTGAATAATGTTTTGGCAATTAGTGGCATGGGTGGGAAGGCGTACATGAGACCTTCTGACCACGAGATGAGAAACACATCTGCCACTACCCAGGAGAGATTGCTTGCTGGGAGCAGAAGCGGAGCATCTGGTAGTTGTCCGGGTTGGCAAGCAGGTCTATCCATGGTTCCCCCCAGAGGTGAAAGAACCAGCTGGTCACTCGTGCAGCTGGAGGACCCTACTTAATCTGTCGGCCAGTGAGTTGTCCTGACTTGGCAGGCATACTGTCCGTAAGACTATGCCCTGCTGGACTGCATAGGAGCAGAGGATCATCGCTTCATGTCAGAGGCATACGACTCCATGCACCCCTGCTTGTTCACATAGAACATAGCCACCTGGTTGTCCATTTGGACCAACACTGGTTGGCACCGTAGGTGCTAGCAAAATGCTCGGAGGGCTAGATGTGGGGAGATGCCCACAGCTCCAGGAGGTTGATCTGCGTGATGCTCTCATTCTGTGACCAGCTGCCCTGGGTGCGGAGTTCCTCGCAGTGGGCTCCCCATCCTAGCAGGGAGACATCTGTCATGAGAATCCTTAAGGGGCATGGAGTCTGGAAGGGCATCCCTGTCTCGAGGTATTAGGGGTTTTGCCACCAGGTCAGGAATTCCATCAACTGGCAGGTCACTAGTACTTTGTCCCGGAGATAGCCTATGGCCTGTGTCCACTGGTCCTGAAGGCACCACTGTGCGGCCCTCATGGTGCGGCAGGCATCTGGGTGGCATGGACCTTGGAGGCCATGTATCTGAGTAGGTAGAGTAGGAGCCGAGCAGACACCGAGGGATGGTGTTGTATGTCCAGGGCCAGTTCCCTGAGGCTGTAGGCTCGGTGCCCTGGAAGGAAGGTCTTTGCCTGGAGGGTGTCTAGTTTTACCCCTATGAACTCCAGACATTGTGTCGGCAGGAGGTGGGACTTGGGGTAGTTTATTATGAACCCCAAATGCTGCAGGACCTGGATGGCACATGGTTGCCTGCTGCACTTCTGAGGCCATGCCTCTCTTTATGAGTCAATCGTCTATGTAGGAGAAGACAAAGACCCCCTGGAGGTGGAGGAAGGTGGCTACGACTGTCAGACACTTGGTGAAAACCTTTGGGGCGGAAGCCAAGACAAAGGGCAGCACCCTGTACTGGTAATGGCTGCCCCCCCACCATGAACCTCAGGTACTGCCTGTGGTAGGGGTGAATGAGGATGAGTGTGTAAGCATCCTTCAGATCCAAGGAGCATAGCCAAGGCAGAAATGATGTAAGGCAGAAATATTCCAAAACGGAGCATCTTGAACTTCTCCCTCACCAGGAATCTGTTCACATTGTGCAGGTTGAGGATGGGCCTTAGGCCCCCTGTTCTGGTTGGTATGAGGAAGTACCTGGAGTAGAACCCTTTGACCCTGAGATGGTGGGGAACAGGTTCTACCGCTCTGTCCTCGAGAAGACCTGCCAGTTCCTTCAGTAGAAGGTCCCGGTGAAGAGGAGACCTGGGGAGCTCTCCCAGAAAGAAAGGGGTAGGTGTCTGAGCCAGATGGAGGAGGTAACCCTCCTTGACCACCTGGAATTCCCAAGAATCAGTGGTGATGGCTGGCCACCTTTAGGTATAGTGAATGAGACGTCTTCCTGTGGGCTGCTGACCTCCTTGGGGTAGAGAGGCTATGCCCACGGAGTCAAAAGCTTCTCCCTGGCAGGGCCGGGGCTGATGCCTGGGGCTTGAGAGCCTTCTGCTTACAAGGGCTTTGCCCATGTCCCTTGGCCTGCTGCCCTTGCTGGGGCACCAGGGAGGTGTGAAAAGGTGGGTAGTTTCTGTAAGCAGCCCCTTTCCTCAGGTAAAATGGCTTTTTACCTGATCCCTTCTGTCAGGGAGGGGGAGCAGTCTTCTTAGAGAACCTGGTCCTCTTCATGAACTTGGTCTCTAGCTCGGTAGCCTTGTCGGTCATGGGTTTGCCAAAGAGGTTCTCTCCTTGGCATGGGGCATCAACCAATTTGTTCTGAACCCATTGTTCAAGGTAGAACGACTGTAGCCAAGCCTGGTGTTGGGCACCGATGCCTGCTGCCGCTACTCGAGCCGCCGACTCAAAGCTATCATAAGCTGCCTGAGACACAAACTTGGAGCACTCACGGATAGCCTTGGCAAGGTTCTTGAACCACTGCAGGGGTTCCTCGGAAAGACCAGCGGAGAACCCGGTGAGTTCCTTCACCAGTTCTCTCGGGTACATGCCTAAGTAAAGCTGGTATGCATGGATCCAGCCAATAAGCATCGAGCCCTGGTAGCACTTTCTGCCAAGGACATTCAGGGTGCTCACCTCCCTGCTGGGGGCATTGAGGAGTGCGTCTTCTGACTCTTCAGACGATGCATGGCCGACTCCACCACCATGGAATTGTGCGGCAACCATGACTTCTAGAAGCCCAGGCCCCGACGAACTCAATACATCGAGTCGAGCCACTTGCTCACCACTGGCACCAATGCCGGAGTCTCAGACATATGGAGCATTAGCCATTCCAGGATGGGTGGGATGGGCACTGTAAGCAATTCCCTCAGAGGGGCCTCATATTGGAGGATTTCTAGCTCCTCTGTCTGAGGGTTCTCCAATTCCGTCGGAAATGCTAGAGCCTTGGACATGTCCCTGATGAAATCGAGGACTGCCATGTCCTCGGGCGGGGACCAACACCTGGGCTCCGAAGTAGGGGAGTCCGAGGGGACATTGCAGAGGTGATGGGTGTCTGGCGACTCCTCGTCCTCTGTCTCCCACTCAGAATAGTCCATAAAGGACTCGAGAGAAGGATGGCTTGCGGGCTCCAGTGCTGATCCCCGCTCGCAGCCCTCGAAGGCCATGCAGTTGGCATCAAGCGCACTGGCTGGGGAAGATTGCGGCCCTGTAGAATGGGAACCGGATTGAGATCTCGGCTGAGGATCAACTCGAAGTGGAAAGACCTTGAGGATTGGCTTGGCCTCTGGGGACATCCTCGATTTCAAGAACCTGGTGGTCTGGGCAGAGGAACCAGTGGTACCGGACAACAGCACCTGCTGCTGGTCCATGAAGGCAAGCAAGCTGCATTCCAGGGCCGCCATTCTGGACTCCGGGGCAGAAGGCTCTGCAGCCATTGGCGCGGGCACCAAAGGAATCGGGCCCGACGTTGGTTCCCCCCAAGGGGAGTCCTTGATGAGGATGGTGTTAGGGGACCGAGGCTGGCCCGAGGTTGAGTCCTTTCAGGGGTCCTTCACAGGTCGTTCCTTCTCCAATCTCTCAGATGAGCATCTAGGACTGCAGGACCTGGTTCGGGACTTACCCAGCCCATCGGAGCCGTCCAAGAACACCGTCTTTGAGACCTTGTTCTTCTTCCTTCGAAGGAGACCCCCTTTCCGAGGAACCATGGTGTCGATCAGGGTCTTGGTTTTGGAGGAGGCCTTGGCCTTCGGAGGTACCGGGGACTCCAGAAAAAAAACTTATTGTACTGCTGCTGGCAGCTCTTGAGGGCCTTGGTGGACATCTTTTTACAGAGGTCATGGTCCAGTCCCAGGCACAAAGCAGCAGTCATGTTTGTCAGTCTAGGACATTATTTTGGCACACCGATCACACTTCTTAAAGCCACTGGTAGCCATGGGAGAAAAAAGTATCCCAGTGAGATCGAAGACCCGCGGTACTGCCAGTTGTAAAGAAAATGTGAAGGTGCCAAGAAGGGAAGAAAAAACAAAGAACCTGAAACTTGGTGCCAGGCAGCAGACTCGGGTGGTGGGAAGAGTACCAGTGTACTACCTGAGGAGAGTATGAAACTCAGGTCAAGAAAATCAACTTTTTCCAGGGGAAGAGCAGACAGGCATCTGAAGGGCTCCATGGAAAAATGGAGACTAAGCAAGGTGGCACCCTTGGGCGGGAAGGGGACCACGTATGCGTGGTGGCATCTCTCAAAGACTTTTTTTTTAAAGCTGGTGGGATGCTTCCATGAGGGCTCCGTCAGCACCCATATGTGAGGACTGACTTCCTGCTTGTTTCCAGTGAAAAATTACTTCTCATGCTGTCACCTATAATCAGCATTGCTTTCTTCCAAAACCCAAACTTGGTTCCAAGTTTCAAACATATCTGCATCAGGGTCCAGCTACTTCATAGTACCTAAAGAAACACACCTGATATTCAGGTGACACCACAAATTCTTATTCACTGCTCAAAACTGCCATGCCTGAAATAATAAAAATGGTGTTTTGCTTCCTGTCATATCACAGAGTAGTTTAGAGTAGTGGGCTAGGACTAGGGAAACTAGGGTTCAGATCCCACTGCTGCTCCTTCCATCTTCTCTACACCTTTTGGATTTTTTTAGTGGCTAGCAGGAAGAAGGATATGATAGTGCCTTCTTTAGTGAGACCCAGTTTGGAGTATTGTGTGCAATTCTGGAGACCACACCTTCAAAATGATATAGACAGGATGGAGTCGGTACAAAGGGTGGCTACCAAAATGGTCAGTGGGCTACGTCATAAGGCATATGGGGGCAGACTTAAAGATCTCAATATGGATGTTTTGGAAAAGAGGGACAATATGATAGAGACATTTAAATTCCACTGTGGCATAAATGCACAGGGGGAGAGCTTGCATGGAATAGTTTCCCAGTGGAGGTAGTAGAGACAAGGACTGTATCTGAATTTAAGGAAAGCATGGGACAAACACAGAAGATTTCTAAAGGAAAAAAATGGGACTTCAGTAGTTGGTATTGAAGGGCAGACTGGATAGGCCATATGGTCTTTATCTGCTGTCATGTTTCTGTGTTTCTCTGTTTCTATTCAAAATCAACTTTATTGAACAAACATTACAAATGATTCTCTGCAACTAATTAAAATGGAATACAGCAATTAAATAATAGTGTTCCACTCCATATCATTATTTATACCCATAGTTTCACGGATTTTAATTTAAAAATTCAGACTTGCTTGAAAAAAATGAGTTTAGCAGCACAATCAACCATATCTTAGAGACAGATACTCAATAGCAAACCATCTAAAGTCCTCAAACTTCTCTAAATAGTAAGAAACTGTAGCAGCTGATAAGCATGCAATAAATAATACCAGGAGTCAGTTCAAAGATCCAAGTCAATTTATTGTGCACATGGCTCAGTTAGTCAAAGCTTCAAAAAGGACTGAGCAAAGTTCTTACAGAAACATATTCATTTATACATTTTTCTTCAGCTTGATACATGCAGACTTTCTATTGGTTCCAACGCCCCCTGCACTTGTCCAATCAGAGATCCTTTCTGGGCCTAGCTCCCTGCTTCCCCTTCCCGGACTGTTCTAACAAAGGTGCAGTTTCTAGGCATTGATACTATCCTGCTCCGAGGTCGTTTCTAGCTCTAGGAATGCATGTATTGAAACATTTCTGTCATCAGAACACAAAAGAATAATGGAAGATTTATGCACTCATGAAAACTTCTTATTAAGCAATTTTAAAACAGCTTTCTCAAACTTTTACAGACTTTGGTTCTTTCTCTTAGATGGGGGTAGGGATCAGGGCCTAACTTACAGGCCTTCCATATTTGCAGGCTATTATAGGCCATAGCCTGCCACATTCCCCCCTTTGATTATTCTCACCCGCAAGTGAGAAAGGGTGAGAATTAAATCACATATTATACTTGCGTAAAAGCATCATTTTGGGGTATAGGGTAATATTGCCACATAGCTAATACTTTTCATAGCTGCCTTCCTTTCTACAATGCTATCAATGGCTACTGACTTTACTCGACTGTGATGAATCCAGGGTTCGAGTTCTGCAACTTTAACTGCTGTTGGGGTTAATAAGATGACAACATAAGGTCCCTTCCTATGCGGTGCCAACGGTGTCTTTCTCCACTCTTTGATCCACACCGAGAATCCAGGCTTGAGAGGATGCAGGGGTTCTGTTAGATGGATGGGCAGCTGATCTTGTACCCACGTATGAAGACTCTGCAAAAGAGAACTTAAAACCAATAGTTCTTGTCTAGTAATTTCAGATCTAATCTGTTCCATATCTCCCTTTATTCCCTATACAATAGGCAGGGGTCGCCCATACAGAATCTCAAAAGCGGAAACTCCTAAAGACTTAGTAGGGGCTAAGTATATCCTAAGAAGGGCTATAGGAAGAACCTGGGGCCACTTTAGGTGAACTTCTTAGCAAAGTTTGGACAACTGAGATTTCAGGGTTCTATTCATACATTCTACTTTTCCTAAATTCTGAGATCTGTAGGCAGTATGCATCTGATAATGTCAATATCTTGGGGCCATACTTAATGGACTTGCTTCCTGAGATTATCAACCCTCATTCTTTGTACAGGGCCCCATGTGCATGCAAGGTTGTAAGGGCATACTTGGAATCTGTGTACACATTGAGACAGAGCCCTTTTCCTATTGTCAGTGCTCTAGTGAGAGCTATCAGTTCAGCTTTCTGTGCTGAAGTTCCTGGGGCCAGAGCTGTGGACTCAACCACCAGATCAAGGGTCACCACTGCATACCTGGCACAACAATGTCCATTAATGATGACAAGACTGCTTCCATCTACAAAGAAAGTCAGTTCAGGGTTCTCCAAAGGAACATCAGTCAAATCCAGGCGACCTGAGAATACAGTGTCCATAATTTCTAAACAATCATGATCAGGGGGACCAGGACCAACTGGTAACAGCGTAGCAGGATTCAAAACTTGACTGACCATCAATTGCAATCGAGGATTCTCACACAGCATACTCTGATACTTCAACATTTGTGAATTTGTGAGCCAGAAACTTCCTTTGTGTTTCATAATGGTCAGAACAGAGTGTGGTACAGTAACTTGAAGATTTGGTCTCAAAGTGAGCTTGTCTGCTTTGCTCACTAGGAGGGCTGTAGCTGCAACAGCTCTCAAACAAGGGGGCCAACCCCTTGCTACCACATCCAACTGTTTTGACAGATAGGCTACAGGCCGTTGCCATGATCCAAGAGATTGAGTCAACACTCCTAGAACATTTCCTTGTGACTCATGGACATAGAGACTGAAAGCTTTTCTGGACATCTGGTAGACCCAGAGCTGGTGATAACATCAGAGCTTTTTTCAAAGATCGAAAGGCTGCATCCTGTTCAAGTCCCCATTCCTATGAAGACTTTTCCATTCCTTTGGTAGCTTGATACAATGGTTTTGCTAGTAGCGCAAAATTGGGGATCCATATACGACAGTACCCTGCGGCACCCAAGAAGGCTCTCACTTGCCTCCTGGTGGTTGGAGTAGGAATACTGCATACAGCTTCTTTGCGTTCTGGTCCCAGGCGTCGAATTCCGCTGGACAACTGGAATCCCAGATATTTAACTTGTTTGACATAATTGCGCCTTGGCTCTTGAGACTTTGTATCCAGCCTCATTTAAAAAGGTGCAAGAGTTCACTGGTGGCTTGTAGACATTCACTTTCTGAATTTGTGGCTATGAGCAAGTTGTCCACATACTGAAGAAGAACCCTTCATCCTGGGTTCACATAGTAGCTTGAAAGATCCTGATTTAAAACAGCACTGAAGAGTGTAGGTGAATTCTTAAATCCTTGGGGTAATCGAGTCCAGGTAAGCTGACCCCGCCTTCCTGTTGTGGGGCCTTGCCATTCAAAAGCAAACAAAAGTTGACTGGTGGGGGCTAAGCGTATACAGAAGAAGGCCTCTTTCAGGTCCAGGACAGTCGGGGAAGAGGATACTGCTTCACATGCACTGGTTCCGCTCCTGGCTTGAGGGTGACAATGACAGGGGCTATGTTCTTCACTAGGCCAGGTGGATTATCTTCTGCCCATACTTCAGGCGGGGCTATAAGGTTGGTGAGTATACAGGAACTAGCTGGCTTGGTTGGAGATATGCTGTAAAACCGCCATTCTTCTTCTCGGGGAACAGTCAGCACCATCAATCCAGCTGGCTTTGGGTTCACAGTCATTTGCATTTCTCCCCCTTCAGCAAAGGATATCTGTGCCTGGAGCTTTGCAAGAAGATCTCGGCACAAAAGTGGAATAGGGCATTCAGGCATATACAGGAACTGGTGCGTTATTTTCTGCCCCCCTAGTTCACACATGCAGTTCTGCAGGAAAGGCTTTGTGGCCTTAGCCCCAGTAGCTCTGACAATGGTGATGCATTGAGAAGACAAAGGGGCTACTGGCTTTAGTATTCTGCTCCTGTATCCCCCATAAAGTCCATATATTGGTCCCCTATTTTTAGACTGACCATAGGCTCCTGGGGACCCAGGGAAAACCTGGAGCCCGGTCTGGCCTAGTCTTCATCCATGTCATAGCCCTCTACGGCTGCCATTCCCTCAATAGCTTCTTCCCTCTCTTGCTGGAACACTGTGCTCGGTTTATTCTTCCATGATTCTGAAATCAACCTCCTGTTCTCCAAGTACTCCCTCTTCCCCTCCTGGGGGTGGAGTTAAGATGCGGGCATTCACTTCTCTAATGTCCTTCTTCTCTGCAATGGGCGCACTGATTTGCACTCAGTGGGGGCCGATCATTTTCACGACCCCTTCCACTTCCTCTGCTCCTTCGATTAGGAAAACCTCCTCCACTTCATTCAACTAAAGCATCAGCAAGAAGATCTGCTTTCTTCTTCATCTTACATTCACTTTCTCTGTCACATTCATTTTCACAATTCACAAAACACTTCCTGAGCAACTTCCATTAACTGTCATGCCCGCAAATCCATTCATTTTCTGTAATTTTCGTCTTATATCTCTCTGGGACTGACTGACAAAAACTGCATTTACAATACGCAAATTCTCCTGGGCTGCTGGATCGCATGGGGTATATAGTGAGGGCTGCCTGCACTATTTGGATCCCACTTGGAGTTATCAAGGCTAATGGGTCTGCATAATACTGTTCATTAGTTCAATCAAATCCTAAGGCCTCTCAGTGTAGGAGGCATAATGCGTCTTTCAGTTCAGTAAATCAGTGGTGGAAAAAGGCACATAAATAAGACTGGTTGGCTGGCTTTCGGTATTAAGGTTGGGTAGGCCCTGGACCTGGCCCAATGGTATAACGTGACCATCCCTTTTACTGGTAGTTGTACTTCTGAAGGCATACGGCAATCGTGACTGTCTGGGTTCCACTTCATGTTCTTGGGCGCTGGCTGTGAGTGACTCTGAACTGGCAAATGAATCCCTGCTTGTAGTGTCATCGGTGGACTGTGGCCCACTCGGAGTACTTTAAACTGAGCCGGGGCTTCCGGTCAAGAGGGGGTGCATGTCCTCCTGCTGCGGAGGTGGCTGGTGAACTACTTGTGGTACATCTGCAGGGAGGTGTGCCCCCCTGCCCCAGGGGTGGTGGCAGAGCTGAGGGGACTGGCTTATAAAGATACTGGGACGGACAGAGTGGAATGTCTGGAGATTCTGGGCCAGAATAAACAGGCAGCTTTTTTTTCTCAGACTTCCGCCCCCCCCCCCCCCTTGTGACTGCTACTAATCTCCTACACTGTTTTTTTTTTCTCACAAACATTTAACCAGGAGTCTATGTAAGGGAACTGATCAGGGAACATTTTTTGCACAATCTGATGAACACGGGAAACTACATTAACATCAAAGGTGCCCTCACGGGGCCATGAAGTAGCTAACACTGGCCACTCCCTTTCACAGAGCATTTCTAATAGGGACGGAGACATTCTAATTCCATAGTCTCCAGCAAATCCCTTGCTAAAATTCCTAGTCATACATTTCAACAAAATCTGCGTGGACTCCAAACCCCCCCCCCCCCCCCATGATGATGTACTTGACAACAGGCAGAGGGGGCGGGCTGTCATAAGAACATAAGATATGCCATACTGGGTCAGACCAAGGTCCATCAAGCCCAGTATTCTGTTTCCAACAGTGGCCAATCTAGGTCACATGTACCTAGCAGTTTCCCCAAGAGAAACAAGTTCCACAATGCTTGTACTGGGTCAAGCATTGATATCTTCGGTCACTTCTTAATAATGGTTTATGGACCTTTCCTCCAGGAACTTGTCCAAACCTTTTTTAAACCCAGCTACACTAACAGCCTTTACTACATCCTCCGGTAACAAATTCCAGAGTTTGATTACACGTTGAGTGAAAAAATATTTTCTTTTATTAGTCTTAAATAGTTTACCCTGTAGCTTCATTGCATGTCCCCTAGTCTTTCTATATTCTGATAAGGTAAACAATCGATCTACGTTTACCCGTTCCACTCCGTTCATTAATTTATAGACTTCTATCATATCTCCCCTCAGCTGTCTCTTTTCCAGGTTAAAGAGCCCTAACCTTTTTAGCCTTTCTTCATAGGAGTATCCTTCCATCCCCTTTACCATTTTGGTGGCTCTTCTCTGTACCTTTTCTAAAATCGCTATATCCTTTTTAAGATACGGCGACCAGAATTGCACACAATATTCAAGGTGCGGTCTCACCATGGAACGATATAGAGGCATTATAATATCTTTTGTTTTATTTTCCATTCCTTTCCTTATCATACCTAGCATTCTATTTGCTCTCTTGGCCGCCGCTGCACACTGGGCCGAGGGTTTTAACATGCTATCCACAATGACGCCTAAATCTTTTTCCTGGGTGGTGGTTCCTAATGTGGAACCTTGCATCGTGTAACCATAGTTTGGGTTGTTCTTCCCTAGGTGCATAACCTTGCACTTGTCCACATTAAATTTCATCTGCCATTTTGATGCCCAGTCTTCCAATTTATCAAGATCCTCTTGCAATGGTGGGGCGGAGCCAGCACGACTGCAGTATGGCGGTGTGAGTGAGTCTCTCCCGGGCCCCACGAAACAATCCTGCTCATTTCAGCCAGCAATTGGGGAGCGTCTTGGTCTAAACTATTACAGGGCATCGAGGGTATGGCTGGCAGTAAACAGACTCGGTTAGAATTCTCGAATCCGGCATCTACGGGCACAAAACAAACCAAATCAGACCCGCTGTCCCCACACAAAATGGCGCCCCATCAAGAAGCCGCCGAGGGAATGCAAGAGCTTCTAAAAGAGGTACGGGCGATTCGTAGCAGAGTGGATGCTAACGGCGACGCCCTAAACGCTGTGCAGTCAGACTTAAAGGAATTAAGTGTGCAAATGCAATCTTTAACACACAGAGTTGAAAAAATGGAAGGGGCTGCCGCTGAATACGAACAACGCTTTGCCCAGCTCCCGAAAATCCTGCGTAAAGTAGAGTGGCTGGAAAAGAACTACGAAGATATGAACAATAGAACACGCCATAATAACATCCGCATTGTTGGCCTCATAGAAGGGGCAGAGGGCGGAGATCCGATTGGGTTCCTGGAAACCTTACTGCCTAAGTTGCTCAAATTGGAGTTCTCTCGTCCATTAGAGTTGGAGCGGGCCCATCGCATTCCTCCGG
Organism: Ichthyophis bannanicus; assembly: GCA_033557465.1. Classification (NCBI taxonomy): domain Eukaryota; kingdom Metazoa; phylum Chordata; class Amphibia; order Gymnophiona; family Ichthyophiidae; genus Ichthyophis; species Ichthyophis bannanicus. Next base: position 678,163,367 of record CM066034.1, on the reverse strand, counting down.
TGCCTAATCAGCGAGGTAAACCTCCACGCCCAATGATCCTCTGCGTCTTAAGACATCAGCAAGTGGTTCAGATTCTCATGGCCGCCAAAAATTGTCGACAGTTAATGTATGAGGGCCAAAAGGTAGCGCTATACCCCGATTTTAGTAAACCTACCGTGGAAAAACGGAAACAATTCCTGGCGCTCAGGCCGCGATTACAAAGGCTCCAGGCCCGATATGGCCTAATTAACCCAGCTCCCTTTAAGGTCACATTGAACAACGTGACCAAATCATTTGAGGACCCGGCGCTGCTGAAGCAGTATATCGAAGACCAAGAGGTGCTTCTTATGCAAACTGAACCGTCCCACTGAAGCACGTGATTCTCCTGTGTGCCTGCTCCCAGGTAGACTGTGGGACTTGGTGGATTAATGCGTGATCCTGATCCGGCCTTAGGGCCGCGGCAGGACGAACTGGCCATCTATGTTCCCACCTCTGAGACCACGGTTGAGGATAAATGGGCCGTTGGACCGACAGTCTCCCATATTAAAATGGTGGCAGACGGTACGAGACTCTTATCTTTCTGGCTGAAATGGGTGATATGATGTGTAATATCACTCCTTAGGGACTGGGATCCGCTATGCAATGACAGTCTTGCTGTCTCATCCAGGCGGCTGGGGGGGGGTTATGGGATGGGATGGTTCTCAGAGGGAAATTTTGGGCTGTATATCTGTCTGCTATTTACTCCAAGCCTGTTGTAAAAGTTTTGTTATAACTGATTATGGCTAATGAGCTAAAACTTCTATCTCTGAATGTCAAAGGTATCAAGACACCAATGAAGAGAAAGAAAATACTGGCATACTGTGTGAAGCAGCGAGCTGATGTAGTCTTCCTTCAGGAGACTCATCTTTCTGCCTTGGAGACTAGGAAGCTAGAAGAGGGGAGATTTATCCTAGCCGGCTGCTCCCCGACAGATAACAAAAGGAATGGGGTGGCCATCCTAGTGCGTAAAACGCTGGGAGCAGTGATCATCCGGTCCAATTGTGACACCTCCGGAAGGTGGGCCCTAACATTGCTCCAGTATGGGAAATTCAAGTGCTTCTTAGTAAATGTATATGGCCCCAATAAGGATGACCCACCTTTTACTGTGCTCTGAATTGTGTTTTGCAAAGGGAAAGCGAGGCCCCCATCATTTTGGGAGGGGACCTTAATATGGTTAGGGACTCATTAGTAGATCGCTGTCCCGGGAAAGTGAACAGATCAGCGAGAGCTGACATTGCCCTTTCTAGTCTCATGGAGGATTGTGGGTTGGTAGATGTCTGGAGACTGCTATATCCGGCAGATAAAGAGTATACTTTCTTCTCCCCAGTCCATAGCTCTCTCTCTCGTATAGATTACTTTCTAGTCTCGAGGTCTTTAGTTGCGAACAGCTGTGAAGCGGATATCTTAAGCATGACTATCTCGGACCATGCTGCGGTCACGTTGAAGATTAAGGTGCACGACACCGTGTGTTCAGGCGCAGCCTGGTCATTTAATAGGACTTGGTTGGCCGAGCCTGCCTTTCTAGAGGAGCTGCGTTCCTCCATCACCTCCTATTTTAATGTCAACAAATTGGGAGATACGGCAGGATGGGCTTGGTGGGAGGCTTTTAAGGCCTCGCTACGGGGAACCATCACTAGCTATAAAATAAAAGAGAACAAAAGGCGGAAAGCCCAGCTGACCGCACTGGAAGCCCAAATCAAGGCGGGGGAAAGGCTGTGGATCAAACACCCCAGCGCTGCCATCCTGCAAAGTTTGCAAAAGCTGATGTTTGAATATAATGAGATCCTGAGCACCGAAGTGGAATATTATATGATGAAACAATCCGCTCGCTTTCATGCCGAGCGTAATAGGGCTAGCAAGTTACTAGCAAGTACCATTCGAGGGAAGCGCGAAAAATCAAGAATTGTATCTCTCATTGGAGATAATCAGACCCGATTAGTGAATGAGATCAGATACTGCAAGAGTTTTCCCAGTATTACTCCCAACTGTACTCCGCAGAGGTCAATCCGGATCCAGCAGCTATTGCTGATTTCCTGGGGAGGCTTTCACAGCCTAAACTGTCAGCAGCGCAAGCCAGAAAACTGGGTGAGTCCTTTTCCTTTAAAGAGATTAAATCGGCAATCGATTCTATGCCTCGGGGCAAGGCGACTGGCCCAGACGGGCTGCCGCCAGAGTTATACAAAGCTTTAAGTACTGAGCTAGTCCCATTCCTAAAGATTTATTATGAGTGGCTAGAACAGGGGCGGGAGAGCACTGGATGCTTTTCCGAAGCTACGATCGTAGTACTTGAGAAGCCTGGTAAAGATCCAAATTATGTTATGAACTACAGGCCCATATCTCTTTTAAATGCCGACTATAAGGTCTATGCCAGTATGCTGGCAAAGAGACTAGCTAGCTGCATTGGGAGTTTAATACACCCTGATCAATCCGGGTTTGTCCCTGGTAGAGCGACGACAGATAATGCCCGTTTACTCTGTAATTTACTGGACTGGGCCGCAGGAGAGGCCTCACCATACATTGCCCTCTCTCTAGATGCCGAAAAGGCTTTTGACAGGTTAGAGTGGCCCTTTCTTTTCTCAGTACTGGAATGGTTTGGTCTAGGGGAAGAGTTTATACAAAAGGTGCGTGTATTATATAGACATACAAGCGCTAGAATACTTGCAAACGGCATATTATCCTGTTCCTTCTCCCTACATAGAGGGACTCGCCAGGGGTGCCCTCTTTCCCCGCTGCTTTTCAATCTAGCACTTGAGCCTCTGGCTATTGCCATAAGACAAAGCCTAGACATCAAGGGTTTCCTGGTTGAGGGAACGCAGGTGAAATTGTCGGCCTTTGCTGATGATCTTATCTTATTTACCCAGCCCTGCGAAGTACCACGACTCTTGACATTGATTACAGCATATTCTCGTCTTTCCGGGTACAAAATCAACTGGACCAAATCAGTTGCATTTCCGCTTAACAGCTGTTCCAACTCTAGCATGATGGCCTCCTTCCCCTTTCGCTGGGAGACGGGGTGCATTAAGTATCTTGGCGCTTACTATTGTTCCTCGTGGGAGCGCACGATACGGGAGAACGTGGAGGGGATTCTTCAATTGATACATAACAAAACTATGGCCTGGTCTCCCTTGCGTTTTACATGGTGGGGCAGGTTGGAAATTATAAAAATGATACTGACGCCTAATATTAATTATGTTTTGAGTATGCTACCCGTCTCCCTCCCATCAAAAGTTTATTTGGATATAGAGAGAAGCCTTCTGGCCTTTTTGTGGAATGGGGCCCAACCACGTATTGCACGTAAAAAGCTGAAAGCCCCCAAGGAGCAGGGGGGGTACATTTCCCAGATTTTCAATGGTACCACTACGCTCTCCTATTGAAGCAAGGAGCACAGTGGCTTGAGAGCGATACAAATGAGTGCAGTCCCAGTTGGTTGGCAGTAGAAAGGTGTCTAGCTAGTCCCTATCCCCTGGAGCACATGTTAGGGGCCTTATGCCCCGAAGACCTAGTGGGGGGGGGAAACCCTCCGGGCCACGCAAGAGGCGTATCTAGCACTAGCACAAGTAGCCAACAAGGACAGTCTGCCCTCCAGGACGACTCCATTATGGTGGAATCCTTGTATTAAGCCTGGAGGCCAGAAAATTGCCTGGCGCCTATGGCAGGCACAGGAATTTGGGTCGTGGGCCATCTGATAAATGGTGCTGGATGGAAAAGTTTTGCTGAACTCCGTGCGGAATTTTTTCTTCCGGAATCCTGCTTTCTCCGTTGGCTGCAGATGAAATATTGTTTGGCTGCGAAAATACCTGCGCCGAATGTGTTGCCAGCTGAGTCGGGAATTTCTAAGCGGCTTAGAGAGTCGCTTGAATTGAAGGGCTCGGTGTCTAAGATATATGATATGTTTCGGCGATATGTCTCAAGTCAACCGGTGGGTCTAACTAAGGTGTGGGAGGCAGAAACCAATTGCTCATTGCCCCCCACTGCTTGGAAAATTCTATGGGGACCAATAACTAGAGTCTCGAGATCAGCTGCAATCACACAAGCCATGTTTTTCTTTCTCCATAGGGCCTATCTGACCCCGGTAAAACTTTCTAAATGGGATAAGCTAGCCACGGGTAAATGTTGGTCTTGTCAGAACGAACTTGGCTCATATGCCCATATGTTTTATGATTGTCCAATAGTATTTAAGTTCTGGGGGGAAGTCTGGCGCAAAATCCAGGCTGTTCTGGGTGTTACAGCCGAATTGACTAGGAATGTTATATATCTGAGATCACTCCCCTTGGGACTTTCCAAAGAGGAGCGCTTCTTGTTGAACTTTATGATAGCTGTGGCAATGAAAATGATCTTGTCAAACTGGAAAACTTTCCAACAGTTGCACCCAAATAACTGGTGGGGTCAAGTGTGCCAATATTCTCAGTACGAGAAATTGTACAGCAAGTTTCACCATCCAGATCGAGTGGACCTTCATTCCGAGAGATGGGCATTGCTGGACCGATTCCGCTGATGGCTTCTAGAACGTCCCGGAGAAGACCTCATTTTGAAGGCCTGCTCAATAATGGTGGGAGTTTATCTTGGTACAGATGTCTGAGTTGTTTCGACTTGACATATTTATATTTATATTTGTATTTCCCTCTTGAGAACCGGGAGGGGGGGGGTTGGGTGGGGGGGGGGAGGAGGGAGAGGGTTAGAAAGTAAGTTGCTGTGATACATGATGTCATTACTTGTATTGTTGTGTTTACCGAATAAAGAGATTTATTTAAAAAAAAAAAAAAAAGATTCTCTTGCAATTTTTCACCATCCTCTTGGATTTTAACAACTTTAAATAGTTTTGTGTCATCTGCAAATTTGATAACCTCACTCGTTATTCCACTTTCCAGGTCATTTATGAATATGTCAAAAAGCAGCGGACCCAGCACAGATCCCTGGGGTACACCACTATTCACCTTTCTCCATTGGGAAAATTGGCCATTTACCCCTACCCTCTGCTTTCTATCTTTTAACCATCCACAATAGTACACTGCCTCCTATCCCATGACTCTTTAGTTTTGCCAAAAGTCTCTCATGAGGGACCTTGTCAAAGGCTTTCTGAAAGTCCAGATACACAATATCAACCGACTCACCTTTGTCCACCTGTTTATTCACTCGTTCAAAAAAACATAACAGATTAGTAAGACAAGATCTTCCTTGCCTAAAGCCATGTTGGCTGTCTCCCATTAGGTTGTGACTATCTACATGCTGAGTAATTTTATTCTTTATGATGGTTTCTACCATTTTTCCCGGTACTGATGTCAGGCTCACCGGTCTGTAGTTTCCCGGATCACCCCTGGAACCCTTTTTAAAAATTGGCGTTACATTAGCGATCCTCCAATCTTCAGGTATTAGAGATGATTTTAATGATAGTTCACAAATTACTGATAGCAGGTCTGCAATCTCATATTTCAGTTCTTTCAACACCCTTGGATGTATACCATCCGGCCCAGGTGATTTGCTACTCTTCAGTTTATCTAATAGTTGTAAGACATCTTCCCGATGTATCGATATTTCCTTCAATTCTTCCGCACCTTTAAATACCACTTCAGTCATGGGTAACATCCCTACATCTTCCTCAGTAAAGACCGAAGCAAAGAATTCATTCAGTCTCTCCGCTATCGCCTTGTCGCCTCTTAGTGCTCCTTTAACCCCTTTATCATCTAATGGTCCAACTGATTCTCTCACAGGTTTTTTGCTACGAATGTACTTGAAAAGGTCTTTATTTCGCGTTTTTGCTTCCGCAGCAAGCTTCTTCTCAAATTCTCTCTTTGCCTGCCTTATCAATGCCTTGCATTTGACTTGCCAGTGCTTGTGCTGTTTCCAGGTTTCGTTGTTTGGCTCTTTTTTCCATTTCCTGAAAGATGCTTTTTTGGCAACAACAGCCTCCCTGACCTCACCTTTAAACCATGCTGGAAGTTTTTTGGACTTCCTTCCACTTTTCTTAAAGCGTGGAATACAGCTGGTCTGGGCTTCCAAGATAGTATTTTTCAACAACACCCAAGCTTGATGTACGTCTTTAACCTTCGCAACTGCTCCTTTTAGTTTTTTCTTAACTGTTTTCCTCATTTTATCATAGTCTCCCAGGCTGCATTTTCCTGTGGACTAAACATAATGGATGTGTGTGCTCATTCTAAATAGGAAAATTTTAGATAAAGTCCTTAAAATATGAAACTATTATTTTGCAACATGTTATAACAACAATTCCAATAGAAAGAACTATGGCTCCTAACATGACGGCCACATATCTGTTACGTATGACTGGAATAAAAATACTTGGCATGGAAACTAACTGCCAGCCATAATCAGCACTTGAGCTGAACAATGTCTCTGCAAAAGAAATTACTTTAAATCTTACAGTTTAGGAAGCAGATATTCAAAAGACATTCCGGATACTTTTTCATAAAGTGGGTGGATATCTGGAATACATATACACCCCTTTTTCTTCCTTTTTTTATTTTTATTAACAATAAGTATGTCCTCTATGAGGTGCTTGCCGCAGTATATCTGGAATTAGAATTCAAGCACGATTAACTCCTCATTCACTCAGGATTTAAATCACTTTCAAATCGCGATCTGGTAACTACTGGCTCGGGATGCTTCATAGTCCTGTCAGGGTTCTTAACCTCTACTTCAAAGGTCAAAGGAAAAACAAAAGCAGTTTCCTTAATTTCTCTATCATTTCTATTTGAACCATTACAGTGCTTGCTGAAAATTGGAACATAAAAAAACACAAGACAAGGCTAAGCCCACAAATGCATTATACCTACAGCTCTACAGAAATCCTCCTCACTTGGTCCATACAAGAAAGGTTGAGGAACTCGAACGGGGTTAATAAGAACTTAACCCTTTCCAGGCTGAGCCCAAAACTGTCGGGATCCAAAATTCTGACTAAACATTCTTATTAAATGATATATAATACATGACCATAGCAGAAGGAACATCACTATTAGAACATATTGAATAAAACAGGTACAATTTTCCTGAAATAAGCACAAATTAACCCAGCTGCAGAATGTTGAAAATAAGCCTTCACAGGGTTAAAAGATACTAAACATTCCTTTGTACAGACATGCCCCTTCTCTCTCTGCTTGCCAGTCTCACGCTGTGCTGAAGAAAAACCTGGAATTAGTAGTGAGACAGCTGTCTTTGTACGTAAAAGTTACTCCTGAGTTGGTTTTTCCTTCTTCTTTCTTCTTTTCTTAATACTATTCCTTAATCGGTTTCACAAATTACCCAACAGAATAATCTTACATTATACCAGAAGGGAAACTCGCAGTTTCAACAGATAAGAACAATGGAACAACGGGGGAGACAAACACCAAACGCTTCCTCCTTTTCGCGACCTGGGCGCAGTCGCCTGGCCAGGAACTGCGCTACTCAGGAGTCTGCTCTCACTTGGTCTGTGTTTCAAGACCTCTCAATCACACAAACATTCATACCAGCAACAAGAAATCATTTTTCAAATGCCCAAGGTTTTCTGACTAACTGAATATTCCCAACCAAAGGGTCAATGGCTTCTGCTTCCGTGCACTCATGCAGAGCATACTAGGACCGCCCTTATGAGAGGTGATCAGGCTCTCTTGTCTCGAGTACCCATGCAAAACTTTCCCAGTTAGTCTATACCAATTCAGTCTCGCGCACGCATGCAAGACTTTTTCCCCAGGCTTCACTGACTTTTAAACAAGAAAATGTCTACTCACCGGATCCGTATACCACACCAGTTCTTGGGTTGGATCCTGGACTCCCCTCGGGTTCGGAGGTGTCGGCCGGCCGGACCCAGTGGCCCGCCGAGGCAAGGCGGAACCCTCTCCGATACAATAAGACCGGTGGCGCCAGAGAATTCCCCTGCGGTCGGACAGACATGGTTCCAACCGGACCAAACCTTTGAGGCGAGAAGTCGTGGTATATTCACTTGCATACCATCCACTACTCACACATTCCCGGCCAACGCACCAAGAATATGTAGCAGCTGATAAGCATGCAATAAATAATACCAGGAGTCAGTTCAAAGATCCAAGCCAATTTATTGTGCACATGGCTCAGTTAGTCAAAGGTTCAAAAAGGACTGAGCAAAGTTCTTACAGAAACATATTCATTTATACATTTTTCTTCAGCTTGATACATGCAGACTTTCTATTGGTTCCAACGCCCCCTGCACTTGTCCAATCAGAGATCCTTTCTGGGCCTAGCTCCCTGCTCCCCCTTCTCAGACTGTTCTAACAAAGGCGCAGTTTCTAGGCATTGATACTATCCTGCTCCGAGGTCGTTTCTAGCTCTAGGAATGCATGAATTGAAACATTTCTATCATCAGAACACAAAAGAATAATGGAAGATTTATGCACTCATGAAAACTTCTTATTAAGCAATTTTAAAACAGCTTTCTCAAACTTTTACAGACTTTGGTTCTTTCTCTTAGATGGGGGTTGGGATCAGGGCCTAACTTACAGGCCTTCCATATTTGCAGGCTATTATAGGCCATAGCCTGCCACAAAACCATTGAAGCAGTCATTGTGGCTATGGCAAACCATATTTTGTGTTGTTAATCTTACCTTAATAGATCCTGTTGTTTTGCCCACACATAAAAACATACACAGACATGCAATGTGTGCCTTCGAGTCAGTCCTGACTCCTGGCGACCCAGAAGCTCCTGGGTTTTCTTGGCAGTGTCACCGGAAGTAGATTGCCAGACCTTTCTTCCGAGGCAACGGAGGGTTAAGTGACTTGCCCAAGGCCACAAGGCATGCTAGTGGGAATCAAACCCTGGTTGCTTGGTTACTAAGCCAGTGTTCTAACCACTAGGCTACTCCTCCACTCCACACAGACATACAATTGCATATATACATAAGATTTATTTTGTTTATTTATCAAGTTTTTTATACCGCTCTATCATATACTCAAAGCGGTTTACATATGACACAACATGAACTTACATTGAACAAGGGAGTAGAACTTGATGGGTTATATGGGGAATACTATTTATTTAACAAGTTAATATTTACAGTGTGGCAGTATCTTCATTCAGAGGTCTTGTGGTCTGGAGCTCATCAGTAATTCAGGGGATAGTTAAGGGAGAGGGACATGGGGATGACTCTTAGAAGAATTTGTTTCCTATGGGGCAGTCCTACATAATCAGTGGGGGGAGGAGAGTTGGGTTAGCTGGGGAGGTAAATTTAGCTTGTTTAATTGTTCAGTTCATAGTATTCCTTGAAGAGCAGAGTTTTTATTGCTTTTTTTGAAGTCACAAATGTCTGTCATAGATCTTCTCTGGCAGATTGTTCTACACTGATGGGACGTATAAAGATATCGCTTTCGTGTATGTAGACTGTAGTGCTCTAGTCTTTCTCTTTGGGATTGATAGTAGGTTCCTTTTGGATGTCCTTGTCCTATTGTCTGGCTACTTAATGATTAGCAGTTGTAGGACTGGTGGAGATAGTTTGTTTATAATTTTGAAAATGATCAGGATTGCTTTGTATTTTGCTCTTATCTGTACCGGTAACCAGTGAAGGTGCATTAGGATGGGTGTGATATGAGTGTGTTTTGTTGTTCCTGTGATTATTCGTGCTGTAGTGTGCTGGGCGAGTTGGAGAGGGTGTATTGATTTCTTCGGAAGGCCTTGGTATATTATGTTCCCGTAGTCCAGTATAGGCGTTATGAAGGCTTTTGTTACTTTTCGGAAGTCACTTTGTTCCAGTAGGGGTTTGGGTTTGTGTATCGTTATTATTTTGTGGTATGCTGTCTTGATGGTGTTCTTAATATGTGTTTGGAAGTTAAGGTTTTGGTCTATTGTGATTCCTAGTTATTTCACCTCTGTTTTAACTACCAGATCATTGTTTAAAATTTTAATTTCTTTTGGTAGAGTGAATGCAGGGCTTCTGGTGATGTATAAGGCTTCGGATTTCCTGTAATTTATTGAGAGGTTCCTTTTGTTTAGTCATCCATTCATTGCTATGAAGCAGGTAATACGCTGGGTATCATCCGGGTGGTCGGTGTCAATTGGTGCATATATCATAATATCATCAGCATAAAAGTTTGTAACTAATGTTGTGTTCATTGACTGCAAAGCGGTTGAATGTATATGTTGAAAAACATGGTCAAAAGTGCTGAGCCTTGTGGTATTCCCTGGTGTTGGGTAAATGGTTTTGAGAGTAGTTTTCCAACTTTGACTTGTTGTTTCCTGTTTGACAGACACACAGTATTTAATTGTAATTTATATGCCTTACTGCTGTTAGGATTGACCAATTCTAAACAGGTGAATAATTGATCATATAAGTTGCATTTACTGCAAGGTTTATTGTCCCATCAGCTTTATGATTTCAGTTTTCTCAAACAATTCTCAGTCCAAGTGGACCACTGTATCACACATGTTCTTCCCTCAGGAAAATGTTATGCAAGCCTCAATACAAAAAATAGAAAGAACTTGTTGAACGTGCCAATGAGTCCTTATTACACAAAAATTGTCCAATAGGTAATGCTACCCTTAATTCCTACAAAAAGCAAAAAGATCGCTCTTGTATCAAGATAGGTGATTCCAAAACATAAACCTTTAAGTAATTATTCAAATATGTTCTTAAATAACCGAGGTCTCAGACTCATTGGCTCTGCCATCAGGACTCTCGTCCGTTTCAAAGCAGGTGTGACCCTTAATTCCTAGACAGCCAAATCTGAATTGTGATATAGGAGGTACATGTTCCCAAGGAAGTACCAGATATAGGCTAGTTTATTTGTACCTTCCCCACAGCCCCCTCTCTATTGGAGTTGAAAATGTTAATTTTTCACTCGGGTGATCTTGAAGTCTGTGGTCTGGGTAGTTGAATGACATCCTCCCTTTTCTGTTACTAAGGACTGACGCCTCACATCATCAATAATCATAGGTTCTTCCAGAGATTATTGCCTACCTAATGCTCTTCATTCAGGATCAGGCTAATCTTGCGTCTTCTCCTGGTTCCATTCTGTCAAGTATTTGTCAGTTCTGACATAAAGAGTGATCAGGAATTCTAAGCCACACAAACAATCCAGCCATTCTAGCTAATCTTCACATGGCTTTCAAGGCCAACTCTGAAGTAGACCCAAAGCATCAATTCATTTCACTCTAGATTAGTGGCCTAGTAAAACTATGATGCATACTTGCCACTGTTTGTGAGCCTTGGAGAAGACACATCAGGTTATTCTCTGCTAACTGGACCTGTGCTGGTGCTATCAAAATCTGAAAGAGACTTCATAAAATGATTCATATGTTCCAGGATAAGACTTTACTGTTGTATCAATAGGTTGACCCAGGCCAAGAACTTTTTATAAACTAGGCTGATAATGATGGCCCCTTTGAGGGACTGTTATAGAAATGTGGATATAGATAGAACCACAGTTGCACTGGTGGAGGAATCTATGGAGCCACTATCATGTACCACCAAAATTCTTAGGGGAGCAGCATTCAAGGCTCTGCAGATGGCTGTATATACTGGGATAGTTACAGTATACTGTTTGGTCCAGGTTAGATTTCTTCAAGGAATCAGTGTTGTTCTGGAGGCTGTGGAACTGGGCCTGCATTGTTTAAGTGGCATCTGCTAAGTACTTTAGAAATTGGGTGCCCCAGTTTCCTGTTCCTTCCTGGCTTAGCCTGTAATCATGGCTGGAACAAGCTACTGTAACAGGGAAAGCCCCATTAAGGCCATATGGTGCTCTCAGAGAAAGTGAGACTTGAATGGAGAGGCTTGAATGACAAGTAGAAATAGAACTCACATAGAACAGGAAAGCAAGATCTGGACAGGAGAACCAATCATATAGCGGGAACCAAGGGTCAGCAGGCAGGCCAGATGAACAGAGGTTTGGATGGGTGTATCCCAGGAGTCTGCTATACCAACACTGGTATGTCTGTTCTGTTGTTTTTATATATGTCTTCCAATAAGGTCACATCCTTTGCTGGGCAATGGGACCTTCTGGAGGTGTGTCTAACTACCTGGCAACTCGAGGGTAGGTAAACCTGGATGTTTCTTAGCTCTAAGCTTCTGAGCAAGTTCCCAGCCTCTACCCTCTAGGGCTGCTGCTTCAAATTCTACTGACCTTAACACTCCTCCAAAACCACAGCCACTCTTAAGAATGGGGAGAAATAAACAGAAATTTTATATTATCATATTAGGCTACCTTTTCGAATATATTTACATGCACACAGCTGAAGCCTCAATTGCCAGAAGAGGCTGATTTAATTGTTGAGACCATAAATATTTACTAGTATGGGATATTCTTCATTCCTCTTACATTTACATAACATAGATTAGATTCACTTGTGTGGGCTAATTCCCATTCCAAAGTCTTATTGTTTATTGTTTATTAAAGAGTTATTATACCGCCCATCACAAAAGCGTCTGAGCGGTTTACATACATATCAAAGACTGCTGGAAAAAGAAAAGAACGCCAATTCAAGTGGACAGGAAAGGAAAGAGTAGAGGTAAAGAATAGAGGAGGGGATAAAGGATCAGAGAGCAAGTGAAGGAGTAGGCTGGTAAGTGGGAAAGGGGGGGGGGGAAGGGGGACAGTGGGAGGGGGAAGGTTGAAGGCGGAGCTGAAAAGGTGGGTTTTTAGTTTGGACTTAAAGGTTTTGAGTGAAGATTCCAGGCAGGAGGGCTGTGGGAAGCGAGTTCCAGAGACGAGGGCCGAGGAAATAGAAGGCAGAGGAGTGGGTGGATTCCTGATGGGCCTGGGAAGGGGAAGGGAGAGACATGCGATTTACGTGAAAGGAACGGAGAGGACGGTGGGATGAGTGAAAGCGGACCAGATCAGCGAGGTAAATGGGGATACCAGTGTGGATCGACCTATGGACAAAAATGAGAAACTTGAATTGAATCCGGTAGGGTACGGGGAGCCAGTGCAGGTGGATAAGAAGAGGGGTGATGTGGTCGAAGCGGGAGGTGTGGGTAGGAAGGCGGGCGGCGGTGTTTTGGGCGCATTGCAGGCGTTGGGGTAATATGAAATCTTTAATTGAAGTGTAGAGACAACTTGGATGTAATTGTTTTGAGCAACCAGTATTATCCATTGTCCCTTCCAGAGTACTGTAACCAGTTAAAAATAAAATAGCATAAATGTATTTACCTGGGATGCTGAGGGTTGCAGGGGGCCTGCTTTGTTGTGCTGAAGTACTCTGCAGCAAATGCAAACAGGAAGAAAATGGCATCAGTTTAAAAATAAAATAAAAAGAGTTATGGAAGTGTTAGCTGGGGAGCAGTTTATTAATGCATTAAAGGAGTTGGGGTTTTGGTGCTGCTGTGAGCCAATGTGCAGGTTTCTGAAAAATAATTAAATATGAGGGGGCATTGGGCTGGAGGAAGCATGGCTAATTTTGATAAGTAAATGAAGACATGTTTACCTTTGTAATTAAGATGGGGATGATCAGGGCTGCTGCAACTGGTATGTTTGTTTAGGTTTTCAGGGATTTGATTCGGGGATAGCAGTCTTGGAGAGAAAAAGACAGGCTGGGAACTTTGTTGTGGTTGCATTTCTGGAGTCTCTGGCTTGGGCCTGCAGGGAGGGGGTAGGAGCTGGACTTGGGGGAGCCATGTCCTTTTTCCTTTCTGGGAACAGAGAGATGAGGGGTTGAAGGGCTTCAGTTGTAATTGCTCAGTCACTTTTGCTGGTTTCTTTGTGTCTTCTGCTAACTCTCCATTGTCTGCTGTCCATTTGTCCTTTCTTCTTTCTTCCAGTTTTTTTCCATTCTCTCTCTACATCTGCTTTAACATACTGATCTTTCCCCTTTTACTCTTTCCTCCATTTTTTCTTTATTCCTTTTTCATTCACTCAAATTTCACCCTTCCATCCTCAATCCGCACTTACTCTCCAAATACTTGGCCGATCATAGATTTTTCTTCCCTCATACTAAAAAATATCTTTTCTCCTCTCCATCCTCACTCCCCAAGCCCCATCCCCTTCTAGTCCTCCCCCAACATCAGCTCCCTTCTCGTTCCAGCCCCATCCAATCATCCACACCCTTTTAGTCCCATTCTCTCATCCCCCCCCCCCCCTGCATCAGCCTATTTCCAATCCTAGCCCCCCTTTAGCCATTTCCGGTCCTATCCTAGCCGCCAAAGTGAAGAGCGCCATTTTTCTTCACTTTGGCAGCTGTGTTCTAGTATAGGCTGCTGGCGCGCAATGCCCTTTAACATCCAGTGTGCCAGCAGCCTACACTAGAACACAGCTGACGAAGTGAAGAAAAACAGCACTCTTCATTTTAGCAGTTCTACAGAGATAAGCCGGGGCCTCGGGCCTCCCTGGCCCTGCAGGGAGCTGAACAGCATGTGCGGGATGATGTTGTCATGGGGCCCCCTAAAGCGCAGAGCCCTGTGCAAACAACATTTTTTTACAACATTCTCGAATAATGGACATGCGGCCCTGCCTGCCTGTGTAAATGATCTAAGAGCTATCCATACTCAAAACGACATGGAAGAAATTCCAAGAAAAAAAGACTTCTTGATAATCAAGGAACATCAGAGCCAGAAACCTTTGTAGAGCCAGCTCTAAAGAAGGGAGGAAACCCGGAACTCTTCAATGCGCAGTGAAACCAGAGCAAGTAGTGAATCCAGGACAGTTTCAGGGACCTGTGCTTGCATCACCACTAGCTCTAGGTACACCGCCAAAGAGTAATAATATAGGAGAGGGGCTCCCATTGAAAGAAAATCCACAATATATATTTAAAGGTGAAAGAGCAGAGAGACTTAACTTTAACTTCCAGCAGTCTTGAAGGACTAGAAAAAGGGACTGTTACTTCTGAAGAGAGATCTGCAACTGTGAGTATATACTTCTGGTAATTTTCTAAAAGGAATTCTTTGTATTAAAGCTAATTAATCTGTGAACCCACTATCTTTTGTTAAATCAGTCAGGGCCTAGTAGCAGCAGTTTAAGTTTAAATATAAAACACAGAGGAGAACTTTCTGGTTACATTTCATACCCAGCAGAGAGCTTGTAGTTTAAATTTAATAGTCACTCAGGGCCTAGTAACAGCAAAGTACTTTTAGTTTAAATTTAAAACACAGAAGAGAGCTTTCTGGTTACATTTGGAACCCAGCAGAGAGCTTGTAGTCTAAATTTAATAGTCACTCAGGGCTTGGCATCAGCAAAGTACTTTTAGCTTAAATTTAAAACACAGAAGAGAGCTTTCTGGTTAAATTTAGAACCCAGAAGAGAGCTTGTAGTTTAAATTTCATAAGAAGTTAAGAGCCTAGCAGCAGCTAAGAGCTATAATTTAAATCAAATCAGAATTTAGCTTACCTCAGCAGCACAAGACAGGGTACTGTATAGCAGCCCTCTTTTAATAAGTGTTATTTCCCTCCCTCCCCTGGGATAATCGTAGCTTTATAGGTACTTACACATCTTAAAAGACAGGAGGTGCTCTCAGGTGAAGCTCATTACCCAAATCAGTCATACACTAAGGACCTGGAATTAGTTAAGCTTCAGGTGAATAAGGTATATTACACGTATTAGGTACAGTTTTATTAGTATAAATATCCATAGCAACCCTTAGTAAGTAAAGAACTTAGATCTAAACACAAACTTAAAACTAAGATGCAGACAGCAGTCCAGCAGCGGGATGGGGGCTTTCCAGTCTTTTGCATTGAGTGTCACATGTATGATTTTCTCTCAGTTGGTGAGAGGTCTTACGTGTGCACTAGGTGCAAGGAGCTCTTTGCTCTCAGGGAACGAGTCCGTTCTCTTGAGGCTAAAGTAGCAGACTTGGAAAGCATAAGACAGACAGAGAGGTACATAGACGAGACCTACAGGGATATAGTCCTGAAGTCCCACCTCCAGTCTGGCAGCATCCCTGTTGCCATGGAGGAGAGAGGTCACGTGACAAGAGAGCATCACCCTGGTGTGGCAGGAAGTGATCTTGTAACTAGGACCTGTCCTCCAGGTGATGTAAAACCCTCTCGCACCGAGGAAGTTTCTCCAGGGCCATGTGCCCATGAGAGAAGGGTTAGGACAGCCGTTATAGTTGGTGATTCGATCATTAGGCATGTAGATAGCTGGGTGGCTGGTGGACGTGAGGATCGCCTGGTAACATGCCTGCCTGGTGCGAAGGTAGCGGACCTCACGCGCCACCTAGATAAGGTCTTAGATAGTGCTGGGGAGGAGTCTGCTGTCTTGGTACGTGGCGGTACCAATGACATAGGAAAATGTGGTAGGGAGGTTCTGGAGGCTAAATTTAGGCTTTTAGGTAGGAAGTTGAAATCCAGAACTTCCAGGGTAGCAATCTCTGAAATACTTCCTGTTCCACGCGCAGGACCCAAAAGGCAGGCAGAGCTCTGGAGTCTCAATGCGTGGATGAGACATTGGTGCAGAGATGAGGGTTTTGGATTTGTTAGGAACTGGGGAACATTCTGGGGAAAGGAGGGGCTCTTCTGAAGGGATGAGCTTCACCTTAACCAGGATGGAACCAGGCTGCTGGCATTGACCTTTAAAAAGGAGATAGAGCAGCTTTTAAACTAGATATTAGGGGAAAGCTGACAGTCACCCAAGAGCGGATGGTTCGGAAGAATGTATCTTTGAAGGATACTACCAAAAGCAGAGAGGTTCCAAAAAAGAGTAAAGTAGCCCAAATGCCCTCAAGTATGGAGCAGACTGAGCTTAAAGATCCCAAATTACCCATGTCTAACAATAGCCAAATTAATATGAGTAAAATACATTCTCTAAAATGCTTGTATGCAAATGCTAGAAGTCTAAAAAATAAGATGGGAGAGTTAGAATATATAGCACTAAATGAAAGGTTAGATATGATTGGAATATCAGAGACATGCTGGAAGGAGGACAACCAGTGGGACACTGTGATACCTGGGTATAAACTATATCGTAATGATAGAGCTGATCAAATTGGTGGAGGGGTTGCTCTCTATGTTAGAGAGGGCATTGAGTCAGAAAGGATTAAAGTTTTGCAGGAAACAAAATCTGCTGTAGAATCTATATGGATTGAAATTCCATGTAAAAGGGGGAAGGCAATGGCAGTAGGGGTGTACTATCGAGCGCCTTGCCAGAATGACCAAATGGATGATGAAATGCTCAAAGAAATCAAGGAAGCTAACAAAAGTTACAGTGCAGTAATAATAATGGGTGATTTCAACTACCCTGGTATCGACTGGTCAGTGTCACGTCAGGACATGCTAGGGAGATAAAGTTCCTAGATGAAATAAATGACTGCTTCTTGGAGCAGCTGGTTCATGAACCGACCAGAGGGGAAGCCATATTAGACCTAGTCCTTAGTGGAACACCAGATCTAGTGCAAGAGATAAGGTTGTTGGGGCCACTTGGCAATAGTGATCATAGCATGATCGCCTTTGATTTAATTAGTGGAGGAGGGATAGTAAGGAAATCCACAGTACTACCTTATAATTTCCAAAGGGAAACTATGATAAAATGAGGAAAAAAGTTAAGAAAAAACTAAAAGGAGCCGTTGCAAAGGTTAAAGACGTACATCAGGCTTGGCTGTTGTTGAAAAATACTATCTTGGAAGCCCAGACCAGCTGTATTCCACGCTTTAAGAAAAGTGGAAGGAAGTCCAATAAACTGCCAGCATGGTTTAAAGGTGAGGTAAGAGAGGCTGTTGTTGCCAAAAAAGCATCTTTCAGGAAATGAAAAAAAGAGCCAAACGACGAAACCTGGAAACAGCACAAGCACTGGCAAGTCAAATGCAAGGCATTGATAAGGCAGGCAAAGGGAGAATTTGAGAAGAAGCTTGCTGCGGAATCAAAAACGCGAAGTAAAGACCTTTTCAAGTACATTCGTAGCAAAAAACCTGTGAGAGAGTCAGTTGGTCCATTAGATGATAAAGGGGTTAAAGGAGCACTAAGAGGCGACAAGGCGATAGCGGAGAGATTGAATGAATTCTTTGCTTCAGTCTTTACTGAGGAAGATGTAAGGATGTTACCCATGACTGAAGTGGTATTTAAAGGTGCGGAAGAATTGAAGGAAATATCGATACATTGGGAAGATGTATTACAACTATTAGATAAACTGAAGAGTAGCAAATCACCTGGGCCGGATGGTATACATCCAAGGGTGTTGAAAGAACTGAAATACGAGATTGCAGACCTGCTATTAGTAATCTGTGAACTATCATTAAAATCATCTCTAATAGCTGAAGATTGGAGGATCGCCAATGTAACACCAATTTTTAAAAAGGGTTCCAGGGGTGATCCGGGAAACTACAGACCCGTGAGCCTGACATGAGTACCGGGAAAAATGGTAGAAACCATCATAAAGAATAAAATTACTCAGCATGTAGATAGTCATGACCTAATGGGAGACAGCCAACATGGCTTTAGACAAGGAAGATCTTGTCTTACTAATCTGTTATTTTTTTTGAAGGAGTGAATAATCAGGTGGACAAAGGTGAGTCGGTTGATATTGTGTATCTGGACTTTCAGAAAGCCTTTGACAAGGTCCCTCATCAGAGATTTTTGGCAAAACTAAAGAGTCATGGGATAGGAGGCAGTGTACTATTTTGGATCAGGAACTGGTTAAAAGATAGAAAGCAGAGGGTAGGGGTAAATGGCCAATTTTCCCAATGGAGAAAGGTGAATAGTGGTGTACCCCAGGGATCTGTGCTGGGTCCGCTGCTTTTTGACATATTCATAAATGACCTGGAAAGTGGAATAACGAGTGAGGTTATCAAATTTGCAGATGACACAACACTATTTAAAGTTGTTAAAACCCAAGAGGATTGTGGAAAATTGCAAGAGGATCTTGATAAATTGGAAGACTGGGCATCAAAATGGCAGATGAAATTTAATGTGGACAAGTGCAAGGTTATGCACCTAGGGAAGAACAACCCAAACTATGGTTACACGATGCAAGGTTCCACATTAGGAACCATCACCCAGGAAAAAGATTTAGGCGTCATTGTGGATACCATGTTAAAACCCTCGGCCCAGTGTGCAGCAACGGCCAAGAGAGCAAATAGAATGCTAGGTATGATAAGGAAAGGAATGGAAAATAAAACAAAAGATATTATAATGCCTCTATATCGTTCCATGGTGAGACCACACCTTGAATATTGTGTGCAATTCTGGTCGCCGTATCTTAAAAAGGATATAGCGATTTTAGAAAAGGTTCAGAGAAGAGCCACCAAAATGGTAAAGGGGATGGAAGGATACTCCTATGAAGAAAGGCTAAAAAGGTTGGGGCTCTTTAACCTGGAAAAAAGACGGCTGTGGGGAGATATGATAGAAGTCTATAAATTAATGAACGGAGTGGAACGGGTAAATGTAGATCGATTGTTTACCTTATCAGAATATAGAAAGACTAGGGGACATGCAATGAAGCTACAGGGTAAACTATTTAAGACTAATAAAATAAAATATTTTTTCACTCAACGTGTAATCAAACTCTGGAATTTGTTACCGGAGGATGTAGTAAAGGCTGTTAGTGTAGCTGGGTTTAAAAAAGGTTTGGACAAGTTCCTGGAGGAAAGGTCCATAAACCATTATTAAGAAGGGACCCAGGATATCAATGCTTGAACCAATACGAGCATTGTGGAACCTGTGTCCCTTGGGGAAACTGCTAGGTACGTATGACCTAGTTTGGCCACTGTTGGAAACAGAATACTGGGCTTGATGGACCTTGGTCTGACCCAGTATGGCATATCTTATGTTCTTATGTTCAGCAGATACAGAGTCTTCAAAGTAGAGCGTTGTAATACCCTACAGTGAAATGAAGAAAGAAGTGACCTGACTGTAATAAGTAGAGAAAAAGAGAAGTAAACTGCCTATAATATAGTTCTTTTCTTGCTTTTTTCCAATTGTTATAAATAATGTGCCAGTGGCTCTAAATTTAAGTAAACCCTTGGTTCAGAACACAAACTCTGGACTGAATTCAATTATTTTGAGAAGGGAAGAAGTGTGAGAGGGTTTGAGTGCCAAAGGCCTCCCAGCATATGCTGGTCCCCATTTAAAGAACCCTAAAATTTCATTCCAAAAGGAGACTGAAAGACATGAAACCTCTGAAAACCATGTACTCCCAGCCTGCTGAGAAGCGTAAGGGCTGCTGTAAGGATTACATCTGGGCTAGGGGCTACAGAAGATCAGTAATACGTATAGTTCAAACTGAAATGATCAAGTTCCCTTCATATTTCTCATTTCCTCTTTTTTTTGTTATTTTGAACTCCCCTAAAATTATTTATTTATTTTATTTCAACACTCGAGAGAGGAATTGAAATATCAGTACTAGTTCTGATCATGATCTGTATGCCTTTTATGCTTTGTATCTCCACGGTTCGGCATTTTAAACTATATCACATCACAACTGCTCATAAAATTGCAGCATGACTCAATGTGGCAGGCAGGAAGGGAGAACAAAAGAAGGTACATAGAGAGAGAAGAGTGATACTAGAGGGAAGGGGGGAGGTGAAAGGCGTAGGCCCAAAAGAAGTACTCAAAAGAAAGACATTACCTTGCATGCAGAACAGAACCTGGAGGGAATATTGATCATGAAGATTAAGACAGAGAAGCAGCAACACAATAATTAAGTTTGACTGGGGTAGCTAGATTAAGTCAAATACCATATTTCCCAAAAGCACAGGGAGATATGACATTTCTAGTATTACAAAAAAAGAGTTCAGAGCAGAGATGAATCTTAAACTTATGTCCCATGGCTTCTTCTGAATCTCACTTCAGTGCTGAGTACATTTCCTTTAGGCATTTTAATGGTACTCCATTCAAACTTACAGATGTAACCTAATGATACTAGTCTAGGTTTCTGATAAGCAGTTTTTGCAACACTGTTCTGTATTTAACCCCTTAACTGTATACTCTAGAGGAGATGGACAGAGGAGATATGATACAGACCTTTGAATACGTAAAGAATATTAATGAACAGACAAATTTTTTCCAAAGATGGGGAAGCTGCAGATCTAGAGGGTATAACATGATGCTGCAAGGGGGCAAACTGAAAGGCAATGTCAGGAAATAGTTTTTCACTGAAAGGGTGGTGGATGCTTGGAATGTCCTCCCAATGGAAGTAATGGGGGCAAATACAGTGACAGAATTCAAAATGGCATGGGACAAGATAAAATCAAAATAACCTTAACTGTCTCTGCTATCTCAACAAATAGGAGTGATCTGCACGGAGCGCTAGGCACACCCCTAAACAAAGGCAGGGGGAGGGGGGACCTGCACAGAACAGCAGGTGTACCTACTCTTGCCACCTTACTGGGCAGACTAGATGGACCACAATGGTCTTTATCTGCCATCATATACTATGGGGAGGAGTGGCTCAGTGGTTGGGACAGGTTACCTCAGGCCGGAAGGCTGGGGGTTCAATTCCTGCATGGGGACAAGCAACTTCAGGCCGGAGGGACTGGGGTTTCTAGTCCCATGGCCACTCCTTGTGGCCTTGGGCAAGCCACTTAACCCTCCATTGCCTCAGGTACACTTAGATTGTGAGCCCTTCAGGGACAAGGGAATAAAAAGTACCTGTTAGTATACATGTAAACCGCACTGATTCTAAATAGCGCGGTATAAAAAAAAAAATAGATAAAAATAAATAAATTTCGTCCATGTCATTCTGTCCCCATTGGAACATCCATTCCCTCCCTGCTGACCCCTGCAAAAGTCTCCCCAATGCGTTTTTACGGGGAGGCTTAGACAGGGCCAGGAAGGGGGCATTCCAGAGGCAGGGTGGGGTATGGGTGGTCCGCGACCCCAGAGGTACAGGGCCGATTCTGAGGTCGGCCCTGTATGTCCGGGCCCATGAACTTAGATGAGGGACTTATTCTCCCGCAGAGGTAGAATCAGTCCTCCTGGACATTGGGGGATCCTGTCGCCGGCAGGGATGCCGTGGCACTGGCTCCATTCAGGAGCCTGACTGAGGTAGCCAGGCAAGTGGATGTGCGTGCAGGCCAATCAGAACTGGGCCCAAGCCTAGACCTGATTTTGATCCCATGGGCACATCTATCCCCCGCAGGATCAGAATCGGGTCTATCTCTGGGCATCCCGATTCCGATTGGCTGCACAGGGGCCTGGACGCTTACATTGAAATGTGCCTCCACGTTACTATGTGATTGTGGGAATGACAGAATTAGCTTACTTTTCATTAAAAGAAAAGATCTATATTGATGATGTTATTCTGCCAGCAAAATAGCTTTGGAAGTTTGTATTCGACACATACCAAAAGTAAGAGTGCCTCTTTGTGAGACTGTCTTTTTGTTAGCTTAATGAATATATCTTTAGATTATAATATTCTTTACAAAGGTCCTTGATTAGTATTCATTTTAACTTCTATGTTACTGTCTTGCAAAGGCAATAGGCATCAAAGCAAAACAACACTGATCATGGAAATTTTCCACCTTTTCTTTGCACAATTCTATGTTTAGAATGTCAATGAAATCATATTTAGTGCAGTATAGCTCTTTTCAAGGCTTATTGGAACAAATAAACAAACATCTGGAATTGCGTAATTACAATTTTTTTCAAGCCAAAAATGGAAAATCATGAAATATGAGCTGTCTGCAAGTTTTGAAAAAAAGAGGATTTGTTGATTGCAAAATATGTTTTATAACATATTAGAATCTTTGGAAATCCCTAGTTAATATATATGTCTCTGTGTGCATGCATCTATATGTGTATCTCTCTGACATAATTGTCCCAGATGATTTAGGTCAACATAAGAACATAAGATATGCCATACTGAGTTAGACCAAGGTCCATCAAGCCCAGTATTCTGTTAACAACAGTGGCCAATCTAGGTCATACGTACCTAGCAGTTTCCCCAAAAGACACAGGTTCCACAATGCTTGTACTGGGTCAAGCATTGATATCCTGGGTCCCTTCTTAATAATGGTTTATGGACCTTTCCTCCAGGAACTTGTCCAAACCTTTTTTAAACCCAGCTACACTAACAGCCTTTACTACATCCTCCGGTAACAAATTTCAGAGTTTGATTACACGTTGAGTGAAAAATATTTTCTTTTATTAGTCTGAAATAGTTTACCCTGTAGCTTCATTGCATGTCCCCTAGTCTTTCTATATTCTGATAATGTAAACAATCGATCTATGTTTACCCTTTCCACTCCGTTCATTAATTTATAGACTTCTATCATATCTCCCCTCAGCTGTCTCTTTTCCAGGTTAAAGAGCCCTAACCTTTTTAGCCCTTCTTCATAGGAGTATCCTTCCATCCCCTTTACCAGTTTGGTGGCTCTTCTCTGAACCTTTTCTAATAACGCTATATCCTTTTTAAGATACGGCAACCAGAATTGCACACAATATTCAAGGTGTGGTCTCACCATGGAACGATATAGAGGCATTATAATATCTTTTGTTTTATTTTCCATTCCTTTCCTTATGATAGCTAGCATTCTATTTGCTCTCTTGGCTGCCGCTGCACACTGGGCCGAGGGTTTTAACATGTTATCCACAATGACGCCTAAATCTTTTTCCTGGGTGGTGGTTCCTAATGTGGAACCTTGCGTTGTGTAACCATAGTTTGGGTTGTTCTTCTCTAGGTGCATAACCTTGCACTTGTCCACATTAAATTTCATCTGCCATTTTGATGCCCAGTCTTCCAATTTATCAAGATCCTCTTGCAATTTTCCACAATCCTCTTGGGTTTTAACAACTTTAAATAGTTTTGTGTCATCTGCAAATTTGATAACGTCACTCGTTATTCCACTTTTCAGGTTATTTATGAATATGTCAAAAACCAGCAGACCCAGCACAGATCCCTGGGGTACACCACTATTCACCTTTCTCCTTTGGGAAAATTGGCCATTTAGCCCTACCCTCTGCTTTCTATCTTTTAACCAGTTCCTGATCCACAATAGTACACTGCCTCCTATCCCATGACTCTTTAGTTTTGCCAAAAGTCTCTGATGAGGGACTTTGTCAAAGGCTTTCTGAAAGTCTAGATACACTATATCAACCGACTCACCTTTGTCCACCTGTTTATTCACACCTTCAAAAAAACATAACAGATTAGTAAGACAAGATCTTCCTTGTCTAAAGCCATGTTGGCTGTCTCCCATTAGGCCATGACTATCTACATGCTGAGTAATTTTGTTCTTTATGATGGTTTCTACCATTTTTCCCAGTACTGACGTCAGGCTCACCGGTCTGTAGTTTCCCGGATCACCCCTGGAACCCTTTTTAAAAATTGGTGTTACATTGGCGATCCTCCAATCTTCAGGTATTAGAGATGATTTTAATGATAGTTCACAGATTACTAATAGCAGGTCTGCAATCTCATTTTTCAGTTCTTTCAACACCCTTGGATGTATACCATCCGGCCCAGGTGATTTGCTACTCTTCAGTTTATCTAATAGTTGTAATACATCTTCCCGATGTATCGATATTTCCTTCAATTCTGAGGTAGCCAGGTCCCTCTAGAAGGGTAGAGAACCAAACTATCCAGTGTTTGCTGGAAAATTGAATATGTTTTATCTAGACCAGAATTTGCACCTTTCCTTATTGCATAAGATAAAGCTTAGAAAGAAATGCAATTGACCCCTGGAACGCAAGGTCTTCCCAAGTGCATAGATTTCCATAAGCAGAGAGAGCATGAAAATCCTGGCCTATGGTTTATGGGTCATAAATGCTGCTGCGCTCCAGAACAGCAACAGGTGTTCTGCTAAGAGTGCCTGACACCCTGAATGCTGGTAAGCTGTTCTTCTTAGTTATTTTGTGAGCTAGAGAGAAGCTATATTTTGTGCTCTTGCAAAGAAGTGATTTGTTTTTGGGCTAAACAGCCACAATTAACCTGTTTAAATATTTCCTGATGTTCCTAAATTAGACATTTGATTTGCCCCCTCGACAAGCTGACACGTTCACCTATCTGGCCAAATGATAGATGAGAGCCACCTCTTCTAGGCTGAATGTATCTGTGCCCTGGTACCATAGGCAGTTGAATGGGGTGGGCTATAGGGATCATGGCCCCACCAATATTTTGCTCAACACAGCATTAGCAAATAGAGAGCATTGGGACAGGGCTGGGGCTTGTTTGTTTGGCCTCTCCAACCAAAAAGATGGTCCACTGCCCCTGCCTGGTACAACCAACAATACTGTCTCCTACACTTGGAAAACTTGTTTTCTATAGCACACACCAAAGTTTCAGGCTCCATGAGTGGTCGATGCACAATCAAAAGGTACCATTTGGTTCCCTCAGGCAATTCAATGCTTATGTAGAATCCACTCCCAGATTATCTTCACGGGAGTGGTTCCATGCAAATAAATTGAATTGCTCAGGGGAACCCAATGGTGGTTGTTTATTGATTGCTGTGAAAATGTCATGAATGCATCTATTTCCTCCCCTGACCTAAGCCTGCCTCTGGGTATGTCTCCTCCTGGTTTGGCTAACAGTACAGAGTCTATAAAAGCCCACCCATAAGAACATTTTAGCTGGAGTAAGGGCAAGTTTCAGATGTCCAGTTTAGCCAGAACAATTAGTAAGGGGATTATTCACAAGCCTCATGTGCCTTTTTGAGGTGGAAATGCTGGCATTTACGCAAGTAGATTAAATGGGCATGAAAATGTCAATTTTAGAAAGGTGCAATTTACTCATGGAGATCCACATCAGGTAGAAATTGCAAGGAGAAGTGATGGGGCCGTGGCTGGTGTTTAGCCTGAGCAAGGCAAAAAATTACATGAATATTCCCTATTTTGCAAAGGAAATCCACATATATGTCCAAAAATTTCCATGTGGGGTTTTATACCTGTTTCGAAACAGGCATCGATTTTTAAAAAGCTTTCATTTCTTATACGGCTTTACACATTGTTTATTTCCTTTTTTAAATTGAAAAAAAAAATAATAGAAATTTGTGGCTGTAGAGCACTTCTTAATATAGGTTTGCAAAATCGCTCATTTACATGTGGAAGTGGCAGGTTGCCGCCTCTTGTTTTTCCCACATGTAGATTTCTAAAATGGCTTCTCCAGCTGTGCACGCTACAATGCCCCCTGTACTCCTGCATATCTTTATATGTGCTTGGCAGAGCCTTTATAAAATACGCCTCAATTCCCATCACCATGTCCTATCGGAAAGAGGCCTTCACAGGTGTATGACTTCTTCACCGCAACCAAACCGATGCCTTTACTAGACAGGAGTTGCTACTATGAAACCATAAGACCGGTTCATTCTTCTTATCATAATACTTTCAGATCTCTGTTCAATGGAAAAATAATTCAAATATTGTCTTCATATATGTACAGAAGGCTAGTAAAGAAAGATTCATCAGATTTCCTTCTCTCACCACTCACTACTACTAATCATTTCTGTAGCACTATTAGATGTATGCAGCACTGTACATATACATGTAAGGGCAGTGCCAGTGTAGGGCCAGAGGCAGAAGTTAAGGAGGGTCCCCCAATCCCTTCTCTTCTCCTCTCCCTCTCAGAACAGACTAAGTAACCACAAACTAAAAATATAAATATTTAGACAAAAGTTAATTGATTTTGATTACTGCAAAAATTAATTGACCTTGATTACTGCAATCTTATTCTTCAGGGCTTGCCAAAATACTCCATTCAACCACTCCAACTCGCCATGAACACTGCAGCATGCCTTCTCTGCAGTGCCTCAAGATCAGAACACATCACACCAATCCTCAAACAGCTACACTGGTTACCCATGATTGCACGAATCAAATATAAATCCATTCTCACAACTTTCAAAGTTCTTCATGACCTGTCCGCCGCCTACCTACAATCACTGATTTAAAAGACGCCCGACAACAGAAGCAGAAGAACAAGCTCCCTCAACACCCTTCACATCCCAACAATGAACACCAAAGCCAGTTCCCCAGCTTCTAAAAGAGCTTTTCCCCTGTTTGCACCAGCAATATGGAACTCGCTCCCAGACAGTCTCCGAGCCACTAACGACTTACTGGACTTCAAAATGAAACTAAAAACTCACCTTTACCTGGAACATTTCCCAAATGATGAGATATAACCACCTTCCCCTAAACTGTAACCTCCCACAACTACGTACATACCTCTGACTGTAAATATCCCAAAGAAACCCCCCTCAAAGTTGTTCATCCACTACTTTATTCCTAACATTGTAAATAATCCGTTTTATTTAATTTCGATTGTTATCTCATACGTTTGTTCCAACATTTACAGTTTCCTGTAACGCCACTGTTAATCTTTTGTTATATGCAAGTTTTATGTAAAGCCACTGTTGGCATTTTGTTCTATGTAAACCACTTAGACTATCAGATCTGTGGTATAGAAACCTAGCTAAGTAAATAAATAGATTAAAACCCAAGAAGTCATACTTAGCCTGCAGAGCAACACCAGAGAAGTAGTAAGGGATGCATTTTCCCTGTACAGTGTCCAGATACAGTACAAAATAAGTACATGTAAAGTCCAAAAACTGACATATTCCCATCACTAAATTTAAAATAGAATTTTCTACGTTTGTTTTCTGATCATTTTATATTTCTAATCGTGGTAGTCACAGTTTCTTGTTTCTAATTTCCTCTCCCTTCTCTTAACTCTCTTTCCGGAGTTTTCTGTTCATTTGCCATATCTTCTCTCTCCTATTGCTTTCATTGCAACTTTCTTCCATTTATTTTTTCTCTTTCTAGAACCAGATTTCACTCTTCCTTATCTTCTAGCCTTCATTTTCCCTTTTTTTTTAAATTACATCTATCTACAGCTTTTCAACCCTTGCACCAGCCCTCCCATTCCCATTTTTCTCTCCTTTCCCAGCCTCTTATTCCCCAGTCTCACTACCTCTCCCTTCCCCCTCCCCGTCCAGCATTTCTCTGCCTCTCTCCCCCTCCTTGGCCCCATGTCCAATATTTGTGCCTCTCTTTCTCTCTCTCTCCCTCTCTCCCTAGGCCCCATATGCAGCATTTCTCTCTCTCTTTCGCTTTAGGCCCCCCATGTCTGGTATTTCTCCCTCCCTTTCTCTTGTTCGCCCGCCACCCCCTCCCCCCCACCAACTTAGACCCCCTGTGTTTAGCATATCTTCTTTTTTATCTCTCCCTAGGCTTCTGTGTCCAGCATTTCTCCCTCTCTCTAGGCCCCTTCCTGTGTCCAACATCTCCCCTCTGCCTCCCCAGGTCCACACACATATCCATCATCTCCTATCTCGCTTAACTCCACCATACGATCCTTCCAAAACCTCTTCTATCCTGCCACAGTGGCCACTTCCATCAAAGATCTTACTGAATCTGTGGGCACCAGCACAAATAACAGAAACAAGCATAAAGTCTTTGAGTACGTACATGCTTCAAAAGCCCCGCCAGCCCAACTATCAGGCAAACTAGTCAGATGACGGGGGGGGGGGGGGGGCCGCAAAGAGCAGGGCATTCAAAGCTGAACAGTAGATTTTGACAGCTAGGGGAGTATAAAGCCTAAGGTTTGCCTAGGACACCAACACCTTGAACCACATCTGGGGCCTACCCTTGTCAGAGGGGGCAAGACCAGCATGACTGTGCTCAATGGACCCAGCTTGCAGGTTCTTTGACACGGTTTTAATGAGATGCGGCCACCAAAGTAACAGAGCCATCTCTGATTCTGTTCCTTGAGGGCCCCATGCTGCTGTGGGGACCAGGGTATATGCCCTGTTTGCCCTCCCCTAATGCCGGCTCTGTGTAAAGGACAGTCCCTGCTTGAAAAAGCTTACAATCTATTTAATAAAGACAAAGAGGGCAAATTAGAGATCAGGGTGTTTCATTTATATGGCAAATGATTAAAAAACTATATGGATTTAAATAGGAGAATAAGGTGTTAGGGGTTAAAAGCAGTCTCAAAAAGATGGACTTCATTCTGGATTTGTTTAAGACTAGTGACAGAGCATGACATGCCAACTCAGGAAGTCTGTTCCAGGCATACAGCGCCGCAAGGTGGAAGGAACTGAGATTGGAATTAGCAGTGGAGGAGAAGGGCACAGATAAGAGTGACTTGCCCGATGAGCAGAATTCTAAGGAAGGCAGTAGAGAGAGAAAATGAGGAGATGCAGAATGAATATGCTTAAAGGAAGTTTGAACTGTATGTGGAAATGAATAGGGAAACAGAGAAGTGACTTGAGAAGAAGGGTTATGTTAGCATGCAGCAAGCCCCAAAAGCTAGAGTAGGAGGTAGCACAGACCTGTGCTAACTGTTGGGAGCATGCCCCCTGCAGTTACTGTGAGGAGAGGAGAGGAGTCATATCTCACTGCATTAACTGGCAAATGCACCTAATGCCACCCATTGAGGAGGCAGTAAGTGCATCTGCGCTAAAGGAAACAATCACAGTTAGCTGGTGGCAATAGCGCCTGTGTTAACTTTGATGTGATGTCAATGCCCACAACTCAGGGGTGGCCCAGGGGTGATGAGCAGCCATGTGTGGAGACTCATTAAAGGGCCTCATTTGCATAAATGTAATTATTTTATTTTAAAATGTATATATTGCCTATCTAAAACTTTAGGCGGCTTTCAAAGGAACCCTTCACAAACCTCTTTTTTTGTCCAGGAAATGACTTAGGGGCATGTTTACTAAATAGTAATGTGCTTTAAATGCCAATGCGCCAATAGAAATAAATGGGTGTTGCTGTACTTAACTCATATTAATATTTGTGAATGCGCATTAACTTTTAGTAGACATGTCTTTTAATAAGTGTCTCAATACCATTTGCATGGGCAGTGAGGATAAAGAGACTACCAGATTTCTACATTGCTATACCCCAGTGCCAACTGCCAGGCACATTAGGAAACTCTAAACCCTGCTCATTTAGAACCCATAAGACAGAAAAACCCTGACGTAGTAAAGAGAAGACTCTTAATAATAACTTTTTGTCGGAGCTAACATTCAAAAGAAGGGGGAATTGAATCCAACCACTCGCCATGATAGCTCCTTTTATTCATTTCAAAAACAATGTAGTAGTTAAGAACTCTTAGCTGTAGGAAAACCTTAGCTGCCAAACAAACTTCATCACGAGCTTGAAAATGCCACAGAATCTATGATGAACGACGTGGCACGTTTTGGGTCAGAAACTTCAAGACCCTGCATCAGGTTGGCATCACGCCTGTAGCAATTGTAGCTTCAATAACCAGATCAAACGGAGCCGATTAACTTTTATACGAACTGGCGTATGACGTAAGTGCTGATGAAATAGCAACCACTGCCAAGGACCAATCAGAGAGCTGAGTCTGTTTACTATAACCCAATGGACAGGGAAACCCTATGAATAAGGGAATCCCTTTTCCATAATGGTTAAATGAATCAAATTTCTTAGAATGACAAATCAGATAATGCTGTTCCATTCTAAATTGGTATTTAAACCTGAAGGGGAAACTGTAAATCCACTGTTGTTCCAACTTCTGTAGTTTAGAGACCCGATCGCCTCCCCTGGGATCTAACGGGATGCTGTCCACAATTCACCAGTGAAGCTGATCAAACGAGTGTGTTCTTTGCAAACATTGCTCGACCATAGGCGCTGAAAGGCTTTTTGTGCGGAGTCGGGATGCATGCTCACCTAAACAAATTTTAATGCTCCATATAGTGCGCCTGATATAGTAAAGGGAACAGGGGCATTGAATCAAGTATACCACAAAGGTGGAATCACATGTGGTACGCCACTTTGATTTATAAACTATCCTGGTGTGGACATCCGTCCAGATGGGCCCTGAAATGGTCAACGAGTAGTAGCGACATGAGCCGCATTCATAGTGACCCGGGTCCAAATGTAAGGAAAGAAGCCGGTTCATGGGAGATGTAGTCTTGACCAGGGCCGGATTTACCTTGAGTGAGGCCCTACGCCAACAAAAATTGTGGGCCCCCAGCAGGGGCGGCCCAAGGGGGGTGCGGACCTCATTTGCATAAGGGGCCTCATTTGCATAAATATTTGCATAATGTTACCATATACTAACTTTTAGTAAACGTGCCTCTTAATGAGTGTATGGATAAAGAAAGACTAAAAGATTTCTACATTACTATAATCCAGTGCCAACTGCCAGACACATTAGGAACTACTACAAACACTGCCCATAGTAAACCCGCCGTATCCTAACAGCACTACCAGGACTCACAAAGCACCATACTCTACCAATCAAAAGGCAACACTGCAAATATTAAACCAATACATTTCAGAGAACAACAATACATGACCTACTGGGGAAAGAGAACAAGTGGCAATGTCAAATAGGAATTATATAAACAGAACACCTCAGCTCAGTTACACATGCAGAACATAGACCATCACCAAACAAGTAATCACAATTTAGAAATAGGAAGACAATAATTAAACTGGGAATCCCAAAAGCCAAACTTGGAATGTACAACACTGTAGAAATAAAACTATACATTAATTTGCTCTTGTACTAAACAAAGCGCAGATGTTAATGATGCACATTTACCAGAGCTGACATATTCCAATTAATAAATTCAAAATAAAGAGATATTTTTCTACCTTTTGTGCATTTTTTTCAGCTGCAATTGCTCCAGCCACTTTCTTCTGGTTTCTTCGTGTCTTCTGCTAACTCTCCATCGTCTGCTGTCCATTTGTCCTTTCTTCTCTCTTCTAGATTTTTTTCCATTCTCTCTCTACATCTGCTTTAACATACTAATCTTTCTCCTTTTGCTCTTTCCTCATTCCTATTTCATCCACTAAAATTTTACCCCTCCATCCTCAATCCCCACTTACTCTCCCAATACCCGGCCAATTGTAGATTTTTTATCCCTCCCACACAAAATATTTTTCCCTTCTCCATTTTACTCTTCCAGCCCCATCCCATTCTAATCCTCCCCCAACATCAGCTCCCTTCTAGTTCCAGCCTCACCCAGCATCCATTCCCTTCTAGTCCCTGCATCAGCCCATTTCCAGTCCTAGCCATCCATCAGCCCATTTCCAGTCCTAGCAACCCCCCAACCCAATACCAGTCCTAGCCCCCCCATCACCCCACTTACAGTCCTTAACCCCCCATCACCCCATTTTCAGTCCTTAACCCCCATCACCCCATTTTCAGTTTAAGCCCCCCCTATAACCCATTACCAGTCCTAACCCCCCATCAGCCCACTTCCAGTCCTAACCCCATCAACCCATTTCCAGTCAGCCCCCCATAGCCCATTGCCAGTCCTACCCCCCCCCCATCAGCCCACAGCCCATTACCAGTCCTAACCCCATCATCCCACCTCCAGTTTTAACCCCCCAGCCCATTTCCAGTCCTAGCCCCCCATAGCCCATTACCAGACAACCCCCATCAGCCCACAGCCCATTACCAGTCTTAACCCCCCCAAAGCCCATTACCAGTTCTAACCCCCCCCCAACAGCCCATTACCAGTCCTAACCCCATCAGCCCACCTCCAGTCTTAACCCCCCAGCCCATTTCCAGTCCTAGCCCCCCCATAGCCCATTACCAGACAGCCCCCATCAGCCCACAGCCCATTAGCAGTCTTAACCCCCCCAAAGCCCATTGCCAGTTCTAAGCCCCCCAACAGCCCACAGTCCATTACCAGTCCTAACCCCATCAGCCCACCTCTAGCCTTAACCCCCCCCAGCCCAGCCCAGCCCAGCCCAGCCCATTTCCAGCCCCAGCCCCCCAATAGCCCATTACCAGTCCTACCCCCCCCATAGCCCATTACCAGCCCTACCCCCCCCAGTCCATTTCCAGCCCCAGCCCCCCCAATAGCCCATTACAAGTCCTACCCCCCCCATAGCCCATTACCAGTCCTACCCCCCCCCCCCCGGCCTAAAGTAAAATTTAACAAAAAAAAAAACCTGGTGGCTGCCGCCACGGGGCCCCCTCTGCTGCCGCGGGGGCCCCGTCTACAAGCTGAAGCCGTCGGGTCGGGTCGGGTCGGGTCTCTCTCCCTCCCTCCCTCGCTGCAGGCTGCAGGCTGCGAGAGACGCGAAGGGAGAGCGTCTCCTCGCGTCTGTGTTAAGCCCGCAGGGGCTGATGGGAAATCCCATCAGCCCCTGCGGGCTTAACACAGACGCGAGGAGACGCTCTATCTTCGCGTCTCTCGCAGCCTGCAGCGAGGGAGGGAGGGAGGGAGGGAGAGACCCGACCCGACCCGACGGCTTCAGCTTGTAGACGGGGCCCCCGCGGCAGCAGAGGGGGCCCCGCGGCGGCAGCCACCAGGTTTTTTTTTTAATTGTGTTTAAAAAAAATTAACTGGTTCTTTTTTTGTGGGCCCCTGCCGGCTGTGGGCCCTACGCCATGGCGTACATGGCGTATAGGTAAATCCGGCCCTGGTCTTGACCACCAAATCCCGTAAATTGGATCCTCGTGAGTATGCTATCCTTAGTCGTTTGTTAGAGAAACAGGAATGTAAACCTAAAACCGGCCAAAAATGGTGTAGTATATTCGTGACTGATGAAATACCTCCCACATATGGAAGAACGCCGGTAATGGTATCATCTGATGGTTGCTCCCTCTGAGGTAGTCGAAGGGGTGATAAAAGCCATTCTCTGTGAGAGAACCAAGCTCTTTTGTAAGCCATTCAAATCAGAGAATAAGGATATGGATTTGGGATTGCTCAACTTGTAGCCCCTTCCATTGCTACTATCTACATGGCCTGATTTGAGGAATTATATGTCTACACAGTGCCTTTATTTTGCCATGTAGCGTTTTGGCGCCGCTTTCTGGATGACATTTTTTTTCTTATGGACGGGCTCAGCGTCAGATTTGGAGTTTTTCATAAGATCACTGAACGCCCATATGCCCAACATTCAATTTACAGCCCAAGTTGAGCAATCCCAAATTCAGTTTTTAGATATCACTATTCAGTTGACTTTGGATGGCTTGAACACAACTCTCTATCGTAAACGAGTGCAACGTAACACCTTGTTAAATTTTCAGAGTTATCATCCTACCCCACTTAAACGGGGGCTACCATATGGACAATTCTTGAGACTTTGCCGTAATTGTTCAACATTACAGGAGTTTCATTTTCATGCGGAGGATTTACAGCGCCGTCTGTTACTTAGAGGTTGCCCTTATTCTCTGATTTGAATGGCTTACAAAAGAGCTCAGTTAATAAATTCAAAATGTAATCGTTTTTTCTGCCTTTTCTTGTATGGGCAATTAATTTTTTCAGTTGCAATTGCCCCAGTCACTTTTTTCTGCTTTCTTCGTGTCTTCTGCTAACTCTGCATTATCTGCTGTCTATTTGTCCTTTTTTCTCTTCTAGTTTTTTCCCTTCTCTCTAACATTCTGATCTTTCCCCTTTTGCTCTTTCCTCCATTTCTTTCTTTATTCCTTTTTCATCCACTCAAATTTCACCCTTCCATCCTCAATCCCCACTTACTCTCCCAGTACTCAGCCATAGATTTTTCTTCCCTCACACATAAAGTCCCAGCCCCACCCCTTCTGATCCTCCCCCAGCATCAGCTCCCTTCTAGTTCCAGCCCCTCCCAGCATCCACTTCCTTCCAGTTCCATTTGCTCATCCCCCTGCATCAGCCCATTTCCAGTCCTACCCCTCCAGTATCAGTCCTCCTCTAGTCCCTCCCAGCATCAGTTCCCTTCCAGTCCCCCAGCATCACCCATTTCCAGGCCTACCCCCCCCCCCCAGTATCAGTTCCCTTCCAGTTCTAGTCCCAGTCCCCCATCCCCAGGCCATTTCCAGTCCTAACTCCCCCAGTATCAGTCCTCTTCCAGTCCCTCCCAGCATTCACTCCCTTCCAGTCCCAGTTCCCCATCTCCCAACATCAGCCCATTTCCAGTCCTAGTCCCTCCCCCCATTCTCATTCTAGCCTATAGCCCCCCCCCCCATCTCCCCCTCACCACTCACCAAAAGGGGCCCCACGTCTGATCGGCTTCAGAGGGATCCGGGGAGGCCTGAAGCTGGAAGAATGGTCTAATGCTTGGCAGTTAAGATTTAATGTGAAGAAGTGCACTTGGGATGCAGAAATCCAAAGGAACTGTTTGCAATAGGGGATGAGAGGTTGGTGTGCATGG
This sequence comes from Ichthyophis bannanicus, assembly GCA_033557465.1. Taxonomy (NCBI): domain Eukaryota; kingdom Metazoa; phylum Chordata; class Amphibia; order Gymnophiona; family Ichthyophiidae; genus Ichthyophis; species Ichthyophis bannanicus. The sequence continues at coordinate 678,128,478 of CM066034.1, read as the reverse complement.
ACCAGGAGAAGGACCTCAGAGTGATTGTTTATGAGGATCTCAAGGTGGCAAACTAGTGTGACAAGGCGGTGGCCAAAGCCAGAAGGATGCTGGGTGGAATACAGAGAGGAATAACCAGCAGAAAGGAGGAGTTATTAATGCCCCTGTACAAGTCGCTGGTGTGGCTTGACTTGGAGTATTGTGTTGTGTCTTGCAAAGGATATAAAAAGATTTGAAATGGTTTAGAAAAAGGAGACCAAAATGATTTGGAGCCTGCACCAGAAGACATATGAGAGGAAAGGAGGGACAGAGGAGATATGATACAGACCTTTAAATACTTAAAGGGTATTAATGAACAAACAAACCTCTTCCAAAGACGGGGAAGCTGTAAAACTAGAGTACATAACATGAAGCTGCAAGGGGGTAAACTGAAAGGCAATGTCAGGAAATACATTTGCACTGAAAGGGTGGTAGATGCTTGCAGTGCCCTCCCGATGAAAGTGATAGGGGCAAATTCCATGACAGAATTCAAAATGGCATGGAACAGACACAGTGGATCCCTTTATAGCAACAGGATAAAATCAAAATAAACTTACCTCTTATATCTCAACAAATAGGGGTGACCTGCATGGAGCGGTGGGTACACCTCTAAAAAAAGGCATGGGGAGAGGTGACCTGTATGGAGTGGCAGGTGCACCTATTCTTGCTACCTTGCTGGGCAGACTAGATGGACCATACTGGTCTTTATCTTCCGTCATATACTATGTTACTATGTGAACCAAAAAAAAAGAAATATAAGTAAAGATGAATGTAAAATATATGTTATCCTCTGTAATCTGTCTTTCCTTATCATCCTGCTGGACCAGTCCAGATTAGTGGGTTATGCTCCTCAGCCAGCAGGTAGAGGCAGATTAGAGCAACTTTCAAAGATGCCATATTTATTTATTTTATTTACATTCTCTTATATACCGCGCTATTCTGCATCAGTGCGGTTTACATTGAACAAACTGAAATTACATTGAACAGGGCATTATAACTTGGAGATAACTATTTTACAGGGAACATGGGCTATGGAGGGTTAAGTGGCTTGCCCAAGACCACAAGGAGCACCTGGGGGACTAGAAACCCCAGTCCTTCCGGCTCAAGGTTGCTGTCCTCTAGTGGGATTTGAACCCCTGACCTTCCGGCCTGAAGTACCTTGCCCCAACCACTAGGCCACTCCTCCACTCCATAACTTAGTATATCCTCTGGTACACCACTGATAGATGCCAATATTGCCTGTCTCCAGCAAGTGGCAAGGTGTATGGACTGATATAACAGTGAAATTTATAGGCCTGACTCACACCACAGTGCAGAGGCCTTGGACTGAATCATGAAGGGTCTTACGGCTCAGAGCTCGGATACGCTTATGTCTCCTGGAGTGGACAGTCATCCTATGTCCATGCTGTTTCTTATGAGTTAGGAGAACTAGTGATCCAAAAAGAGGAGCAGGAGAGACTCGCAGAGCCCCTGAGGTGAGTCAGTAAGTTGGTATCAGGCACCCTTTCCCTCTTGATTTCTTTATCTTCTCTGCACTTTTTCCTCCCTTGTTCTTATTTTTGGTGATTTTTTTTTTCAAAGTCCCTTTTTCCCCATTGTTTTCAATGGGAGGTAATAGGGTCTCTACTGCTATGATTAAAGCAGTTTCAAACTGTGGGATCGTCTGCCTGAAGGTTGGAGTGATCAGGTAGACCTTGGGGAGGCTCTTACCTCCTTTAGTGGAAGCAGCAAGTTGTGGGTTCTCAGACATGGCCCTGACAGTCACACATGTCTTCTTCTGAGCAGAACTTGCAGGTTCTGTACAGTTCCCATGATTGCACAGCTGGGCTTTTGGGCAGAGGAACATCTGATTGCACTAGCTGCAGCACATATTACACATTTTGATATGCCATCCAGCTTTTGTGTGGGAGTTCAATGTATTGGCCATTCCCATGAATGCCGGTAAAGGAACTATCTCAGGTGCAGGGAGATTCTATGGATCATGGCCTTGATGGATCTTTCTTAGGAGTGGCCTAGAGAAGGAATGTTGTGTGGCTTCTTCCTTGACCACAGTGAACTGCCTTCTACACAAATTATTGGCTCATCTGGTCCTTATGATTCTGGGTGCCCTAGCTGGGCCTTGTGCACTGTGTTACATGGAATCTTGGAGCAAGCAGTGTGGTCTTTCTCTGACTCTTCAAGGTACAAGCCTTCAGTGAGAAACATAGTGGGTAAAGCATTTTCCCGGCACCTTCTCACTTAGGGCCTTTGCCATTGAGGATGCATGTTGGTCAGTTTGAGCTGCTTTATAACCTCCCTGCTTCTCTGCCCTTAGCAGATGTTAGAGACTTTTATCAGTTCAGCATTGACTATGGCTTGGCCCTGAACAATCAGGGATTGAGTGATCAGCCTGTTCTGCTACAGGAATCGCCTCCAAGGGATTCCTGGGAAGCTATATCAGCATGACCTTCTTCAGCAGGAGTGAGGCAGTTCTGTCCACCAGAGTGTCCTTTTGAGTCATAGTTGGTGTCTGTCGTAGAGGGCCCTGGAAGAATCCTTCCTTGGGTCTATGGGTGAGGTCTCCCTAATGGGTTGGTTCCTTATGATCCGTTCTGGGGGACTCTGGCGTCTGCAGTATGGTGTCCATGATGCAGCCCTTGATTTCAAGTGCACCTTTCTGGTTGTTTGGATGTTTTTTTTTCTGTTGTTAAGTCTTTGTCATTCATCCTTCAAGGCTGTCTTCTACTTTTCTCATCCTCCATGAATTGTGGTCTTGACTTCCTTTGTAGAGAAGTATCTTCAAATGCATTTCTCACCACATCTGGTAGATGGACAAAGGGTGTTGCTCTAGTTCATTGCATTCCTCCTGTCAACTGAATCTTCGCCATCCTCAGCAGTTTGAGGGAGGTGCTGGTGGAGGACAAGTCCTCAACTTTTCATTTACCGCAGATTTAGTACTGACTACAGCTCTATCCAGATATCAGTGATGATAATGCCCACTATCTGGTTAAATTTAGGACAGCATTTCAGATGTCCTATATTTATCCAGATAGCAGCTGAATATAGCTGCTATCCATATAAGTGCCAGCTGTGTCCAAGCTCTGCCCCCAGACTGCCCCACCACTTTCTAGACAGTGCCAAAGCGATAAGAGGAAATATTCAGTGGCACTATACAGATAATACCATTCATTGTTTCACTGGCCAGCACTTAACTGGTTAGCAGGAACTGTTAACTGGATAAGGGCTTATGAATATCAGCCCCAAAGTTTCTTACTATAATACTGTTAGCAAGTAAACGTACCTCTATTCAAAAAAGACACATTAAGGAAATAATTGTAGAAATGCATTACTTTATTTTCCCTTAGAGACTGAAAACATCAACACTTCTGAAAGTGTCACTGCCTTGTTTCCCCAAATGGTAAATGCCATTACATGAAAGCTCATTAAATAACAAGGTGAGAGTCAGAAGCACTGTTAGTGCTTGGAATACAGAGTCCATGCCCTGAATCTCTAGAACATTTGCAGAATTCACCTTTTAGTGATCCTGATGTTGCCACTGCATTTGTGCCGGTATAGTGAGCTGCTTCAAAATGTGTAGATGGCACTTCCTGGGTGCTGATCTTATGATATGCAAACTGGATGTGTTGGCTGTGAGTTTTCAAGAAGTTTCCGGTGTAAGCACAGACACAGTAGGGGGGCATATTCACAAGGAAAAATGTCAGTGGGGGTTCAGCATGCCTGACTTACTATCCACTGCAATTGGGGGTTACTAGGGCCTACTGAATGGAGACTACAGAGCGTGCTTCCCCCTCCCTCTAGGTAGCGGACTGTACTCTCTGCTGTAGAGTCATCTTATCAAGAAGGAAGAGAGAGCATGATTGGGGGAATAAAAGTATGGGGTGAGGGGAGATCATGGGGGAAGAGTGAATGTGAGAGATTAAGAATGAGGGAAATGAGATTGGTTGGGGATGACTAGGGAGGAAGAGCAAATAAGGGGTAGAGGAGGGAAGGAAGGTGACAGAGCAAGTAAGAGAATATGGTAGGGGTCAAAAAGAGAAAGCTAACATGGTACTGAGGGAGGGATCACAGGGTCAGTTGGAGAGGAGTGGAATAGAGAGGCAGCAAAAGAGTATAAATACTCGATAATGGTCCTCCACAGACATACACACACAAAACATTCCCCTGCACACACCACTCTTCACATCCCCCCGAATCACCCCAAATTCTGCCACATACAGCCTCCACACCTCACAACCTCCCCTTTGCATACAGTCAGTCATCTATGAGGACCTGCAAGACATAAATTGCTTTTGAAATTGCCATTAACATTTTAACGAAGACTGCTTTGGTGTATGTTATGTTTTTATCCGATTGAGAGTAGACTATCCTTTGCAAGGTTATCAGAGCGGTGAACTGTGCAACCCAAATAACCTAAATATCTTTGAAAACAATTACATTGCTTATAATTCATTTTCCCTTAAAGAGGTGCCACCACATCACTTTTCTCATGTTGTGCTTAAGGGTGGCATATACTGCTGAACCTGCTGAAACATCTACTCCTGCTGCCAACACCACTAACAAACTTTGCTTTCACCTTAAATGCTGCTGTTGGTGCATGCTGCCACCACTGAACTCGCTTATTCCTAGAGCAGAACTACCACTGAACAGCCGCTGAGTCCCAGAAAGAGACACAGAAGGCCAAAGGTGGGAGGAGGGACTAAAGATCATCTTTTTATTGTTTGGTTGAGGTGTTATGTTTGGGCACTCAAGCCCCTGTGGTTGTTTTTTGGGAGATTAGGAGGTATTATGTGGAGCAACCAAGCTCTTTGTTGCTATTCTCGTGGGTTGATTGGGGGGGGGGGGGGGAGCTTCTTGTTCTTAGGTAGCTAATGCACGTCAGTCTGCCAGTTCATTTTTTTCTGATTGTTAAATTGTTGTGATTTTCTCTAACTTTATATATTTCTATGAGAGGGATGGGGGTGATCTTGTGCTGGGTGGGGAAGGTATTGGTATCTATCCTAGTCTGGCTTGTTTCCAGTAGGTGGTGTTTTGGTGTTCTTTAGGATTTGTTATAATATCTGCAGTGTTGACTTATCATAGACATGGTTGTTTACAATATGTTTGTGTTTTGGTGGGTGATACTGTTTTGGTTTGCCGGTTCATATTATAGGTTCTGACTGTCTTTTTTTGGAGGGTTTTATATTTGCCCATTGGAGATGATGTAATGTATAGATGGAGCTTTTAGAATGGTTTTTATAGTGTTTTGATAGCCATTGTGAAGTTCACAGTTAAGAATATAAGATATGCCATACTGAATCATACCAAAGGTCCATTGTGCCCAGTATCCTGTTTCTAACAGTGGCCAATCCAGGTCACAAGTACTTGTCAAGTTCCCAAAAGGTAGACAGATTCTAAGTTACTTATCCTAGGGATAAGCAGTGAATTTTCCCAATCCAATTTAATAATAGTTTAAGAACTTTTACTCCAGGAACTTGTCCAAACCTTCTGAATCCAACTGCATTAACAGCTTTTACTACATCCTCCAGCAAGGAATTCCAGAGTTTAACCATGGGGTATGTTTACTATGCAGCAGTAGTGGCTGCTGTGCGTATCGGAGACATGGCTCCGATACTGCACAGCAGCTGCTACCGCTGTTTACTAAACATACCCCTATGTGTTGTACTGAGTATGCTCTATTTAAGATGAAATAGAATTTTTTGGGGAGATGTTTTTCTGGCAAACCACAATCTTTGCCTTTTTCCAAATTTTCTTGTAGGGCTCACAATTTAAAGAAGGTCTCTAGCAGATTTAGATTCTTCTGCAGGCATTTTATGGTATAGAATAAAATGGCAGTATGATGCCTAATGTGTTTTATGAGATCATGCTTATAGGGAGAAGGCAAATGTGACTTCTGAACATTTTGTAACTTTGGGGAGGTTGGGGATGGGGGAAATGGCAGGAAGATCTATGGACCCATGCCCTAGATCTTTTAAGTACCTAGCAATGCTTGTGGTGAGAGTTAGCTTTATCTCTATTTATATTCCCTTAGACCATTTAACTGACAGCTTTTGCAGCTAGCATAGGCTTTGTGCTTTGAACAATGAATTGACCTGATGTGCCAGTTCTGCTGAAAACAGTCATTTGAGAAAAGTATCCGAGATAGTTATTTTGTAAATAATTATCTATGCCTACAATCTGTTCCCAGCAAAGTCTTTAATTTAGTGTGTCTCAATTCACATGATTTATGAGTTGGCACTGCAGTTTACAATGAACATTCAATGAATTTCATCTACTGTAACAACTCAAAAGGCATTCTACAAATCAATTAGTTGCCATTTTGATGATGAAAAGATGTAAAGCTTGGACACTACTATCTGCTTCACTAAATTTATGAATGTATACTTGAAATAGGTTTAACAAGTAATAGAGTTCTTCCAAGATGTTAATAATGGAGTAGTTGGTGTGATCAACATTCCGTTCTATAGTTTCTCCAGGCAGAAGGGAAACTAATCCTTTTCCTCTGAGGCATAAGCTTGTCTTCTTTTAGTCATTTATCTACACAGTTGATATTCATCAAAGTAATTCATCAAGCATTTTTGTAGAAGGAATCTCTGGCTACGTTTTTTGGCATTAGTCTTTGAACTAAGAGTCTATCCATCCTTAGAGAATGTTGTGACTTCCTTCCTCATTGTACATCTGGAAGGAATACTTCTGACTAGGTTTTGGTAATGTTTTCTCCTTTCTGAATAGCCAATATCTTACATTTTAAAATATAATTGTAATGTATTAATGTGCAAAATAAAATTGCACTAAGTGGCTTATGAAACAATTCTATCATAAGAATAGAGTAGACACCCAGGAAGGTGTAGATAACACTGGTCAACAAATCCCTACAAAAGTCATGTTACTGAAATAAAAATAGTCATTTTTTATCAATTTTTATATGCTGAATATGAATATGACAGTGAAATTGCAAAGTTGGCTCTAGTTTCTCTGTAATCTACAAGAATTAATGTTTACATCACGAAATGCATGTCAATAGTAAATATAATAGGCCTTCGGTTAATACCTGTAAAAAACCAACTACTTCTTAGATTTTTTCTCCAGTCTCTTGTACAGCTGTTTGGGAGCTTCTCTGGGGAGTGTCCAGCAATAGTCAGCCAGCATTGTAGTGGACCATTTTCCCTGGTATCTTTGCCCCATCGTTGCGATATACTGGTGAAAACATTTGCCCTGTTCATCACTAACCATACCACAGTTGTTAGGAAAGAAATCGAGATGGGAATCAAGGAAATGGATCTTTGGCGACATATTGCAGCCAAATTTCTGACACTGCATCAGCATGTCTTCTACTAGTTCCTTGTAGTATTATGCCCTAACATTCCTGAGAAAGTTTGTTGACACTAGGCGAAAAGCATTCCATGCTTGTTTCGCATCACCCTGCAGCAAGTTGTTGAACCGGTCATCTTTGAAGAGCTCTCAAATCTGAGGACCCACAAAACCCCCTCTTTAATCTTTGCTTCGCTGAGTCGAGGGAACCTTTCATGCGGGTATCGGAAACCTGGCGAAGTGCGGTCCATGGCCTTCACAAAGTTTTTCATCAAACTTAGTTTGATGTGAAGGGGTGGTAGCAGGATTTTGTGAGCCTCAACCAGAGCTGGGTGCTGGATATTCTTCTCTCCAACTGTTACATTTTGTCTGCGATTCCATTCCTTCCGCAAGTAGTGCCAATCCCTTGCTCGGCTGTCCCACTCACATATGAAACACATGTATTTTATATATCCCTGATGCAGTCCCATTAAAAGGGCAACAACCTTCAAGTCACCATAGAGGTGCCAGCTGTACTTGTTATAGTTAATGGAAGTCAGTAGATGCTTCAAGTTATTGTATGTCTCTTTCATGTGGATGGCATGTGCTACTGGAATAGATGGGAGACGGTTTCCATTACTCGAAAGCACAGCCTTCAGACTCAGTTTCGAAGAATCTATAAATAGTCTCCAGTCTTGTGGGTCATGAGTGAACTTTAAGGCATTCATGAGGCTTTCAATATCGGAACAGAATACCAGATTACTTTCCTTTCCGAATGCGTATAGTACCCTGCTGACATCAGATGGCTTCAGCAGCCGTCTGTCAGTAGTATTGCATTGCACCAGAAAATTATGCAATCAACTCTGGATGATGTGTGCATGCTGGTATTATGCAATGTGATGCAATATTACATCATTCACGGCATATTTGGGATATTGTTGATGGCCTAATGGATAAATTTACACAGTGAAACATCAAAAATGAACTACATGCAATATCTTCAGAGAGCCAATACAATTCTTTAAATGTTATATTTGTGTTCAGCTCACCAAGATACTACAGATTAGGGCCTTTTAAAGTCAGTAATGATTTCAATGTTGACCAGTGTAACATGAGGAGGGATCTAGCTAAGCTTGAATAATGGTCTAGACTTTGGCAGCTGGGATTTAATTTTAAAAAATGTAAGGTCATGCATTTGTGCTGCAGCAATCCAAGGGAGCAATATAGTATAGGGGGTGAAGTACTTTTGTCCACTAAAGAAGAGCGGGACCTAGGCGTGGTTGTGTCTGATGATCTTAAAGTAGCTAAACAGGTAGAAAAGGTGACTGCAAAAGCTAGAAGGACGCTTGGGTGCATACGGAGAGGAATGGCTAGCAGAAAAAAAGGAGGTGATAATGCCTCTGTATAAGTCTTTGGTGCGACTTCATTTGGAGTATAGTGTGCAATTCTGGAGACCGCACCTTCAAAAGGATGTGAACAGGATGGAGTCGGTGCAGAGGGTGGCTACTAAAATGATTGGTGGTCTTCATTATAAAGCATATGAGGACAGACTGAAGGATCTTAATATGTACACCTTAGAGGAAAGGCGGGATAGAGGTGATATGATTGAGATGTTTAAATACCTCCGTGGCATAAATGTTCAGGGAGAGAGCCTCTTTCAATTGAAAGCAAGTTCTGCTATGAGGGGACATGGGATGAGGGTGAATGGAGATAGATTCAGGATTGATATGCGGAAATATTTATTTACGGAAAGAGTAGTGGATCTGTGGAATAGTCTCCCAGTGGAGGTGGTAGAGATGAGGACAGTAACTGAATTCAAAAAAGCATGGGACAAACACAGATGATCTCTAAAGGTAAAAAGAGGACTGTTGTAGTTGTTATGGAAGGACAGACTAGATAGGCCATGTGGTCTTTTTCTGTCATCAGAAGTCGACTTCTGTCGACTCTGCCACCCACACTAAGGGGGGCAAGCTGGATCTCATATTCGCACCTCTTTCTGACGCCTCGTCATCCCAGGACCTCGCACTATCCGTGACACCAGTCCCGTGGTCTGACCACCATCTCCTTAACTTCCACATACCCATAAGCACTCCCAGCAACAGTCATATAACTACAAATACTCCCAAGAATCTAGCAACCCGCTTCCGTCCTCTCAACAAGAGCAAAGTCCTAGAGAACCTCCAACCTCTTATGACCAACACATCCCTCAGCCTGGATGACCTCATATCTAAATGGGATGAAAACCTCAGAGCTGCATCCTGTCCATCTCACGCCACGAAGACAACAATACGACGAGAACATGCACCCTGGTTCTCCATGGACCTACGAACATCTCTACACCACCTACGCCAACTTGAGAGACAATGGCGCCGAACCCATTCCGCTGAAGCACACACCGCCTATAACTCATACTTGCTGACTCACCGTGCGAAGATAACGCAAAAAAGGAAACTCTATCACACTGATATATTAAAACGCTCCATCAACAAACCACATGCCTTGTTCAATATAGTAAAGTCTATAACAGGAGAGCCTGTCTCAGCCCACCCTCCATTGCCTCAACCTCAGGACTATGCAGATTATTTTACAATCGAAGATGATCAAGACCAACACAAACATAGGCACTAATAACCCCTCCACACCATCTAAAACATCTCAAGCAACTCCTCTATGCAACTTCACCGCAGTATCCACTAAAGAGGTTGAAAACATTATTGCCTCTGTTAACCCCAGCACTGCACCTAATGACCCCTGTCCAGCCAGCTGGATCAAAGAGCTTCGCCATGACATAAGCAACGTCCTGGCTAACATACTGAACCAGTCCTTTATCACTGGATCATTCCCGCAGAGTCTCAAAAGCACCTCTATCAAGCCCCGACTAAAAAACAACAACTAGACCCTTCGAAAGTAGTAGAATCCTTCAGACCAATATCGAGCATCCCACAGCTTGCTAAGATCATCGAAAAAGCCGCTCAACAACAAATCCAGCAACATATCGACACCGAAGCACCGTTGGATCCTGTCCAACACGGATTCAGGGAAGCACACGGAGTAGACACTGTCCTCACAACCCTGTTCAACGATCTGATCACAGGAATCAACAACATACAACAAGGCTTTGTCCTCATCTTCCTGGACATATCTGCCGCCTTCGACTCGGTGAGCCATGACATACTTATACAACGCCTAAAAGAAAAGGGGATCCAAAGCACAGCGCTTAAAATGGTGTGAATCCTACTTATCTAATAGGTGGCAACAAGTCAAGGTTGGCCAAGCATCTTCCAAACCATTTCTGCAAACACAGGGAGTTCCCCAAGGATCGTCCTTATCATCCCTGATGTTCAACATTTATATGCAGCCGATATGTGACTTGATTCGATCCTTCAACGTAAAGTGCCTGGCATACGCTGATGACATCCTCCTTTACATGCCGTTCTTGATAGACCAACCAGTGCTCTCCCCAATCATTAACTGCTTCGAAGCAGTAGCCAATTGGCTATTATCACAAAACTTACGGATCAATCACAGTAAAACAGATGTCCTATTTGTCACAAAGAACCTCAAATTCATACCTCCTTCATCACTACGTGTCAACAATGTAGAATTGAAGTCCAAATCCACAATCCGTTACCTCGGCATCACCCTGGACCAGCACCTGAACATGACAACGCATATCAAAAACATCACAAAGGCAATATACCATAAAATCAGAACTCTACGTCACCTCCGACACCTACTGGACTTCACAGACTATCGGACAACCTTCCAGGCACTAGTCCTTCCACATGTAGATTTTGCAAACATCATCCTGCACGGCCTCCCACAATCAACTTTAAACCCCCTCCGCTTAGCCTTGAATGCAGCCGCAAGAGTCCTCTCCGGATCGTCAAGATCCGACCACATAACACCCATCTTGAAAGAATTGCATTGGCTACCTCTACATGCCAGGCTCCAATACAAATCATTGGTCCTCACCTTCAAAGCCCTAAATAACTACCCCCCTACACCAATCAGCAAACTAATTCATGGCACCCCAGAAAACAGAAACAGAAGATCTACTGCACGGAACACATTAGCAGTCCCTAAGTTAATGACTAAGTGCACAAAAGCTACCTCCAACAGAGCCTTCTCATTATTTGCCCCTTCAAACTGGAATGCACTCCCCCACGAAATCCGTGGAATAAAAAGCCTCATCCTATTTAGAAAAGCCATAAAGCTCCACCTGTTCACAAAATGCTACTCAGAAACTTCCAGCGATAGAAGCACAACCAACAACCTGCAAACTTCCCCCACACACCAGTCGCCCCTGCACGTCAACACTACAAATAATAGGTAGTCCCCCAAACCCTACCAACCTTCACAAAACTAATGCAACACCCAGTTACATTAGTGCATTGTACATAGTTCGAGTTAATATGTATTTAGTTTCCCCGTTTTCTCCCCCATGTTCAATTCCCTGTTATTTGTAAACTCAATGTTATTTGTATACATTGCAGTATTCTTGTTAGATGTACACCGCGCTGATTTTAATAGCGCGGTATAGAAGAAAATGTTAAATAAATAAAATCATGTTTCTATGTTTCTATAACTGTTAAAACCCACTTACCATTCTGTGTCATCAAGTTTATTAAGGCTGTGATAAAACTTGCCTTCCATTGTGTGGTGTCAAAACCAATGTGGACATTAACTCCCAAAAGTGTTGCATCCCCACTAGCTACCATGAAATCCCTTTACTAACTGCCCAATATGAAAGGCAGGGCTCTGGCATGCCCTGATACTTACCACCCCTCCCCTCACTTCTGGGAGTTACTTGTAAAAGCCAGCATGCCCAAAGACTTCTCCCCCCATTTCCATTAATTCCTGGGGTCACCCACTGACTTTATATTTCCCTTTCCTCCAGCTCTTTTCTAGAATTATCCTCAGGGGTGAGCAAACCTAACAGTTCTCTCTCTGTCTCCTCCCACCTTCTCAGCAGCTTCTAACATCACCAGCAAGAATCCAGTGGATCCCTCTCTCCCTCTCAGGAGGTTTTCTCTCTTATTCATAAGTGGCTAGAGCATCATAGGGTGAGAGATCAAACCTCCCTCCTGTCTCGTTTTTAGAAATGGCACTTTACTACATGTATCTGCATAGAGGAAAATGGCATAAGAACTTTGTCAAACCCATTTTTGAAGATTCCCAGGAGGGAGTCTTGTTTTCTCCTGCCTCTATCACACTTTGGCTATTTCTTAAATGATAAAGGTGAGTTGCACCTATGAGAAAAGAGGAGGTCAGTAGGAATGCCAGGTGTCATGGTGACTCCCAGTGATGACAGGGGTACGAAGAGCATCAAGGCATGCCACTTGAAGGGGCAGGTTCAAAAGGCCAATGGGACCCTCTTCCCCAGAGCCTCCCCTCGTCCCTCCCTTGACAGTCCTGATCCCTCCCTCCTTAACATCAAGTCCCCTGATCAGCTCCCCTGACAGTAACTAGATTCCCTCTGATTGGTCTTCTGACAGCAACAAGACCTCTCCCTGCTGATCGGCTCCCTGAAAGCAACTAGAGCAGACCTCCCATTGCAGTCCTCAGCAGACAAAGCCACAACGCTCATCAATATCAGCATGGCAATGTGGGGATCTCCCTGGTGTCCAGTGGCAGCATGAACGATCCCTAATGTTCCTGATGCATCGGGTTCACAATGTAAGCCGCTTTGACTAAATGATAATGTGGTATAAAAAAACCTTAAATAAATAAATAAAAGAAAAGAAATAATGCTGGTGAACCATAAGAACATAAGATATGCCATACTGGGTCAGACCAAGGTCCATCAAGCCCAGTATCCTTTTTCCAAAAGGGGCCAATCTAGGTCATACGTACCTAGCAGTTTTCCCAAAAGACACAGATTCTACAATGCTTGTACTGGGTCAAGCATTGATATCCTGGGTCCCTTCTTAATAATGGTTTATGGACCTTTCCTCCAAGAACTTGTCCAAACCTTTTTTAAACCCAGCTATACTAACAGCCTTTACTACATCCTCTGGTAACAAATTCCAGAGTTTGATTACACGATGAGTAAAAAAATATTTTCTTTTATTAGTCTAAAATAGTTTACCCTGTAGCTTCATTGCATGTCCCCTAGTCTTTTTATATTCTGATAACGTAAACAATCAATCCACTCCTTTCATTAATTTATAGACTTCTATCATATCTTCCTTCAGCCGTCTCTTTTCCAGGTTAAAGAGCCCTAACCTTTTTAGCCTTTCTTCATAGGAGTATCCTTCCATCCCCTTTACCATTTTGGTGGCTCTTCTCTGAACCTTTTCTAATAACACTATATCCTTTTTAAGATATGGCGACCAGGATTGCACACAATATTCAAGGTGCGGTCTCACCATGGAATGATATAGAGGCATTATAATATATTTTGTTTTATTTTCCATCCCTTTCCTTATGATACCTAGCATTCTATTTGCTCTCTTGGCTACTACTGCACACTAGGCAAAGGGTTTTAATATGTTATCCACAGTGACGCCTAAATCTTTTTCCTGGGTGGTGGTTCCCAATGTGGAACCTTGCATCATGTAACCATAGTTTGGGTAGTTCTTCCCTAGGTGCATAACTTTGCACTTGTCCACATTAAATTTCATCTGCCATTTTGATGCCCAGTCTTCAATTTATCAAGATCCTCTTGCAATTTTCCACAATCCTGTTGGGTTTTAACAACTTTAAATAGTTTGTGTCATCTGAAAATTTGATAACCTCACTTGTTATTCCAGGTCATTTATGAATTTGTCAAAAAGCAGCGGACCCAGCACAGATCCCTGGGGTACACCACTATTCACCCTTCTCCATTGGGAAAATTGGCCATTTAGCCCTACCCTCTGCTTTCCATATTTTAACCAGTTCCTGATCCACAATAGTACACTGCCTCCTATCCCCTGACTCTTTAGTTTAATGAGGGACCTTGTCAAAGGCTTTCTGAAAAGTCCAGATACACAATATCAACCGACCTTTGTCCACCTGTTTACTCACACCTTCAAAAAACCATAACAGATTAGTAAGACAAGATCTTCCTTGTCTAAAGCCATGTTGGCTGTCTCCCATTAGACCATGACTATCTACATGCTGAGGAATTTTGTTCTTTAAGATGGTTTCTACCATTTTTCCCGGAACTGACGTCAAGCTCACCAGTCTGTAGTTTTCCGGATCACCCCTGGATCCCTTTTTAAAAATTTGCGTTACATTGGCGATCCTCCAATCTTCAGGTATTACAAATGATTTTAATGAAAGTTCACAGATTACTAATAGCAGGTCTGCAATCTCATATTTCAGTTCTTTCAACACCCTTGGATGTATACCATCTGGCCCAGGTGATTTGCTACTCTTCAGTTTATCTAATAGTTGTAATACATCTTCCTGATGTATTGATAGTTCCTTCAATTCTTCCGCACCTTTAAATACCACTTCAGTCATAGGTAACATCCCTACATCTTCCTTAGTAAAGACCGAAGCAAAGAATTCATTCAGTCTCTCTCTTATCGCCTTGTCGCCTCTTAGTGCCCCTTTAACCCCTCTATCATCTAATGGACACAGTTTTTTTGCTATGAATGTACTTGAAAAAGTCTTTATTTCACGTTTTTGCTTCCGCAGCAAGCTTCTTCTCAAATTCTCCCTTTGCCTGCCTTATCAATGCCTTGCATTTGACTTGCCAGTGCTTGTGCTGTTTCCACGTTTCATCGTTTGGCTCATTTTCCATTTCCTGAAAGATGCTTTTTTGGCAACAACAGCCTCTCTGACTTAAACCATGCTGGCAGTTTTTTGGACTTCCTTCCACTTTTCTTAAAGCGTGGAATACAGCTGGTCTGGGCTTCCAAGATAGTATTTTTCAGCAACACCCAAGCTTGATGTAAGTCTTTAACCTTTGCAAATGCTCCTTCTAGGTTTTTCTTAACTGTTTTCCTCTTTTTATCATAACCTCCCTTTCAAAAGTTAAAAGGTAGTACTGTGGATTTCCTTACTATCCCTCTTCCACTAATTAAATCAAATGCGATCATGCTATGATCACTATTGCCAAGTGGCCCCAACACCCTTATCTCTTGCACTAGATCTGGTGTTCCACTAAGGACTAGGTCTAATATGGCTTTCCCTCTTGTCGGTTCATAAACCAGCTGCTCCAAAAAGCAGTCATTTATTTCATCTAGCATGTCCTGCTGGGACACTGACCCAGTCGATACTGGGGTAATTGAAATCACCCATTATTATTACTGTGCTATAACATTTATTAGCTTCCTTGATTTCTTTGAGCATTTCATCATCCGTTTGTTCATTCTGGCCAGGCGGTCGATAGTACATCCCCACTGCCATCACCTTCCCCTTTTTACATAGATTTTCAATCCATAGAGATTTTACAGAAAATTTTGTTTCCTGCAAAACTTTAATCCTTTCTGACTCAGTGCCCTCTCTAACATAGAGTGCAACCCCTCCAGCAATTTGATCATCTCTATCATTACGATATAGTTTGTACCCAGGTATCACAGTGTCCCACTGATTGTCCTCCTTCCACCATGTCTCTGATATTCCAATCCTATATAACCTCTCATTTAGTGCTATATATTCTAACTCCCCCATCTTATTTTTTAGACTTCTAGCATTTGCATACAAGCATTTTAGAGACTGTATTTTATTCATATTAATCTGGCTCTTGGTAGGCATGGGTAATTTGAGATCTTTAAGTTCTGTCTACTCCATACTCGAGGGCATTTGGGCTACTTTACTATTTTTTGGAACCTCTCTGCTTTTGGTAGTATCCTTCAAGGATACATTCTTCCGAACCATGCGCTCTTGGGCGACTGTCGGCTTTCCCCTATTATCTAGTTTATAAGCTGCTCTATCTCCTTTTTAAAGGTTAATGCTAGCAGCCTGGTTCCATCCCGGTTAAGGTGAAGCCTATCCCTTTGGAAGAGCTCCTCCTTTCTCCAGAATGTTCTCCAGTTCCTAACAAATCCAAAACCCTCATCTCTGCTCCATTGTCTCATCCACGCATTGAGACTCCAGAGCTCTGCCTGCCTTTTGGGTCCTGCGAGTGAAACTGGAAGCATTTCGGAGAATGCTACCCTGGATGTTCTGGATTTCAACTTCCTACCTAAAAGCCTAAATTTATCCTCCAGAACCTCCCTACCACATTTTCCTATGTCATTGGTACAGACATGTACCAAGACAGCAGACTCCTCCCCAGCACTATTTAAGACCTTATCTAGGTGACGCGTGAGATCCGCTACCTTCACACCAGGCAGGCATGTTACCAGTGGTAGTCTCTTAGTTTTACCACTAGGGAGGGAAGCTACCACAGCTTGACTCCCTAGCAGAAGTACCATGAGACTACCAGTAGGGGAAGCGCGGTAGCATTTTCAACCCAGCACCCAACAGGGCAGGAGAGATAATAGCTCCTTCCCTAGTTGGCACCAGGGAGACACCCAGTAAGAACAAGGGCTGGAATCAGAGCTGGCATCCTTATTTGCCAGAGAGGATGTGATAGAGGGTTTACTGCTTGTGGGGGGTGGGGGATTGAAGAGGAGGTGAATGGGAGATCAAGGAAAAGGATGTCTTGTATGCAAGAGGGGGAGTGGGGATGTCATAGCTGTTGGAAGCAGGAATTTTGAAAACCTGCAACTGTAGAAATTAGGAAACAGCAGGATGCTCTTTTTTCCCCATGTGCAGCTTTTTAAGATTGCTTCTCCTGGTGTAGCAGGCTCTTCCATGTTACAAGGCCAGCAACCCTCTATGCATATACATACACCAAGCTAGTTTCAGTAACTGTCAGCAAGATTTTATTTATAAGTTCTGGTAACTTCAAATTATTTTTATAGAAAACACAAAAAGCGATCAAATAGTGGGACTTTTAGTTTTTTGTCTTAACATATAGAGTAAAAGTAGCACGAGAAAGTCATAATACATTTTCTTGCAAACAAATGTCAGAAGAACCCCTGGGCCCTTCAACTAAGATGGAGAATAAAGCTCCATTCCTAATATTTCTTATACTTAAGAAACAGAAAAGCTAATTAATACATTTTACCTGGTCACAAGTCAGGATAAAACGTAACAATTTTTGACACAAGCAGAATGGAGGAAAGGGGAAGGAGAAGGAAGTACGTGGGAGGATGGGAAAAAGAAACTCCCCAGAAGGTTATTCATGCTCACAATATATAGATATTTACAACACAACATATAGATATATACATGGTTGACCAGCACTTTATCATGACTGGATTCTCCGAATCACAAACTGGTCATGGCATAGAACAGTCAATCACTTAAGCACACACCTAGCTTGCCAAGCACACACCCAGCTAGGCACACTATTGCTGTGTTTGGTTTCATTGTACAACAGTGTGCATCCAAAGCCCTGTTCAAGTTCTGCTATATGGAAACTGCTTTGAATGATAGAAAGGTGGTATATAAGTAAGTTTAAGTTTAAATAAATATACAAACAGCATTTATAAGTATAGTCTTCAAATTATAGAACTATGCCAGTGGAACAAGGATAACTGGTTAATAAGAGAGATAAACAGACACAACAGACTTAGTTCCACCCCCTCCCCCCACCCCCTTGGGCACCTTTGTCTCCATAGGCTTGGGGATTAAACATCCATATTGCACCCTTTCCCCTGCCTGTTTCTCCGTGAATCTAGTCTTATCCCCTATGGGATTGCTTGGTATGTAGAAGAAGTATTCTTTCTCCAGAAAGTGAGTCCCATGGAAGGAGGACTAATTCCCTTTTGGGAGGGTAAGGGTGCTTCTGTGATCTGCCGGTTTCCCCGGAGACCTTCTTCTCTTATTCAAGATGCTATGAAGCCTTGCATGTTGCAGAGCCTGCTCCTGTACAGGCTTTGTCAGCAGACCCCATTTCAGGGGTCATCAGGCCTCCTTCTGGTCTCCTTATTCTTAGGAGACCTCTCTCGAGGCAGGAAGAGGGAGGCCCCACCAACAGATTCAAGAGATGCACATTCTAAGACCTATGAGGTCAGTCCATGGCCTTCAGAACCATCAAGACCAGATGCACCCTAATCCAGCACATAAGACAGTTCACCAAGGCCACTGAGGAAAGACATATAGAAGTCCCTCATGGGGCCACTTCTGAAGCAGTGCATCCAAGCTCATTGCTCGTGGTTCCATCCTGTGGTTCTTAGCTTTTGCCTTCCTTGGTTTGGCCATCAAGATGAATACTGGAAGGCCTTACCTCTGCACTATGAGGTTGAATGGATCCACAGTGTTCTGACTCCATCTCCAGTGATCGAGAATCCTGTTCTGTTCTCTTCTCAGTTATGGCCTAGTCCTTGAGAATTGTAGACTGTCCAAGAAAGACTTATATGAGAGTCTGGAGATTTTTTGAGATGGTGTTCCTATCAGTCCCTAGAGGCCAGAAAGTTGGACATAATCACTGATTTGTCCTTTTTACAGTCTAGTCTGGACCAGGGCTTGGCCCTGAACCATCTCAAGGTTCAAGTAGCAGTCCTGGTGCGCTACAGGAGTCATGTTCAAGGAATGCCATTGGTAATGTGCCCTAATGTCTCCCCCTTTCTCAAGGGAGTGAAGCAGATCCATCTGCCAGTGAATCCAGTGGTTCCTCAGTGAAATCTTTCACTGGTATTGAATACACTGAAAGGCCCTCCTTATGAACATATTCATAAGGCCCCAATCAAATATTTGACACTTACAGTGGTTTTCCTGGTGGCTATAGTGTCCACCAAAGAGGTGTCAGAACTCCAGGCCTTGTCCTGCAGAGAGCCTTTCTTGGTCTTCTTGACATCTTCTGTCTCCTTGTGGGCTGTGCTGGCATTTCTCCCAAAGTTGCTGCCCTGCTTTCATCTTAACCAAACTATCATTCTGCCTTTCTTCTCAGAGGAGGATCTTTGGACGGATCGCTCACTGCATCTGGTGGATGAGTGGAGGGTGTTATATAACTGGAAATTACTAGCCCCTTTCATCGGTCAAATCATCTTTTTGTCTTCTTTGGCGGTCCGAGGAAAGGACAGACAGCAACCAAGTCCTCCATTGCCTGCTGAATTAAGGAAGCCATTTGTTTAGCAAACCTTCTGGCCAATAAGAATGTGCTACAGAGGGTCAGAGTTCACTCCACTAGGGCTCAAGCTTCCTCATCCTGGATGGGTTCTGCCTTGGTGTCTCCAGCAAACATCTATCTTTCCTGAACACCTTTGTGAAGCACTGCAGGTTGCATGTGTGAGCAGATGGTGCCTTTTTTAGGGAAGTTATGTCCAGAGTGTCATCTTCCTCCCACCCTGTATCCTGACTGCTTGGGTACATCCCATACTTCCTGATAAGGAAGGAGAAATTTTACATACTTGATAATATTCTTTCTTTGAATCCTGCTAGACCATTCTAGGAAACTTCCCAGAAGACTCTTTCTACAAGTTTGGGAACTTGGCTGCCATTGAATGCATTGTCAGTACCATGATCCAAAGCAGAATTCATTATGATAAGAGAGCCAAATACTTGTTCAAAATGTGTCAGCGTTGGATTATTGGTTACTAATGCTATTCATTTCTAAGTTTTCTGGGGGGTTTTCAGTCATATTGCTTGGGAAATATCATACCGGCTTCTCTCGGTTCTACACCAGTAGATATACCTAGTGGTGATATCTCTGAAGGTTGTTCCCATCTGCCTCTGCATGCTGGAAATGGAGCATAACTCATATGTCTGGACTGGTTTAGTAGGAGTCAAGGAAAGGCGACCAAAATGATTTTGATCCTGCGCCAGAAGACGTATGAGAAGAGACTTGAAGACCGAAATATATTATACCCTAGAGGAGAGAAGGGACAGGGGAGATATGATACATATGTTTAAATACTTAAAGGATATTAATGAACAAACAAACCTTTTTCAAAGAAGGGGAAGCTATAAAACTAGAGGGTATAAAATGAACTGCAAGGAGGTAAACATAAAAACAATGACAGGAAATAGTTTTTCACAGAAAGGATGCTGAATGCCTGGAATGTCCTCCTAATAAAGATGGTGGGGGCAAATACAGTGACAGAATTCAAAATGGCATGGGACAGACACAGTTGGATCCCTTTATAGCAAGAGGATAAAATCAAAATAAGCTTAACTATTTCTTATACCTCAACAAATAGAGAGGGGTGACCTGCATGGTACAACCCTAAATAAAGGCATGGGGAGGGGGTGATCTGCATAGAGAGGCAGGTACAACCCTAAACAAAGGTATAGAGGGGGTGACCTGCATGGAGTGGCAGGTACACCTACTCTAGCAACATTATTGGGCAGACTAGATGGAACATACGGGTCTTTATCTGTGGAGGAGTGGAGGAGTGGCCTAGTGGTTGGGGCAAGGTACTTCAGGCCGCAAGGTCGGGGGTTCAAATCCCACTAGAGGACAGCAACCTTGGGCTGGAAGGACTGGGGTTTCTAGTCCCACAGGTGCTCCTTGTGGTCTTGGGCAAGCCACTTAACCCTCCATAGCCCATTTTCCCTGTAAAATAGTTATCTCCAAGTTATAATGCCCTGTTCAATGTAATTTCAGTTTGTTCAATGTAAACCGCACTGATGCAGAATAGCGCGGTATATAAGAGAATGAAAATAAATAAATAAAATAAATAAATGTTAAGGAAGAAAATGATCAGGTATGTAAATTTCTCCTTAATTTACCCCTTAAGTGATGACACCCACAGCTAAGATTAGCGGCTGTGGACGCAGGCGGGCAGAGGGTGCCTGTGCCATGATAGGGGTAAGAGGTGAGGGGGCGGAGGGGCAGGAGGGTGGACGGGCCCTGGGGAGGGCTATTTAGTAGCCCGTAGGGTCTGTGATCGCCCTCTTACCCCTCCAGAGCAACAGGATCCAGATGTCTTTGATCCCCTTACACAGTCTTCCATACACACAGTGAGTCTGGCAGCAGCGCTCAGACAGCTTACCCGGGGGATAGGAGTATTTTTCTTTTACCTTCCCTATGCTGAATATTCCCTATGCCAGTATTGCATGTCTTCCAGGCCTCTGAATGATAGCATTTCCAATGGAAGGGCCTCAGAGAATAGTGCCGCCTGCCTCCCTTCCCCAGCAAGTCACCGGGTCTTTTCTGGGTGCCCTGAAGCCCATTGCAAGTGCTTGCTGCCAAGGAGGATAGAATGGGGAACAAGGAGGTGCAGGTTTGAAGCATTGTCATGCGGTGTCTCTCCTTCCTCACTTACACCGACATCGGGGCCTCTGAGTCTTACAAGCCCCCCCCTCCCCCAGACAACATCACCGCTGTGGAAGGCAGCGGGGGAAAGTGGTGAGGCTCGGAGAGAAGGGGAGAATATGTGGAGGCAGGGGAGTAAGGGGCCAGGAGACTAAGGGGCCTTGGCCACTTTTTCAATAGGCGCAGGGATGGCCATTAGGGATCGAGTCCATACCTGGCAGCCATATTGGAGTTAGCAAAAATATCTATGCATATAGACACTTCTGTTATCTTTATAAAACAGGCATAACATATGTGTAATTTGAGAATTAACCTTTAGGTCTTACAGTTTTCTCAGTCCTTCCAATCTCAAGATAGAGATATGTGTGGGGGAATCAAGTTTAAAGCACAAACAGCACATTAGTGCATAGCCTGAATGACCACTGTTGCTCTTCTTGATGTTTCTGTGGGGGTGTTTGTTGATGTTTCTGGGTCTTGCAGCATTCCATCACCTCTGTTCCCTGTGCATTGAGACTGCATCTTGTGTTTTTCTGGATTGTAGTCACACCAGTTCGGAATATGCTTCTCGCAGCCATTCTTCAGCGTGGGCTACATTGCAGAGAGGACCACGCTGAGTCCTGGCCTTGTTCCACATTTTGGCAGAAATGATGTAGACATTTCCAGGGGGCAGTTAATGTGTACATGGGCCTTTCCTGAATAAGCTTTCTGGAGCACTGGTTCAGTAAGCGAGGGAGAAGCGTTTTTGAAGTTCCAGCTTGAGGGGTGTGAGTGCACGCAGTTGATGACCTGTTTTTCCTCTCTTTCCCTCTTCCTAGTTTTCTGAATGCTCCTGTATTCGGTTTCATGATTGTGCTCTATAGGGTCCTCATATAGGTTTCCCCAGAAGGTCTCTGCTTCAGCTGTGGTAGGTGGTACATAATATTGCTCTTAATCAATCTCTATGAGGCCTAGCACTCCTTCTGCTCTAGGGCTTGGTGGTCTTGGCATTCACCGGTTTGTATGGATTGCTTCAGGGCCATGGAGGAATTGAGCACAGGAATTGCCAACTGATTGATGGCTTGTATCTTGTTCCAAGATGTTGAAGCACTTTTCAATAGCGATTTTGGTCTCCTGTAGTCTTCTTTACGGGTATTTTCTTTAAGTGCTTTCTTGCTTATATGCTCCTTCATGTTCAGGGTCCGTGATGTCATGGCCCTCGACCGGGTGGATGTCTTGCTCAATTTTCTTCTAGGAAGAATTGCCTTTGAATACTTGTTGGGGCCAGAAGTCATCCTGAGGTCATCAGAGAGGCCTTTCACTACACGGAGTTGCTCTGGGGAGGCTCTCCACTACATGGAGTTGCTCTGGAGAAGCTCTTCACGGAGTTGCTCTGCTGTGGAGCTTCAGATTGTCTGCTGGTAGTGGGGGAATGTTGTTTCTGGGGATGTCTCCTTCTTTGAATTAGGATGGGATCCATATCCAAAAGGATTGGTGAGAGTGCTCATTGGATGGGGCACCACATGGGGGAGGGAGGGTGGAAGTGGCATCGGGGAAGCTCCTTGGTGTGTTCCTCACCGGATCTTCATGTGGGGAGTGATGTGCTGACCATATTCATACTTCAGAGAGGTATGGTTTGCCATATTGTCATGGGAACTAAATGCATTCTCTCAAACCCGGATTTATTGTATATATTTCAAAGGCAATATATTATCCAATGGCGCAGGACACCATCAACACTATTAGGGAGGCCTGGAGGCCTTTTGGGGACAATTCTCCAAATAGGTTAGATTTGCACATACCATGACATTCTAATTCTCACTTCTAAGATGGTATGGGGAGTAAGATCTCAGCCTGTCAAATTTACTGCCAATGCTCAGCATAATACTTGCATTGTGCCAAAGAGAGCTTACCTCTGCATTTTGTTACGTGTTTGGGTAATATGTGCTTCAAAATTCCTCTTAATTAAGCCGGTGGCACCCATCACGATGGGAAATAACTTGGTATCTTTCTGCTACTTTTGCTTGGTCTCTGACTGCATTTCTTGGTACTTGAAGGTTTTCTCCCTCTCAACACGATTAACCTAATGGTTGCTTGAAATCAACACCTCTATAATCAGTGTCTTGCTTGGTACTTGAAGATGTTTTCCCTCTCAACACAATTCACATAATAGATGCTTGGAACCAGCACCTCTCAATGCCGTTCTGGTGTTTTTCTCCTTTACCACTATATCCAGCTGCCTCACATCCAGTCTTTTATCAGTTGGAATTGGGAATATTTCACGTGATCATAACCTCTTCATTCTCACCTGATAATACCTCTGTAATTCTTTTAGGGATATGATCCCAGTGCCTTTCAGGCACAGTGCTGTTGTAATGTGTACAGAGTTTGCAACGGACAAGGCCTGCTACTTTATGGTGCCTTTCTGTATATAATTTTCTGCAATCATCCACTGTCCTTGGTTGCAACTGTCAATCCCTCATCATTTGGTGTCTATTTGTGATTGACAAAGGGTTCCTGGAGTAACACTTTTAACCATTCATGTGTCCATGCTGGATCGTCAAAGGGTTCCTGGACTTTGTAATTGTGCATTTCCCACTTGTTTTTCCTGTTTGTTGATCTAATTATGGAAAAATTCCTTTTTTATCTCTCTTGTTTTGCAAATTCTGTTACTTCCTTCCCTATGTATGCTGGTGGATTCTCACTCATTCCTCTCAGGCTGGGCCTCATAGAGGCTCAGGATACGAGAAGTGCAAACAGGTTATAACTGCCTTCCAACATATTGCCCAGTCCACTGACCATAATTACATTCCTAGGAATTGAAATGGATATCAGACCTAGGCTTAGCAACTGTCCCAGGATAGGATTACTAAATTGAGAACAGTCATCGGACAAATGATGGATGCTCAAAAAACAACACCAAGCAGTTCTGAGTGTTGCTTGGCCTCCTCTGCCTCTCAACTAGGGTTATTCCCATGTGGAGTGAGTCTTCTGTCAGTGACTAACCCTGGCAACAAGGATTTGGGCATTTGGGAACCTTTTCTACAGTGTTTCAATGGTAAGGCGTTATGGTAGGACCCTCCCATTTTTCAGCTCAGACCTCGAATTATACACTGAGGCATATGGCGGTGGAGGATTCGACTTTTATTTTAAAGGAGCTTGGGGTTCTGAACCAGGGCCTCGAGACAAAGGTATCACCTTTCTCAAATTGTTTCCGATAAGAGCAGCCCAGTTTTATGGGCCCCGCAATTGGCCAACAAGGCAATTACATTCTGCACAGGCAATATGGCAATTGGGCAGGCTGTTAACAGGATGTATGCAAGAACACAAAGGGTGGCAGTGCAAATAGTGTTGATATGCTTGGTTATCACAGCATTATTGATGATTCTTTCATTTTAAGATGTCAACATTCAGAACCAGTACCCAAGTGTAGATATGATCAAAACCCTCATCCCAGCAGCAGTTGGGCTTTTGGCTCATCAGAATATAGAGACACTTGATGGGTGCCTTCACCGCACCTACTTGGGGCTCTTTTCAGGAGGGAATGGTCAGCTGAGTGTGAGAAGAGGATGGTTGTGACACAGACGCTGTCTGTCATGACGTGTCAAGGTGTGGTTCTTCAGATGCACTTTTGTACCAGTTTTCTTCAGGGCATGGAGGGTGAAAGAGTTGGTAGCATCCTTAAGATCCTTGCCGGGAGGTGGGGGACTCCGGCTGGAAGACATCACGTTTAGGAGTGGCATGCTGAAGATGCACATCCGCAGATCCAAGTCCAACCCGTCAGGAGTGGCAGGCTGGAGACACACATTCACAGATCCAAGACCGACCCGACAGGTAGATGTGTTAAATGGTCATTGACACAATGTGGAATTTTGAGGAATACAACTGGATCCGACTGCGAGGAGGGGGGCAACTCCTAGTCCATGCGAGTGACACCCTGCTTTCACATTAACTGTTCGAGAGAGTATTAAAGATGTGTAATGTTAGAGAAGAAATTGAAATTGTGAACAACTTTAACCTACTTGGATCAATTATCAATAAAGAAGCAACAAGCAGTCAAGAAATCAAACGACGCATTGCTCTTGGCAGAATGGCTATGAAAGACCTAGATAAGATTCTCAAGAGCAGAGATGTCTCTCTCCATACAAAGATTCGACTTGTTCAGACCATGGTATTTTCAATAACATCATATGGTTGTGAAAGCTGGACAGTGAAAAAGACAGACAGGAAGAAAATTGATGCCTTTGAATTATGGTGCTGGCGGTGAATACTGTGTATACCATGGACTGCCCGAAGAACAAAACAGTCGGTACTAGAGGAGATCAAACCTAAGCTTTCTTTAGAAGCTCAGATGACAAGACTTCGACTTTCATACTTTGGACACATCATGCGAAGAGAGAGATCATTAGAGAAAGACATCATGCTTGGCAAGATAGAAGGTCAACGCAAAAGAGGAAGGCCAGCAATGAGATGGATTGATACAATAACAGCAACTACGGGTACCAGTCTGTCAACAATGAGCCTCCTGACTGAAGACCGAACACAATTTAGGATAGCTATCCAGAGGGTCGCCATGAGTCGACTCCGATTCGACAGCACTTAACAACAACAACAACAATGTTAGCATGGACTACTAATGATGCGGGAGCAGATCTTGGCGATAGGCAGAGGCGCTCAGAGTGATATAAGATGCCCAGATGGCAGACCATCAGAGCTGAGGCCAGATTGCAATTCATCCTGTTGCCCTGTTGCCTTAACTCCTAATTCTTGATTGATTTGTCTGCAGATACTCTCTGAGGCGCAAGAAAGGTATGGATCAGTGGCCATTCATTCATCCACTGGGCGCAGAGGAGAACTAGGGACAGGCCTCCAGGACTTAATGAAAGTCATCCTGTTGCGTTAACTCCTAATTCTTGATTGGTTTGTCTGCAGATATTCCCTGAGGTATATGAAAGTTATGGATTTGTGGCCATTCATTCGTCCACAGGGTGCAGAGGAGAACAGAGACAGGCCACCAGGACTTAACTTGAGGATGAATGTGGCGGAGTATCCATCGGATGGATGTGTCTGTGTAGTATGTTGCGGGACCAGCTAGTCTCGACTCTTCAGCGCAAGAAGACGGTGGGTGGAGCCCTCTGTATCTTGGTGGTGCACTTAGAGGGAATGATCTGGTGAGTACATGTAGCGCGGACCTTGCCAGAAAGACGCAGAAGGACCTTCTGGCACTGATGAAAGTGCACCTCTTCAACATTGGTATGGATGTATTCCCTTGTGTGCTGATGTTTTCCTGTGTGCATTGCAGGACATGGGTGAATTGTTATGGGACAGAGTGAGACATGGCCACAGCTAAGTGCTAGGTGAGGGCCCACTGGCAAGCGGGGAGTCACTGTCAGTGGGCAGCGGCCATAATTTGGGACACAAGATGGGACACACAGCCGTGCAATGGAGCAAAAGGGGAGTGGCCTTGAGATAATTGTCCTCCCCCGTGCAGGGTCAACGGGTTTGTGGCAGGGACAGTGTGTATATGGCACCTTCTCCACACTCCCCAATACTTTCATGGTAGAGGGGAGGGGGAGAAGGGCACATCTCTTCTACATGAGCAAATGGGCCTGAACCGATCTTTGACGGGCTGGGATCGTAGCTTGAAAGTACGACCCTGCTGCAAACGGGGTGTTAAGGCACATTTTTACGGCCTGCCTTACCCTTAGCACAAATGTGATGGACTGTTAAGATGTGTGGTCCCGAAGCAGATAATGAAGCAGAAGAAAGAGAAGGGGCGGGCTTCAAATGGCTTGGCCCCCAAGGCAGGACAGGCTGTATGTCTCACGTGATCCTATTCATTGAATGTTCTAAGTTATGCATTATTGTATCGTTGTATTGGATGCATTTTTCATGTATATGTCACTTAATTTTGATATTTAATGATGTTAAAATGTAGGCTATGCTGAGACCAAGAACTACCAATAAATATTGTTATGTTACATATATTAAAAAGAGCCCATGCCATCCTTGGAGAAAAAGGGGGAGGGGCAGTGGGAGGTGGGGGATATAAATGGGACTGGCTACCTCTCCCTTGCCCGGCTGTGCAGTCTGTCATTTCCTCCCTCAGTTCATCTGGAATTGCTGGAACTATTGACTATGCATGCAACAGAATGGTAGGAGGTCACAGATCAAAGCTCACCTGATATCAAATTTCAAAGGAAAGAGACAGATATAATGAAGAGTTTGGATTGGACTAGATATTTTTTCTTCATTAAGCCTACGATATGGAATTGGTCATGAAGGACTTACAGAATTTAGCATCTTGTACTGCACAGTGTACTACTTCACTGATTGCAACTTTCAGCACTATTTTTCAACATTTCACAGTGTTCAGTGTAGACAGGCTAAGAAGCCTCAAACTGTGACATCCAGATTTCGATCAGTTTCCCAGTGATGCTGATTGTGGGAAACACACAGGTCTTTCCAGTGAGACAAAAATGTAAATCATAATAAACACACGAGTGTTTATCTCTTTGTGTTGTTTAGTTTTGAAAATAGAATGCTTTTTTTCATTGGGATTGTATTTTGCATTTAGAGACAGTAGTCATTGGAATATATTAATCTGTAATGACTTAATCTCCCAAAGGATTTGCCCTTGTGCAGCTTTTTCAGAGAGTTAAGCAGTCATTCATATGACTCTTGTCAGGAAACTGAAATCAAACAAAATAATGAAATATAGTTTGATTTTGTTTGTTTGTTTTTTTGAAATGGAAAGGGAGAAGCAAGTATTATGGATGTGAAAGTATCAATCACTGAAAAGTTCTTGTTTGTTCTCCAGGGGTTTTTTTGCAACTAGACAATGAAAAATGTTTTCACAGTTTATCTTGTAAAACTAAAGCCATACAAAATGGGCCCACTGATTATAGAGTCAGGAGAGCTCATTCTGAGGAAAATCCATAGGTAACATCTCAGTTCAAGCTTTTTCATTGAACATTTGCTAAACGTTATTTCACTGATTGACAGAATGATAATGTTATTCCTTCTAAAGAGGTCACTAAACTGTGCTGCCCAGAGGGACCATTTGTTTTACAGTTTCTTTATGAAACTGTCCAAATATTAGAGGGAGAAGAATTTCCAGAATGTCATCTACTGCTTTCTACCATTCTGACTTTAATTACACCAGATTCAAAGATGTCAGTAAGACACTACTTTTATCACAGACTTTTTTAATCAGTTGGTGTCACATTACCAGGACCTGTAAAAACACTTGCTCTATTATCATCTTTTAACATTATACTAGTATTCTTTTTGTAAATCAATTACTTCTCCATTGGCAGTTTGTGTGTACAACATGCATTTTTATAACTTGTACAACTCATGTACAGTGTGCAACTTACACACATGTTTACAAAAGGTTTAACTACATTCTGTAAAAACCAGAGAATAGTCAAAAATGAATACTGTATTTCTGGGAAGACAGCATTCAAAGTGGTGTAAACTGGTTCTTTTTTTTTAAATTTCAATTATTATGAAAGGCACAACCCATACAGGCATCTAATGACACCCTACACGGCCAAACAGCAAATGTTTTTTTTTCCCCCCCATCAATTAAGACCCCACCACCCAGTGATCCCCCTCCTCTCCCCAATCTCCCCCTTCCCCAAATCTCCCCCCCTCCCCGGAAAGACACGTCACATTGCTAAATAGTCCAAGAGTGGCTTCCAGCGACATTCAAGTTGTTCTTCCCGCTGGTGCCGAAGAGCTGCCAAATGCTCCATCAAGACCAACCTCCGTTAGAGGCTTTTCCATGCTGCCAGGCCAGGGGAGTGGTGCTGCTTCCAGTTCCATGCAATCTCTCCCTGAGCTACCTGAATACAAGCCGGATGGGGTGAGTACATCTTAGGCGCAGTCCCTCCGGCCATTCCCTCAATAAAGAAAAGGCTGGGTCCAGCCCCATATCCACCTGGAAAATAGTCTGTATCTGTTCCCGTATCTGACCCCATTAGTGAACCATTTCAGGGCATGCCCACCAAATGCGGTACATAGTTTTCTGGGAACCACACTCCCGCCAACACCTACCTGAGGTCTGGGAAAACAGTTTATGGAGACGCTCAGGAGTATAGTACCACCTCATAAACAATTTATAGGAGGTTTCCTGCACAGCCACTGAAAGGGCTTGATGCCCGATCCCCAGGCACACCGCTCCCATTCTTTGTTTTCA
Source organism: Ichthyophis bannanicus (assembly GCA_033557465.1). NCBI lineage: Eukaryota > Metazoa > Chordata > Amphibia > Gymnophiona > Ichthyophiidae > Ichthyophis > Ichthyophis bannanicus. Next base: position 678,098,809 of record CM066034.1, on the reverse strand, counting down.
AACACTCTACCCAAATGATTCTCCCAAGTAGTCTGATAAGAAAACTTCTATTGAGGGCCCCCCCGGAACTCCCTTATATAACAACCAAATTAGGCCTTTGCTCTTAAAGTATCCCAACTACAAGGCCTCCATCACATTGTACCCCGCCTCATAGCAAAAAGATCCCTCCCCAACAATTGATACTTATCTTTCAGCTGCGCAAAGGGAATCCACTCCCCCTGCATTTTTAGCTTGGCAAAGGTATCCATCTCTCGAGACTCCCACCTCCGAAACACCCCTCCGTAGAGCAAAGGAGGGGCGCCCCAAATAGGCACCAATGCCGTAAAGGTAGCCTTCGGTGCCACCCTTTGTGGACAGCGGGCACCCTTGATAGGTTCCTCTGCTCAGTGGAAAGAACTTAGAGTATCTGCCATTGATCCTAACCACCGCCCTTAGATCCCAATATAATGCCCTAATCCAGGCCAGAAAATTAGGACCCACTCCCACCTCCTCCAAGACCCCAAACAGGAAGGCACACTGGACCCTATCAAAGGCCTTCTCTGCATCAGTAGCCAATAGCGTACTTCCCCGGCCCTCTTTACGCCCCGTCCAGACCAATCCAGGCGCTATCAGAAAAAAGGACTTACATCTCCAGACTCCACCAAGGAAGCCCTGACCGGCATCGGGTTGAAGTATGAGAAGAGCTTCCCCTCCCTGTGCATCAGCCCAAAGCCAATCAGGGCCCCGAACTGCTGCTCTCCTGCACACAAAAGGCAGGTGCCATCAGGTGCACCTAAGGGTTGCGCCTAAGGGCCCTTTGTCGGGGACCGTGGAGGGGACCCCTACAACAAATTGAAGCCCAACTTCGACAGACCAGACGAGAATGCAAGACTGCAAACATCTACCGACAACCAGCCCAAAGGTGAGCACATTCAAAAGTAAACGTCTTTCACAAATCACAGAACTATAGCAAGCAACCAAGTCACTGAGATCTTCCACCTTAGTGGTATTCAAGATCATCCTAAACCACTGGCACATCAACATGCTGGAACACAAAACAATGCTCCTCCCAATCACACTATTACTACTACTACTTACACAACAAACTACAACACTATACACTAGAACATATTCTCTCACCTACATGCATACTCCACCCATACAATATCTCACCCCTTGGCACACACAACACCTCGCCACATGGCACAACCACATCACACACTCACCATGCAAAACCCGCACTTACAGAACAGAAACCATAATCAAAATCCACTGCACTGATAAGCCAGAACATTACCACACTAATTCTCTTCAAGGCACAAACCTCACCTGCACACTTATAAATGCAAGGTCAGTAATAAATAAAACCAACATCATCACAGACTATATACACACACAACAGCCAGATATACTCTGTATAACTGAGACATGGCTCAATGATACAGACCAAGTCATTTTAAAACAAATCACTCCACCCAACTTCACTGCCTTCAGCTCTCCTATAAAAGATAGAAGAGGGGGTGGAGTATTAATTCTGACCAAAAGCCAATACAAATTTGAATCCACACTGACAACCAGCACAGAAGAATCCAGCACAATCCTCATCACCAACAAACACATGGATATATGCCTTATGTATAGACCACCAAACAAACTGACGACCTAACGAAGATTCTTGAAATTGTATGCACGCATAACTCAACATTTAAGCCACCTATCCACCTAGGTGACTTTAACTTCAAAGTAACACCTGATAAAAATGCCAAGGCCTTCCTCCTTAGGGCTATGGATGCACTACAATATGAACAACAGATCAAAGAACCCACCCACATACATGGAACAACCCCAGACCTCGTATTCATCCCCAAGGCACTACAAGAACCTAGAGTGGTATCCCGACCCACAATTCTACCAATACCATTGTCGGATCACCACATAATTACCATCACAATGCAGATCAATCAACCAACGTATACACAAGAAAAGTCCGAAAACAAAAGAAGATTCAAATCATTTGACAAAGAATCCTTTTTGAAAGAGGTCATCCCAAACCTACAACAACTAAATACGAATGACTTTAACAAAATCATTGAAAACTGGATCAGCATATTATCTGCAGCATGAGCTGCACCTCTCAGAAACTACTCACACACACACACACACACACACACACAAAACCATCTGTCCCTTGGTACTCCAACACTATCAGAGATGCAAAAAGAGAGCTGAGAAAAATTGAAAGGAAATGGAGGAAAACCAAAGAACCAGACATGCAACAACCATACCTCACAAAGCAGAACAATTACAACTCTCTGATTAACAACTCTAAACAACAACACACAAACCTAATTATGCAATCAGTAAACAAGCCAAGAGAGCTTTTCAACATCGTGCAAACTCTCACCAGGGAAAAAACACACCAGGAAACCATTGAGTTCCACCCTCAAGACATGGCAAACCATTTAGCCAAAAAACAAAATGAACTGAACAAATACCTGTGCACAACAACTACGGAATACAGCGGCATTAAAATACAAACTTCCAGTCAAGCATGGAAAGAATTCACCATACCGCCTCAAAGCCAAATCAAGCAAATAATTGACGCCCTAAACACCACCTCCAAACGAACCGTGTCAGTTCATTGGATAAAAAACACTAAAGAACAACTCAGCCCTTATATACAGAAAATAGTCAAATTCTCCCTGCAACAAGAACTCATGCCAACCTCCCTCAAGCAAGCCACCATACGACCAATCTTGAAGAACACCTCAATCTGCAAAAAAGATCTCGCAGCTTACTGCCCAATTTCCAGCCTACCATTTCTTATAAAAATCATAGAGAAGGCTGTACAGACACAGCTACAGGACCATATAGATTGCAATACACCACTTGACCCGCAGCAGCATGGATTTAAGCCACGTCATAATGTAGAGGCTCTCCTGACATCACTCTTCAGGAACATCCTGAAAGAAATTGACAAGCCAAAAAATGGATTTCTTTTCAATTTCATGGACATCTCATCTGCCTTCAACTCAGTTTCACACACCATCCTAATCCAACGCCTCCAGGAAATCGGCATCTGCAACACCACTCTGAAATGGTTTACCTCGTACCTAAAGGACAGAGTACAACAGGTAAAATGTGGAACAAAACAATCCACACCCTTCCCCATAAAGCAGAACATCCCCCAAGGATCAACACTCTCATCAATACTGTTCAACTTATAATGTGTCCCGTCTGCGACGTCATCAAAAAACAATGTACTATTCCATCTATATGCTGATGACCTCATGGTCTACACCCCAATTAACCTGGAAGCACCAAACACTTCAACCATAACTCAGTGCCTAGAAGATGTAAACACCTGGCTCACCAGCAATAACCTTATACTGAATTACAAAAAAAAAAAAAAAAGAAGCGTTATACATCATCAGCAGCACCACCTTCAAACCTTCACAACAATTCCAAATCCTCAACCAAACCATACCAATAAAAGACGAAGTGCGCTACTTAGGCATCACCCTAGATAAAAATATCAACCTCCAATCTCATATAAATAAGACAGCTGTGAAGGCGTACTGCAAATTAAACATCATAAGAAGGATCAAACTACTTCTACGCCATGATCATTTTTGAACAATTTGTCAAGCCATCATCACACCAATATTGGACTACAGCAACTCACTCTACTAAGGCTTACCAAAACAAACCATTCACCCATTACAAATGGTGCAGAACAAAACAGTGCATACCATTAGTGGAACCAATAACACAGATTACATCACACCAACACTATAGCAACAACACTGGCTATCAATCTAAGCACGTGCCAAGTTTAAAACATTACTAAACATCTTTAAAATCATCCACCACTCCTCAGCAGACATTTTGGAAACCCTAATCACAAGAGATGAAAGCACCCGCTCCAGAAGAACCAATAACAGCTACATTATCAATGTGCCACCGTACTTCAGGAAAAGTAAGCAATCAGCATCCAAGAGAGCACTATCATTAGCTGCACCATAACTATGGAACACCCTGCCTCAAGAAATCTGTTCCACCAAGTACATCAAAGACTTCTGGAAAAGATTAAAGGCCCTTCTATTCACAGAGCACCATGGACACATCACATGACACAACAAACACACCGAAATCTATAAATGACTCAGAAGAACCATTGTAAATATGTTAACCACTTTGATTATAGCATAAGGCAGTATAAAAAAACAGTTTAAATAAATAAAATAAATAAATTGCAGGACTTGTCTTATGCTATCCTCTGCATCAGAGGCCCTATCGATTAGCCAGCACCATGGCCAGAGGTTTTGCATCAATATTGAGCAGGGATATAGCAGGGACATAAAGTGGGGTCCTTGCCCAGCATGAGAAGGATCGTGATGGCAACCTGTCCCAACAAGGAAGGAAGGACCCCCCCCCCTCCCCCCCGCAGTATTCCATTAAAGACTCTCAACATTATGGAGGTGAGGCAGGATGTCAACTTCTTATAGAACGTCCTTGTGAATTTATCGAGGCCCGGGGTCTTATTCAGCTAGACTCTATATTGCCCTTCCTAGCTCTTCCTCAGTAATTTCCCCCTCTAGCCCTTCTCTCTCCATCCTCCTGTAGATATTTGCGAATCCTCCCCTCCTCTATGCCATCCTCCTGAGCATAAAGACTGATAGACTTGCACAAACTGCTGCCTAGTTTCATCCCCTTTATAGAATAGGTGATCTTTCTGGCCTTTTATCTTAGGAGCTTGTTTACAAAGCCACGATAGCGGTTTCCGATCATTATCGGAGCTGGGGCCGTGGCTCTGATAACGATCGGAAATTGCTACCGCGGCTTTGTAAACAAGCCCCTTAGTGATAGCCATTGCTTTCTTCCTCTCCCACAGCCTACGAGCCAATAAGGCACTAGACTTATTGTCAAATTCATAGTAGAATTGATGGACTCTCTGCAGCTCAAAGAAAACAAATTCTAATTGTTCTTCCTTTAATTTCAGCCAATCCGCTTCCAACTGGGCCCACACCCCCCAGTGCATTTATGGAGCTTCTCCAGCTCTACGACCTCACACTCAAGGACATGGATGCGTTCCCGTCTCTCTCTTTTCTTATGGGCTCCCAACTGCACCAGTCACCCCTGCAGTACAGCCTTAAGACCATCCCGGAACGTGCCCAGGCCTGCCAGCCTCTTTGTACCAGAATTTCAGGTTTCAAGTCTGATAGAGTATTCCATATTGCCGACTCAAGTACAGAGATGATTTAAGATCCTAGCAGATGATGTGTTTCTTCTTATCTTGTAATGGTTAAGTTCTGATATTTGTGCTGTTTCAAGCAGCAAGAACTGTAGGTTGCCCTGTTACGCCTCCTTTCAGGCAGTCATAGGTGCCTTCTGTCGAGAGGATGTTCCTGCATGGCTTAAAACATTGTTTGTTGTGGTGTGACAGTACACAGGGTGTCTTGTTTGATAGCCATGGCTCTTCTGATGTAAATAAATTACTTCTCTATTGCTAGTTTGTGTTTACAGTATATACATTTATGATTTGTACAAGAATGTACAGAAAGGATATTAAGAGAAGTTGGTATGAGACAGCTTGTGATTATTCAGTAGCGGTCATTCAGCATTGAGACAATTTCTGTTACTTGGGTAAGCTTACTCAGCAGTGATGTAAAATAAGTCTTTGAACTAGCCACGGTGCCATAGCGTCCGGTTACCATGGCACTGTGGTTCCATTCAGGAGCCGTGATCCCCGGCTGCCGCTGATTGTCTCCTTTCCCCACAGCCCAACCTCCCATGGCCAGTGTCAGGCTGTGGGGAATCCCCTGCACCCACCTCACCTTTTGTCCATGGCCGGAGCACCTGTCCCCTGGGTGGAATAAGTGCCCCATCTAGTCTGGCACCCTGGACTTACAGGGCCAACGTCAGACTCGACCCTGTACATCCGGAGCCACGGACCGCCCACTGCCCTCCCCAACTCCACCCCCTTCCCACCCCGTCTAGCCTCCCCATACAAACACCTTGTTCATATGGGGAGGTTAGCCAGGGACAAAGAGGGGACCAAATAGCGGGGATGGACCTTCCAATGGGACACCCATCCCCGCTATTCACAGCTCGGAATGACCCTAATTGTGATTATGCAGATGGAAGAGCCCAACCTGTGTCATCATTAGATTTGCTTGAAGTTGATTAGTGATGTGATATAGGTCTCTAAATGCCCTAAGAATTAATTTAAGGCATTAAAGCCTCAGAGGTCAACTATGTATCTGAAGGCCCAAAACTATGTTTCTTACAGGAATACCCATTATTCATAATAGCTTTTGATGTATTAGGTATGAGTGTATATTCAAGTGGCTTCTACTGCATAGAAGGCTATGAGGCTAAATATTAGGGGTGTGCATTTTGTTAGTGTGCTTTCATTTTGTATGTGTGCCTTAAAAAATTTTATGCATGCAAATCACTTATATGACTACATATCTGCAAGTTATTGCATGTACAATCGATGTGTGTGTGTGCAAAAAAGTACCAGCACACATACAAGGTGTGCATTTGAAAAAAAAATGTATGGGAAAAAGCCAAAAATCTCATGAAAATCTGGAAAAGTTTGAGAAATGTGCAAATGACCCAAACTACTTCTAGTTATGCACATCTGTAGGAGATATGGTGATTAGATAATATTACAGTTAGGTATAAAACCCCTTTTCAAGGAAAGTATTTTATCTTTTACTTCTTTTCTGCCCATTTCCCATTAGGGATTTGAGTTCCTTTAGAGCAAATACCTGAATCCTTACAGAATGGGTCTGGAATACTTACTATACAGGTGAGAGCTGGAACTCAAAGTCAGAATTGCGAAGACTTTGGAAGAGTTTGTGTAGTTCTGAAAATCTGCCTGCGTAGGGTTGCAACTCAGCACTGGAGTAGTCAGACTAGACTACCAGGACAGGATCTTGTCAGTCAAGATGACTGGAGGGGTAAAGAACCTGAAAATGGAGGAGTTTGGATTTCTGATATCCCTTTGGAATATTTGTCCTACTACCCCTGGTGGTCAGTGAGCCAAAGATGCAAAGGAAAGTAGGGTGATTTTGCTTATGGGGGGGGGGGGGGGGAGGGAAGGTAATACTACTGGGTTCATAAGCAAAGAAGACAAAGGAATAACGGATCTATGATTATTAGTTATGGTGTTGAATAGTGGTGTAAAAGTACCAAGTGAATTGTCTCCAGTGTTATGTGATGGTCCTTAGCTTTTTTAAATGAATTACCTTATAGAAGCATAGTAATAATGCTTTTCTATTTTTTTTTTTATTTTTTTTTTTATTTGTCATTTCTTATATACCGCCCTTTCCTGAGATCCAGGGTGGTTTACATCTTAAACAACATTATTACATTGAACATAGTTTAACAGTTGGTGATTACAACAAGGTAACAAAGTAACTTAACTATGTACATACAGCCGTAGCTTGGGTTATATACATGGAAAGATGTATCAAATATGTGATACAGTGCGTGGCTGCTATGAGGGGGGATGTGTTTGGGATTGTTCAGAGAATGGTGGGTTGTCACTGTTGTTCTCCCCATAATGCTGGATAAAGAGGAACGTTTTAAGATCTTTCCTAAATGTGTTTATGTCTTTGATGTAGCGGAGGGTGGCTGGGAGGGCATTCCATAGTAGAGGTGCCGCCAGTGAAAAGGCACTATTGCTCGTGACTTGTTTAGCCTTTCTGAATGTGTGGGGAATCATGAGTGTATTTTGGGATTGTTGTCTTCTTATTCTTGTGTTTGGGGCATAGGTGATTAGTGTTGAGAGGAAAGATGGAGCCAGGTAATTTGTGAGTTTGAACATGGTCATGATCATTTTATATTTTACTTTACTCATAATAGGTAGCTGATGTAAGTCATATAGCAGTGGCATTATGTGATCTGTAAGGTGGGCTTTGCAGATTATTCTTGCTGTTACATTTTGTGCTATTTGTAAGCGATGTAGGTGTTTTTTTTAGGGATACCATGTAGGAGGCTGTTGCAAAAGTCAAAGTGGGGCGTGATTAACAACAACAATATCTGGATAACTATCCAGACAGCAAAGGAGTCATGTATGTCAAGGAGGGGTCTGAGGTGTTGAAGGGTTCTGAACTTGAAATATATTATTTTGATTGTTTGATTTATGTGGGAGGATAGGGATAGTGTTTGATTGAGTAAGACACCTAGGTATCTTACTTCTTTCTTGACTATTTTAAAGAGGATTCAGTTTTTGGTGATATAAGCAGTGGTGGGATTCGTCCAGCTCGGCCCAGTTCGTGCAAACCAGTCCCTGTCATGGTCCACATTCACCAAACAGGGCTGAAAACAGCATCCTGATACCAGCGCTGCACTGGCGGGAATCCCCCCACCTCCTAGTGGTTTGGCTGCATCGGAGGACCACGGCATTGGTGCAGGCCCTCGATATCGTGAAACTAATGGGGGGGGGGTAGGGTCATTGGGTCACCAGGGAGTTGCTGCCTTGTGGTAGTCACCAGCGGCCCGAGTGTGCGGCATCGGCAGCACAAATGCATGCAGTGCTGCCACCCGCTTGGTTCTGTCAGTGACGGGATAGATCCGAACCGTTTCCTGTTTGGATCGAATCCCACCACTGGATATAAGTTTTCAAGCTAGTGATACAGGACATGAAAACACAATGTAGAAAAATCTCCTTGTGGCTGCAGCAGTCAAGTAAATAATAAAAAACTGGAACGATAATTCAATTCTTGATGTCAATTTGTGGTAGAACACAGTTTGCGGTGCATATAAATATGAAGTAGTTGCGGCCGAGATGTCGGGAAGGATGTTTAAGTGTCAACAAATTTGGGCTCCTATTTTTATGTCTGGTAGGGATGCTTTTTCTGCTTGAAGTGATGAACCTTATATATGTAATATTTAGTCTGCACATGCTAGTTGGCTCTGTTTGTTCTTTATTGAAATTTACAATCTTAAGAAACACAATATGAGATCTAAACAAGACACACTGTGGAAAAGCAAAGAAATGCAGAACACGGCAATATTACCATGGAGATGTTAATGACAGAGTGATTATAGTTACACCTATATGCTCTGCATCTCAGGTTCTTCCTGCTATAAGGCCCAAAATAAATTTTTGTGGATGGAAAACCCTTCCTTACCTTAAAACTGCCCTGCCTACTTCGCCAAAGCATGTCTTCCAAGCTCACAAAACCTTCACTAACCTCCTATTCCTCTTATGCCCTACCCTTATGGGCCTCCACAAATTTCCCAAATACTCAAACAGCCCTTAAATGTGAACAGCCCTTCAGATCCAACCCCAAACTCATTCTTTGGGCCTCTAGGACTGAATAAACTTTAAACACTATTCCAAATCTCCCTCTATCTCCTGCAACTTAACAGTCTTCTACTCCTCCCCTTAAATTTGTATGCTTGAAACACAATGGACCTCTGGGCTTATCAATTTTTACTCCTGAAGACTCAACTCATCTGTAATCTTTGCCAACAGGAGAGAGCTATTTCTCACCTGTAGGTGGTAATGCTAAAATCAAAATGGTGACACTGATCTGAATGCTAAAACACATAGAAAATCTGGAAAAATTCTTTGATAGTTTTATTCTAATACTGGCAGGGTTTTAAAGAAGTATAAACTGGGGCTGCCTTTTCTACTCTGCAGTTGCTTAAAACATATAGGAGACAAGCCAGAGGCACCACCAGGAGTCTAGAGATATTTGGTGCTTAGATATGTGTTCCCTTCCCTGGAAAGGTTATAAGGTTCAAAGTATTTGTATCAAATATAGTGAGATTGGTTAACTCTAAATGAAATAGTGGGTTCTGAGCCCTGTGGTGTAATGTATGGAATTCAGAATAAAAGCAAAAAAAAATGTACTGTCATGAACAAAAAACAGCTCACAATGAAAAAAACACAATACAGATATTTACCAAAACAAACCAAAGACAGAACTTAAAGCATTAAATAACAGTATCTTCCAAAATGAATCAGCCATTAAGGTATCGTGAGTCTTCATTCAAAACTACCCATAGGGGCATGTTTACTAAATTTTAATGTGCATTAATAAAATTAATGTGCATTAAGTGTCTACATCCATTTTATTTCTATAGGTGCAGTGGCCATGATCAGATTTTTTTTTTATCCTTTGCTGTCTGGATAGATATCCAGAAGTTGTTGTTGTTGTTAAGTACTGTTGAGTCGGTGTCGACTCATGGCAATCTTCTGGATAGTTGTCCTAAATTGTGTTCAGTCTTCAGTCAGGCAGCTCATTGTTGACAGACTGGCACCCCGTAGCTGCTGTTATTGAATCGATCCATCTCATTGCTGGCCTTCCTCTTTTGCGTTGGCCTTCTATCTTGCCAAGCATGATGTCTTTATCTAATGATCTCTCTCTTCGCATGATGTGTCCAAGTATGAAAGCTGAAGTCTTGTCATCTGAGCTTCTAAAGAAAGCTTAGGTTTGATCTCCTCTAGAACTGACTGGTTTGTTCTTCGGGCAGTCCATGATATGCACAGTATTCGCCACCAGCACCATAATTCAAAGGTATCAATTTTCTTCCTGTCTATCTTTTTCACTGTCCAACTTTCGCATCCATATGATGTTATTGAAAATACCATGGCTTGAACAAGTCTAATCTTTGTATGGAGAAAGACATCTCTGCTCTTGAGAATCTTGTCTAGGTCCTTCATAGCCATTCTGCCAAGAGCAATGTGTCATCAGATTTCTTAACTGCTTGTTGCTTCTTTATTGATAGTTGATCCAAGTAAGTTAAAGTTGTCCACAAATTCAAATTCTTCTCCATCAAAAATGAACTGATTTTGCCAGTTATCATGATCTTTGTCTTCTTTACATTAAGGTGCAGCCCATTTTAAGACTATGTTCCTTGATCTTAAGAAGCAAATGTTTTAGATCGTCTTCACTTTCAGCCAGTAATGTGGTATCATCAGCATAGCGAAGGTTGTTGAGTCTTCCACCAATCTTCACATCTTTGTGGCCTTCATACATTCCTGCTTCTCTGATGATTTGTTCTGCATATAAATTAGACAGGAGAGAGGAGAGAAGAGAACCAGGGAGAAGGGAGCCTTCTGAAAAGAGTAAACTGAAAGAACCAGCAGAGGGCAGGAACCACGACCAAACACTATGTTAAAATCAAGGAAGCTTTATTAATTTTATATAGTGTTTGACCATGGTCCATGGACCGCTAGTTCTTACTGCATATAAATTAAACAGTAGGGGGAAAGTATGCAGCCTTGTCGTACATCTTTGCTGATTTTAAACCATTCTGTTTCTCCTTGATCCATTCAAACTGTTGCTTCTTGATCAGTGTAAAGATTGTGCAAGAGAACGATCAGGTGTTCTGGTATACCCTTGCTTCTTAATGTGGCCCAGAGTTTCTCATGGTTTACACGGTCAAAAGCCTTGCTGCAGTCAATTAAACATAAATAGATATCCTTTTGGTATTCTTTAGTCTTTGAGGATCCATCTCACATCTGCGATGATGTCTCTCATTCCTTGCCCTTTCCTGAACCCTGCTTGCACTTCAAGTAGTTCTTGTTCCAGGTATGGTTGTAGTCTCTGTTGAATATTCTTCAGTAAAATCTTGCTGGCATGTGGGATCTGAGCGATTATGCAAAAATTTCCAGTCAGTTGGATCACCTTTCTTTAGTACTGGTATAAACAGAGATCTTTTCCAATCAGTTGGTCATGATGTTGTCTTCCAAATGTCCTGGCAGAGCCTTGTAAATATGGTAACCGCTTTATCAGATTGTCGTAATACTTCTATGGGAATGCCATCAATGTCTGGTGCTTTGTTCTTTCATAATGCTTTCAATGCTGCTTCGACTTCTTCTTTCATCACCAATGGTTCCAGATCATAAGGTACAGGTTGAAATGGCTGTTGGTCCACTTGGTCTTTTTCATATAAAAACTCTGTATATTCTTTCCACCTTTTCTTGATCTTCTGAGCATCATTCAACATAGATCCTTGAGCATCTTGTAACATTCCAGTTTGAGGCTGTAATTTTTTCTTTAACTCATAGCTTTAGGAAAGCTGATCTTGTTCTTCCTCTAATAGTTTCTGATTCTATTTCCTTGCATGAGTCATTGTAGTACTTTTCCTTGTCTTGTCTTGCTGCACATTGGAAATCTCTGTTGAGTTCTGTGATTGCCTCTCTTTCTCCTTTTGCTTTAGCTTCTCTGTGTTTCTGGGCAATTTTCAGAGTTTCTTCTGTCATCCATTTTGGCCGTTTTTGCTTTTTCACCTTTTGTAGACACTTCTCACTTGCTTCCAATAAACCTCCTTGATGTCATTCCATAATTCTTCTGGAGCTCTGTCATTTGTATCTAAAGCAGCAAATCAATTTTGCAGGCAGTCTTTAAATTCTGTGGTATATTCTCAAGGTCATATTTTGCTACATTCATGAGTGGTTTGCTCTTTTTCAACTTTAGCTTGAGTTTGCATACTAGTAGTTGGTGATCTGTACCGCAGTCAGCTCCAGGTTTTGTCTTTGTTGACGTTATAGAGCTTTTCCATCGTTGATTTCCACAGATGTAGTCAATTTGATTTTTGTACAATCCATTGGGTAAAGTCCATGTGTACAGTTGCCGCTTGTGTTGCTGTAAGAAGGTGTTTGAGATGAATAGATCGTTGGTCTTGCAGAATTCTATCAGTCTTTCTCCAGCTTCATTTCTGTTACCAAGTCCATATTTTCCAACTATTTTGCCTTCTTTGTTGCCAACCTTTGCGTTCCAGTCACCCATGACTATCAGGATGTCTTATTTACATGTTCTGTCAATTTCAGCTTGTAATTGTTCATAGAACTCATCAATTTCATCCTCTTCTGCAGCTGTTGTTGGGGCATATACTTGAGTTATAGTTGTGTTGATAGGCATTCCACGTAGACTAAAAGAAATTAAGCGTTCACTGACTGCATTTTATTTTATTACAGTTCTTACAAGTTTCTTCTTAATTATAAATGAAACACCATTTCTTCTTTGTCTTTTATTTCCAGCATAGTAGACCATGTGATCATCTGCTGCAAAGTGCCAGTCCATTTCAGTTCGCTGACACCCAGCAGATCAAGTTGTACACATTCCATTTCCTTCTTGACCACTTCCAACTTCCCTTGGTTCATGCTTTGTATGTTCCATGTCCCAATATGTAAGACATCTTTACAGCTTCTGACTCTCATTTCATGCGCAGCTACATCAGCAGTCAGACATCCTGAAGGCTTTGATCCAACCACATCATAAATGCTTTACTTTGAAAAGTCTTCAGCTCCTCCCCAGTAGCCAGTTGAGTGTCTTCCGACCTGGGGGTCTCATCTTCCAGCACTATAGCGCAATTTGTTTTGTTGTGACTATCCATTGGGTTTTCATGACAAGATACAGAAGTAGATTGCCAGGCCTGTCTTCCACCCAGTTTAAGTTTAGTATTGTTGCTGTTGCCACAGAAATGTGATCCTCTGCCGCTAATACTATGCTATTCTGCTGCTGCCCAGATGGGTGGTTTGTCTTGGTCTGGCACCTCAGCTGAGATCTGTCCATCATGGGATAGCGATGCTGAAAATCACTTAATGGGATAATTTCAGTGGCACTATCCAGATATCCACTAAATATCACAGTCAGTGGCACTTATCTGGTTAGCAGGTGCTGCTAACTAGATATATGGCACAGAACATTGGGCTGTATATTGCTAAAATTAGTTGAATCGATTTGGCATTGAAATGATCAGGTATGGCTTCACTAATACATATGGCTTCATTGTACTTTATGTGGCTTGACAGATAGTAATACTTGGGATCTGCAGTGGTTTTCAGCTCATTTCTCAAGAAGCCCTTAATCAATTTGACTTTCAGGATACCCATAAGACTGTACAGATAGCCTTTGAAAGCAGAGTGCATATAAATCTATATCATTGTGAAATAGTATGCAGATGGGATCCTGAGTTCTCCGGAAGGGACAGCCCAACCTTCTTTAACAGGGGGCACTGCTGAGGAATCTGGAGTGATGGGCAGGGCAGGACTAAGGGGAGGAATTAAAAAACCTGGATCCAGAGGACAGCAGAGAGCCCCACATGAGGAGAAGGACAGCCCCACGAGTATGCTCTCACTCTGTAAGTATGAGCCAACCATTATAGAATCTGAAGCATGCTTTTTTAATTTATTTATATAAGTATTTAGCTCACGCTTTTTCCAGTAGAGGTTCAAGGTGAGTTACATGAAGGTACAGTACTTATTTCCCCGTCCTCGGAGGTCTTACAATCTAAACTTGTACCTGAGGAAATGAAGGGTTAAGTGACATGTCAAAGGCCACACGGTTTGCCAGTGGGATTTGAACATTGCTCTTTCCAGTTCTAGGTTGCTGCCCTAACCACCTAGCTACTCCGCTAGTCCACTTTTGTGTTTGTAATCTGGGGTTCTGACCCACAGTTTGGGAACCACTGTCATAGATTTTCCAAACCAGCGTTTGATGGTTTGTTTTTGTTTGGAACGTTTGACAAGCGGGCTCCATTTGTGCAAAGGACCCATCTGCTGACCCAGAAAGCCTGCAGATTTATTATGGATATCTTGAAAACTGGGTAGGGGTACGTGAAATTGAACAGTTGAGAAATACTGGTCTAAGGCATAATACTTTTATTCTTGAACGTTACCAGTACACAGAATTTCTTATTGATATATGTACACTTATTGTAAAGAAACTGACTTCGAATATATAAAAAGAGATGACTGTCATCCTGTTTCATACAATTTCAAACTTAACAGATTTTCAGAAATACATAGTTTGATTATAAATTGTATTAGCCATTTTGTTTACTTCAAGTTTATTACATTTGGCAGTCATAAAATTGAAAAACACTCATTATCTCATAAAGTGGCATGCACTGTGTTGATTTCCCCACATGGTTTCACAGACCTCAATCATAACATTTCTTTTCAAAGAACTGGACTTCCTCCTGAGTAAAGCGCCGATTGTGCCAATTTGTGATAACGGAGGTTGTAATGGGTTTGTGATGTGAAAATATGTCCAATGAGCATAATATTGACTTCCAGCTGTGAAAGAATACTGCATCAATCCAGTATTTTCCCAGTCTTCTAGTCTACATTTCATATATCTTTACTTCCAGTTTTAGCCCCCTTCAATAGTAAATTCTTAACCTTTTTGAACTGGTAATCCTGCTGTGATAAAATAATGTTTTCTGTATTCGTATTCCTTGTTGTTGCATAAAGGAATTCATCCTCTCACAAGCAATGGGCCAGTGATCTATCCTTCATAATGCTGCTCTATTCCTTGCTTCTTTTAACCTATTGGTGGTTTGTTCTAACACAATAAATTTTGAGTTATATTAGTACCCAGGGCCGCTTTTACCTAAGGGTAAAAGGGGCAGCTGCCCCAGGCCGCTGAGCAATGGGAGCCCAGCTGCCCTGCTGCTCATAGGTAAAAGCTGCCCTGTTACTCTCTTCTGCTCCCTCAAGCCTCTTGCAAGAGAAGTGGGTGGCGCTTTAGTGAACAGAACAATGACATGCTGCCTCCTGGGAGAAGGGGCGGTAGTGATAGCTGCTTCTCTCCCCAGAGCTAAAAGAGGCCATGGATTTTTTTTGCAGGAAGTGTGGGGATGGTGGGTAGAGGTTGGGCATGGTGGAGGGACATAGGGGAAAAGGGCAGATGCTGGGCATGGAGGCAAAATGCTTTGCATGGGGGCAGATAGAAATAAAGAGCAGATGCTGGATATGGCATGGAGGGTAGATGGGCACAGGAGGATGGAGAAAGAGGAGAGATGGTGGACTAAGGGGTGGGAGAGGGGAGTTAGGAGAAAATGCTAGAGAGGAGGTATAAGGAGAAAATTGCAATTCAGACATTGGGTATGGGGAGATGCTGGACACAGAAGAATGGAGAGAAAAAGGGACATAGAGCAGGGATAGGGAGAGGGGCGAATGGTGGACATGGTGGGGTGGGGGAGAAAACGGGATAAGATGTTGGATGGAGCAGAGAGAGGGGAGACTGCACAAGTGAGGAGAAACGAGGAAAGATGCTGGACATGGGTGGAGAAAGTAAGAGGAGAGTAAAAGCCTGGGGGGAATAAGAGACTGGGGAAGGAGAAGAATGTGTTAGGGGTTGAAAAGTGGTAAATGCAGTATTGAGGGAGGACTGAGGACTGGATGGTAAGGAAGTAGGGTAAAATCTGAGATATGAGAGAGAGAGAGAGAGAGAGAAATAAATGGAAGAAAGCTGAAAGAAAAAGATAAAAGCCAGAGATATAAGGAAGTGAAAATAGGAGAGGAGATAAGTGGCAGATGGGCTGGAGACCTTGCATCTCTTTTGTCATTTGCAGAATGTTTTTCATTCCATGATAATCCAGCATCTCTCCACAATGTGTAGTGTCAGGAGTCAATATGTTGTATATTTGATTCCCAGGCTGCATAATTAAACTACTACAATTTTTGCTGTATATAAATATCATTGCAAAAAAATTAACAAAATTATATAGCCCGAGAATATTTTGCTTTTTTTATTCTTGAGGTAACCACCTGACCAGTGTTCTGAATGAAGGGGCCCCTGTTCCCTGACTAGCGCTCTGGGGAGGCCCCCTCCCATTTTGGTTGTCATGGCGCCAGCTCATTTCAGCCTCAGGCAGCAAATTGTCTTGAGCCACCCCTGGGGGCAGTGGCTCCTTCTGTTGATCACCTCCAGGGAGAAGGAGTCAGTGGCAGAAGGAGAAGGGCACTGCAGCAGAGGCCTGAAGCACGGCCCAGGCTCAGGACAGGAAGAGGAGGAGCTGGTGGCTGATGGGGAGAGGCTGAGCAGGCCGGATCGGAAGTCCGAGGAAACTGGGTAGCAGTGAGCCCCAGAAGGATGTCCACCATGGCCATGGAACTCATACAATTAAAACAACTGCAGTAATGGAGCAAAATGATTGAGGTGAAGGGAAGAACTGCATGGGAAGAGGGTTGGATTACAGGGGACACATAGGGCCATATGGCAGGGAAAGAGAAAAGACACTGGAGCTACAGGACACAGAGGAGGGGGAATATGGAGAAGAAGGAGAGATATTGGGTATGGAAGGAGGTCATAGACAGAAGGATGAGGATGCTTGATACGGGAAGGTGTATAGGGAGATGGGGAAGAGATGCTGGACATGAGGGGAGTTTAATGGAGATGGTAATGAGGGAGGTTGGTAAATGGAGAAGAGAATGATGCTGGACATGAGGAGGTGAGAATAGGGAGATGCTGGACATGGGGCATGGTGAGAGGGAGGGAGGGAGAAGCTAGACACAGGACAATGCTAACAGAGGATAGTTCATAGAGCTGCAAATGGGAGAACTGAACTTGACAGGATATAGGGAGATGCAGTGGAGATTCTAGACATGGGAGGAAATAAGGAGAAGGTCAGGAATGCTGGACACAGGGAGTTAGTTTTGGATTTCCAGGAACAAGCAGGAATGAGTCCTCACATATGGGTACGTCGGAACCGATGGAGCCTGCGCGGGAAAGCTCCCCAGCTTCCCAGAAAGGAAGCTTTTGGGGCCTCCCACAGCGCATGCGCGCTGCCTTCCCGCCTTCCTGACCAACTCTCTTCAGTTCTTCTTTTTCCGCGGAGCCAGCAGGTCGTGTTCCTGTCACCGCTGAAGAAATTGTTATTTTAATTTGTTTCTTTGACCGCGTGTCTGCCTTCCCCGATTCCGGACCGGTACCGCCGGTCCTTTTTTCGTTTATTTAAAAAAAAATATATA
The DNA here is from genome assembly GCA_033557465.1 of Ichthyophis bannanicus. Taxonomy (NCBI): domain Eukaryota; kingdom Metazoa; phylum Chordata; class Amphibia; order Gymnophiona; family Ichthyophiidae; genus Ichthyophis; species Ichthyophis bannanicus. Next base: position 678,081,102 of record CM066034.1, on the reverse strand, counting down.
TATATATTACTTTTTCTTACACTTGGTGTATTTTTTCTGTGAGGCCTCTAGGCCTTCTCAGGTCTCCCTCATGGAAAAACCAGCTCCTGGTTTTAAAAAATGCACTAAGTGTACCGGTACTATTTCAATTACAGACACCCATGAGTGGTGTCTTAAATGTTTGGGGCCTGACCATTCCATTCCGGATTTTCCATCCTGCTCTCTGATGTCCAAAAGGGGCTTACAGAACAGAGCAAATAAATTTCATATGCTGTTTTCTACCGATACTCCAGCATCAACATCCTCCAGGTCTTCTTCTCCTGATGGATCTCAGGTAACCAAACATTCTTCGGGCAAGTCCTCAAAAGGCAAATCTCCCTCTAAGCAGCGAGAGGCCCTTGCAATTAACCCTGAGGACCCTGCCCCAGCCAAAAAACCCCGGCGGGATCTCCGGCTTCCAAAGCTCCTCCTATGGGGTTACAGGTAGACATCGATGGCACGGCCTCGACCGATCTCCTGTTAGACTGCTCTGGGGTACCGGCTAACACTGGTACCGACTTCCAGGCAGTTGTGGCGGCTATGGGTACTATGGTACAATCCATGCAGCAGGCCTTACTGACTTTCATTAATGCTGCACCGCCATCGGTACCGTGACAATCGGTTCTGACTCCGATTCCGGTACCGCAACCGATACCGGTACCCAGAGCATCTACTTCCAGTAGCATGCCGGTTCCGGTCTCCAGTTCCAGAGCTTTCTTCGATACCGCTCCGATACCCGGTACGCCTGATGTCGGTACCGATCGGTACGCGTATCGATCTCTGGAAGCAAATAGACGATACTTTGAATCCTCTGAAGATTCTGATACATCAGATGATTCTGCTGACGTCTCTTTCACTCTTCCTGAGGAGCCCTCTTCTCCAAAAAGGAGAATGTCTCCTCCAGAGGATTTGTCCTTTCAAGACTTCATTATTGAAGTAGCTAAAGGACTCTCCATATCTGTATCCTCAGAAAAGAAACCTAGAGCAAAGAAATTAGATATTTTAGGATACTCTAAGGTTCCTAAAGAGGCAGCCACCTTACCCATACATGAAATTCTTCAAGAACACATGATGGATTTGTGGGAGGCTCCTCTTACCCTATCTCCACATTCTCGACGTTTGGACACCATGTATCGGGTTCCTCCTTCTCCTGGTTTTCAAAAAACTCAGCTTCCTCACCACTCTATTGTGGTGAAGTCTGCTATGAAAAAGATAAAGAGTACCAAAAGACACTCTTCTTCTACCCCTCCAGGAAGAGAATGTAGGACTCTGGATGCTTTTGGGAGAAAAATCTTCCAAGCTAGCATGCTTATTGCCAGAATCAATTCATACAGCCTTTATATGGGCATGTTTTTGAAAGAGATTGCATTAAAGATACGTCAATTTCTCCCCTTTATCCCAGAGGATAAACAGGAGGAATTCCTTCTTTTGCTAAAGCACACTCAAGATGTTTCCAAGTTCTCTAACAGAGCAGCCTTTGACTCTTTTGAGGGGGCATGCAGAGCCTCTGGCATAGCCATAACTGCTCGCAGACTGGCTTGGCTCCAGGCCTCTGATTTGGAACCCTGGGTACAAGAAAGCTTGGGCAATCTGCCCTGTACAGGTGAAAATCTCTTTGGCAAAGAGTGGCAAATCAAAGCCACTCAAATGGATGCAGAGAATGCTGCTTTAGATAGACTTTCTAAGTCTACCTCTCCCCTGCCAAGAAAAAACCTTTTAAGAAAACTTTCTATAAAAAGACCAGATTTTCCACAAATACTGGCCAGCAATCTTCCCAAGTTCACTTTGCTCCTAAGCGTCAGCAAACTAAGCAGGCCAGAGCAAAGGCCACAGGGGCTGCTACAATCCAGCAGTCCCAACCTCCTCAGGGTTTTTGACTTGGTTCTAGAGAACTTACCCTTTCTGGCTCTGCAACAGCCAGAACCTCTCACCATTCCAGGAAGGTTGGCTCATTTTGCTCCCAGATGGGAGCAAATCACATCAGAAACGTGGACCCTCTCTATCATCAGAGAGGGCTACAAACTACATTTCTCCAGCCTTCCTCCCCATACCATGGTGAGACAATTCAATTCTCCCCCATCTCTCCTGTACCTGTTGGGACAAGAGGTGACCACTCTTCTCGCCCAAAGGGCAATAGAAGAGGTTCCTCTTCCTCAACAAGGGTCAGGTTTCTACTCCCCCTATTTTCTGATTCCCAAGAAAACAGGGGGATACAGACCCATTCTGGATCTCAGAGAATTGAACAAATTCCTCTACAAAGAGAAATTCAAAATGCTTTCTCTAGGTACTCTCCTTCCATACCTACAGAGTGTCGCGGGCCCTCTTGGTGCACCTACCGGTAAGCTTTGGTATTGCACTAGACCCCAGTGTAACTGGCCTTCCTGGTAGTTGTAGCTGCTGCCAGATTACACAAAAATAGTTGTGGACAACCGAATAAGGTAAATAGGGCTTTATTTCCCTTCCCAAATAGGATATTCAAATATTTACAGCAACACAAACAAAAACCCTTCTTGGGTGAAACAGAAGGCAAAAATGGAACACAAAATAGCTTTCTTTCAGCAACAGAAAAAGTACTTTAACATAGGCTTGTAGCCACTCTGAATAAGGCCTTGCTTTTCCTTGGCAGGCTGCTTATTCCTTTTTATCTGAGAGATATTATATCATCTGCTACAGAAAGACTACAGTCCATTTCTATAATATCTTCATTCATAGGTAAGTCACATTGCATTGGCTCCACATCAGGAATCAATCCCTCTGCACTCTCCCTCTGTGTGGGCTCAGCAAACAGCCCATCCTGGCTGTGACGTCGTTCTCCCTTGCTAAAGGAAAACTGTGGGTGTTTACCAAAATCACTCTTGTTGTGATAATAGGAGCCTCCCCTCTGCTGACCTCTGTAAAGCAGGTTGAGGAATTGCTCTGCCCCACTATTAGGTGGAATTGGCCCTGTTCTGAGCTCTGCTTTAGGTAGGAACTGATAACCAGCTGGAACTCCTGACGGCAGCCCTTGGGAAACTCTAGGTCTCACATACCTTGCAGAGTGTGTCCCTTCTCCAGGTAAAAAGCCTTTACTTTGCTTATAAAAAGGGTAGAGGAATATCTCTGCTCTCCTTCTTGCACTGGGATTAAACTTCCTGGCTTGTACCTTTTCTTTCTTATCTCTGCTCCATGCTGGGCTGTTACATTTACTTTCCTTAGCTGTGTCACGCTGTCTGTACCTTTCATTCAAGCACTCTTTAGACTCACACAGACGTCCATCCAAGCTTCCAATGGAGTACTCTGACACACTCTCTTCACAGCTCCTCTCGTCCTCCTCCTGTAACCAGTTCCTTCTCTGGGTTTCTCTCCAGTTCCTATCGTGGCTCCTGCTTTGTGCCTTCGTCTTGCACGTGAACCTGCTCTCCTCGGGCTTGGTCCTTGTCTTGCTCTGCCTAACTGTTTGTGAGCTAGGTTTATTTAGGTAATTCCTAGCTGCACCACTCCCTAGCTGATTAGAGTCAGGTTAAAATCCCCTGGCTTCCCTATTGGCTGAGGGTGTCTTCCAAGCTCGTGACCTCACTTGCTTACGTTGCCCCTGGCAACTTTCCACCCTGTGCTTTCTCAGAACGTCATTATTTCCCTGAGCTGCACTATCTTCTGTCTCCATAGGGGTCACTAATGAGTCAGCACTGTGACAGATTCCCCCCCTTAAAATATTACGGGCTGCCCCAGTCTCAGACGGACAGCACGTAATACGCGAAAGTGCGTCCGCATTGCCATGTGTTTTCCCTGCTCTATGCTGAACAGTGAAATTAAAAGCTTGTAGCGCTAGGTGCCACCTTGTTAATCGCACGTTATTGTTTCGCATTAAGTGGAGCCATTTTAATGGGGCATGATCCGTTACAAGTAAAAATTTCCTACCCGTTAAATAAAAACGGAGCGCCTCAATGGCCCATTTTATCGCCAGGCATTCACGCTCTATTGTGGCGTAATTTTTCTCCACCTTAGAGAGCTGCCTGCTGAGATACACTACTGGATGCTCGACCCCATCAAAAGCTTGGGACAGCACTGCCCCTAATCCCGTGTCTGACGCATCCGTTTGTACAATAAACGGCAGATTAAAGTCTATACCCCGCAGCACCGGGGTGCTACAAAGCTTCCCCTTTAAAGCTTCAAATGCTGTTTCTGCCTCTGGGGTCCACTGTACGTGGTTGGGCGCATTCTTTTTTAACATGGCCGTGAAGACCATGCTCTCCTCCGCGAATCGGGGTATGAAACGGCGATAGTAGCCGAGTAACCCCAGAAAGCTTCGGACCTGTTTTTTCGTAGAAGGTCTAGGGAAATCCCTGACACTTTCTATCTTGTTTGCTAAGGGTTTTACTAGCCCTTTACCAATCATATGGCCTAGATATTTGGCCTCTTCTGTAGCAAACAGGCATTTTTCCGGGTTGAGGGTAAGGCCAGCCCTCCGTAGTGCTCTTAGCACCGCCTCCACCCTAGTCAGATGTTGCGCCCAGGACGTGCTATATATGACTACATCATCCATGTAAGCAAGGGCGTATTCGTGGTGGGGCCGCAAAACGTAGTCCACCAACCGCTGGCATGTGGCGGCCGCTCCATGTAACCCAAAGGGCATCCTTTTAAATTGAAACAGCCCAATCGGCATGCTAAACGCTGTCTTGGGCTTAGATTCCCGTGTTAAGGGAATCTGCCAATAGCCCTTACTTAGGTCAAGGGTGGTCAGATACTTGACTTGCCCTAGGCGATCCAAAAGATCATCTATACGAGGCATTGGGTATGCATCGAACTGTGAAATTTCGTTAACTTTCCTAAAGTCGATGCAGAACCTTAAGGTTCCATTAGGCTTAGGCACTAGCACGATCGGACTGGACCACGGGCTACGTGATTCTTCAATGATGCCAGTGGCCAGCATTTCTTTTACCTGCTTGATCACTTCTTGTTTGCGAGTCTCTGGCATTCTATAGGGCCGTTGCCGAATTACTCGCCCGGGGACTGTAATAATTTCATGTGCTACAAGGTGGGTCTCACCTGGCCGGGTTGTCAGCACATCCTTAAATTTCCCTAACATCTGTATTAATTCTTTCTGCTATTGGGGCGACAGCTCGGTCCCTATCCTTGGGGTAGGTTGCTTTTGCCAGTCCTCAATCTGTGGGCCCAGATCCTCCTCGCTTCTTTCTTCCCCTAAGGCTGTTAGGTTTTTAACCTCCCTTTCGCCTGTGGAGCCAAATCCCCCCGCTCCCCGTTTTGTTGGTGGCAGTGAGGGTACTTCTTCCACTAAGGGGAACCCTACCCGCTCACAAATCAGCTGTGCAATATGGTCACCTGTATGTATTTTAAAGTCTTTATTCCCTAAGTTGAATAGCAAGACTTTTAGGGGACCTCGATAATCCGGGTCAATGACCCCAGCGCCCACATCTAGCGAATGTTTTATCGCTAGCCCTGACCGGGGTGCGATGCGCCCATAGCATCCCTCTGGGATTTTTACCTGGATCCCAGTATCTACCAGAGCCTGTCCCCCTTTCCTAACAAGGGCGTCCTCTATGCTAAATAGATCATATCCCGCGGCTGCCGCGGTAGCTCTTGTTGGTCCCTTAGCCTGAGTATTAATTTTACAAAATTGCAAAACGAATTTTGGTTTATCAGGTACTGTTGCCTTGAGTGGGGGCTGCTTTGGGGAGTCTGTTTTACGTGGCTTCCCAAACAGAGGACCAGGAATGCTAGCCGCTAAGGCCTCAGCTTCTACTTCTACATCTACAGGCTGGCAGCGTGTGGGAGTAGGGGCTATTACTTCCGGGAGACCCTTCTCTATTTCGTGACAGACGGGTTCCCAATCCCTCCCAAGGACAACAGCATAAGGTAACTTGGGTACTACTGCTACTAATATTTTCTGAGAGACCCCAAAACCCTTTATGTTAACTTCATGCAAGGGATAATGGGATGCCTCTCCGTGTACGCAGCGTATGCGTACCTGCCCTGCTACTTGATTCGGGGCCTCCGAAGACTGGTCCTCGATGGTTTCCCACAGTCTTTGAGAAACCATACTTTGGTCGGCTCCCGAATCCAGTAATGCCATGGCTTCTATCCCCTCCACCTGAACCATCTGGAGAAATTCTTCTGGGATTTGACCATCTTCCCCTGTTACCAAAACAGTTTTCACTTTACAATTTCTTTGGTAGTGTCCTACCCTTCCACACTTATAGCATGCTTTATCACCATTCACATTATCAACAGTGTCCTCAGGCTTATCATTTTTATACATTACAATCCTATTCCCCTTTCTCACTTTACCAGGATTTTCATTGCCATATATTTTTGCCCCGCCCACTCTAGAGGCATCAGCTCTTTTGGCCTCATAATATACCTCGGCCATATTAGCTGCTTCTTCAGGATCCCGGCATTCCTGTAATGTGAGGAAGGTTCTTAACTCTGGTGATACAGAATACATAAATTGTTCCATTATGATGTCATTCATAAGGGACTCTACAGATCTCTCTGCAGGGTTGAGCCACTTATATGCAAGGCTTTTTAACCTTTGATATAAGGCCCTGGGAGTCTCCCTATTCTGTATTCTCGCCTCCCTGAATAGGTGCTTATAATGCCTGGGTGTAAGGCCTAGCCTATCTTTTATGGCCCTTTTTATCTCCACGTAATTAGTGGCTAAAGCCGCCGGCATACCCTTAAATGCTGCCAGAGCTTCTCCGGTTAAGGTCATGGCAAAACGCATGGCCCACTGCTCTGACGGCCATTTGAGGGTCTCTGCAATCCTCTCAAATGATTCTATGTAATCATCAATATCGTCATATTGAGTGAGCTGTCTCACAGACAAATTTTCACAATTGTTCAATGGTACTTGCGGCATGGCTGGCAAGTTTGCTGCATTGTCCTGCGGCTTTTGGACAAGAACTGCTAACGCCTCCAGCAAAGGTCGCTGCTGCTCCCTCATAGCGTCCATGTATTGTCCTTGTATCTGCTGCATGAGCGCTGCTTGCCGGTCACACTGCGCTTGCATCCATTGCTGCACGTCTTGTGGTTCCATCTCTCTGGAGCTGAACACCTGAAAGAAAAACAAACAAGCACACCAAGTGCGGAACCACTTTTTGCCCACTTCCTGCCTAGAGGTAGCTCTCCCCTTTCTCACTTATCCTTCTACCTTTCCCTCCCAGGTCACCGTTACCTGAGGTACTGGTAGATTCCAGCGTGTGAGAAAGTTCTTGGCTTTTCTTTCCTGGCCGACCTGCCAACGAAATTCTCCCCCAGGTAGTGCTTCAGCAAGGTCACCTGTTCCTCCAGCGATGATTTTCCTCTTTGTTTCTTCTCTTGTCTTCAGAAGAAGTCACGTGGTATTCAAAAAAATCCTAAAACACTACGCCATTATGTCGCGGGCCCTCTTGCTGCACCTACCGGTGAGCTTTGGTATTGCTCTAGACCCCAGTGTAACTGGCCTTCCTGGTAGTTGTAGCTGCTGCCAGATTACACAAAAATAGTTGTGGACAACCGAATAAGGTAAATAGGGCTTTATTTCCCTTCCCAAATAGGATAATCAAATATTTACAGCAACACAAACAAAAACCCTTCTTGGGTGAAACAGAAAGCAAAAATGGAACACAAAATAGCTTTCTTTCAGCAACAGAAAAAGTACTTTAACATAGGCTTGTAGCCACTGTGAATAAGGCCTTGCTTTTCCTTGGCAGGCTGCTTATTCCTTTTTATCTGAGAGATATTATATCATCTGCTACAGAAAGACTACAGTCCATTTCTATAATATCTTCATTCATAGGTAAGTCACATTGCATTGGCTCCACATCAGGAATCAATCCCTCTGCACTCTCCCTCTGTGTGGGCTCAGCAAACAGCCCGTCCTGGCTGTGACGTCGTTCTCCCTTGCTAAAGGAAAACTGTGGGTGTTTACTAAAATCACTCTTGTTGTGGTAATAGGAGCCTCCCCTCTGCTGACCTCTGTGAAGCAGGTTGAGGAATTGCTCTGCCCCACTATTAGGTGGAATTGGCCCTGTTCTGAGCTCTGCTTTAGGTAGGAACTGATAACCAGCTGGAACTCCTGACGGCAGCCCTTGGGAAACTCTAGGTCTCACATACCTTGCAGAGTGTGTCCCTTCTCCAGGTAAAAAGCCTTTACTTTGCTTATAAAAAGGGTAGAGGAATATCTCTGCTCCCCTTCTTGCACTGGGATTAAACTTCCTGGCTTGTACCTTTTCTTTCTTATCTCTGCTCCATGCTGGGCTGTTACATTTACTTTCCTTAGCTGTGTCACGCTGTCTGTACCTTTCATTCAAGCACTCTTCAGACTCACACAGACGTCCATCCAAGCTTCCAATGGAGTACTCTGACACGCTCTCTCCACAGCTCCTCTCGTCCTCCTACTGTAACCAGTTCCTTCTCTGGGTTTCTCTCCAGTTCCTATCTTGGCTCCTGCTTTGTGCCTTCGTCCTGCACTTGAACCTGCTCTCCTCGGGCTTGGTCCTTGTCTTGCTCTGCCTAACTGTTTGTGAGCTAGGTTTATTTAGGTAATTCCTAGCTGCACCAATCCCTAGCTGATTAGAGTCAGGTGAAAATCCCCTGGCTTCCCTATTGGCTGAGGGTGTCTTCCAAGCTCGTGACCTCACTTGCTTACATTGCCCCTGGCAACTTTCCACCCTGTGCTTTCTCAGAACGTCATTATTTCCCTGAGCTGCACTATCTTCTGTCTCCATAGGGTTCACTAATGAGTCAGCACTGTGACAAGAGTCAGGACTGGCTTTGTTCTCTAGATCTCAAGGATGCGTACACACATATACTCATCCATCCATCCCACAGAAAATTCCTACGGTTCATGTTCCAGGGAAAACATTTCCAATACAGAGTACTCCCCTTCGGTCTAGCCTCTGCTCCAAGGGTATTTACCAAATGCATGGCAATAGTAGCTGCATTTCTACGCACTCTGGGGATCTTTGTCTTCCCGTACCTGGATGACTGGCTCATCCGAGCTCCATCTCAGTCCGAGGCTCAGACTTCCCTGGACCACACCAGACGCATACTGCAGTATCTGGGACTTGTCATCAATCTGCCAAAGTCTCAACTCACCCCTACTCAATCCCTAGAGTTCATCGGGGCTTGGCTAGAAACTACCACTGCAAGGGCCTATCTTCCTCAGGCCCGTTGCAACCGTCTAGTGCACTTGGCCTCTCAAATTCAGTCCAGAAGCCACTTGACTGCCAGAGAGATGCTACAACTGCTAGGTCACATGGCATCCACAGTTCATGTAGTGCCTTATGCTCGCCTACATATGAGAGCAGCTCAATGGACCTTGTCCACACAGTGGACCCAAGCATCAGGAGCTCTCTCAGACCAAATAGCAACCTCAAAACGTCTTTTTTGGTCTCTCCAATGGTGGGTATCCACTCAAAATCTGTTGTTGGGGGCCCCCTTCCAACCTGTGTTACCCCAAGCAACTCTCACTACAGATGCCTCCCAAACAGGCTGGGGAGCTCATCTCCAAGACCTCTCCACTCAGGGCCTTTGGTCTCCACAGGAAACCACCCTTCATATCAACCTTTTGGAACTGCGAGCAATTCTCCTTGCTCTCAAGGTCTTTCATACCCTCCTCATCAACATGACAGTCCTTGTTCATACCGACAATCAAGTAGCCATGTTCTACGTAAACAAACAAGGAGGGACTGGCTCTCTGTCGCTTTGCAACGAAGCTCTAAAACTCTGGGCCTTCGCCCGAGAGCATGGGATCCATCTCCTGGCAGTGTATCTCCCAGGAATCCAAAACTCTTGGGCAGACAGACTCAGTCGAGTCTTGCTGCCACACAAATGGTCCCTGCACATGGATCAGGTACTCAGAATCTTTCAAGAATGGGGGACCCCGGACATAGATCTCTTTGCAAGTCCATACAATGCCAAACTTCCCCGGTTCTGTTCCAGGATTCCGTGTCAGGGAGCTCAGGCCAATAATGCCTTCCTCCTTCATTGGGGTCAGGCCTTCCTATATGCCTTTCCACCCATTCCCTTGATTCCCAAGACTCTATTCAAACTTCAGAGGGATCAAGGATCCATGATCCTCATAGCTCCATGCTGGCCACGCCAAGTGTGATACCCTCTACTTCTGCATCTCTCCCAGACACCCTCCCTGGATCTGGGAGCTGCTCCAGACCTTCTGTCTCAAGAGGAGGGGACTTTGTGGCACCCAAACCCCAAGTCCCTTCACCTCAGAGCTTGGTTACTGAAGGCCTAGACCTTCAAGACTTGAATCTTTCTCAACAGGTGAAGGATATCCTCCATGCATCGAGGAAACCTTCCACCAGGCATTCTTATGCTTTTAAATGGAAAAGATTTTCAATTTGGTGTGCTAACAAAGGTCTTAACCCTCTAGCACTACCTTTAACTTCTTTACTTGAATATCTCCTGCATCTTTCCAATGCAGGACTTAAAACCAATTCTGTAAGAGTTCATTTGAGTGCTATTGCAGCATCTCTTCAGCCTATCAATGGACAATCTGTTTCCTCTCATCCTCTTATTGCAAGATTCATGAGAGGTCTAACTTTAACTAAACCTCCCATTCGGCCTCCTCCAGTGGCATGGGACTTAAACGTAGTTCTTGGTCAGCTTATGAAGCCGCCCTTTGAACCCTTAGCCTCTACCTCCTTAAAATTCCTTTCCTGGAAAGTCATTTTCCTTATTGCAATCACTTCTGCTCGCCGCATCAGTGAACTGCAGGCTTTAGTGGCTAATCCACCTTATACAAGGTTCCATCATGATAAGGTAGTCCTTAGGACAAATCCCCACTTTATGCCTAAAGTGGTCTCACCTTTTCATCTTAATCAAGAGGTATATCTACCTGTCTTTTTTCCAGCTCCTCATGCATCTAGTGCAGAGAGGAACCTACATACCTTAGATTGTAAAAGAGCTCTTGCCTTTTACATCCACAGGACACAGCAACATAGAAAGTCTTCTCAACTTTTTGTTGCTTTTGATCCTTCTCATTTAGGACTTCCAGTCTGAAAAAGAACACTGTCCAATTGGATTGCTCAGTGTATTTCCTTTGCTTACCAGAGTAAGAACCTTTCTCTGGAAGGCCATGTCACAGCTCACAATGTGAGAGCCATGGCCACATCTATGGCTCATCTTCATTCTGTATCCATCAATCAGATCTGTCGAGCAGCCACTTGGGCCTCGGTTCATACCTTCACAGCCCATTACTGCTTGGACAAGGACTCCCGCCGGGATGCCTTGTTTGGTCAGGCTGTCCTCAGACACCTGTTCCATTCTTAAACAACTCCTGCCCACCTTCCCTGAGTGGATGCCTGAGATCCATGGGAAGATTTGGAATTCTTGCAGGGGGATCTCCCCGGCATCTTAACTAGGGAGTCCCCATATGTGAGGACTCATTCCTGCTTGTTCCTGGAGATAGCACAGTTACTTACCTGTAACAGGTGATCTCTGGGAACAGCAGGAATTAGTCCTCACAACCCTCCCACCTCCCCTAGGAGTTGTATCTCTCTCTCTCTCTTTCCTTTCCTCTCTCTATTGTCTCAGCTTTAAACTAGAACTGAAGAGAGTTGGTCAGGAAGGCGGGAAGGCAGCGCGCATGCGCTGTGGGAGGCCCCAAAAGCTTCCTTTCTGGGAAGCTGGGGAGCTTTCCCGCACAGGCTCCGTCGGTTCCGACGTACCCATATGTGAGGATTAATTCCTGCTGTTCCCAGAGATCACCTGTTACAGGTAAGTAACTGTGCTATACGATAGGGGGATATGGACCAAAAGAGACATGGAGTTGGTGGACGGGAACAGAGAAGGGGCAGGTATTGTAAGGGGGGAATGTTGAATAGTGGGGATAGAGGAAGGGGGAATATGGGACACAGCAAGGAAGAGAGAAAGGGGAGAATTAGTGATAGACTGGAGAATAAGATCCTGGGGAAAAAGAGAGAGAGAGAGAGAGATGGGGAATGGGAGAGCTCTGATTAAGCTTAAAGAGCAGTAGATTGAGGACAAGATGGTAAGAAGAAGGAAAAAATTTGAGTCCATATAGATGTAAAAAAATTACATGGAAGAAAGCTGAAAAGAAAAAGATCAATGTCAGAGATGGATGCAGAGGAGAGAAGTAGCAGATGGAATTGGACTGGAAAAAATTAAGAGAAGATACAGGAAAGCAGAAACCAGAGACTGGAACCAACATGATTAGAATAATAAGACTTCCAGGCAACAAAGGTAGAAAAAGTATTTTATTTTCAATTTAGGGGCATGTTTACTAAGCTGGTCTAACAGCACACACTATTTGTAACTAGGCCTCATTGAATAACATGGGTCCTAGTTACAAATAGCATGTGCTAACCGTTAGCCCAGCTTAATAAACATGCCCCTTAGTGATCGGAATATATCCATTTTTGTAATTTACATGTGTTTTCTTTAGATGCATCTTTCTATTCCTCTGGTGTTGCGCTACATGCAGAGTGTGGCTTCTTGGAGTTTGTTTAATTTTTGTCAACATACGTATTTCTGGTTTTAGTTTTGGGTCACTTGTTCTGTACTTGGTGAGGGTCTATCTACATTCCAAAAGGTATGTTTGCTAATGTGGGCTAAAGGTTAACCCGTGGTGTTTGCAACTAGGTCCCATGTTAGCGCAGCTTAGTAAACATACTACTAAGTGTGTGACTGAATTCAGGTATTCTGTTCATATGGAGTTTCTATGTAGAAATCTTACTTGTTCAGTTTTCCCAGTAGGTGTATGGTTATTCTAGGTTCCACTGTAATATTTATGTTGCTGCCCTTTTCTGGGTATGTTTCTTGTTGTGAGAGCTTCGGAAGTTAGTGCAGTTATGGAATGGTAGATTTCCTCCATGGGTCCTGCATTCTGGGATCTTGGTATGTAGTCGGGGGGGGGGGGGGGGAGGTAACGTAATATGGATTGTCTTTGGAGATTTGCTGTTTTGCATTCTTGATGCTGCCAAACTGAAAATGAAAATATTTTAGCAGTTCAAATTCAAGGAAATCTCAAATTTTAAGGGAACTTCTCAGTTTAATTTTGTTTAGCAACCTGATAGTTTCATCGCTGCTGATTTCTGGACATTTCCTGCTCTAGCATGGTCCTATCCAACCCTGGCATTATGATTTTGAATTCATAGTTATCAGGATTGTTTTTTCTCATTGTATATCTTCCCTCCTCATAATCTGGTCATAGTAAAATAAATCTGGCATGCACATATTTATGGTTTGATTTAGGGGGGACTGTGAAAGTGGTTTAAAGTTAAATCTGATTAATGATCGTTATTATGTTGATTTTATTGTAACATCTGTTTTAATAAATTGAGTGTGTATGTTTGGAAACCACCTAGGATTTTAGATGGGTGGCATAAACATTTTAAAATAACATAAACTAAATTTATGCAGAGGCCCAATGGATATGTAAATATGTATGCAAATAAGGCCCCGCAATGTGTCTGCGCACATGAACCCGTATCACCCTCAGGCTGCCCCTGCTATTCTCTCCTTGGTTTCTCACCCACCCACCCTATGTACTGGGGGTACTTTGTCTATGTGGATGTCTATTGTGTTGGGCTGATAGGAGAATCATTGCAGCTGGAGGGGAAGTGATACATGAGCCAGGCAGGATTAAATAATGTGTTTTTGGGATCTGGGAGACTTCAGTCAGGTGAGGGCAGTACTCACTTCAGTAGGGACAGGGGACTGTCTGGTGATAGAGACTCAAGCCCAGTTTCAAGTCCTCTGCTAGTACTATGAGGCATGTTGAATATCCTGGGAGGAGGCCCCACCTAACTAGTTACATGGCAGGCAGAGGATGGAAAGTGGCGCAAGTTATCATGTTTCCAAAAGGAAGTTTAAATGTGTTTGGGTTTCTTTATTGCTAACTGGCTTGGATATGTTTTCAATGATTGATAATTTTTTTATATTAAAGCTGTGACAACTGTTAAGCCAAAAGAAAGTTTGTTTGGTAGGATGTGGGAGTGTTTATGAATAGAATCACATGCGGGAGTGTTTGCAAATAAAATCAGGAGGGAGGGGGCAAAGAGGGTAGGACAATCATCACAGGGACTGTTAATAATCCCGGGGATGCTGACTCACTAAATTGTTATGCTGCTGAGAATGCAAACATCATAAAAGCACATCTCTCAACAAAAATGACCCAGCAGCATATTGCCCAATTTCCAGCCTGCCATTTATTGCTAAAATTATAGAAAAAGCAGTTCAACACCAATTACAAGACCACATAGACCAACATGCACCACTTAACTCACATCAGCATGGGTTCTAACCCAACCATGGCATAGAAACACTTCTATCATCACTCTTTGACAGCATCATCAGGGGCATAGATAATGTCAAAACAAGATTCATCCTTATATTTCTGGATATATCATCTGCCTTTGATACTATATCCCATGCCATCATGCTGCAACACATCTGAGAAATTAACCTACACAATACCACATTAAGATGGTTCCAATCTTACCTCAGGAACCGGCAACAACAGGTGAAATGCGGAAATGAACAGATCAACACTTTTCCACATACAACAAGGAGTACCTCAGGGATCTTTAACCTCATTCCTTTTATTTAACATCTACATACATCCCATCTGCAAAGTCATCAAAAAACATAAAATTCAATACCTGTTATATGCTGATGACATCATGGTTTATGCCCCAATCGAGATACACAAGCCAAACATCTCAGCCATAACCGCATGTGTGGAAGACATGATCACCTGGCTCAGCAACAACAATTTATCTGTAAACTACATGAAGACAGAGGCATGCTTCATCCCAAGAAATGCCTCATTCATCCCAGCACAATCAATCAACATACTACAAAGATCCATAGCAGTAAAAAAAATGAGGTCCAATACTTAGGGGTCACATTGGATCAAAACCTTACCATGCAATCCCACATAAACAAAAAATCACCGCAAATGCCTACTATAAAATGAAAGTCATCAGGAGTCTAAAACCAATCCTAAGCCAAGAGCACTTTCAATCAGTATGTCAGGCAGTAACCACCCCTATACTTGATTACTGAAACTCACTTTTCCAGGGGCTCTCAAAAAAGCCGCCATACCACTCCAAATAGCACAAAACCAGCAAGAATTATCACCAGAAAATCCAGACAAGAGCACCTCACCCCCATATTTAAACAATTACATTGGCTCCCAATACATTCTCGCATCAAGTTCAAGATGATAATAAACATCTTTAAAATCATCCATCACTCCTCGGCCAACATCTTACAAGACCTAATCATAAGAGACTCAGACACATGACCCAGGAGGACAGACTAGATAGGCCATGTGGTCTTTTTCTGTTGTCATGTTTCTATCAACAAGAATATGATCGTCACACCTAACGAATACCAAAGACCCAATCAATCTACATCCAGAAGAGAGCTTTCACTGTATGCCTCATCACTATGGAACTCCCTACCGGATGACATGTGAGCCTTCACAGACATCAAAGACTTCCATAAAAAACTGAAAACATTCCTATATACAGACTATCTGGGACATGTCACTTAGCCTCCCTTCAATGAAAGGTTCTGAACCCCCCCCCCCCCCCCCGACAATCCCAGGCCACAAATTAACTATGACTTCCCAATGCCACAGACATAAGCTGTATGTAAGCAATGCCTTATATGTTACATTGTACATAAGTTATACCTTATATGTTGCATTGTACATAAGTTAACTCACTGTCCTGTCCCATCCCCCCTTCTGTTCAGGGTTTATTGAACACAGTGGCGTTACAATATAAACCGCTTTGACTGAAGGATAAGGCGGTATAGAAAACTGGTTAAATAAATAAAATAAATACTTAACCAATTTATTTGCCACGTACTCAGGACCCTTGCTGTTAAGAGCTCTAAAAACTAAGCAGAGTAAATTAAACTGAATACAACTGAATGTATCTCTTATTGTGATTTCTGTAGTTACCACAATGTAACAAATATTCTAGAAAGTGTCTTCAAAGACTTGTCCATTGTGGAGAGACTTCTATTAGATTTCTTCATTCTCGTTTGACTAGGCCCAGTGGCCGCTACAGACACAGTATTTTTTGTTCATAAGGGAAAGGGACTCATAATCATTGTGTAATGATCACACATAATGGGTAATTTTATAATAAAAACACCTAGATTTGTATGCGAACACACACAAATCTAGTATTTTAGTCATATACATGCATAAATGGGCATTTATGTGAGTATTTGGCGCAGTCGCAGTTCTGAAAGTACATGTATCGAGTTGATCAGGCATATTTTTATTGTGGGCGTGTAAAGGAGCAGAGTTTGGGTGGAGCATTGGTGGAGTACACAAGTTTAATTGTAAATTATAAAATCCTATAATTTACACGTATTGCATGCAGATTTCGGCACGGGCATTTACATCAGCTCTAGGGCTGATGTAAGTGCTTGTACCGTACGTTACTGGGCGTTTTCAACCACTTATACCCCCTTTTTATAAAGCAAAATACCCATATATAATTTACTTCATAAAATCAGTATGAAGTACGTGAATAAAAGCACATGTTAATCTAGGCACGCCTTATAAAATTACCTCAGTGACTATTTTTAGCACCTGTGACTGCAAGATTCTGGATGGGGCCCTGAAGCTTGACCTCAGCCCAAAGACTGCCTTTTCAATGACTGAATTAAAGTGAGGTGGGAGCGGATATTAAACAAAGGATAAAAACACCTGTATATTTGCAAATGAAGGCTCATAGTACCAAATCTATGGGCAAACTGACTGTAGATTTTCAGAACAGGTTGATCCAGTCCTGGATTTATTCCACTGTTAGCATGGACATGTATTTCTTGTTGTCACATTTGATTTCTCTAAAAAAAAAATAGCAAAATTACAAGTGCATGTAGGCAGCAGAGTAAAACTAGGACTGGACTGACCTGTTCTGAAAAATCAGGAGCCATTTGGCAATAACCAGATCCCAGTCCTGGTCCCAACTGAATTGGAAGCCCAAAGGAGCAGGAAGAAAATACTGGGTCAAAAAAATTGCCCTAAAGGAGAGGACATCATTTGCTGCCACTTGAAGAAGGTAGTGTGGTACTCCAGTGCTTTGGAGGTTTCCTCCAACTTCCATTCTTAGGTGGTAGTGGTTTATGGCAGCATTAGTTCCTCCCCCCAGATGACATCATCAATAAGTGCAGGCTGCTAAGATCTGGGCTTCTTACAGCTACCATACAGCCTCTTGTACAACTTACCAACTTACTCCAAAGTGCAGTTACTAGCCAATAGCATTCCCTAGACTTAAGTTGATCTGAATCCGCCCCCCCCCCAATGATCCAAACTATGGTTCTTAAGCAGAAAACTCACAATTAACTTCTACATCACCCTTACAGCTTTCTTATCTGTATTAACATATCACAGTTGTTAGCCTCAACATTATTTTAGTCAGGAGGTTATTGTCAGATCAGTAACAATCCAATCCTGAAGTATAATAATATGCTTAAAGATACCGCTCTGCTCCACTTTACTTGAAGTATTTTATATAGCTGCTGTATAATAGTATACTGAAGTACCTTTATATAGCTGTTTCAAAATAGCATACGGAAATATCCTAGATAACTGTTACACAATATCTGTTCAAAGATACAGCTCTGCTCCACCTGACCTGAAGTATTCTGAAAACTGTACTAGTACACTTCCCGGCTGCTTGCAGCCTTAACACTATGCCCAACACTACCATCAAATAGCCCTCTCCCTCACAGGCCTCCCATACAACCAACTCTCGCACAAAAAACACATAATGGCCCCCATAAAACTAAAAACCCTGCCCCCCCCTCCTACTGATGGCTCTCCTATTACAACAAATACTCACATATAAATCCAACCACCTCCCGTGCAATAGCATCCCCATCATCCATAACCCAAACCGAAATTCAATACGCTCCCCAGTAAACAATCACCCATTTAACCAGCCCCCACACAACAATACCCACAGACACTCTCCCAGAATAATCCAAATAAACCATACACAGCACAACAACAAAAACAACCTCCCCAACATAGCAACTAAATTAAAAATCATCCTAATAAACATCCATTCCATACGGAACAAGATACCAATCGTTAATGACATAATAAGAGATAAAAAACCTGACATCTTTTTCATCACTGAGACCTGGCTAACACCCACAGATACAGTATTATTAAACCAGCTCCCCATATCACAATATGATGTATTCAACTGCCACCGTGATATCAAAAGAGGAGGTGGTGCACTGATACTCACTAAAAAAGACCTACAATACACTCTAACGAACACAAACAATGTTGAAGGCATGGACATCATCAACATTGAAAATAGAACACTTGCATTCACCCTAATCTACAGACCTCCATCAGCGGATCAGAAAAATCTCTCCCCCATCCTTGAAATCGCATGCACAGCAGCTCGGAACAAACCCCTTGTAATCCTAGGCGACCTTAACCTCCCTTCCCTAAACCAATCTCAAAAGGACAATTTCCTAGACTCTATGATGCAAATGGGATTTAACCTGATAATCCTTTCCCCCACCCACACTAAAGGAAACCCACTAGATCTCATTTTTCTCCCCACCCCTTTTAACCTCCACCAGCTATACTCTCCCCCAATAATAACAGAAGTCCCATGGTCTGATCATCACTTGATAACCTTACACCTCCTTATACAAACACCCTCAAAAGCTACAAATACAACATCACACCACTCACGTTTTACCTGCTTCGATAACAAGACATTCCTTGAAAAGGTATTACCCAAGCTAACTACAAACCTAACGGACATCAACTCAGTTATAGAGAATTGGAACCAAACAATCCATGAAGCAGCCACCACTACACATATCACGCAGAAGAGAGTCAAAGAATCAGAAAAATGGTTCACAAAAGACCTTGCCCTACTAAAAAAGCAACTACGAAAACAGGAAAGAATCTGGAGAAAAACAAGATCAAATGATAACAAAACCAAATACATAAACATACTTAATAGCTATAAAAATGCAATCAACAAATCAAAAAGGGACTACTATGCCAAAGTAATAAATCTCGCCCTTAACCGACCATGAAAACTCTTCTCAATTGTGAAAACACTAACAAAAATACACAACCCAGAACCTAACCAGGACACGATAAATGTACAAACCCTAGCATCACACTTTGCTGAAAAACTAAAGGAAAAACCCCATACCCCAACCATAATAAAATCAAATAACGACAATAACTATGAATGGACAACCTTCCACATGGTTGAACGAAATCACCTGCTTAAAATTATTACAATGATCAACACCACAACCTCCCCACTCGACCCATGCCCGGTATCATGTATTAAATCTACTAAGGACTT
Source organism: Ichthyophis bannanicus (assembly GCA_033557465.1). Lineage (NCBI taxonomy): Eukaryota > Metazoa > Chordata > Amphibia > Gymnophiona > Ichthyophiidae > Ichthyophis > Ichthyophis bannanicus. Next base: position 678,061,744 of record CM066034.1, on the reverse strand, counting down.
CCTTGCGGAAAACATAGAATACATAGTGAACCAATCACTATCTCAAGGCATTATGCCCAACACCTTAAAACTCTCCTCGATCCGCCCTATTATAAAAAACAACAAACTAGACCCAAAAGACCCAAAACTCATACAGACCAATAGCTAGCATACCACTCATTGCCAAAATAATAGAAAAAACCATACAACTCCAATTACAGGACCATATTGATGAACACAAACTCCTTGACTCTCATCAGTTTGGATTTCGCCCCTTCCATGGAGTTGAAACTCTCCTAATCGCTCTGATGGACCTCCTCATCAGAGGCACTAATGACAATAACCAAGGTTTCCTACTCCTCTTCATAGATCTATCTTCCGCATTTGACAGCATCAATCACAACACACTCATCAACAGACTAGAAAATTTAAAAATAGGAGGGACTGTCCTTGAATGGTTCAAGTCATACATCTCACATAGATTAATACGGGTACAAATGGGTCAAGAAACATCTGAAACTTTCCCTCAAGGTCAGGGTATCCCCCAAGGCTCAGCCCTCTCCGCCCTCCTTTTCAACCTGTACTTACAACCCATTACAAATATATTCAAAAAACATAAAATCAACCATTTTATATATGCGGATGACATTATGCTTGCCATCCCCATAAACTCTAACAACCCCAACTATGACAACCTACTCATATGCATGAATGAGACCACCACATGGCTCGAAGACAACCATCTAAGCATCAACCTTAAAAAGACAGAAGCAATGTTCGTAACAAGAAAGCCAGACGCCGATTACAATTACCCAGCAACAATCTCAATCAACAACACACCTATACCTGTTAAAAAGGAGGTAAAGTACCTGGGACTAATATTAGACCACTCCCTCACCATGCTTCCCCACATAAAACAGACAGTAAAAACGATATTCTATAAACTCAAGACAATACAACACCTAAGACCCCTACTTGACACACATGATTTTAGATCAGTAGTCAATACCCTCATCACCCCCCACTTTGACTATTGTAATAGTCTCCTAATTGGTTTACCGCTAAAGAGCATCTACCTACTACAAAGAGCCCAAAACATATGCGCCAAGATGATCACAAAAGCTAAAATAACAGACCATGTCACCCCAATACTGTTAGACTTGCATTGGCTCCCTATAAGTAGCCGAATAAAATACAAAATCCTCCTAACTACCTTCAAACTCCTTAATAACATCTCTCCCTCACATTTGTCTACCCTAATACACCCCCCATCAGAAACTAGAATGCGCAGACAAAACGCAATCCATTCCCTCAACATAAAAACAACCATCAGAAAACCTAAAGCAACTACAAGTGATAGGGCCTTCTCCTTCGCTGCCCCCACTCTCTGGAACGATCTACCACTAACCATTCGCATGATAAAAGACCTTTATCAATTCAAAAAAGAACTTAAAACCTACCTTTTCACAAACCATTTTGAAATCCCCTATCAACAGAGAACCTCTCCCCAACAATCACAAAAACACATCCACAGCACCCAAGATAGGACAAACGACTAACACAAGAAAACCTTACACTACATTACTTACACACTTTACCCAACACGCAAAAGTCTTACCCAATCTGTTGTTTTTACTGCTCTTGTAAATAACCTTTTGTAATTTAGTTCTGTTATGTTTTATGTATTATTACCTGTATATAGTTAAAACCATGTTCCATATAGTTAATGCCATGTTCCATGTAAAGTATACAGAAGTATACAAAATTTGTTAACTGTTCAATGTAAACCGCCCTTGATCTCTGGAAGGGGTGGTATAGAAGAAACTATTAAATAAATAAATAAATAAAATAGCCCATAAAAAGCCCTCTGGCAACATTTTAAAATGCCACAACAGATTGATTTAAAAACAGTCTGACAAAAAGTCTTTTAAGAGGGTATATAATCTATTAACCAAATAAATTAATATTTCAAACTTGAGCCAATTTAGAAAGGCCCTTAAACATTTCCTCTTCACCAAATATCTCACTGACATCTCCGATCCTCAGTCCCATTCGAATAGCGAGCACCTCAACAATAATAGTAGTCAACTAGGCAAGCCCTCGCAACAGGCGTCCCCTACAATGTAAACACCAAACATTATCCTTTCTCAGTACACCTCATATGTATATAGTGTACCCTTTTTTCCAAGTTGCATTTCCTGTTTAATGTAATGACCAGACATATTTAAGTTGTCGGATGTTTCTGTTCCATGTGAACCGCGCTGATTGCAAATAGTGCGGTATATAAGAAATATAAATAAATAATCCATTTTACTTTATTTATATTATATAAATGGTATTTCAGTTCAAAAATCTAATTAAACTTTGATTAATGCCTCCTTTTTAATCCACTAGTATCTTGCCATTGTTTTGGCAACACAGTACTGCATTTCAAACTATTTCCTTAATCGTTAGTTCTCCATCAGGGCACAATGTTTACATATCTAAAGTTTTTCAAGGCACTTGAAACAGCAGGTGAACGTTTCTCTTTATCTTCTATTCAGAACCCTTCACACAACCACACAGTATTCATCCATCACAGCTCCAAAACCTCAGATTGCTACACCATTTCAGAATCTCTCCTCTGTATTACCGCCTCCTGAAACCATCCTGTGGTTTTGCAGTTCTGCCTCGCATAGGCTTTTACCTTCTTTGCCTTCTCTGGGATAGTCTGCGATTTATCTTCTGTTCACCTGCAGACTACTTAATTGGCTTCAGGTACTTAATTGCATTTCTCTGTCCTTTGAGCCCTTGCTGTTTCTTACTATATCTCTGACTGCTTGTTCACAATATGAGCTCACTTACTCTCAGTTCACAACTCTTAGGGACTACAATTCCCAACATTCCTCTGGGCTCACTTTTTTTTCAGAGATCGATACGCCCTTTGGAGTGGAGGAGTAGCCTAATGGTTAGAGCAACTGCCTAGAACCCAGAAGATCAATTCCCACTGGCACTCCTTGTGACCTTGGGTAAGTCACTTTACCCTCCATTGCCTCAGAAGAAATGGCCTGGCAATCTACTTCTGGTGATACATTCCCAAGAAAACCCAGAGGCAGCTGGGTTGTCAGGAATTAGCACTGACTTGATGGTACTAGAAAAACAAAATGTTCCCTCTAGCACCAAACTGAAGCATATCCAGCGGCACACTGCCCAGAGTGTCACACTGTAGTTGAAACCTTGTGTTTTAGCATTTTGGAGCAATTTCTTTCCTTAAAATAATCATGCAGATGGGAAGTATCTTTTCTTTGAGCCTCTACAATTGGAGAATTTTCTACAAGACAAAAACGCTGATGGATAACTTGTTCTTTCACTGATCTTCCTATTTGAGGGTGGCTGTATGTAAACTATTGATTATATTTATTGTGGTTTCAGAATAATGTCTTTCCTCTAGTTGTATGTGGCATTTTTCTATTTGAGATTCAAACTGACAGAGACATAGTTTCACTTATCACTCTTAAACTCCATACGGTGGACACAACGACATCAAACGGATATCCTAACCATAGTATTCACTTCAAGCTTTCCTGTTGAACATTCACCATTTTCCCCAGTCTCAAACAGAAACTTCTGTAGTTCTTTTAAGTGATCCCAGCCTCATGGTGATTTGCCTTAGTCCGTTTACCACTGAATTTGGAGGTTCAGCCTGATCAGCACAGTGGATTGGCAGTACCAAAGTGTTTCCACTTTACAATGGTGGACCTGCTGATGCTCCAAAGCTATGCAAATTCATTACAATTTTCTTAAGATTGCCCTCAGTTGGTACCCTTGAATGACTTTATCCCAGAGTTCTTTCAGCGGCTGCCTTTTCAGCATCTTTGCTTCAAATTCACTTCATACAGAAGAAACAGCTTGATTCTTCATGCGCTAATATTTGAATCAGCTGAACTACTGTGAATGGAAACAGGTGGGCTTTGTTATTGTATTGTGGGTTTTGTTATTGTATTGTGGGCCTTGTTAAAGCAATTTTTGAAAACAGCTAATTTGGGCTTCCTTTAACAAAAGGTGTGAAGACTTACAGAATCAAGGCCTTTTGTTTTCTTAATTACTTTTTGCGCATTTCTGTAATTGTTCTTTCACATTCAGTGTATAACATTTGTTGTGTAGCTCAGTGAAACTAACTTTTTAATGCATTTTAAGACAGATAATCTATTGGGAAGATTTTTACAAGGCACTTTAATAAATTTTAAAACAGCAAAATGTGTGAATATACCCAGTAACTACACACAGCACTTGAGAACACTGAAAGTATTAAAGAACACTGTGGTAGTGTGGTGTACGGTGGGGAGGGGGTTTCACTAAAACATTGAACAGACAGCAGTTCAGGGAAACCAAAATTAGGCTTTATTCCAACTCAGCATGTTAAACCAACACAAAGCTAAAACACAGGACAGACAGCAGTGCAGGGAAAACAAAGTTAGCTTTTATGCTGTCCCAGATTATTTGTTCTCCACAAGCTGGTTCTCCCAGCCCTTTCTCCAGCCCCATTTAAAGCTCCTACCTCAGAACTCCTTTGCACAACTTGCCTTGGAAGGACTTCTGGCCCTATGGGCCTCTCTCCCTTCTGCAGCCTCCTGGGTTCTTAACCTCTCCCTGTGAGCCACACCCTCACAGCCCTGAACGCTGGGCTGCAGACTCTCTTAAAGAGGACTCTTGATAATCCCTTTGAAGAGGAATGGGTAGCATTTTATAGATACCATCACACACCACCTCCCTCAGCTTAACCTTGCCCCAATGAGTGCCTGCCTTGCCCGGGACCCCACCTGGGAAAGGAAATCTGCATTCAGGTGAGTCTGACCAGCTCTATGGTAGAACTTGTAAGGTTGGATACTCAAAAACCACCACATAATATGGCTATTGGACTTCTTAGGTCAAGCCAGTCACTTGAGAGGTTGCTGGTCCATTATCAGCATAAACGGATGGCCAGGCAGATAGTAGTGGAAGGTTTCAAGTGCCCACTTGACAGCCAGGGCTTACCTGCATAATGCGTCTCCTGAGGAAACAGTTTACTGCTGATGAATGCTACGAGATGTTCTTCACCTCTCGGAGGTGGGCCACAACAGCTCCTAGGCCCACCACTGAGGCATCAGTTTGCACAATAAACCTTAGACAGAAATCAGGGCTAATCAGAATGGATATAGAGCACACACCCTTCTTGAGACACTTGAAGTCCAGGTCCAGTGACCACTGAATATAAGAACATAAGATATGCCATACTGGGTCAGACCAAGGATCTATCAAGCCAAGTATCCTGTTTCCAACAGTGGTCAATCTAGGTCATAAGTACCTAGCAGTTTCCCCAAAAGACACAGGTTCCTCAATGCTTGTATCGGGTCAAGCAGTGTTATCCTAGGTCCCTTTTAATAATGGTTTATGGACCTTTCCTCAGGAACTTGTCCAAACCTTTTTTAAACCCAGCTATACTAACAGCTTTTACTGCATCCTCCGGTAACAAATTCCAGAGTTTGATTACACGTTGAGTGAAAAAATATTTTCCCTTATTAGTCTTAAATAGGTTACCCTGTAGCTTCATTGCATGTCCCCTAGTCTTTTTATATTCTGATGACGTAAGCAATTGATCTACGTTTAACCATTCCATTCATTAATTTATAGACCTCTATCATATCTCCTCTCAGCCATCTCTTTTCCAGATTGAAGAGTCCTAACCTTTTTAGCCTATCTTCATAGGAGTATCCTTCCATCCCCTTTACCATTTTGGTGGCTCTTCTCTGTACCTTTTCTAATAACGCTATATCCTTTTTAAGATACGGTGACCAGAATTGCACACAATATTCAAGGTGCGGTCTCACCATGGAACGATATAGAAGCATTATAATATCTTTTGTTTTATTTTCCATTCCTTTCCTTATGATACCTAGCATTCTATTTGCTCTCTTGGCCGCCACTGCACACTGGGCGGAGGGTTTTAACATGTTATCCACGATGACGCCTAAATCTTTTTCCTAGGTGGTGGTTCTCAATGTGGAACCATGCAACGTGTAACCATAGTTTGGGTTGTTCTTTCCTAGCTGCATAACTTTGCACTTGTCCACATTAAATTTCATCTGCCATTTGGATGCCCAGTCTTCCAATTTATCAAGATCCTCTTGAAATTTTCCACAATCCTCTTGGGTTTTGACAACTTTAAATAGTTTTGTGTCATCTGTAAATTTGATAACCTCACTCGTTATTCCCTTTTCCAGGTCATTTATGAATATGTCAAAAAGCAGCGGACCCAGTACAGATCCCTGGGGTACTCCACTATTCACCTTTTTCCAGTGGGAAAATTGACCATTTAGCCCTACCCTCTGTTTTCTATCTTTTAACCAATTCCTGATCCACAATAGTACACTGCCTCCTATCCCATGACTTTTTAGTTTTGCCAAAAGTCTCTGATGAGGGACCTTATCAAAGGCTTTCTGAAAGTCCAGATATACTATATCAACCAACTCACCATTGTCTATCTGTTAATTCGCAACTTCAAAAAAACATAACAGATTACTAAAACAAGATCTTCCTTGTCTAAAACCATGTTCGCTATTTCCATTAAGCCCTGACTATCTATATGTTCAGTAATTTTGTTTTTTATTATGGTTTCTACTATTTTTCTCGGTACTGACGTCAGGCTCACTGGTCTGTAGTTTCCCGGATCATCCCTGGAACCCTTTTTAAAAATTGGCGTTACATTGGCGATCCTCCAATCTTCAGGTATTACAGATGATTTTAATGATAGTTCACAGATTACCTATAGCAGATCTGCAATCTCATATTTCAGTTCTTTCAACACCCTTGGATGTATACCATCCGGTCCAGGTGATTTCCTACTCTTTAGTTTATCAAATAGCTGTAATACATCTTCCCGGTGTATTGATATTTCTTTAAATTCTTCCGCAGTATCACCTTTAAATACCACTTCAGCCATGGGTAACATCCCTACATCTTCCTCAGTAAATACCAAAGCAAAGAATTCATTCAGTCCCTCCACTATACCCTTGTCCCCTCTTACTGCCCCTCTTACCCCTCTAGCATCTAATGGTCCAACTGTGTCTCTCACAGGTTTTTTGCTATGAATATACTTGAAAAAGTCTTTATTACACATTTTTGCTTCCACAGCAAGTTTCTTCTCAAATTCACTCTTTGCCTACCTTATCAATGCCTTGCATTTAACTTGCCAGTGCTTGTGCTGTTTCCCGTTTTCTTCATTTGGCTCTTTTTTCCATTTCCTGAAAGATGCTTTTTTGGCAACAACAGCCTCTCTGATCTCACCTTTAAACCATGCTGGCAGTTTTTTGGACTTCCTTCCACTTTTCTTAAATCGTGGAATACAGCTGGTCTGGGCTTCCAAGATAGTATTTTTAAACAACACCCAAGCTTGATGTAAGTCTTTAACCTTTGCAACTGCTCCTTTTATTTTTTTCTTAAGTATTTTCCTCTGGGCGAAAAGTTGGCCCTGGTTAGACACTTGAATTGCACCTCCCTCCAACGCGCCCCTTCTGCAATCTCAACTATCCGTCTTAAGGCCTTACAAATAGTACCAGGAGGCACCTCCCACCCCAATTCCACCCCCCAGGCCGCCTCCACTCCCTGATAGTCTGGTGTAGTCCTGAAGTGATCCAGTCGTGATTTCATCGTTGCTATGGAAGGTGGATTGTCCCCTCCCAAGTCAAAGAATTCCAAGATCTGCGCTGATCGTTCTATTAGCAGGGCATCTCTGGGCAAGGAGGACACATAATGGGAAACCTGCATAAATGCAAAATAGTGCTTTGAAGTCAAATCATATTCCCGACTCAAGGACAGAAACGATTTACATTTCCCCATGGGGTCCACCAAGTGTCCTACATTCCTTATGCCGTGATCTCTCCAGTCTCGGAACATCACTGTCTCTGATCCAGGAGTAAAGTTTATATTCCCTTGTATTGGTATCTAGCTCGATACCTTCCACAGCGTGTTCCAGTACGCATTAAGCTGCCTCCATGTTCTCTTGGCCGAGGGGAGCAAGACACTCTGCACGATGCTTTTTGGTAAATCCTGTTCTCCGCATGCAAGACCCCTAGCAGTGACTGAGGGGCCACAAGTCCCTCTTCTAAGGCCCTAGGTGTGTAAACGTCTGTCCCACCCAACCAGTCCCTGATATGTCTGGCCTGGCAGGCCAGGGCATAGATTCCTAAATCCGGGAGCCCCATCCCCCCTCCCTCCATTTCCCCATTAAACGGGTTAGTGGGATACATGCTCTGGCCCCTTTCCACAGGAATGCCCGTATTACTGTTTCTAGGCGCCGTAAGTCCCTATGTAGCAACCAGACCGGCAAAGTCTGCATCCAATACAGTATCCGTGGTAAAACCACCATCTTAACCGCTGCCACTCTCCCCAATAGGGAAAGCGGGAGGGGTCCCCACGCCTTCAGCTGAGTCTGCAAATGAATCAAGACCCGTTCCAAGTTACACGCATACAACTCCCGCGGCTGACCAGTCAACATAATACCCAGATATATAAAGTTATTCTCTGCCCATTTAAGAGGGAACACACCCTCCCAACACCTCTGCAGCTGCCCCAATACATCTAAAGCCTCCGATTTATCCTTATTTATACACAGCCCCGCAAAGAGGCCAAACCTCGTGAACTCCTCCAACAACTGAGGCAGGGATTGCTTAGGGGAAAGCAGATGCACCAGGAGGTCATCCACGAAGGCCGACAACTTAAACTCTTGTGAGCCAATACGCAGCCCTTATATCTCTCGAGAGGTCTCTTTTCCTGATCAAAGGATCCAGAGACAAAACGAACAGTAAAGGAGAAAGGGGGCAGCCCTGTCTCGTACCGCATGCCAAAGAGAAAGCCTCCGAGAGCACCCCGTTGCAGAGTACCCCGGCGGTCGGCTCTGCGCATAGACTCTCTATCATCTTACAGAAGGGGGCCCCCAGCCCATAATGTGGCAACAGGTATCGTAAGTACTGCCAATCGACCCTGTCGAAGGCTTTTTCTGCATCAAAGCTGACAAGCAGAGATTGCAATCGTTGGTCATGCACCCACTCCAGCGAAGCCAGTATTTTATGTATATTACGCACCGCTTAACGCCCCTTAACAAATCCGATCTGCGAATCGTGTACCAAATGACCCAAAAGTCCCGCCAGCCGATCCGCCAGAATCTTTGCAAAGAGCTTTAAGTCAAAATTTAACAATGATATAGGCCGATAAGATGCTGGCATTACCGGGTCTTTGCCTGGTTTTGGAATCAATGTAATATGGGCAGGATTATTACCCCAACGAAAGGCCCCCTGCTCCGCCCATCTATCAAAGACCGCTACCAAGGCTGGGCTCACACAATCATTGAGTATTTTATAAAATTCTGCCCCTAGGCCATCCAGTCCCGGCGTCTTATAACAACTTGATCTAGTAATAACTGTACATACCTCTTGTAAGGTTATTGGTTGTCCCAGTCGAGCTCTCTGCTCCTCGCTGAGCTGGGGCAAGTCCAACCCTCGCAGATATTCGTGCATCCCCCTGGGGGGTCCAGGCTCTGCCGCATATAACTTTTGGAAAAATGAACGAAACACTCGAGTAATCTCCGTGCTCTCCCTCTGCAATACCCCCTTATCATCCCGTATTGCCGCCACAGTAGTCGTACCTCTCTGACCCCTCAGGCACTGGGCCAACAACTTCCCGGGTTTGTCGCCATAGCAATGTAATTGATACCAGTAATATAGGACAGACTTCTTGGCTCTCTGATGCAAGAGCTCATTCAAGTCAGCCCTGGGCAAACAAGCCTCCCGAGATCAATAGGTAGTCGATGCGTGCACTGGAGCCATGTGCACGGGACTGGTGGGTAAAATCTTTCTCTGAAGGGTGTAACAGCCTCCAGGGATCTACCAGCCCCAATCGTGCTCGAAAGTGCTGCAACATCCAAGCTGTCGGGGTTCTCTCCCGTGCCTCCCCCCCTCTGGACGTATCTAAGTCTACATCCAAGACCCCATTAAAATCACCGCCTAGAAGCAATGGGAGCTCCAGCAATTGTTCCACTTTGGAGGCCAGACAGCTATCAAAATTTGGATCCAGTGAATTGGGGCCGTAGAGATTCCCCAAAATGACTGGCTTCCCCTCCAGGGTTCCATGCAACAGTACGAACCTCCCATTGGCATCCCCAATTTCAGTGTCAACTACAAAACGCACTCGTTTGTGGATCAGGATGGTCACTCCACCCTTCTTTCCCTTGGCGGATGAGCCCCACACCTGCCCCACCCAATCTCTATGCAATTTGTTATGTTCATTGGTTGTCTGGTGGGTCTTCTGCAGAAACGCAATATCACATTTCTGTCTAGCTAACGCCTGTAGAATTTTATATCTCTTAATTGGGTTCCCCAGGCCACAGACATTCCACGTAATTATCTTCAGAGTGATGGGGCAGTGTCAAGGCCCATCCTCACAGTAACCTCTGGTCTCATGGAGGGGGCTCTCCTAGCCTGGAACCCCCTCCCAAACTCTAATCAAGTGGCTATGTGACTGCCAACCATGTGTCTCTGGAGTGTGATCGACCCCTCCCCTTGAAACCCCCTCCCTTCCCCCCATAAACCCCCCACCTTCATCGCTCTCCATCCCTCCTCCATCTAATCTTCCCCAGTAGCTATTAACCTGAGGTCCCGTGTAATACTGGTGTTAGGCATAGGCCCACTGTCCCCGCCTCAGAACCAAAGATGGCACTGTAACCCACCAACATACAATATACAGTGTCATTGGACAAACTACCCTACAATGCACATAGTGAAGGCATGTCTGAATAGAGTGGTAGCTCTCAGCTCACGCCCCCCTAGACTGTTGTAGGTCCCAATCACAATACCACAGCATTATTTTAACCATCAACCAGCTTTTAGGATACAGGCAATACAACAGAGCAGACAATCATTATAGTTGTTCAGAGCATTCTGCTACTCTTGGGTCCATGGACCATCTCACTCTTCCCGCGTGAGGTTTTCCACATATGCAGTTGCCTCCCCCGCCGATTCAAAGGTCCGGTGTGCTCCCTCATTTGTCACGTGCAGGCGAGCTGAGTATTGCACCGAAAATTTAATTTTCTTATCTATCAGTTTCTGGCAAAGAGGTGCGTATGCTCTGCGCCACTGACTCAGCGCCACTGAATAGTCCTGAGCAATTCAAATCCTTAAGTTGTCTTGCACAAGGGTTCCTTTCTGACGCACCGCTCTCAATATGGCCTCTTTCTGGGGGAAACGCAAAAACTTGGCTAACACCACTCTCGGCCTCTGATCTCTGGCCTGTTTACTGCCCACACAGTGTACTCGTTCAATAAGCAGTTTCCCGCCATCCTCTATCCCCTCAAGCAACTGTGGCAAAAGTGTCTCCAAGTAGTGTTTAAGGTCTTTATCGGGCACTGCATCAGGTATGCCCATCACCCTCAAGTTATTACGTCGTGATCTGTTCTCTAAATCGTCGCATTTTACCTCTTGTAAATGCACACAGATTCTCAGGCCTTCCACCTCCTGAGTTAGCGCCTCCAGGCTATCCTCCACACACCCGACTCGCTCTTCGGCCTCCTGCAAACGGCTCCCCAGAGCCCCCACAGAGCTCTGCAAATTATACATCTTCTCATGCAAAGCTGTGAATTGCACTGCCAAGGCTTCTGCCACTGCCGCAGAGATCTCCTCTACAAAAGCAGGGGAGGCCGGTGAGCTTGGCGCGGTTGCTCCCTCAGCCATCTTGCTCGCAGCTGCCACGCAGTCTCGCTCTTTCTGACCCGTTTTGGCAGATGTCGCCATCCCACCGCTTGCTCACAGCACGCACCAGATAATGCAGCAGGGCTTCCGAGGGAGGAATCGGTGATCTGCAGTAAGTTCTCACTGCTCTAAAAGGCTCTGAAATGCTGGTTTAGGTGGGGGGCGACCGAAGCGCGAACAGAACGCGACTGCTCACTCTCACCGCATCACCAGAAGTCCCGCCTTCCCTTTTTTACATGGAATTTCAATCCACAGAGCTTCTACAGCGAACTTTGTTTCCTGCAAAACTTTAATCCTTTGTGACTCAATGCCCTGGTATCACAGTGTCCCACTGGTTGTCCTCCTTCCACCATGTCTCTGAGACACCAATCATATCTAACATCATTTAGTGCCATTTATTCTAACTCTCCCATCTCATTTTTTAGACTTCTAGCATTTGCATACATGCAGTTTAGAGGCTGTATTTTATTCATATTAATCTGGTTATCGGTAGGCAGAGGTAATTTGGAATCTTTAAGCTCTGTCTGCTCTGTACTCAAGGGCATTTCGGCTACTTTTGTCTTTATTGGAACCTCTCTGCTGATGTGCCCTAACTTCATTATTTTGGTAGTATCCTTCAAGGATACATTGTTCCAAACCATGTGCTCTTGGGTGACTGTTGGCTCTCCCCTATTATCTAGTTTAAAAACTTCTCTATTTCCTTTTTAAAGGTTAATGCTAGCAGCCTGGTTCCATCCCGGTTAAGGTGAAGCCCATCCCTTCGGAAGAGCCCCTCCTTTCCCCAGAATGTTGCCCAGTTCCTAACAAATCCAAACCCCTCACCCTTGCACCATCGTCTCATCCATGCATTGAGACTCCGGAGCTCTGCCTGCCTTTTGGGTCCTGCGCATGGAATGGGAAGCATTTCGGAGAACGCTACCCTTTTAAGTTCTGGATTTCAGCTTCCTATCTAAAAGGCTAAATTTAGCCTCTAGAACCTCCCTACCACATTTTCATATGTTATTGGTACTGACATGTATCAAGACAGCAGGCTCCCCCCCAGCACTATCTAAGACATTGTCTCGGTGGCGCATGAGGTCCGCTACCTTCGCACCGGGCAGGCATGTTACCAGGTGATCCTCACGTCCACCAGTGACCTAGCTATCTACATGCCCAATGATCGAATCACCAACTATAATGGCTGTCCTAACCCTTCCCTCAGGAGCTCTCTTCTGGAGGAAATTGGTTAAAGGCTCTGCCACCTCTGTAAAACTAGGAATAAGAACATAAGAACATAAGATATGCCATACTGGGTCAGACCAAGGTCCATCAAGCCAGTATTCTGTTTCCAACAGTGGCCAATCTAGGTCATACGTACCTAGCAGTTTCCCCAAGGGACACAGGTTCCACAATGCTTGTATTGGTTCAAGCATTGATATCCTGGGTCCCTTCTTAATAATGGTTTATGGACCTTTCCTCCAGGAACTTGTCCAAACCTTTTTTAAACCCAGCTACACTAACAGCCTTTACTACATCCTCCGGTAACAAATTCCAGAGTTTGATTACACGTTGAGTGAAAAAATATTTTCTTTTATTAGTCTTAAATAGTTTACCCTGTAGCTTCATTGCATGTCCCCTAGTCTTTCTATATTCTGATAAGGTAAACAATCGATCTACGTTTACCCGTTCCACTCCGTTCATTAATTTATAGACTTCTATCATATCTCCCCTCAACCGTCTCTTTTCCAGGTTAAAGAGCCCCAACCTTTTTAGCCTTTCTTCATAGGAGTAGCCTTCCATCCCCTTTACCATTTTGGTGGCTCTTCTCTGAACCTTTTCTAAAATCGCTATATCCTTTTTAAGATACGGCGACCAGAATTGCACACAATATTCAAGGTGCGGTCTCACCATGGAACGATATAGAGGCATTATAATATCTTTTGTTTTATTTTTCATTCCTTTCCTTATCATACCTAGCATTCTATTTGCTCTCTTGGCCGCCGCTGCACACTGGGCCGAGGGTTTTAACATGGTATCCACAATGACGCTTAAATCTTTTTCCTGGGTGGTGGTTCCTAATGTGGAACCTTGCATCGTGTAACCATAGTTTGGGTTGTTCTTCCCTAGGTGCATAACCTTGCACTTCTCCACATTAAATTTCATCTGCCATTTTGATGCCCAGTCTTCCAATTTATCAAGATCCTCTTGCAATTTTCCACAATCCTCCTGGGTTTTAACAACTTTAAATAGTTTTGTGTCATCTGCAAATTTGATAACCTCACTCGTTATTCCACTTTCCAGGTCATTTATGAATATGTCAAAAAGCAGCGGACCCAGCACAGATCCCTGGGGTACACCACTATTCACCTTTCTCCATTGGGAAAATTGGCCATTTAGCCCTACCCTCTGCTTTCTATCTTTTAACCAGTTCCTGATCCACAATAGTACACTGCCTCCTATCCCATGACTCTTTAGTTTTGCCAAAAGTCTCTCATGAGGGACCTTGTCAAAGGCTTTCTGAAAGTCCAGATACACAATATCAACCGACTCACCTTTGTCCACCTGTTTATTCACTCCTTCAAAAAAACATAACAGATTAGTAAGACAAGATCTTCCTTGTCTAAAGCCATGTTGGCTGTCTCCCATTAGGTCGTGACTATCTACATGCTGAGTAATTTTATTCTTTATGATGGTTTCTACCATTTTTCCCGGTACTGATGTCAGGCTCACCGGTCTGTAGTTTCCCGGATTACCCCTGGAACCCTTTTTAAAAATTGGTGTTACATTGGCGATCCTCCAATCCTCAGGTATTAGAGATGATTTTAATGATAGTTCACAGATTACTGATAGCAGGTCTGCAATCTCAAATTTCAGTTCTTTCAACACCCTTGGATGTATACCATCCAGCCCAGGTGATTTGCTACTCTTCAGTTTATCTAATAGTTGTAAGACATCTTCCCGATGTATCGATATTTCCTTCAATTCTTCCACACCTTTAAATACCACTTCAGTCATGGGTAACATCCCTACATCTTCCTCAGTAAAGACCGAAGCAAAGAATTCATTCAGTCTCTCCGCTATCGCCTTGTCGCCTCTTAGTGCTCCTTTAACCCCTTTATCATCTAATGGACCAACTGACTCTCTCACAGGTTTTTTGCTACGAATGTACTTGAAAAGGTCTTTATTTCGCATTTTTGCTTCCGCAGCAAGCTTCTTCTCAAATTCTCTCTTTGCCTGCCTTATCAATGCCTTGCGTTTGACTTGCCAGTGCTTGTGCTTTTTCCAGGTTTCATCGTTTGGCTCTTTTTTCCATTTCCTGAAAGATGCTTTTTAGGCAACAACAGCCTCTCTGACCTCACCTTTAAACCATGCTGGCAGTTTTTTGGACTTCCTTCCACTTTTCTTAAAGCGTGGAATACAGCTGGTCTGGGCTTCCAAGATAGTATTTTTCAACAACACCCAAGCTTGATGTACGTCTTTAACCTTTGCAACTGCTCCTTTTAGTTTTTTCTTAACTGTTTTCCTCATTTTATCATAGTCTCCCTTTCGAAAGTTAAAGGGTAGTACTGTGGATTTCCTTACTATCCCTCCTCCACTAATTAAATCAAAGGTGATCATGCACTGTAACGTTTGCTAGCTTCCTTGATTTCTTTGAGCATTTCATCATCCATTTGTTCATTCTGGCCAGGCGGATGATAGTACATCCCCACTGCCATCGCCTTCCCCTTTTTACATGGAATTTCAATCCATAGAGATTCTACAGCAAATTTTGTTTCTTGCAAAACTTTAATCCTTTCTGACTCAATGCCCTCTCTAACATAGAGCGCAACCCCTCCACCAATTTGATCAGCTCTATCATTACGATATAGTTTGTACCCAGGTATCACAGTGTCCCACTGGTTGTCCTCCTTCCACCATGTCTCTGATATTCCAATCATATCTAACCTCTCGTTTAGTGCTATATATTCTAACTCTCCCATCTTGTTTTGTAGACTTCTAGCATTTGCATACAAGCATTTTAGAGACTGTATTTTATTCATATTAATTTGGCTATTGGTAGACATGGGTAATTTGGGATCTTTAAGCTCTGTCTGCTCCATACTCGAGGGCATTTGGGCTACTTTACTCTTTTTTGGAACCTCTCTGCTTTTTGTAGTATCCTTCAAGGATACATTCTTCCGAACCATGCGCTCTTGGGCGACTGTCGGCTTTCCCCTATTATCTAGTTTAAAAGCTGCTCTATCTCCTTTTTAAAGGTTAATGCCAGCAGCCTGGTTCCATCCCGGTTAAGGTGAAGCCCATCCCTTCGGAAGAGCCCCTCCTTTCCCCAGAATGTTCCCCAGTTCCTAACAAATCCGAACCCCTCATCTCTGCACCATTGTCTCATCCACGCATTGAGACTCCGGAGCTCTGCCTGCCTTTTGGGTCCTGCACGTGGAACGGGAAGCATTTCGGAGAACGCTACCCTGGAAGTTCTGGATTTCAACTTCCTACCTAAAAGCCTAAATTTAGCTTCCAGAACCTCCCTACCACATTTTCCTATGTCATTGGTACCGACATGTACCAAGACAGCAGACTCCTCCCCAGCACTATCTAAGACCTTATCTAGGTGGCGTGTGAGGTCCGCTACCTTCGCACCAGGCAGGCATGTTACCAGGCGATCCTCACGTCCACCAGCCACCCAGCTATCTACATGCCTAATGATCGAATCACCAACTATAACTGCTGTCCTAACCCTTCCCTCATGGGCATTTGGCCCTGGAGAAACCTCCTCGGTGCGAGAGGGTTTTATATCACCTGGAGGACAGGTCCTAGTTACAGGATCACTTCCTGCCACACCAGGGTGATGCTCTCCTGTCACGTGACCTCTCTCCTCCATGGCAACAGGGATGCTGCCAGACTGGAGGTGGGACTTCAGGACTATATCCCTGTAGGTCTCGTCTATGTACCTCTCTGTCTGTCTTATGTTTTCCAAGTCTGCTACTCTAGCCTCTAGAGCAGTGTTTTTCAACCTTTTTTGTGCAAAGGCACACTTTTTTCATGAAAAAAATCACGAGGCACACCACCATTAGAAAATGTTAAAAAAATTTACCTCTGTGCCTATATTGACTATATATAAAGTAATTCTCTTGAATAGGAATCAAACACTCACACCAACCCCCCTCCCCTGCTGGTTCACTCACACCACCCCCCCCCCTCCACTGCTGGTTCACTCACCCACCCCCCTGTCACTTACTCACCCCTCCTGCTGGGTCACTCACTCACTTACCCCCCCTCCCCTGCTGGTTCACTCACACCACCCCCCCCCTCCACTGCTGGTTCACTCACACTCCCCCCCCTTGCTGGTTCACTCACACTCCCCCCCCCTTGCTGGTTCACTCACACACACACACACCCCCCCCCCCTCTGCCCAAGCCGCTGCTTCTGCTTTGTACAGAGCAGCGGCTGCACTACACTTACATTGATAAGTAAAGAGAAACTGTGTCAGGAGCCCTCCGGTCATCGCAGAGCCCGAGGAAGTGATGTCATGGGGGCGGGCTCCTCACAGGCTGTCTTTCCTTTTCAAATTAACTTTATTGCAGCTAAAGTTAATTTGAAAAGGAAAGACAGCCTGTGAGGAGCCCGCCCCCATGACATCACTTCCTCGGGCTCTGCATGATCGGAGGGCTCCTGACACAGTTTCTCTTTACTTTTCAATGTAAGTGTAGTGCAGCCGCTGCTCTGTACAAAGCAGAACCAGCGGCTGCACTGCTATAGGGAATCGCGATCGCGTTCGCGCCGCGGACTTCGGCACAAAAGCTGGTTTTTTTGCTCTGGCCGCTCCCGATCTTGCGGCCAGAGCAAAAAACCGGCTTTTCAATGGCCGGTTTTACAACTGTGCCGGCAGCCGGCCTGGCCATGGAAAAACCGGCCAGGCCGGCTAAAAACCGGCCGGTTGGCAACCCTAATTTGTGAGCCGAGGCCACATGTTATGGATGAAATTGGAATTTTTCCCACGGCACACCAGACAATATCTCACGGCACACTAGTGTGCCGCGGCACAGTGGTTGAAAAACGCTGCTCTAGAGAACGGACTCGTTCCCTGAGAGCAGAGAGCTCCTTGCACCTAGTGCACACGTAAGACCTCTCACCAGCTGGGAGAAAATCATACATGTGACACTCAATGCAAAAGACTGGAAAGCCCACATCCCGCTGCTGGACTGCTGTCTGCATCTTAGTTTTAAGTTTGTGTTTAGATCTTTAAGTTCTTTATGTACTAAAGGGTGCTATGGATATTTATACCACTAAAACTGTACCTAAGAAGTTTAATATACCTTGTTCACCTGAAGCTTAATTAATCTCAGGTCCTTAGTGTATGACTGATTTGGGTAATGAGCTTCACCTGAGAGCACCTCCTGTCTTTTAAGTTGTGCAAGTACCTATAAAGCTGTGATTATCCCAGGGGAGGGTGGGTGTGGGGAGGAGGGAGGGATATAACACTTATTAAAAAAAGGGCTGCTACACAGTACCCTGTCCTGTGCTGCTGAGGTAAGCTATATTCTGATTTGATTTAAATTATAGCTCTTTGCTGCTGCTAGGCTCTAACCTATTATGAAATTTAAACTACAAGCTCTCTGCTGGATTCTAAATTTAACCAGAAAGCTCTCTTCTGTGTTTTAATTTGAAACTAAAAGTACTTTGCTGATGCTAGGCCCTGAGTGACTATGAAATTTAAACTACAGCTCCTTACTGGGTATGAAAGGTAACCAGAAAATTCTCTTCTGTGTTTTAAATTGAATCTTAAACTGTTGCTACTAGGCCCTGACTGATTTAACAAAAAATAGTGGGTTCACAGATTAATTAGCTTTAAAAGAAAAAAAATTCCTTTCAGAAAAATTCCCAGAAGTATATATACTCACAATTTCAGATTTCTCTCCAGAAGTAACAGCCCCCCTTTCTAGTCCTTCAAGACTGAACGGGTGGTAATAGCCAATCAGTCCAAGGAAGGCACAAACCTCTTTCTTCAATTTCGGGGTGAGCAAATTATTTTGTTTGTTTATTTAACATCTTTTCTATACCATCTTTCTACTAGTCATGACTGTTTACAGGGAACTCAGTGCAGAAACGTTAACAGTAGAACAGTAAGGTGCATATTACACAGAACATATAACAGATAAAGAGATAAACAATTATAAAACGTTTAAGTTTTAACTATTTACAGTTTGTTGATGGGGTATGGTTATTGCTTTGCTGGGTGTTCTTTAGTCAGTATTAGATCCATAATGTTCTAGGAACAGGCTGGTTAACTGGATGAATCTTAATTGTGGTGGAAGTGAGTTCCAAAGGGAGGGGGCGTATAGAGAAAAAGACCTGCTATTAGTTCTTTGTCTGCATGAGGGTCTTTCAGTAGGTATTTCCAGTCTATTGATTGTGGCAGTTCTCTTGGATCTTTCTGAGTTGTTGCTCACTATTAGGGGAGCGAGGCTATCTACTGATTGTTTGTTCAGAATTTTGTGGGTGTGTAGAATGATGTTGTACTTGATCCTGCTTATGATAGGGAACCAGTGAAGCTGTTTTAGGAGTGGGGTAATGTGAACCTGTTGAGATTTCACCAATATGGTTCTAGTTACTGTGTTTTGAGCTAGTTGTAGGGGGTATAGTGAGCTCTTGGGAAGGCCCTGGTAGATGGAGTTGCAATAATCAAAAGCTGGGGAGATTATTGCTTGATAGACGGCTTGGAAATCCATTGGGGAGAGGAGTTCGCGTAGGTTCCTTAGGTTGTGAAGCCTGAAGTAGGTGGATTTGGTAATCCAGTTTATTTGTGGCTGAAAGTTGAGTTCTTGGTCTAGAGTGATGCCCAGATAATTGATTTGTGTTTTAACTGTAAGTGGGATATTGTTTATTATAATTGAGGGTGGAGGAGTGAAAATTTTCTTTCTTGTGATATGGAGAGCTTCAGATATGTTGTGATTAATTTTGAGACTGTGCTCTTTAAGCCAGAGGTTGATTGCTGAAAAGCAGTTGGAGATTTTGGTATAGTTTGGTGATTTTGTGGAGAAGGGGTGAAGATCATTGTATCGTCTGCATATACTAGGTGGTTGATGTCATGATGTTTGATGATTTCGCAGAGGGGTTGTAGGTAGATATTAAACAGGAGTGAGGAGAGTGCAGATCCTTGTGGTACTCCTTCACTGAGGGGGGAATGGTGTTTATGTGAGGGTGCCCATTTTAATTTATTGTACACGGTCTGATAAGTAGGAATAGAACCATTTCAGGGCAATAGCATTCACCTTCCATGGTTGAGGTTGTATCTGCCCATTCCTGATTAAATATCCCAGGTATTGAATGCCTCAATATCCCAGAAAACATTTCTTAGGTTTGGCCATCAACCCGAACTTCCACAGGCTGGTCAACACAGCTTGTACTTAGATGGGTGGTCCAGCTCTGCTGTAGATGATGATGTTCTCAAGGTATGCAGCCGCATACTCCTTGTGCGGTCTCAGCAGGCGGTCAACTAGATATGGCTGGAGCCCAGTGTAATTCAAAGGGCAGCACTGTAGACTGAGACAGAACTTGTGGTGGTGAAAAATCAGTCTTCTTCTTGACATCTAGAGTCAAGGGCACCTGCCAGTATCCTTTGGTCAAATCCAAGCATGCTCCACTAAGTCGCTTAATTAGTTAATCTACTCTAGGCATGGAATACGCTTCCCATTTAGAAGCTGCATTGACCATCCAGAATATGATGCTTTCATCAGGTTTAGGAACTAAGGCGATGGGGGATGACCAGTCACTCATAGACTTTTCTATGACTCCCAGGCTAAGCATCTCTTCCAGTTCCTTGGTGGTGACCTGTCGCCGGGCCTCCAGAATCTGATAGAGTTATTGCCGGTTAACCACCCAGGGTCAGTAATGATATTATGGCAAATAAGGAAGATTCATCCCAGGTGGGTAGAGAACACCTTTAGATTTTGGTGGATTTCTTCTCTGGGCAGCAGAGAGCTGATCTCCAAATGGGACTTGAGTTGGAGCCAATGGGGCTGAAATTTCCAGTCCCAGTCTAACTCCCCCTCTACTGAATTAACTTTCCTAACCCTCTGAGGTATATAATATACATTTGAAATCAAAATATCATCCGGTTTTAAGAAAGCAAGAACTTCAGAGAAATATTTCCTCAATAAGATTTCAGCGGAAAGCAACCTAGATATTGGAAAATTAAGGAAACATAGATTTTTACTTTTATACTCATTCTCTAAAGCTTCAATCTTCTTATAAAGTAATAGAATATCTGTTACTGAGGAAGCTATGCCAGACTAAAGACTGAACTAAAGGCTCAGTCTTGGCAATATGCTGTGACATAATATCCATTTTCTCTTCTAACTGTGAAAAATTCAGAACAGTGTCCTGAGAAAAAGCATGTTAGTTTAGGAATTGTATCTTTCAACATGTTTTCCGTTCTTACCACTACATTCCAAATATCAGATAAGGAAATATCATCAGGAGGTACAACAGTAGAAGGGGAGGAAACAATACAGTCAGGCAAATCGACAAGCTTAGGGGAAATCCCTAAAATAGATAAAACAGTCTTAAGAGCGGTCAGAGGAGGTGGGGGACAATGCTCGGTGGAGCTAAGAGACACTTCTTCCAGAGACACATCAAGAACCCGCAGTACCTTGCACCGAAGCTGGAACTAGGTGCTTGTCCATTGGGCTGGTGGTCCTCGGAGTAGAGGAGGTCATCTTTAGCCTTCCGTTTCCCTTTCACCATGCAACAAAGAAGAAAATAAAGGGATATTGCCAGACAATCCCCTCGTCAACACTCTTCAGTGCTCCGAAGGGTTTCCAAAGGGGTCTAACCTGTCCCTTAGGTCACTCCCTTTCGGGCATGCCCACGGCCACATGCATGGGGCTTTGGAGTTTTTAAAGAGTCCCAGTGGCTCTTGAAAGTGTTGTCAGATGATGCTGCCACAAAGAGGCCCCCGAGTGGCTGAACAGGTGGCTGAGTTTCCGTCCACTCCATCTCACTTTCAGCTGTCTTCCTGCAGATATTCTGATGAGATTGAGCACACTCAGGGTGGTGTGGCCATAGACTGCCTGCCACAGCTGCTCTTGCAGGTGGTGTTGGGTGATGCTGCTATTGCCACAAACAGGTCCCCAAGTGGTTCACTCTGCCTCATGTTCAGCTCACTTCCCCAATCTGTGAGGATTTCATTGGGTATTCCCACCCGTGAGAAATCTTCCCAGAGGGCATTTGCGATCGTAGTAGTCTTCATATTTTTAGAGCAAGGCATCCGGATATCGGGTTGAATAGTCTAGTATGATTAAAATATACCTTTTGCCTCGGGTGGTTCGCTGCAAGAGTCCTACCAGGTCTATGGCCACGCTTTCAAATGGGGTTTTAATGATAGACATAAACACTAACAGACAGGTTGGACTCTGGCAGGATTATGAAGTTGGCAGGTGGGGCATGACTGGCAATATAACTGCACCTGTTTATGAACCTGGGACCAGACAAATTGGGCTAAAATGTGGTCTAGGGTTTTCTCCACCCCCAAGTGTCCCCCTAATAAATGGCTATGGGCCAACGATAACACCTGCTGACGATAGGGCCAGGGAACTGTCAGTTGTTTTACCTCTTCCCCCTCTAGGACACCCTCGGACACCCTGTATAACAAATCTCCCTTTAGCACAAAATAGGGAAAGGTTCTTGCAGGGAATTCTTCGTTACCTACTGGAACCCCATCCACCTCCAAAACCTGCTCTTGGCCATGTTTAAGGGACTTATCTTCTTGATGGGCCCTTCTGAAGCTCACTGGGTCTTCCCCCAGCCCTCACTCTGGGAAGGGGATAATTTTATTTGGGTCACTACTGCTGAGCCCTGAGCTATCCCCAGAGGTTTCTTCCCTAGGCTCTCCCTCCCCGGATCCCTCCCCCATAGCCGTCCCAAGATTTTGTTGGTAGTGTAGCTTTTCCCGGCAACAGCATCTCTGGGACTTATTAGGCTTGGGATTCTCGACATAAAGATCCAGATTTTCTAGGTGAAAAATATCTGAGAAATCTTCCTGGTCCAACTTAGTGGAGCCATCAGTTAGTCAGGCCCATATAGCTCCGAAGTTTGGGTAGTCTTGGCTGATCACCCTGAATGTGAATGCGGGAGCTAGTTTAGCACCACGATCTCGAATGTGGCTTGCCCTTCTGGAGTCTTAAGTAAAACCTGTGCTGTTGGATACTGCCTCTGGTCTCCATGCACACAGGTCAGTGTTACCATCTTTGCATAATCAATTTGAAATTTGGTTACTGTTTTCTGGCGAATGAGGATCTGCACACTTCCGGAGTCCACCAAGTCCGGGAGCAGATCCCCTCAAGCTCAACAGGAATCACAAATTTCTATGCCCCTGGGTAGGGAGTGTCCACAAAAATGCGGTTGTGAGGGGTGGTTAGGCTGACCTCCATGGGTTCTTTCGTACCCAGGGGACATTCTTGACTGGTGTCCCAAGACTGCAACCTAAAACAAATAAAGAGGTCATGGCTGGGGCCATGCCCTCACCTAGGAGGTGACTTTGGGGTCAGAACATAGGAGCTAACATCCATTCCGGTTTCCTCTTCCATCCTCCTAGCTAACTGGTGACTATTTCCCCCTCTTACTGTCTGCTTCAGTCACCGGCTGGGCTTCATGATACCCTTCAGTTATTTTTAGTGTATTCTCCAGTGCAAGCTTGGGGTACTGACATACCAACTGTTTCATCAGGGTGGTCAAGCCCTCCAAAACTGCTCCAATATCACATCTTGGCTAACTCAGGCCCAGTCTTTCCCTTTGGTTGCAGTCACTTCCATGTAAGATCCTTCAACTGATAGAGGAACCTCCAAGGGCTCTTTTTTATCTGTAGACCCCCTTTCCAAATCGCTGGCAGTAGGCCTTTGGGGGTACAGCTGGCCTGTTCGGTATGGCTTTCTTGGCAACTGCATATGTAGCTCGTCCATCTGCTTTGGCTTCCTGGAATGCAGGTTGACTGCCACCTGTCAGCAGATTCCCCAAATAAGTAGTCCATGTAGCCTCTGGCCACCCAGCCATGTGGGCGGTTCATTCAGTGTTCACCAAGAAGTAGTCTGGTTCATCTCCTGCCATCATTTTAAGAAGCTCTCGCGCTGGAGGATGGAGGTGCAGTATCTGCAGAGCCTGGGTCAACTGAGCTAGGAAACTCTTTTGTAACTCCCCCTGTGCTTGAATAAGATCCTGTATCTGCTGCTGCTGTTGTTGCTGCCCTTCTAGCAGGGCATGTTGAAACTGCTGCTGACGTTGTTGTTGTTGCTGTAGACCTTCTGCCAGAATCTAGAGGAGCCGCTCCATCCTGGTTTGTCACTGCTGTCTTGCAACACTACCACAGCTTCCACGTCTGCAGCTGAGTTAACTCTGCAGTATTCCAGCTCCAACAAACGTTTAGCGGCCTCTAGTGGCCAAAACAAAGCCTGCCTGTCTGGCACCGAGTATACCTTCTTCAAGCTCCCTAACTAGGGTGAGGCTAATCCTCTTAACCCATACAAACAAAAAACAAATGCTGACCTGCTGTAAAGGCCCTGGAGGTATGTGGATTTGCCCTCAGTCATGTGGTAGAGGAAATCTCCAAGTGCCACCAGACAGTTCAGAGAAACCAAAATTAGCTTTACCTTCACAAAGCTAAAACACAGGACTGCCAGCAGTCCAGGAAAAATGAAGTTAGCTTTTATGCTTAGATTGTGAGCCCTTCGGGGACGAGGGAATGTATAACCGCATAGAATGCGTTTGCAGACAGATAGTATATAAATGCCTGAATAGAACAGAATAGAATGCTGTCCCAGCATGTTTGTTCTCCACAAGCTGGTTCTCCCGGCTCTTATTCCAGCCTCAGTTAAAGCTCCCACTTCAGAACTCCTTTGCATGGCTTGCCTCGGAAGGACTTCTGGCTCCATGGGCCTCTCTTCCTCCTGCGGCCTGCTGGGTGCTTAACCTCTCCCTGTGAGACATGCCCTCCTAGCACTGAATTCTGGGTTGTAAACTCTCTCAAAGGGGTCTGTTGATAATCCCTTTGGAGAGGGATGGGTAACATTCTGTATACCCCATCACAAACACACCAAAAATATTGTTTTGTTACAATCAGAAATTATGAGGTCTATACCTTTATTTTTTTTATTAAACTCAAATTTCCTCTTAATATACAGTATTAGTGCTTTCAGAAGAATATGATTTACCCCTGTTTTGGAGACATGTGTTCTGTTCTTCCGTTACCAGTATGTTTTGAGCTTTGCCAGATATGAGCAGTTCCTTTGTAGCATCATTATGAAAGCATCTATCATTGTGATTTACTGTGGGAGAGCTGGACAGATGGTTTGGTTATTTTAAAGTTGAACTATTTGGATTTTCATTAGCTCATGTGGCATTCTAGTTAAGTACAGCTCTATTTTTTGCTCAGTGAAAAAGTGTATTTGCATTCTAGTCATATTAGATATATTAATGTCATTGCTGATGTGGCATAGATTCTCTTATGGTGAAAAATTCCAACTTGTTTCAGCTGACTACATCCTTATTATGCTCTGTCCACATGATACATGCACTAAGGTCTACAGTATTAATATCAGAAACAGCATTGAAAGTTTGCAAAATGAAGGTTTAGTTACTAATATGTGTTAAGAGAATAACACATAATATTTGTCTCTTAATGCATGGTAAACAGCAAAGTTGTGCATTATTGTGCCATAACACATGCTAGTTTAAATCAGAATGGGTTACATAATGAGATGCAAAGCATTCAAATACATGCAAAACATCTCATTATTATGTAAATTATATAGCACAGATTGTGGCCTGATGCTCCTGGACACCATCTTAAAGAGGCTGGTGTACATGCAATTGAAGAATATGCCCTCCTCTCCTATTCTCTTTCCTTCTTCCTTCAGCAAGAAATACCCCTGAAGATACCCTCATCCACCTGGAAGATCCCCTAGTCCCCCAAAGATACTTCATGAACTACCCCCTCTCTAGGGTTGCCAACTTTTTCACCGAGAAAAACTCGACACCTGTGGCTCGCCATGCCCCACCCATTCTCCGCCCCTAGCCCCACCCCTGCCCCACCCCAGTTCCACCCATGCTGCACCCCAGCCCCACCCGCAAAAATTACCGAAGATAAGTGTAGGCTAACTCCCTTGGTTAGATAATAATTAAACTGGGAACCCCAAAAGCCAAACATGAAATGTACAACACTGGAGAAATAAAACTATAAAGTAATTTCCTCTTGCACTAAACAAAAACGCAAAGATGTTAGCAATACACACTTCCCAGACCAGACATATTCCAGTTAATAAATTCAAAATAAAAAGTATTTTTCTACCTTCTATTTGGAAATTTTATTTTTCAGTTGCAATTGCTCCAGTCGCTTTCTTCTGGTTTCTTTGTGTCTTCTGCGAGGTATCCATTTGTCCTTTCTTCTCTTTTAGATGTTTTCCATTCTCTCTCTATATCTGCTTTAACATACTGATAGTTTCCCTTTTGCTCTTTCCCCCATTTCTTTCCTTGTTCCTTTATCATCCACTCAAATTTCACCCTTCCATTCTCAATCCCCTCTTACTCTCCCAATGCCCGGTCCATCGTAGACTTTTCTTCCACACAAAATATCTTTTCCCCCTCTCCATTCTCATTCCCCATCCCCTTCTAGTCCTCCCCCCAAATCAGCTCCCTTATAGTTCTAGACCCACCCAGCATCCACTCCCTTCTAGTCCCATTCTCCCATGCCGTCACATCAGCCCATTTCCAGTCCTATTCTAGCCCATCACCCATTTGCAGTCCAAGCTCCCCCCATCAGCCCATTTCTAGTCCTATTCCAGCCCCTCATCAGCCCATTTCCAGTCCTAGCCCCACATATGCTCTTTTCCAGTTCCATTCCAGCCCTCCATCAGCCATTTTCCACTCCAAGCTCCCCCATCAGCCAATTTCCAATCCTAGCCCCCTCGTCAGCCCACTTCCAGTCCTATTCCAGCCCCCATCAGCCCATTTCCAGTCCTATTCCAGCTCTTCGTCAGCCCATTTCCAGTGCTGCCCTCCCATCACAGGCCATTTCCAGTCCTAGCCCCCCCCCATCATAGCCTCTTTCCAGTCCTAGCCCCCCCCCACCATCACAGCCTATTTCCAGTCCTAGGCCCCCCCCACCATCACAGCCCATTTGCAGTCCTAGTCCCCCCCACCATCACAGCCCATTTGCAGTTCTAGCCCCCCATCACAGCCCATTTCCAGTCCAAGTCCCCCCCAACCATCACAGCCCATTTGCAGTCCTAGCCGCCCTAATCACAGCCTATTTCCAGTCCAAGATCCCCCTCCCCCCACCATAGCCCAATTCCAGTCCAGGTCCCCCCCATAGCCCAATTCCATTGCAGCCCCTCCCTCATAGCCCATTTCCAGTCCAGGGCCCCTCCCATAGCCCAATTCCAGTCCAGGCCTCCTCATAGACCATTTCCAGTCCAGGTTTCCCTCCCATAGCCCAATTCCAGTCCAGATCCCCCCATAGCCTATTTCCAGTCCGGGTTTCACCCCCCCCCATAGCCCAATTACAGTCCAGATCCACCCCCCAAAGCCTATTTCCAGTCCAGGTTCCACCGCCCCCCCCCCCTTATCCCAATTCCAGTCTAGGTTCCCCCCCCCCATAGCCCATTTCCAGTCCAGGTACACCCTCCCCCATAGCCCAATTCCAGTCCAGTCCCCCCCAATAGCCTATTTCCAGTCCAGGTCCCCCCCAGCCCATTTCCAGTCCAGGTACACCCCATCACAGTCCATCCAGTCCTTGGCCTCCCCTCCTCCCCCATCAAAGCCCATTTGTAGTCCTAGCATCCCCCCCCCCCCCCAGTCCAGCCCCATGACTGTCTGAGGTGCTTCAGAGGGAGCCGGGGAAGCCCGCGCGAGGCCCCGGCTCCCTCTGTACAACCGCCAACGTGAAGATCTTTTTCCGTCACGCTGGTGGTTGTTTCTCTGAAGCCGCGAATGCTGGGAAAGGTTAAAGGGCATTGCCTTTAACCTTTCCCAGCAATCGCGGCTTCACAGAAATAGCCGCCAGCGTGAAGGAAAAAGATCTTCACGCTGGCGGTTGTACAGAGGGAGCCGGGGCCTCGCACGGGCTTTCCTGGCTCCCTCCCCCGCGGACTTTGGGAGAAAAGCCGGGTTTTTGCTCTGGCCGCTCCCAATCTTGTGGCCTGAGCAAAAAAATGGCTTTTCAAGGGCCGGTTCTATATCTCTGCCGGCAGTCGGCCTGGCCATGGAAAAACCGGCCAGGCCGGCTGAATACCGGCCGGTTGGCAACCCTACCCCACTCCCGTCAAATCCCTCCGAATCCCCCCATAGACCCCCTCAGGCCTACCTCTGCATTCACTGACGTCTAATATAGTATAGCACAGCAGTGATGCAAGAAGCCGTTACTGTCTTTTTGTAGAGTTAAAAACACATTTTTTCACCAATTGCCACTTCTGAATGGTGGACAATTCATTGGATAGTTAAGGTTTTTCCTGGGGTAGCTTATAGTTGTGCTCACCATTATTGTTTGTTTTTAGGTCATATTACATTTTGATTTCTGTATATTTTTGTTTTGTAAACTGCTTTAAATGATGTTTTTTCAAGAAGGCAGGATATAAATGTTCATAAATAAATTCCTATTCATCTGCCTCCAGTTTGAAAATGGCATGTGTTGACCCCTAACAATAATCTTGTGATACTACCGCTAGGGGTCAAGCTGCCAAAAAGCCCTTATATGGTAGCTTGACTCCTAGAGGTAGTATAGCAAGTCTACTTTCTAGGGGTTGACAGGCACCATTTTGAACCCCGAGCCAGACAGATTGGAAGTAACTGGGGATCATTGCTGTTCCATACGCGTGACACTGGGGATTTTGGAAGTTGGCTCAAGAGAGACTATAGAGTAGGAGTTTCATGAAATTTAAGTATAACTTTAGGCATTCGAGCCTACAAAATTTTCAGAGTCTGGTTTAGGAGCATAACTGTTAAATCTATCCATAACCTACCCCTTCATGCCCCAACCCGCAATGAGCAGTTAGAGTGGGTTTTTTATCTTGTGGCTGTTTGTAGTACATGACACCCAATAGCACAGGCCCACACTAATGATCTGCATAGACTAAAATCTATGCTGTTTACTGCACTTTAGTAACCTTTAATTCATGGGTTAGTGTGCTTTAGATTAGCATGCACTAAAGGTTTTCAAGAATACTAGAAACCAAATGTTCACTAATGAATAAACATCCCTAGTAAACAAATAAATGGATAATCATGAGCTTGTTGATATATGGGATTTTAGAAAAGATATCCTGGCATCAGGGGAAACATGCAAATAAAGACATGCTGTGAATGAAGGTGATTTCTGAACCGGGCCTTTGGATGTGTACTCGCCATCTGAAATCGCCATGTAAACACCTGGGAATTTACATGCAGAGCACAAGAATGTCAGCAGCATGAGCGGCCCATGGAAAATACAGTGATGGAGATGTGCAAGGACCCGTTTCCTGAAATGGGGATGGGCATGCACAATACAAATTACACATGTTTGCACAGGCACGCAGAGCCCCAGCCCAAGGACAGAGCCGGAGGACTGTGAGATGGTCACATGACAGTCGCAGTTCTCTTGCGGAGATGGTCACTAACCAAGGCGACGCCCTCTATCATCCATGGGGAGACAGGGATGTCTATTGCCAGGGATGCAGGATCTAGTAATGGCTCTACCAGACTAATGCCCAGTAAGCAGCAAAAAAGACAGATACCTAGGGGTTCCACTGGCACAAGCTTAATATGTGTGCAGTGAGATGCACCCAGGGAGTGGGAAAGAACCACAAATAGGCAAGGACCTGTGAACACACAGGTTACAATAAACGTTGTAGGTGGAGAGGTCACACAGTACACAAAATGGGTGCACACTGCACATTAGCTCAAGGCAGTGGCATACTAAGGATGGAGTGGTGGGTGCAGCCCACCCCAGGTTCCAGTCGAATGGGGACGCACCATCACCAGTTCCTCACAATTGTGACACTTCTGCTGAGAGAAAAGAGCTGGGCTCCATTGGAGACAGGGTGGCAAGCCACCTGTCTTGAAAGTAGGTTTGCCATGCTGTCTCCAAAGTGTGGGGTGGGGGTGCATACTGTGCCTCAGTGTGGTGCCTGCCCCAAGTAGAAAAGGAGCTAGGAATGCCCCTGGCTCAGGGGTAAGTGCAAAGGTGACAGCAGCCTCTCTGAACATAGCAGAGGCATGTGCTAGTTCATGATAGTGAGGGAGACCCAAGGTACTACTACTACTAATCATCATTTGTATAACGCTACAAGGCAAATGCAGCACTGTACATATAGATGTAAGACACAGTCCCTGCTCATCAGAGTTTACAATCTAATCAAGGCAAAACACACATTGAAACTGAGGACTAGAGTATGGTTAGATACACGCAAGCAGTGGATAAGAGAGTGAGAAGCATCAGGATCAAAAAGCGACTTCAAAGAGGTGGGTTTTTAGCCTGGATTTGAATAGGGCTAGAGGAGGAGCCTGATGCACAGATTCGGGTAGTTTGTCCCAGGCATATGGAGCAGCAAGATGGAATGAATGAAGTCTGGAATTGGCAGTGACAGAGAAGGGCACAGATAAAAGGGATTTGCCAGATGAGCGGAGTTCCCAAGAAGGAGTGTAGAGTGTGATAAGACAGGAAAGGTAGTGAGGAGCCGTAGAATGAATGCACTTTGTAGGTCAGTAGGAGATGTTTGAACTGGATGCGGAAATGGATAGGGAGCCAGTGAAGTGACTTGAGAAGAGGGAGTATATGAGCATAGCGACACTGGCGGAAGATAATCCGTGCAGCTGAGTTTTGAACAGATTGAAGGGGAGAGAGATGATTCAGAGGGAGACCAGTGAGGAGCAGCTTACAATAGTCAAGATGGGAGGTGACTAGTGAGTGGATAAGAGTCTTAGTAGTATGACTAGAGAGGAAAGGAAAGGAGGTGGGACATGCAGGGATTAGGTTACAACCACAGGTGTGGGCACTTGTAGTCTGCACTGTGCATCAGTCGGGAGCCTGTAGGTGAAACCAACACAAAAAGAAATCACATTTGTCCATGAAAGACCTGTAAAAGGCACCACACAGAGGTGTGCAGCCAGTAGTGCACAGAAGACTCTACAGGAATGGGAGCGGAGAGAGATTTATTTATTTAACAAGTGTGGATTTGTTTTTATACCACTGTAAAAAAAAAATTAGTCAAAGTGGTTTACATTGTAACTTTTTTTAAAATATGTATCTTTACGCAATTTACAATAATAATCAAGATTACATCTTGTACAGAAATTGGGATATGATCCAGAAACCAATGCAATAAGGATAATCAACAATAATAATAAGGTAAAAAATAAACAATACTCTATCCCACTCTAGCCTACAATAGTGGAGATCCAAGTTCAGGAAAAAAACAATTACTCAAAAGATTAAGGTAATCACTTAGGTGTAACAACCGACATAATCAATATGGTCAGCAGGAGAAGCCACCAGGTTTTCTAAGCACGGAGTATTGAGAATGCCAGAAGTTGGGATTGCTCATAAAAAACATAAGAGATAGCCTGGTATTTAACCAAACACTTACACTGGATATTTTAGAAAAAAGAGCGCTCCGAACTACTGAACTCCAGGGTGCAGGAGAAGAAATTCCCATCTTCTCGGCTATGTACCTTGAGCACCAAAAGACCTCTAAACCACACATTCCGTTTCTTAAAAAAAATCTTCATTAAAAATTCCTTATCTGATAACACAGCCAGAGTAACTAACAATGTTGAGGGGATCACAAGCTCTTCCTGGGAATTCTCCAATATAACTGATACATCTAAAACATCCACTCGTCCCAACCCTGGAGTTTCCCCAGAAGCAGCTACTTTCTTAGATGAAGGAAGGTGATAAACCTTAATAGTTGGAGGATGCAATTCTGTTGGCGGATGCGATTCTGATACCCAGGACTTCAGGAAGATATGATCTAAACATATCTCTCAGTGAAGCCCTAGGAATGTTCACAAGTTTCAAGTTAGCAACCCTGGCCGAATTCTCCAGTAGCTCCAACTTTTCCTTAATTACAGAAGAATCCTTTTTTGAAAGAGTCTGAATGTCCCTCCAACTCATTAACCTACATCTGTACAATAGACACAGAATTTTGAAGTAACAGTACCTTAGAGGAAATGTCTTCAATAGTCAAAGAGTTAGTTTGTACCCTCTGAGTTAAGGAAAAAACCTGGGAAACAAAAGCTGCACACAGTTGCATAATAGTGGATTAAATTATTTCCAGGGTAAAAGTCTCTGGCTGCTGCAGAGTAAAGACTGGTAAGGACTCCTCCATAGACACGGATAAGCCTTCTGCCACTCCCGATGCTCGCACCTGGCCATGCAAGGCAGCCGACTCTACTGCCAGTCCAACAAGTACACCAAGAACCTGGTGTTCCAGGAGGGCCAAAAGCCCCTCCATTGACCTCCCCGTGGCTTCTCCTCTCCGCTGCAGCATTCTGAAGTAATCTTGGATGCATGCTGACTTCGCCGAATGCTGTTCTTCAGGGGAGAGAGAGTAACCACCCAAATTAAGCATTGAGTCACCCGACTCTGATGCAAACACTGCCTGGCTACTCTCCCCTGCTTGTGATGGTTGCTGAGTCAGCTGGAGAACAAAGAGATAAAAAGGACCAACAACAGCAAGTAATGGCATGGAGGCCAGGGGGGGGGGGGGACAGAGAGGGATACTTAGCCCCCTTAGATGTCTGCTTCTTCCCCATCGAGGATACAAACCGCTCACGCATGCCCATGTGCCACCAATACTAAAATCAAAATCACCCCATGGTTCAACAGTACTTTAAAACATATGAAAAGAGTAACCGGGTAACCGGACCCGGCTTCCCTTCTTTCCATGCCCCCCCCCCCCGTGTCATTTATCCTAATCCCTCCCCCCCCCCAACGAATAACTCCACAAACAACAGTTCTTGGTGGAAACTGGTCGCAGCTTTATTTTAACAATCCATAAACATTAACAGATATATATGTAAATATATATATATATGGAGCCAACCAACCCCGCGGTTGATGGACCGCCAGCCATGCAACTAGCAAAGCGGCCACACCTCTGCTCAAGCCGTGGTCCCCCACCAACGGCCAGGTTCGGCCCCCCCTTTCCGACTTTGCCATGTTACTAGCAAAAGTCTTCCAGGGGTTGTCCGGGTCGAGGGCACCCCGCCCCCTCCCCAAGTCGCCAAAGGCTCCGGACCCCGGACCTCCGGGATCCCGCCACCGGCACAGGAGGATAATATCTACCTGTGCCGCCCCCCCCATAGCCCCAAGCTGCGACCAGCGTGGCCTCTCCTGCACTACCTTCTCCAGTGCCTCCTGCCAATCATTCAATAGCAAATCTGTACCCACTGGAGATAAGTGCACCCCATCGTCTCTGTACAATCCGGAGCAGGCCACCTCCACCCAGGGATGTTGGACCTGATATCCGCCTTGTGCACAGACCCATCTCCCAATTTGCCTGTTGATCTTGATCAACCCACGAGACCAGCGCCGCTGCCCCCAGCACGCAGGCCTCGGGATGATGTCCGACCACACTAAGACTACCCCTTCAAACATACTGAGCAGAACTGCAAAGTCTTTCTTGGCAGCCCTAATCAGCTGCTTGCACGTCCAAGCAGCCAGTTCATTCCCCCCTAGGTGCACCAACAGGATCGCTGGCTGGCCCCTGATGCGCTGGTGGTGACGAAGCAAGGGCAGCAGTTGCGACCACCGCAGACCCCGCTCGCCCAGCCATGACACCGCCACCACTGATGGATCAAGACGCAAATTCGCTCCACCCGTTCGTTGTGCCGCCCGCTGGCCGGCCCAATAGACGAAGGAGTGCCCCAGCAGCCAGCATCCCAGCACACTCGCACCCCCATCTGCAATAGAAAAATACAGCATTAGTGACCCCCCCCTTCTCATGCCTCATAATCGGACATAGCCCTCGAAGGCCCTCGAGCGCCATCTGCCGATGCTCTGTATAGCCTCGCTGGACAATCCCGCCGCTGCCGCACTAGTGGCTGCCCCAATTCGAAAAGAATGCGAGGAAAACCGATAAGGGTCCTCCCCCATCCACCGCAAAACTAAACGCAATACGGCCGTGACCTGGAAACACGTAAGCGGGGAGGAATCCCTGTGCACAAACAATCCGCTCATACCCCCAGGGCGAATGGCCAAGTACTCCTGCATCGCAGACCGTGGGCAGGTAATCCCGCCCGTCGCCCGAAGGACCACCCATAAACCTTTTCCTTTCTGATCCGTTTTGGACCTGGCCAATAAGATCCTCATTTTCGCGTTCTCAATCCAAACATGCTGCCGCCGCAGACTATTCCCGCTATCGCATTTTCCCGACACCTCCGCCAACTCACTGACCCGCAACGCCCCGAAAAAAGCCAGACAAAAAACCGCCCGGAATGGCACTGCCTCATAGGGGGCACTCGCCACCTGCACCAACTCCAGGCACACCTTCACCAGCAACTCGTGCGTAATCGGTCGTCAGCGATCCCACGGAGCCGGCTGAGACCGCTCCCAACCTTGAAGCAGCCTCCGTGCTAGTAAACCTCTGCCTCCGGAATCCCACCCTACCGCCTTAGCAAAAAATTCAAACCCTGCCATATATTCACGCACCGCTGACCGCGAAACCCCATTCTCTTTGGCCCACACCACATACTGCCCGAGCAACATAGGAGGCACCCTCCCCCCTTTCCAGCCTCTCTCACATAAGAACTGCTGCACCCGTGCGCAACCTCGCTGATAGGCTTCCCAGGTGTGAAACGCCACTGAACTCTTCAAAAGTTGCCTCATCTCTGCAGGCCAATGCTCCACAATGTCGAGGGGACTGCATGACCCACCTCGTCCGCCTCCGGCACCAACTTCCGAAAACGCTCCATCTGTAAACGGGAGAGAGCATCAGCAATTTTGTTAACTTGCCCTGGAACATGTCGCGCTTTCAAATCAATATTCAACTGCATACAAGCAAGTACCACCCTCCGCATAAGCGAAGCCACCTTAACACAGCGGGGCGAATAACGATTGACGACATGAACCACCGCCTCGTTGTCGCACCACCACACCACCCTGCGGTTAACCAATCGATCTGGCCACAACTCCAACACGACTAGCATCGGAAAGAGCTCCAAGAAAGTAATATTACTCAACAAACCTGCCTCCGCCCAGGACTGCGGCCATCGTTCAGCGCACCAAGCCCCCCCAAAATAGATTCCCAGGCCAACTCCCCCTGCCGCATCCGTGAAAAGATGGGTGTCGCGACTGGAGATCTCCGCCCCACGCAGCACTGACGTCCCATTAAAACTTTCCAAAAAGGCATCCCAGACGCGTAGATCCTCCCTCATGACCTGAGATACCCGAATGCGATGATGCGGCCATTTTGCTCCGACCGTTGACGCCGCCAAGCGCCTGCTGAACACTCGCCCCATAGGAATGACTTTACAGGCAAAGTTAAGGGACCCCAATAGTGCCTGCAACTCTCTCAATGTCACCTTTGGCGAGGCCAATACATTGGACACTAAGACCCTGAGCTTTACCACCTTCTCATGCGGCAACCGCGCCACCATATTCGAAGAATCGAGTTCCACACCTAAAAAGGTAAGCTGTGTGGTAGGCCCCACCGTCTTGTCCTCCGCCAGCGGTACCCCCAACTCCTCCGCCATCCCCTCGAAACCTTCCAACAGTCTGTTGCAGCCGTCGGACCCCACCCTACCGACAAAGAGGAAATCATCGAGATAATGTACCACCTCCGAACGACCCACCCTCTTCATGACCATCCAATGCAGGAAGGTACTAAACATCTCGAAGTAGGCACAAGATATCGCACAACCCATCGGCAGACACTTGTCATAGTAAAATGCGTCTTCGAACCGAAAACCCAACAACCTAAAAGCCGATGGATGCACTGGCAATAATCTAAAGGCCGATTCTATGTCAACTTTCGCCAACAGCGCCCCACAACCAGCCTTGGATAGCAACTCTACCGCCTTATCGAACGAAGCATACCGCACCATGCAGAACTCGCGTGGTATCAAGTCATTAACGGAAGTTCCGATCGGCGACGATAGGTTATGTATCAATCTGAATTTTCCCGGCTCTTTCTTGGGGATAACTCCTAAAGGGGAAATGACAAAATTCCGAAACGGCGGGTTGCGGAACGGCCCCGCAATTCTCCCCAAACGCAATTCTGCAGTCAACTTTTCACGCGCTACCGACGCCCAGCGCTGAATACTTGCAGCATTCCTAACCGCCCCCGTGACCACCTCGCCTCGAAGGGGAATAATGAAACCAAACTTAAAACCTAGATGCAACGTCAAACTATCTTTCATCTTCGGATACCGCCGAAGCCAGGTACCAAGCACCTGCACCCGAATTGGGGAAGGCGCTAAGTCACAATGCGAATCCTCACTTGGCTCCCGTAATTGGCGTAGGGGCCCCCACTTTTTTAAGGCATTTTGCCGCTGGATGGGCACCCCCGCAAACCGAGCATGCATGCCGGAACTTACAATCCGGGAATGGACAGGTGGTCCGGTTATACCTCCAACACAGGTCCGCCCCCGCCCCAAGGACCGGCTTTGACAGCCCCGCTGGGTTTGCTCCACGAAAGGAACGACTCACCCCACCGGAAGGACCTGGCCCCATCTTAGCTCCACCAGCTCCCCCCGTACCCGATTTGACAGACATCTGCGTCAACCACAGATTAATGTCTTGCGTCCCCCACGTTAAGAACTTGTTTTCTTCCATTTTATCCCGAAACTTTTTGTCATAATTAAGCCACGACCATCCTTCGTGCGCTTGTGACGCCCCCAAAATAGAGTCAGCATAGGACAGCAAGCTGCCGTACTGTTCAGGAAACTGATGACCCCAAACACTCGCCAACCGCAAGAACGATCGAACCCAGTGGACTACGTTGCGCGATACCGCCCGCACCCTTCCGGCCTTCTCATCCTCCCTACGCTTCTTCTTACTATCCCCGGAACGCTTGTGGCCTTCGAGCAAACGAAAAATGTCAATGTACTTGCGTTTTAGAATCTTACGCCGTAGCTTCTTAGGAACGCCCTCCCACAGCTCCGCCACTGCCGCTAAGGATGCGGAACCTGCGCCTCCGAGCCCGGCGGCCCCCCCGTCACCCGAGATAGCCGTCCTCCGTGCTCCGCCCAACGAAGAATCCGAACCGTCTGACGAGGAAGATGAAGATGAGTCGGAGCTATGCCTCCGCCGACAAGCATGCTTCCTTTTCTTGCGCGCCTTCCCGGAGTGCTCCCCCCGCGACCCCCCACTCCCCTCAGCTCCCCGCCCTGAGGACTCACCCGCCGCTCCTCCCGGCGCTGCGCTGCGCTGTCAGGAGCCATCACCATTCCGTTGCGAGGGTCCATCACTCGTTGCTGATCACGTGCATCCTGCTCCCGCTCCGTCGCAGTCGTGACCGCTCCCATCAATCCGCTGCCAGCTTCCCTAGCCATCGCGCGCGCCGACTCCCCGGTAAGCGGGACACCCCGAGGCGCTGCCGGAAAGGTGACCTGTGGAGATAGAAAAGGGGAACACAAAGGGGAGAAAAACGAGGGCCACGACGGCTGCCATGCCCCACCCAATCCATTCCTGAGGAACCTTGGCCCCCTGATTGCCACCTGTCCCAAGCAGTATGCTGCCCGCGGGGACCCATAGCCCCCGGTGACAGCGTATATCCTCCAAACCCATCTCCACCTCTGCCCCCCCCCCGCACGCTGGGCTGGTCCCAATACTGCCCCATTCCCACGGCGCCGCGCTACCCCATGCTCCCCTTCTTTCGGGGAGCGCACTAGTGGAAACTCCCTCCCCAGGGCTGCTCACCTCTGGACTGCCACCTAATTCCCCCCCTACAAGGGCAGGCTCGGGCAGCACCGCGCCAGATCTGCCTAACCCCCCCGGGACCCGCGCTCTCCGGGGCCTAGTCGAGCGCCCCCTTTCAGCCCCCTTTCCAACCCTAGGAGCCGTAGCAGCATCCACCCTACTGCCCTGCGCTACCTGAGAGTCATGCCCCTCTCCCCTGCCCCGCTGCCGCAGTCTCCCCCTGCTGCCAGCCCCCCTTCTTCCCCTTTCCCCAGTCCTCTTTACAGCCGCCGACCGCCCAGCCACCCCACCCCCCGCAGGCCTCCTTGGCCCCATTCCCCCCACTGCTGAACAAACCAACCCCCTGCTCCCGACTAAAATTGGGCGACCCGCTGCTACACCAAGCCCCCCCCCTTTCAGCCCGCGATCCTGCCGCACCGGCCTTCCACCCCTCCCGTGAAAGTGTTTGCACGCCCTTGTGCTCACGTGCCCGGAGTCCCTTCACTCTGCGACTGCAGGTCTCCTCGATCGCGCTTCTCTCCTGAGCCCGAAAAGTACCGTGCCTTCACCGGACCGCGACGCAGAAGCTCCTTCCTTGCAGGTGAGCGCCCGCTAACATGTGCTCTGGGCAAGCCACGAGCCCCGGAGCACATGCCTTAAGCGCCCACCTGATTGGCTCCACTCGTCAATTTCGCAGCGGAGCCAATCAATTTGAAAGATGCCTCCCCGGCGTCCTGACATCGCCGCGCGATCCCGAGGACACGCAGGGTCCCGCGCCGGGCCGTGCACCCGGTTACAAAACGGGCCCAGGACCCTGCCCGCGCCCTGGAACATCTAAGAAAACTAGAAGCCAAATGGCGCAAAACCAAATCCACCATCCACAAAGAATTATATTATAACCACCTCACATTATATAAGGAAACCTTAGACAACACAAAGAAAAACTACTATGCCAGCATCCTATCAAATTCTTATAATAGACCAAGAGAACTATTCTCCATTGTTAGTAACCTAACTAATAACTCACAAACTTCCAGCAAGGAAATCACTGACATCTCAGCACAAACATTAGCTAACTATTACCTTAACAAAACAAAACTACAATTCACGACTCCAGACTCTTTCCACAAACCTCATCACCCGATAGACGTATGGTCAGAATTTCACCCTATAACCAAAACATCATTAAGAAATATCATACTCAACCTAAACACTACTACCTCTTACCTAGATCCTTGCCCAGCAATCTGGATAAAAACCACTCTCCCAATCCTTCTTTCATTCATACTTCCCATTGTCAATCTCTCACTACTCCAAGGTTACCTCCCACCCACACTTAAACACGTACAAATAAGACCAATTCTCAAGAACAGCACCCTTGATAAAACCTCACCAAAATCATATAGACCCATCTCAAGTATACCATTCTTAGCAAAAGTAATAGAAAAAACAGTACAAATACAGACGCAGGAGCACCTAGACTCATCTTACTCACTCGACGAACAGCAATATGGTTTTTGCCCAAAGCATGGAGTGGAAACACTCCTCACAGCTCTAACAGATACGCTATTAAGAGGAATCGACAATCACAAACAAGCATTCATTCTATTATTTATTGATATTTCAGCTGCTTTTGATAGCGTCCACCATACCATAATGCTCAATAGTCTGAGTCAAATAGGAATAAATGCCACAGTTCATAAATGGTTCTCCTCTTATCTAGATAATAGGACACAAAATGTACGAATAGGTAATCAAACCTCTGATTCATACAAACTGGAAACCGGTTTACCTCAAGGATCAGCGTTATCAGCACTCCTATTTAACATATTGTAACACCGAAAATCTGCCCTATAGCTTTAAGACACAAAAAGCTGAAGAGTACGGCACAGACTCTGACAGAAAGGGAGAGAAAAAGCTTCCTAGTTGCTATAGGCAACCAGAGCAGGCTGAGGCACGGGACCTGAAGGCACGCCCAGCCAACAGACACTCCCCAAACACTGAGGGAAACACTCTGCACATGTGCAGGAAAACGCCCATAACTCTGCATAAGAAAGCAGGCAGGCAAGCAGAGTTAGCTCAGGAACAGGCCAGAGCTCGGGAGCAGGCCAGAGTTCAGGAACGGGCCACTGTTCAGAAGCAGGCCAGAGAGGAGAATCCTTATTGTGCTCGAGTCCAGGAGAGAGAGAATCCAGGAAGAGAGGCTGAATGTGATTCCTGTATGATTTCTGACGAAGGTTTTGAGGACACAGAAGCAGCAAGCATTTGTGAAACCTGGCAGGTTAGAGAGAACCTAAAACCCTTCAACAAAAGGTCAGAGTATTTTCAGCCTAACCCTGTTTATTGTGAGGCCTGGAATAAGAAGCCAAGAAGGGCTGGGAGACAGAACAGGCAGTCATTCTCCAACCGTGAGTTTAACCACAGAAAACCCTTTGCTAATGAAAGCCAGAAGCTTTTAAGATATGCACATCCTTATGAAAGAGATAGTGAACTGCTTCAGGATATTTGTATGAATGAAGAGCCTGAATGTTTGTATGTAAAGCCTGGCAGCAAACTGACAAGAGCAAGGTTCAACAGAAAGACTGCAAAGCAGTTTTATCAAGGCTCAGATAATTATCTCCCTAACCAGGAAGAGAGCATTGAAGAGAGACCAGTCACTGACTGGAGGAGGTTACAAACTCTCTGCCAGAGGGAAGACGAGGCAGTTGAGGAGCCCATGTGTATTGACCAAAATGAATGTTTATCTTATGAGGAAAAGATGGACTGTTCTTTAGTGATTACTGAAGAGACCTCTCTACGCTGAGAGCAGATAAGCCTGCTAGAGAGAACAGGTCTGCACAGAGGAAACTGCCCAGGTGTTTACCTTGATTATATATTTTGCTTTGTCATTTAATTTGTTAAGCAAGAAGCTACTTTTCTTTAACCATTTGTTTATGCCAGAAGTATGGTTATCTTTTGAGTTTGGAAGTTGTATCATTTTTGAAAATCCAGCAAAACCCCGGGAGGGGAATAAATCCTTGTTTAAACCTGACCCTCGACTTGCAACTACACTTTCTTTTTATAGAAAGGTCAGGGCCAGTAGTGCACTAAGCTAAATAACACTAGTTTAGCCTCTGCTGGTGACATATAAAATGGCGTAGCACGTTGGATTTTTGAAAAAAAAAAAAAGCAATACTACTGCCCAAAGTTTTTCAAAAGAGAAACAGATTGGAAGAAGAAAAAAACCCACAGCAGCAAAGGAAATCCTGAGAGGAAGAAAATCCTGATACTGAGAGGACATCCACAAGCTGACCGGACGGAGGTGCAGAGAACCTTTCTCAAAATAAGATCCTTCACCGTGCTAAGGTACAAGTGGCTGGGCACGGGTGGTAAGGATTGTGGAGAAAGGGGGAGAGAGATATCTGGATAAAAGCAGATAGGGAGAAAGAACTATATTGTGTGCCGCACTTGGTGGGCCCTCTGTTTTTTTTCTCGCCTATACAGGTATACCGCAAGCGCCAAGATGGATTCAAAAGAAATGATGAAATGGATGGAAGAGCAGTGGAAGGCACAAAGTGAGCTGGCACGACAGGCCCAGGACAGGACTATGGCAGCACTGGCTGCGCAACAAAAGCCCCTGTTGGACTTGGTGACCACGCTACTACAGCGGACATCCACTACTACGGCTGCGGAGGAAAGTGTACCGGTACCAGCGGCGGTAGGAGTACAACACTATGGTGCATTGGCACTAGGACCTTTACAAAAAAGTGATAACTTTGATGATTATTCGGACGCATTCGAGCGAATCGCTCAGGCGGCTAAGTGGCCCCTAGACCAATGGGCAGTCCGATTCGCCATGTCGTTAACTGGAGAGGCATTGGCGGCATATAAGGCGATGCCCGCTGGCCTAGTGTCCAGTTACCCAGATGTAAAATTGGCAGTTCAAGATAGGCTAGGTTTAACACCTACACATTATCGCCGACTTTTTAGGGAGGCAAGGCTCTTGCCCCAGGAGACACCTAAAGCTTTAATGCAAAGGTTGAAAGGTTTAGCAGCAAAGTGGTTGGCTCCAGAAAGGGCCACGATAGAAACCTTAATGGATGCGGTGCTGCTAGAGCAGTACTTTGAAGCTGTACCCGCCGAAGTAAAAGCTTTCCTGCTGTTACAAAAATGTCAGTCCACTAGGGAAGCAGCGGAAATGACCGAATGCTATTTTGAAGCTGCATTGGCCGGAGCTTCTAGAGATAGTATGATGCGGGTAACAGACATGGAAAGGATGCCTGGTATAAGGAAAGCTTATGCTTCTACGGTCCCAAAAGAAAATGTAAAAAGCTATAATAATCTGATAAGATGTTTCCACTGTGGAAAAAGTGGTCATGTACATAGGGACTGTAAAGAACACATAGCCCTTGTATCAGGAAGAGAAATACACGGTGGGGAGGAGTTTATTATAGATGTCCAAGTGGAGGGTATAGATGCGGTAGCACTCCTGGATTCTGGGGCAGACCAGAGTATGGTCTCCCAGGAAATGTGGAAGGCCATTCAGGCCCACAATCCTACCCAGTGGGATAGTACGGATGGACGTGTGAAAGTGCGATGTGTGCATGGTGCTTCCTCTTTTTACCCGATATATGACATGAGTGTGAATGGGTTGAATACTAAAGGAAAGGTACACATGGCAGTTGTCCCCCGACTTCCCTTTAAGGTGGTCCTAGGCCGTGACTGGCCCCCATTTAAGGAGGAATTGGGGAAAGGCCTCGAGGGGAAAGTAGGCCCCGAAGAACCACTAAGGGGAGAGGCATTGGCTTCCGAAGCCCACATAACTGAAGCCATTGCACAAAAGATCCCAAGTGCTTTATTTGGGAAACCGCGGGTGGAAGGGAAACCCCCAATTAAAAAAGGGTTTGTGTTGCACTTCACGAAAACATCCCAGCAGGTAAAGAGTCCCCAAAGAGCTACTGAAGCCTCAGCGGGCTATGACCTATTCAGCAATGAGGATACAGTAGTCCCCAAGAGAGGGAAAGCCCTCGTGGATACCGGGTTAAGCATTCAAATCCCCGAAGGATGTTATGGCCGCATAGCACCGCGGTCTGGCCTAGCGGTCAATCATTCAATTGACATTGGGGCCGGGGTAATAGACCCGGATTATCGGGGGGTGGTCAAGGCCCTACTGTTTAACTTCGGGGAAGAGGATTTCATAATAAAAAGGGGTGAAAGAATAGCCCAGTTGATATGTGAACGGGTGGGCTTCCCGGTATTATTAGAGACATCCTCATTAACCTCTACAGGCCGTGGGTCTGGGGGGTTTGGCTCCACAGGCAGAAAAGATGTTAAGGGCTTAGCAGCCATCGCTGAGGAAAGGAAAGAGGAGGACTTAGGCCCTCAGCCCTCAGATTGGAGGGAAC
The DNA here is from genome assembly GCA_033557465.1 of Ichthyophis bannanicus. Taxonomy (NCBI): domain Eukaryota; kingdom Metazoa; phylum Chordata; class Amphibia; order Gymnophiona; family Ichthyophiidae; genus Ichthyophis; species Ichthyophis bannanicus. The sequence continues at coordinate 678,018,785 of CM066034.1, read as the reverse complement.
AACCCGAAATACGTACAGGTAATGACCTGTCTGAACATCAGCAGGTAGAGTTAGCCCGGCTATTAAGGAAATTCTCCGATGTCTTGACAGCGGTGCCCGGTGAAACACGCCTGGTAGCCCATGAGGTCATCACAGTTCCGGGGAAAATTATTAGACAACGCCCCTATAGGTTGCCAGAGGCGAAGCAAAACGAGGTCATTGCCCAAGTCAAAGAAATGGTGGAAATGGGGGTGATCGAGGAATCTCATAGTCCTTGGTCTAGCCCAATAGTCCTCGTCCCAAAACCGGATGGCTCCCTTCGTTTTTGTATTGATTTTAGGCAGATAAATGCGATCTCACAGTTTGACGCATACCCCATGCCAAGAATCGACGATCTGTTAGATCGGTTAGGGCAGGCCCGGTTTCTAACAACCCTCGACTTAACCAAGGGCTATTGGCAAATCCCCTTGACGAGGGATTCGAAGCCAAAAACAGCTTTTTCCACCCCTTTAGGCCTATACCAATTTAGGCGTATGCCATTTGGGCTACAGGGCGCAGCGGCAACGTGCCAGCGTCTTATTGACCAGGTCCTAAGGCCACATCAAGAGTACGCGTTAGCCTATATGGATGACGTTATTATCCATAGCGGCACCTGGCTAGAACACCTATCACGGATAGAGGCGGTATTAAACGCCATCCGAAAAGCGGGTCTCACTTTGAACCCAAAAAAATGTCTTTTTGCGGCTAAAGAAGCCCAAATACCTGGGTCATTTAGTTGGGAATGGGATAGTAAAACCTCTAGCAGACAAAATAGAGAGTGTCCGGAACTTCCCACGACCGGTAGAAAAGAAGCATGTCCGCAGCTTCTTGGGCCTAATTGGCTACTACCGACGGTTTATCCCCAGGTTTGCGGAGGAGAGCAGCCTTTTTACGGACATGATTAGGAAAAATGCCCCAAATAAGGTGCATTGGACTCCCGAGGCCGAGGAGAGTTTTATCTCTCTTAAAGAGAAGTTGTGTAAAGCTCCTGTATTAAAGGGAGTTGACTTCCGGCTTCCATTCATTATCCAGACAGACGCTTCTGAGACTGGACTGGGGGCAGTTATGTCCCAGAAATTTGATTGTGTAGAACACCCGATTACCTACTTAAGTAGGAAACTGTCCAATGCGGAGCGGAAGTATTCTACTGTAGAAAGGGAATGCTTAGCCATCAAGTGGGCGGTAGAAGCATTGCGATATTATGTGACAGGGCGAAAATTTATATTGATAACAGATCATGCACCGTTAAAATGGCTGAGCCAAATGCGCAACAATAATGCACGACTGACGCGCTGGCACTTGGCTTTGCAAGCTTTTAGTTTTGAGGTACAGCACCGTGCAGGGAAGCTGCATGGTAATGCGGATGCGTTGAGCAGAATTACGCGCTGTCCGACGGGGACGTCAGCAGCTCGTAATGTCTTAAGAAGGGGGATGTGTAACACCGAAAATCTGCCCTATAGCTTTAAGACACAAAAAGCTGAAGAGTACGGCACAGACTCTGACAGAAAGGGAGAGAAAAAGCTTCCTAGTTGCTATAGGCAACCAGAGCAGGCTGAGGCACGGGACCTGAAGGCACGCCCAGCCAACAGACACTCCCCAAACACTGAGGGAAACACTCTGCACATGTGCAGGAAAACGCCCATAACTCTGCATAAGAAAGCAGGCAGGCAAGCAGAGTTAGCTCAGGAACAGGCCAGAGCTCGGGAGCAGGCCAGAGTTCAGGAACGGGCCACTGTTCAGAAGCAGGCCAGAGAGGAGAATCCTTATTGTGCTCGAGTCCAGGAGAGAGAGAATCCAGGAAGAGAGGCTGAATGTGATTCCTGTATGATTTCTGACGAAGGTTTTGAGGACACAGAAGCAGCAAGCATTTGTGAAACCTGGCAGGTTAGAGAGAACCTAAAACCCTTCAACAAAAGGTCAGAGTATTTTCAGCCTAACCCTGTTTATTGTGAGGCCTGGAATAAGAAGCCAAGAAGGGCTGGGAGACAGAACAGGCAGTCATTCTCCAACCGTGAGTTTAACCACAGAAAACCCTTTGCTAATGAAAGCCAGAAGCTTTTAAGATATGCACATCCTTATGAAAGAGATAGTGAACTGCTTCAGGATATTTGTATGAATGAAGAGCCTGAATGTTTGTATGTAAAGCCTGGCAGCAAACTGACAAGAGCAAGGTTCAACAGAAAGACTGCAAAGCAGTTTTATCAAGGCTCAGATAATTATCTCCCTAACCAGGAAGAGAGCATTGAAGAGAGACCAGTCACTGACTGGAGGAGGTTACAAACTCTCTGCCAGAGGGAAGACGAGGCAGTTGAGGAGCCCATGTGTATTGACCAAAATGAATGTTTATCTTATGAGGAAAAGATGGACTGTTCTTTAGTGATTACTGAAGAGACCTCTCTACGCTGAGAGCAGATAAGCCTGCTAGAGAGAACAGGTCTGCACAGAGGAAACTGCCCAGGTGTTTACCTTGATTATATATTTTGCTTTGTCATTTAATTTGTTAAGCAAGAAGCTACTTTTCTTTAACCATTTGTTTATGCCAGAAGTATGGTTATCTTTTGAGTTTGGAAGTTGTATCATTTTTGAAAATCCAGCAAAACCCCGGGAGGGGAATAAATCCTTGTTTAAACCTGACCCTCGACTTGCAACTACACTTTCTTTTTATAGAAAGGTCAGGGCCAGTAGTGCACTAAGCTAAATAACACTAGTTTAGCCTCTGCTGGTGACAATATACATAAAACCTGTTTGCAATATCTTTAAAAAATTTGGTGTACTCTATCATCTATACGCAGATGATATCATGATGTACATTACATTCACGATTCCCAACTTACCGATGCAAACTCTGTCAGATTGCTTCAATGAAGTCACATCCTGGCTAAATACCCACAATCTCCAAATAAATCACTCCAAAACTGAAGTGCTAATCGTCACCAAAAACCAATCCTATACTCCACCTACACACATAACACTTCAAAACCAAGAAATTAAAATAAAAAATGAAGTAAGTAAGATATCTAGGTGTTATTCTAGATAAACACCTTACATTAGACACCCACATTAGAAACACCACAAAGAAAATCTATTTCAAATTCAAAATCCTTAAACAACTAAGACCCCTTGTATACATACATGATTTCATCAGCATAATTCAAGCCATCATAACCCCCCACTTTGACTTCGCTAACCTAATTTTATTGGGTATAACAAAACAAAACATTAAAAGAATTCAACTTGCCCAGAATGCAGCAGCTCGGATAATAACGAAAGTACACGCACATCAACATATAACACCAATACTAGAATCCCTTCACTGGCTGCCTATACAAAGTAGGCTAGTATACAAAACATTGATAACCACATTTAAAACTCTAAACGACATGGCCCCAGTCACCCTAAGTAACCTAATCAGCAAAGAGCACTCAAAATCTACTCAAAGAAAAGGACAAACAAATAAACTAAAAACTCCCAAAGACTTCATAAAAGCAAATAAACTCACAAACAATAGAGCTTTTTCTCATGCAGCTCCAACAATCTGGAATTCCCTCCCAGATGATCTAAGATTGCTAACCGAGATCATCGAATTCCGCAAAAAAGTGAAAACCTATCTCTTTTCTAAACATTACAACAACTCAGATCATCCCTCAATAGACTTAGATAATGGCTAACCAGTTTTTATCTAACAAATCCCAAATGACCTACACATACAATTCTTCATAGCTGATACTGTACTTTGAATAACGCTTAAGCCCCACATAATGTGTATTTGTACATAATGTATATAGTTTACACTGTTCTATACTGTTCTGTATTAACACTAGTTGTTTATCTTATTGTTATTTGGTCATATGATGTTTTATGTAAAACAAACTCCGATTTGTTAACTGTTTATTGTGAACCGCAACTGAACTATGGAAGATGCGGTATATAAATCATTGTTAAATAAATAAATAAATAAATCTTGGATCTAAATTTTAACTTAAACTTCGTAATGTACATTAACCAGACACATTGATAACTTAGAGGGTTGAGTGACTTGCCCAAGGCCAGAAGGAGTGCTGGCGGGAAACAAATCCTGGCCTCTTGGTTCCCAAGCCAGTGCTCTAACCCTAGGCTACTCCTCCACTCTGGGCAGAAGAAAGGGTGAGATCCATGGCAGATCTAGATGTGACATAGGCAGTAGGAGATACATAGAGTATAAGAAAGGGATGATAGGGGATGCCAGAGGTGCAGAATGCCTGCACTGAGGATGTCTTATATTTCCCTTTTCAAGTTACAGCACAGTAATAATAATGGGTGATTTCATTTACCCCAGTATCGACTGGGTCAGTGTCATGGCAGGACATGCTAGGGAGATAAAGTTCCTAGATGAAATATATGATTGCTTCTTGGAGCAGCTGGTTCATGAACCGACCAGAGGGGAAGCCATATTAGACCTAGTCCTTAGTGGAACACCAGATCTAGTGCAAGAGATAAGAGTGTTGGTGCCACTTGGCAATAGTGATCATAGCATGATCACATTTGATTTAATTAGTGGAGGAGGGATAGTAAGGAAATTAACAGTACTACCTTTTAACTTTCGAAAGAGAGACTATGATAAAATGAGGAAAATAGTTAAGAAAAAATTAAAAGGAGCAGTTGCAAAGGTTAAGGACTTACAACAAGCTTGGGTGTTGTTGAAAACTACTATCTTGGAAGCCCAGACCAACTGTATTCCACGCTTTAAGAAAAGTGGAAGTCCAAAAAATTGCCAGCATGGTTTAAAGGTGAGGCTCAGAGAGGCTGTTGTTGCCAAAAAAGCATCTTTCAGGAAATGGAAAAAAGAGCCAAACGACGAAACCTGGAAACCGCACAAGCACTGGCAAGTCAAATGCAAGGCATTGATAAGGCAGGCAGAGGAAGAATTTGAGAAGAAGCTTGCTGCAGAAGCAAAAACGTGAAATAAAGACTTTCTCAAGTACATTCATAGCAAAAAAGCTGTGAGAGAGTCAGTTGGTCCATTAGATGATAGAGGGGTTAAAGGGGCACTAAGAGGCGACAAGGCGATAGCGGAGAGACTGAATGAATTCTTTGCTTCGGTCTTTCCTGAGGAAGATGTAGGAATGTTACCCATGATTGAAGTGGTATTTAAAGGTGCGGAAGAATTGAAGGAAATATCGATACATCGGGAAGATGTATTACAACTATTAGATAAACTGAAGAGTAGCAAATCACCTGGGCCGGATGGTATACATCCGAGGGTGTTGAAAGAACTGAAATATGAGATTGCAGACCTGCTATTAGTAATCTGTGAATTTTCATTAAAATCATGTGTAATACCTGAAGATTGGAGGATCGCCAGTGTAACACCAATTTTTAAAAAGGGTTCCAGGGGTGATCCGGGAAACTACAGACCAGTGAGCCTGATGTCAGTACCGGGAAAAATGGTAGAAACCATCATAAAGAATAAAAGCATGTAGATAGTCATGGCCTAATGGGAGACAGCCAACATGGCTTTAGACAAAGATGATCTTGCCTTACTAATCTGTTATGGTTTTTTGAAGGTGTGAATAAACAGGTGGACAAAGGTGAGTCGGTTGATATAGTGTATCTGGACTTTCAGAAAGCCTTTGACAAGGTCCCTCATCAGAGACGTTTGGCAAAACTAAAGAGTCATGGGATAGGAGGCAGTGTACTATTGTGGATCAAGAAGTGGTTAAAAGATAGAAAGCAGAGGGTAGGGCTAAACGGCCAATTTTCCCAGTGGAGAAAGGTGAATAGTGGTCTACCCCAGGGATCTGTGCTAGGTCCGCTGTTTTTTGACATATTCATAAATGACCTGGAAAGGGGAATAACGAGTGAGGTTATCAAATTTGCAGATGACACAAAACTATTTAAAGTTGTTAAAGCCCAAGAGGATTGTGGAAAATTGAAAGAGGATCTTGATAAAATGGAAGACTGGGCATCAAAATGGCAGATGAAATTTAATGTGGACAAGTGCAAAGTTATGCACCTAGGGAAGAACAACCCAAACTATGGTTACATGATGCAAGGTTCCACCTTAGGAACCACCACCCAGGAAAAAGATATAGGTGTCATTGTGGATAACATGTTGAAACCCTCGGCCCAGTGTGCAAAGGCGGCCAAGAGAGTAAATAGAATGCTAGGTATCATAAGGAAAGGAATGGAAAATAAAACAAAAGATATTATAATGCCTCTATATCGTTCCATGCTGAGAGCGCACCTTGAATATTGTGTGCAATTATGGTCGCCGTATCTTAAAAAGGATATAGCGTTTTTAGTAAAGGTTCAGAGAAGAGCCACCAAAATGGTAAAGGGGATGGAAGGATACTCCTATGAAGAAAGGCTAAAAAGGTTATGGCTCTTTAACCTGGCAAAGAGACGGTTGAGGGGAGATATGATAGAAGTTAATAAATTAATGAGTGGAGTGGAGTGGAACGGGTAAACGTAGATCGATTGTTTACGTTATCAGAGTATAGAAAGACTAGGGGACATGCAATGAAACTACAGGGTAAACTATTTAAGACTAATAAAAGAAAATATTTTTTCACTCAACGTGTAATCAAACTCTGGAATTTGTTACCGGAGGATGTAGTAAAGGCTGTTAGTGTAGCTAGGTTTAAAAGAGGTTTGGACAAGTTCCTGGAGGAAAGGTCCATAAACCATTATTAAGAAGGGACCCAGGATATCAATGCTTGACCCAGTACAAGCATTGTAGAACCTGTGTCTTTTGGGGAAACTGCTAGATACATATGACCTAGATTGGCTACTGTTGGAAACAGGATACTGGGCTTGATGGACCTTGGTCTGACCCAGTATGGCATATCTTATGTTCTTATGTAACAGGAGATACGGATAAGGTGAGAGAAAGAGGCCCTGAAGACCATGCTTCAGGGTCATCAGGTGCCAGCTGCCATGGTTCCTGCTGTGGCTTTGAAAGCAGTGGCAGGAGCATCAAGGTATATGCTATCTGTGTGCCCATAGTTGTGTCATCAGGTGGAGGAGCCCTGTGTGCTAGAGGACCCTGGTGAGGGCTGTAGATGGCAAGGAGAAGGTGGCAAGGACTGCACATCAAGGTGAAGTGTGTCCAAGAGTTGCACAGATACAGCAAGGACATCACATGCAGGATCTGAGTGAGTGGGTAACCAGAACCGGGTAACCACTGCACAGGTCAGCAGGAAATGGCATTCAAAGGCATTCTATACATGGTGTGATGACTGCAGCATGGAAGGGGCATATAATTCAGGAGTAGCTGGAATTATCCACTGGTGAAGATCTTGTCTCTCAAGGCAAAGTCTTCAGCAGCACAGGGGACCACAGTTTGAGGGCATAGCCGAGACACAGATGTGAGTGGCTGAGAGTTGCGCAACAGAACTCAGATGATACTTTGGAAATACAAGCAGGGCAAGTTGTATATATGCAATGAACAGTAGTCAGAGAGAAAAGGGTGGCAAAATTGTAGGTTGTGATTGTGGGAAATGGGATATTGTAGCGGCGGAACGCCACCAAACCAATTACACCAGGAGTCTTTATCAAGGTTCAAGCCAGTTTATTGTGCACAAGGCAGTCTAAAAAGTGACAGAGCTCCGCTTTAGCGGAAACATGTTCATTTTATACAGCCAAAACATTTTGATACATGAAAACATTCTATTGGTCTCATGCTGATTTCTACAAACTTTCTATTGGTCTGACATGTCCCTGAATTTGACCAATCAGGATCTATGCCCTTTGCTCTGCTTTCTCCTGCTAGCTGAACAATGGCTTGGTTCAAACCTGGTTACTTTCCTTCATCAAGGTCATATCTAGCTCCTAAAATGTGTAAGTAACAATTCTGGAGTAACGATTTAACATACAGGCATTGTATTCAAACTTTGCTATAGCAGCATTTCATTCTAAAGCAATATTCAATTCTGTCTTTTAATTTTATGTCTCAGCACTACTGAAATCCAGGCTTGGTTCTTAGGCCTGTCATTTTTCAGGTTCAGGCTTATGGCCTAGTCTATAGGTCTTGGCTACTACATTCCCCCCTTTGATTATTCTCACCCAGAATGTTAAGATGGGTGAGAAACAAATCACTTATACTTGAGTTGTTGCCATGTTATGTGGTATAGGCTGATACCGTCTTATAGCTAGGAGCTTAGCTGTTGTCTTTCTTTCTACAATATTCTCAATGATTGCAGATATATTACGTAGGCAGAGGGGTAAATGCATGGAAGTATTAAACATGTTATTACTACTAGTGCTGCAATTACCAACATAATAATTTCTCTCCCAAGTCCCACATTTCTGATTATAGTTTCTGTTTATGGCATTGCAAGCATCAAAGTATAGAGCTGTAGGTTTTGTAGGGTCTTCAAGTTGTCGAGTAGCATTTAAGAGAGCTCCATCTTCATCATTCCATCGTATTATCAGCACATAGTAGGATGGATTCTGTCGTGGGTGAAAACAAGTTCTGCTCTTTCCTTTTGTACAAATATTCAGTTCCGTGCCATTATATATGCATTGACTCACTATACCTGTACAAGTATAGTAGGTATGATAAAGCAAAGTCTGTGTAATCTTTTCTCCAGTACGAGTAGTAGTTATGCATACAGCACAGGGTGGCAAGGCAAAAGTCAGTTCAAAGCATCTCAAGGCTGCTATCAAGATGAAACAGTAGAGAATCATGATGAAAAGTCTCTGAAGAATTAGTACAAGTCTTTGAAAAACCAGTGCAACTGTTGATAATTCTTGTCCACGAAGTCTTCTTCTTCTTTACTGTACGTTTACCTGTTTTGCTCTCAGTAGCATGCAACAGGTGTAGCGTTGATTGTAGATCCTCAAGCTTCCGCTGTACATGACCTTACCAATTTCATTGGTAGGTGTGTAGAGCTGTAGATTCCAACGTATTTCAATAGACACAGTCCTTTTAGTTTGCACTGTCCTTGATCAAAATGGCACAAGGACTTTCAAATAATATAGTCCATAATACAGTCTCTTTCTATTGATGATAATCTTTTCAGAATAAACAAATAGTCTCTTGGGATTCAGGAATTCTATATTAACACAGTCTCTTTTTTTAAAATGTCCTGAATTTTTCAATTTGCTTGTCTTCGCAAAGTTAGCCACAATGGAACTTCTGGATCATGTTCTGATGTCCACTGGTCTGGCTCTGGAGCTGCTGCTGATTTCACTCTGCTATGATGAATCCAGGGTTTGAGTTCTGTAACTTTAACTGCTGTTGGGGTTAACAAGATGACAACATAAGGTTCTTTCCAATGCGGTGCCAACGGTGTCTTTCTCCACTCTTTGATTCACACCGAGACTCCAGGCTTGAGAGGATGTAGCGGTTCAGTCAAGTTGATGGGTAGCTGATCTCGTATCCACGTATGAAGACTCTGCAAAACAGAACTTAAAACCAATAGTTCTTGTCTAGTAATTTCAGATACTATCTGCTTCATATCCCCTTTGATCCCTTTGACAATAGGTGAAGGTCTATCATACAAAATCTCATAGGGAGAAAGTCCTAATGACTTAGTAGGTGCTGAGCGTATTGTTAAAAGAGCTATTGGAAGTACCTGTGGCCATTTTAAATGTGTTTCCTGACAAAGTTTGGACAATTGAGATTTCAGAATTCTATTCATACGCTCTACTTTCCCTGAACTCTGAGGTCTGTATGCTGTGTGTAACTTCCATTGTATCTGTAGAGCTTTAGCTAACTGTTGAGTTACTTGGGATATAAATGAGGGCCCATTGTCTGACCCTATGACTAATGGTATTCCAAATCTTGGAACAATTTCACGAAGTAGGACTTTAGTGACCTCTCTGGCTTTCTCAGTCCTGGTGGGAAAAGCTTCTACCCACCTAGAGTAGGTACACACTAGAACAAGCAAGTAATGATATCCATTTGCTTTTGGCATTTCAGTAAAGTCTACTTGAAAATTACTCATGGGAGTAGCTCCTGTTGATTGAATTCTTATTGGTAGATTCGGACCTTGCTTGGCATTGTTCTTGGCACATGTTTTACATTGACGAGCTACTGAAGCTGTCAAAGGTCCCAACAAAGAAATATAAAAATGAGGTTTCAAAGCTTTTGTCATTGCAGTTTTTCCATAATGTGTTGCTTGATGAAATGCTTGAACAAAGGCTAAACTTAATGCTTCAGGAATCACTATTTGTCCAGGAGGTTGACTTCCCTCCTGTGGTGGAAGTTCTATCCATCCATTTCTGAGTACTCCCCCTTCTTGTTCACAATAATAGTCCAATTCTTTTGTAGTATATCGGGGATCCCATGAATTAAGAGGTACAGGAAATAGAACTGCTTGAATTGTAGTATTCTGAGTTAGTCTGTCCGGTAATGGCTGCTTTACGAGCAGAGGCATCTGCAAATCTGTTCCCTTGTGCAATTTCTCCTTTTCCTGCTTGATGTCCTTGACAGTGCATAACTGCAACTAGCTCGGGGGTCCATACAGCATCTAACAATGTCAATATCTCTGGACCATATTTGATAGGTTTTCCTTCTGAAGTTATCAATCCCCGTTCTCTGTACAAGGCTCCATGAGCATGCAATGTTGTGAATGCATACTTAGAATCTGTGTATACATTTATACAGAGTCCTTTTCCCAGTATTAGTGCTCTTGTGAGTGCTATCAATTCTGCTTTCTGTGCTGATGTTCCTGAGGCTAGGGCTGATGATTCAATTACAAGATCCAGAGTTACTACTGCATATCCAGCACAATGATGTCCATTGACTACAAGACTGCTTCCATCCACGAAGAAAGTTTGTTCTGAATCTTCAAAAGGTACATCTGTCAAGTCTGGTCGACTTGAGAATACAGTATCCATGACTTCTATGCAGTCATAATCAAGAGGTTCAAGACCAACTGATAACAATGTAGCAGGATTCAGAGCTTGACTGACCTTCAATTGTATCTGGGGATTTTCACATAGCATACTCTGGTACTTTAGCATTCGTGAGTTGGTGAACCAGTAATTTCCTTTGTGGTCCATGAGGGTTTGAACAGAATGTGGCACTATTACACAGAGATTTTGTCCTAGAGTGGGCTTGTCTGCTTCAGTTACTAGAAGTGCTGTAGCTGCAATGGCTCTCAGACAAGGTGGCCATCCTTTTGCAACAATGTCCAATTGCTTAGATAGATACGCTACAGGTCGCTGCCAAGATCCAAGTGGCTGAGTCAACACTCCCAAGGCATTTCCTTGTGACTCATGAACATATAGACGAAATGGCTTCTGTACATCTGGTAGTCCAAGGGCTGGTGATCTCATCAGGGCTGTCTTCAGAGTCTTGAATGCTGTTTCTTGTTCAGGTCCCCATTCTAATGGAGATTGTTCCAATCCTTTGATGACTTGATATAGTGGTTTTGCAATTAGAGCAAAGTTGGGGATCCATATACGACAGTACTCTGCGGCACCCCAGAAGGCTCTCACTTGCCTCCTGGTGGTTGGAGTAGGAATACTGCATACAGCTTCTTTGCGTTCTGGTCCCAGGCGTCTAATTCTGCTGGACAACTGGAATCCTAGGTATTTAACTTGTTTGACATAATTATGCCTTGGCTCTTGAGACTTTGTATCCAGCCTCATTAAATAGAGTGCAAGAGTTCACTGGTGGCTTGTGGACATTCACTTTCTGAGTTGGTGGTTATGAGCAAGTTGTCCACATACTGGAGAAGAACCCTTTCTCCTGGGTTCACATAGTAGCTGGAAAGATCTTGATTCAGGGTGACACTGAACAGAGTAGGTGAATTCTTGAATCCTTGAAGTAATCTAGTCCAGGTGAGTTGGCCCCGCCTTCCTGTTGTGGGGTCTTGCCATTCAAAAACAAACAAAAGTTGACTGGTGGGGGCTAGGCGCACACAGAAAAAGGCATCTTTCAGGTCCAAAACAGTAAAGTAAGCAGCCTCAGTGGGGATCAGTCCCAAGAGAGTATAAGGGTTTGGTACTACTGGGTGTATTGTTTCAACTGCGTCATTTACTCTTCTCAAATCTTGTACTGGGCGATAATCCCCTGTTCCAGGCTTCTTCACTGGGAGAAGAGGGGTATTCCATGGTGATTGGCATTCTTTGAGGAGTCCATACTGCAGTAGTTTCATCAGATGGTGGTGAATTCCTTCAATGGCTGGTCACATGCACTGGTTCCACTCCTAGCTTGAGGGTGACAATGACAGGGGCTATGTTCTTCACTAGGCCAGGTGGATTATCTTCTGCCCATACTTCAGGTGGGGCTATGAGGTTGGTGGGTATACAGGAACTAGCTGGCTTGATTGGAGATGCACTATAGAACCGCTATTCTTCTTCTTGGGGAACAGTCAGCACCATCAATCCAGCAGGTTTTAGGTTCACAGTCATTTGCATTTCTCCCCTTTCAGCAAAAGATATTTGTGCCTGGAGCTTAAGAAGCATGTCTCGGCCCAGAAGTGGAATTGGACACTCAGGTATATACAAGAGCTGGTGCGTTAATTTCTGTCCCCCTAGTCCACACATGTGGTTCTGCAGGAGAGGCTTTGTGGCCTTAGCCTCAGTAGCTCTGACAATGGTGATGCATCAAGAAAACAAAGGGGCTACTGGCTTTAGTATTCTGCTCCTGTATTCCCCATAAAGTCCATATATTGGTCCCGTATTTTCAGACTGACTCCTGGGGACCCAGGGAAACTTGGAGTCCGGTCTGGCCTAGTCTTCATCCATGCTGTAGCCCTCTTTGGCTGCCACTCACTCTATGGCTGCTTCCCTCTCTTTACTGGAACACTGTGCTTGGTTTATTTTTTTTTTTTAAATCAAGTACTCCCTCCTCCCCTCTTGGGGGTGGAGTCAAGATACGGGCATTCACTTCTCTAACGTCCTTCTTCTCTGCAATGGGCACTGACTCGCACCCAGTGGGGGCCGATCATTTTCACGACCCCTTTTCACTTCAGCAAGTATCAGCAAGAAGATCTGTTTTCTTCTTTATTTTCGATTCACTTTCTCTTTCACATTTATTTTCACAATTCACAAATACTTTCTGCGCTACTTCCATTAACTGTCATGCCCGCAAATCAATTTAGTGGCAGAAACAAAGCTAGTCAGCTGGCTAGTGCAAAGCTGGCCCTGGGCCTAGTGCAATGGGATTGCGTGACCCTCTCTTTTACTGGTAGTTGTACATCTGAAGGCATACGGCAATCAGGCTGAACTAGCAAATAAATCCCTGCTTGTAGTGTCATCGGTACTTTAAACTGTGCCGGGGCTTCTCTTCTCCTGCTGCGGAGGTGGCTAGTGACATTTGCAGGGAGGTATCCCCCCCCTCCCCTTGCTCCAGGCTCTGCCCGGGATGATGGCAGATGAGGGAACTGGCCTATAAAGATAATAAACGGGCAGGGTTTTTTTTTTTTTTTCCTTAAACATTTAACCAAGAATCCTATGTAGGGGAAATGATCAGGGAACTACGAGGCCAGGAAGCAACTAACACTGAAATCTGCATGGACTCTGACCCCCCTTCCTCCCCCCATGGTGACGTAGTTAACAACAGACAGAGGGGGCGGTCAGTCAGGCTTCATTTTCCTATTGACTATGAATCAGAACTATACAATAATATTCCTCTGGGTGCACTTATTAAAAAAAAACATATTATTGCTGTAAACAAAGTGTAGGCTGAAAACATAAGCATAGATTGATTGCAATAAGCATAATAGATGTGTGTGCTCATTCTAAATAGGAACAATTTAGATAAAGTCCTTAAAATATAAAACTATTATTTTGCAACATGTGATAACAACAATTCCAATAGAAAGAACCGAACATGACGACCACATATCTGTTACTTATGACTGGAATGATAATACTTGGCATGGAAGCTAACTGCCAGCCGTAATCCACACTTAAGCTGAACAGCGTCTCTGCAAAAGAAAGTACTTTAAATCTTACAGTTTAGGAAGGAGATATTCAAAAGACATTCCGGATACTTTTTCAATAAAGTAGGTGGATATCTGGAATACATATACACTTTTTTCCTCATTTTATTTTTATTAACAATAAGCATGTCTTCTATGAGGTGCTTGCCGCAGTATATCAGGAACTAGAATTCAAGCACGATAAACTCCTTATTCACTCAGGATTTAAATCATTTTCAAGTCACGATCTGGTGCTACTGGCTCAGGAGGCTTCATAGTCCTGTCTCATGTTCTTAACCTCTACTTCGTAGGACAAAGGGAAAACAAAAGCAGTTTCCTGAATTTTTCTATCACTGCCTATTTAAACTATTACAGTGCTTACTGAAGATTTTGAACATAAACACAAAACAAAGCTAAGCCCACAACTGCATTATACCTATCTCACTTGGTCCGCACAAGTCCAGGAACTCGAACGGGGTTAATAAGAACTTAACCCTTTCCTAGGCTTAAGCCCAAAACTATCGGGATTCAAAATTCTGACTAAACATTCTTATTAAATGATATATAATACATGACCATAGCAGAAGGAACATCACTATTAAACACATTGAATAAAACAGGTACAATTTTCCTGAAATAAGCATAAATTAACTCAGCTATAGAACGCTGAAATTAAGCCTTCACAGGGTTAACAAGACACTGCACATTCAAACATGCCCCGCAAACACGCCCCGTCTCCTTCCCCACTAGCTGTGCTTGAAGGAACAGAAACTAAAATGAATGAAACAGCTACAGTGAAGTGTTTGCCTCTTTTTCCTTTTCTTAATACTATTTCTTAATCGGTAAACTGTCACAAATTACCTAACAGAATAATCTTACATCATACCAGAAGGGAAACACGCGGTTTTAACAGACAACAGAAATAACTCACACATCTCACACACAAACACAATTTCATTTCCCAAAAGCCCAATCCTGACTATCTAGGCTTACCAAAATTTTTTTACCATTACCCTTAATCATGATTTTTTTACCAGAAGGAGTCAGTGGTTTCCTCTTGCGCTCTTAATAGCCCTTGCAAGAGTACTCGGACCGCTCCGGACGTGATCAGTGTCCTTTTACCATTTTTCCCATACCATATGGTTCCAGATTCCAGTACTGTCTGACTTAATAATATAAAAACTCTATACTCACCCAGATCTGGTACCCATCCCCCAAGCCAGCGCATGGGTTGAAACCTGGACTCCCCTCCTTGGGTTCGAAGGTGTTGGCCTAGCCGGACCCAACGCTCGCCGAGGCTAGAACCCTCTCCGATGCAATGGACCGGTTGGCGCCTGAGAATTCACACGTCGGTGAGACGCAGTCCCAACCAGGCCAAACCTTGAGGCCAATTTCGTGGTAAATCAGTTTGATCACTCTCTACCACTACACCTTCCAGGCCAACGCACCAAGAATATGTAGCGGCGGAACGCCACCAAACCAATTACACCAGGAGTCTTTATCAAGGTTCAAGCCAGTTTATTGTGCACAAGGCAGTCTAAAAAGTGACAGAGCCCCGCTTTAGCGGAAACATGTTCATTTTATACAGCCAAAACATTTTGATACATGAAAACATTCTATTGGTCTCATGCTAATTTCTACAAACTTTCTATTGGTCTGACATTTCCCTGAATTTGACCAATCAGGATCTATGCCCTTTGCTCTGCTTTCTCCAGCTAGCTGAACAATGGCTTGGTTCAAACCTGGTTACTTTCCTTCATCAAGGTCATATCTAGCTCCTAAAATGTGTAAGTAACAATTCTGGAGTAACGATTTAACATACAGGCATTGTATTCAAACTTTGCTATAGCAGCATTTCATTCTAAAGCAATATTCAATTCTGTCTTTTAATTTTATGTCTCAGCACTACTGAAATCCAGGCTTGGTTCTTAGGCCTGTCATTTTTCAGGTTCAGGCTTATGGCCTAGTCTATAGGTCTTGGCTTCCACAATATGACACCAGTGGGCGGGGCAGGGCAAAGAGGTCATCGTTTCTAGATGATGCAAAGGAGGAACAGGTCAGCCTACATGACCCTCAGAATTTAGGATGTAACACAGCAAATACCTCTGTAAGCCTATCCCCAGTTCCATGTGAGTGCAGTCAACAGCGGGATGGTGTAAGTTACCTAGACCAGCTGATGTGGAGGGGGGTAACAGAGTGAGGCTCTCAATGGTGGCATGTCTGCCAAATCCCACCGTTAACCTGAAATCTCTCACCCATAACAGAAGCAGCAGCAATAGTGGAGGCTGTAATAGCTGTAGAATTGGTGCCAGCAGTGGAGGTGGAGGAGGGGACAAGTTGAGGAAGGAGATGCTGTGGAAGCAGAGGAGCAAGCTGCAGAATGTGGCAGAGATGCTATTGTGACACACTGGCAACCCCCAGCTCATCAGTCTTAGAGCCACCGCCTCATAATCAATACCTCAGTGGAGATGGAAAAGTCTGAAGTAGGAGGTGTTGCTGAAAATGTACAGCTAGTCTCTGTGGCTCCACATCACCAATCTGGGGTGGAAGAGTACACTAGTGAGTATGCTGCAGTGTAGAGGGAAGGGGGAGGAGAATGGAGGGCAGAGCAGGGTAAGAAAACAGAGAGAGAACATAAGAATATGCCATACTGGGTCAGACCAAGGTCCATCAAGCCCAGTATCCTGTTTCCAACAGTGGCCAGTCTAGGTCATAAGAACCTAGCAGTTTCCCCAAAAGACACAGGTTCCACAATGCTTGCATTGGGTCAAGCAGTGATATCCTGGGTCCCTTTTAATAATGGTTTACGGACCTTTCCTCCAGGAACTTGTCCAAACCTTTTTTAAACCCAGCTACACTAACAACTTTTACTACATCCTCCAGTAACAAATTCCAGAATTTGATTACACGTTGAGTGAAAAAATATTTTCTCTAATTAGTCCTAAAGAGGTTACCCTGTAGTTTCATTGCATGTCCCTAGTCTTTCTATATTTTGATAACATAAACAATCGATCTACATTTACCTGTTCCACTCCATTCATTAATTTAAAGACCTCTATCATATCTCCCCTCAGCTGTATCTTTTCCAGGTTGAAGAGCCCTAACCTTTTTAGCTTCTCTTCATAGGGGTATCCTTCAATTCCCTTTTACCATTTTGGTGGCTCTTCTCTGTACCTTTTCTAATAACGCTATATCCTTTTTAAGATATGGCGACCAGAATTGCACACAATATTCAAGGTGCGGTCGCACCATGGAATGATACAGAGGCATTATAATATCCTTTGTTTTATTTTCCATTCCTTCCCTTATGATATCTAGCATTCCATTTGCTCTCTTGGCTGCCACTGCACACTAGGTGAAGGGTTTTAATATGTTTATCCTCGATGACGTCTAAATCTTTTTCCTGAGTGGTGGTTCCTAATGTGGGACCTTGCATTATGTAACTATAGTTTGGGTTGTTCTTTCCTAGGTGCATAACTTTGCACTTGTCCACATTAAATTTCATCTGCCATTTTGATGCCCAGTCTTCTAATTTATCAAGATCCTCTTGCAATTTTCCACAATCCTCATGGGTTTTTACAACTTTAAATAGTTTTGTATCATCTGCAAATTTGATAACCTCACTTGTTATTCCCTTTTCCAGGTCATTTATGAATATGTGAAAAAGCAGCGGACCCAGCACAGATCCCTGGGGTACTCCACTATTGACCTTTCTCCATTGGAAAAATTGGCCCTTTAGTCCTACCCTCGGCTTTCTATCTTTTAACCAATTCCTGATCCACATTAGTACACTGTCTCCTATCCCATGACTTTTTAGTTTTGCCAAAAGTCTCTGATGAGGGACCTTGTCAAAGGCTTTCTGAAAGTCCAGATACACTATATCAACCGACTCACCTTTATCTACATGTTTATTCACACCTACAAAAAAAACATAACAGATTAGTAAGACAAGATCTTCCTTGTCTAAAGCCATGTTGGCTGTCTCCCATTAAGCCATGACTATCTACATGTTCAGTTATTTTGTTCTTTATGATGGTTTCTATCATTTTTCCCAATACCGATGTCAGGCTCACTGGTCTGTAGTTTCCCGGATCACCCCTGGAACCCTTTTTAAAAATTGGCGAGGATCACGTGAGCGCATGAGCGGGTGAGGACGTGTCCTTGCCGAGCTCCCAGGCCTCCCTCTGAACCGGCAGCTAAATCGGCAGCCTAACTGCACAATTGAGCGGACAGCTTCTCCTGCTCATACACTGAATACCAGAGATTCACCCCGGTACCCTCATTTCGGCACTAGCAACGGCTGGAACATGAAATCAGTGACGAGGAGGGAGAAGGCTGGCGGAGCGTGGGACCTCAAAATGGCGCCGGCGGCGAAACCCTCAGTGGGGCCCGACTCACCGAGCAAGGAGAGCGTAGATTCGGGGCCAGAAGAGCTTGCCTATGAGGTCGCCAAGTTGCTGGAGCCCAAGTTTGCAGCGGTGTTGCAAAAATTGGCGGAGATGTCCGACACGTTTGGTGAGCTCACTAAAAGAGTGGAGGAAGTGGAGCAGAGGGTAGCCAGCCTGGAGGAGGGGGAGTCAGAGACACAGCGGGCCCAGAAACAACAGCAAAAACAGATTGACGCCCTCCTTCTTAAGGTAGATGACCTAGAGAATCGCTCCCGCCGCAATAATTTGCGGCTGATTGGGATACCGGAGTCTTGGACAGGGGAGCAGCTCTTCTCTTTGTTCACCACGTGGCTGCCGAAAGAATTGGGCCTGACAGATTTACAAGGCCGGGTCCACGTGGAGAGAGCACATAGGCTGGGACAATGGCAGGAAGGCCGCGCAAGACCTCGCCCGGTGCTGGCACGACTCTTAGACTTCCACCAAAAGACCCTGATTCTCCAGGCATACCGGAAAAAGAGAGGCCTTCAGCTGGACAATGTACCTGTTTATTTATTTCAGGACTATTCGGCCTCGCTGGCTGCCAAACGGAAAGAGTTTTCCCCCATCTGCACTGACCTCATTCAAGGGGGTATCCGTTTTGCCCTGAGTTATCCAGCCACTCTGAAGATCTTTCACAAGGGCGCAACACACACCTTTGAGCAGGCCCCTGCCGCGAGGAAGTTTTTGGCTACCCTGCCGAACTCTCCTGCTTTAGCGGCTGATTAATTTGGATGA
Source organism: Ichthyophis bannanicus (assembly GCA_033557465.1). Classification (NCBI taxonomy): domain Eukaryota; kingdom Metazoa; phylum Chordata; class Amphibia; order Gymnophiona; family Ichthyophiidae; genus Ichthyophis; species Ichthyophis bannanicus. The sequence continues at coordinate 677,999,746 of CM066034.1, read as the reverse complement.
TAACATGACTGGGACTTTGTTTGGCATGACTTTGAAGCCTGCATTGTGTGAGAACTTGCCTGTTGGTTGGCATGCTCCACTAGGGTGGCGCAGACGGACTTTAGGCTGCCATCAGTACCACTGGGTGAGAGGAGACCTGGAGGCGCAAGGGAGGTGGACGGTGATCTTACCCCCATTTAGCGGGGTGTATACTTTATAGGGTTAGGTAGTTTTGGGGAGGATGGGGAGGCTACTCATGGAGGGTGGGGGAGGGGGAAGTGTTGAGAGTGCTTGTGAGAGTGCATGTAGGAATGAATGTGTGGGTGTTTGGGTGAGTGGGGTAGGGAAGTGGGTAGGGGGGGTGGGGGGAACGAGGGAAGCAGAGGGGGGGTGGGTGCTAACTGGGTTTTGGATGCTGGAGGGGGGGGGGAACCTAGAAGAGGGTCTGCTCTGCCTACTAAACCGGGTCTTGCTCTGGGAGTCGAGGCTGGGCGACTCCCGGGATCTGTATTTGTGATATTATTGCATTATGAACCTCACTTGATAACATATGTCTAGTCTGAAGATCGCCTCGTGGAATGTTGGGGGCATTGGCTCGCCTGTGAAACGTACCAAAGTATTGCAATTCCTTAAGCGTAAGGGGGCCCATATAGCAATCGTGCAGGAAACACACCTCAGTGAGGTGGAACATCAGAAGTTGGCTCGTGATTGGGTGGGACGGGTTTATGGTGCTTCCTCTGGAACTCGGAAAGCTGGGGTAGCGGTCCTGGTGAAACGGGGCATACCCTTTGAGGTGAAACAACTGACAGCAGACCCCGGGGGGAGATATCTCCTGTTGCATGCCAAAGTATATAACGAGGACATTTGGTTAGTCAATGTTTATGCCCCTAACATCTATGACCATACGTTCTTTCGTAGGCTACTGAGCTTTGTCCAAGGAGCGAAAAGCAACAGTCTGATTCTGGCCGGGGACTTTAATTGTCCGCATGATCCGCTCTTGGACAAATCTGTCTCTGGCGATGCAAGGGCGTGGCGGAACAGAGGGGTGGGATACCTGTGCAGGATGGGAGATTTGGTGGATATATGGCGGCTTCTCAACCCTGGATCCCGTGAATATACCCACTTATCCAGAGCGCACCAATCGTGGTCTCGCATCGATTATATTTTGGTGGGAGAAGGGGTGGTCTCTAAAGTGGGACAAGCTGGTATTGAGCCGATTGTGATCTCGGATCATGGCCTAGTGTGGGTAACCTGGGAATGTGCGGGGACTTCTAGAGCGGGCTGGCGCTTCCCTACTCACTTGTGGGAGGACACGGAGTTTCGAAAATTTCTGGAAGTGCAATGGGATGAGTTCATCTCTTTCAATGATACGCCCGAATGCTCACCTGTCTTGCTATGGGAAGCCAGTAAGGCGGTCCTGCGCGGTGCGATCATTGCTTACTGTGTAAAGCGCCGTAAACATATGGACCGCAGTCTGTTAGTTTTAGAGCGCAAGGTCCGTGACCTGCAACGTAAGGCTGGTAGGGTAGGGGGGGAAGCCCTGCGGCTCGAGTACGTGGGAGCGCAGGCGGCCCTCCATGAACTTTTGCAGCGTCGAGCCCGCTACTCTCTGCAGTGTCATAAACATAAATTCTTCCGGTATGGGAATAGATCCGGCAGACTCTTGGCTCAACTAGTCAAGACCCCTGGAGGCGCGCGCTTCATACCGGTGCTGCGAGACGCTGGGGGAACGCTCCAGCACCAACCCCCGCAGCTGGCTGAACTCTTCCGTACGTTTTATGCGCGTCTGTACACTGAGGAAAAGCGGGACTATGAGAGTGGGAAAAATTTTCTGCGCGACTTAGCTCTCCTTCGCCTCTCGGAACTGGATATGCAACAGCTTAATGCCCCATTAACGGTAGGGGAAATACAGCGGGCGATTCATGCAGGGAATACCCATAAAGCTCCGGGCCCGGATGGGTTTACTTACGAATACTATAAACTTCTTTCAACGCGTCTTGCCCCGACTATGGTGGTTCTCTTTGATGAAGCATGCCGTCTGGGTCAATTTCCTCGGGATATGCGATGTGCCGACATAACGGTGCTTCCGAAGCCGGGGAAAGATCTATTGGATCCGGCCTCGTATAGACCTATTTCATTAATTAATTGTGATATGAAGATTTTGGCATCAGTTCTGGCAAAAAGGTTAAATCCTATCTTACCGTCTCTCATTGACCCCCGCCAGGTGGGCTTTGTGCAGGGTCGGGAGGCCTCTCGGAACATCGCTAAATTGCTCCTGGGGATGGAAACTTCGTTGCGTCACGAAACGCCACTACTGATGGCGAGCCTGGATGCCGAAAAGGCGTTTGATCGAGTGGCGTGGGCTTTCTTGTGGGACGTTATGGAAGTCATGGGTTTTGCTGGCGCCTTTACGACGTGGATACGGCTTTTATATACTCAACCCATGGCCAGGGTGAGTGTCAATGGCATCTTCTCCGAACCTTTCACTCTAGAAAGAGGCACCCGACAGGGCTGCCCTCTGTCTCCTCTCCTATTTGTCTTAGCTCTCGAACCCTTACTGCACGCGATCCAACGCGACCCACAGGTGCGAGGGGTGATGATGGGGGGAAGAGACCAAAATTAGCGCGTTCGCCGATGATATGCTCTTATGTCTCACGCATCCCGCACAATCTTTGCCGCGCGCCTTACAGCTGATAGAGTATTATGGTAGTTTTTCAGGCCTCAAAATCAATGCCTCCAAATCACTGGTGTTAGACGTGGGCGGCCGGGTCCGGCCATCGTGGAGCGGGCCTTTTCCTCTGGTCTGGGCTGAGCAATCTTTAAAATACTTGGGTGTTAATCTCCCAGACCGTCCGGACCAGCTCTACCAGGCTAATATCCCGGGCCTGCTGGCAAAGACCAGGGCCACGCTCTCTGGCTGGAGGGGGCTGCCAATATCCTTGAAGGGGCGGGTGGCTTTATTCACGATGGTGGAACTTCCGCGCTGGTTATATGTGCTTCGTCTGTTGCCTCTTTGGATCTTGGCGAAGGACTGGAGGAGGCTGGATGGCCTCCTCCGGAGCTTCCTCTGGGGTGGGCGGCGAGCTCGAGTCCCGTTGAAGGTCTTGATGCAGGGAGTGGAGGAGGGTGGTCTAGGTTTACCCTCTCTACGGTTGTATAATATCCGCTACATGGCGCGTCACATTTGGGGCCTGTTGAACGGAGGGGAGGGGTGTGCCCCATTGATTCAATTAAATGGGATCTGTGCCCCCTATCACAGTCTATATGTCTTGCACATGGAGCGACCATCCGTGGGGAAGGGGGGGGGGAAGTGGTACCTATTTAGGAGAGCTTCGTGCAACGTGGCGCGCGTTGAGCACTAGACTGGGATGGAGCTCCAGGTCCTCTCCACTGCTCCCTCTGGTGGGGAACCCGGCATTTCCCCCTGGGATGTCTCCCCGGAATCTATTTCATTCGTGGTCGGCGCATGGCTTGGTGTGTCTTGGGGACCTGTATACCCCGGGGGGGGAATCTCTTGAGACTTATCAGACTCTTGCTGTACGTTTTCAACTTCCCCCGCGTCAGTTCTATGGTTACCTACAGATTCGACATTATTTAGAGGGTTTGAAGGGATGGAGGTCGGGGGGGGGGGGGAGAAGCCCGCCCTGGGGACCCCTCGCACCATCTTACAATTACTAGTGGAGCGGGACCGAGGGAACCCGCTTTACCGCCAACTTCTGCATACCATTTCACCTGGACCTTCTCTTGCTGCTTTGGCAACGCGGTGGTGTAGGGACGGGGTGGAGGAGATGACAGTAGAGGCCTTGCGCATAGCGTTTGGCCGTATTCCGAAGGGATCTTCCTGGGTATACTTACAGGAATTGCAATACAAATTTCTATGGCGAGCATATGCTACCGATCTGTGGGCTTATCAGGCTGGCTTGCGACCCACGTCTGCCTGTTCCTGGTGTTCCCAACATGTGGGCTCCCTGCTGCATCGTTTTTGGGGCTGCTCAGCAGTGCAAGAGGTGTGGAGCCAGGCTTGTATCAAGCTGGCGGGCTGGCTCGCTGTTGGCGACGTTTGCCTACGTGATGCCTGCCTCTTTCACGACTGGACGGTTCTGGACCCGACCCCGGATGCGTCCCACAGGGAGCTTCTGGAGCGTGGCTTTCTGCTGGTCAAGAAGGTTCTCTTGGCTCGATGGCTGGACGCCGCGCCCCCAGGGGTATTCATGTGGGAAAAGGCCTTGCGCGAATTGTTGTATTTGGAAAAACTTACAGCCAAACAACAAGGTGGGCGGCATTGGGACTCATTCCTGACACGATGGCTCCCGGTTATCCAGACACTCGCCCCTCGAGAGCGGAGTGTGATTCTGAATGTGTGAGTCGTGGCTGAATGTGTGTGTATGGGGAAATGGAGGAGAATAATACCCGGGCTGACTCCCCCCCTTTTTTTTTTGCCTGTTGCCAGGTGCCGGGATGGGCTCACCGGCCCTCGCGGATGGGATTCCGTTGCTCTCGGATCCCCCGGGTATCTCCAGTATTTGTTTGAAAGACTGTAGACCAGAGCGGGTGGGGAGATGGGTGGGGGAGGGATGGGAAGGGGGGTGGTGGGGTGTAGTGGGGGGGGGAGGGAAGGGACCCCGGGACGGCAGCCAGTAGGCATATGGCTACTACCTCTGTTACTACGCATTGTACAGTATTATATGCCAGTCGATTGAGCCTTGCGTTCTTCTGCCTATATGCGGAGTTTGTTTTTGATATATGAGTATGGGCCTTCTAATGTGATGCTTCGCATTGTCTAGTGTGCCCTACAAGTTGTATGAGTTGGCTTTGCTGTCCCTATATTTGTTATGAACAGTTGTGTGGTTGTCTTTCATTATTCAAAATAATAAAAATGATTTGAACTAAAAATTGGCATTTCATTGGCCATACTCCAGTCTTCAGGTATTACAGATGATTTTAATGATAGTTCACAGATTACTAATAGCAGGTCTGTAATCTCATATTTTAGTTCTTTCAACACCCTTGGATATATACCATCTGGTCCAGGTGATTTGCTACTCTTCAGTTGATCAAATAGTTGTAATACGTCTTCCCGATTTATCGCTATTTCTTTCAATTCATCCGCAGCATCTCCTTTAAATACCATTTCAGTCATGGGTAACATTTCTGCATGTTCCTCGGTAAAGATCAAAGCAAAGAATTCATTCAGTCTCTCCGCTATGACATTAATTTTAAAATATACATATAAAATACAACATAAAAATAATAATGTTCAGTGATATAAGACAATCTATTAAAAATGGAACAAGTATGTGTGTCCGTGAAGGAGGTAGTAGTGAAAAGCAAAAACCAAAGATAGTTGAAACATAATATATGGTGCCTATCATAAATATGATAAAAACAATGGACATATAAAGGCATATATAAACAAAATTAATAATAATAAAAAGCCTGAGGCCTGGCCCAAGGTATAAATCTATGGTAAGCAATAAAAAAATAATAATAAGTCGTGGACAATGAAGGTAAAATGATTAGAAACCATAAAAACCATAAGAATAAAATAAATGAAAATGCTATTAAGAAATGCAAATAAAAAATGATGCAATAGCAGCACAAAAGAACCATCATTATAGGTATACAATGGCGTAAACAGGACATGAATCTGAGAGCAACTATAATATCGATCATACCAAAGTTCTACAGTGTGTATTATCAACAGCAAATGACAAAAAGCATATATCAGGAGAGCTTATGTTCAGCAGGCATATGTGAGAAACCAGGGCAGGATATGAGAACACTTAATCGCACACAGGAAGATACAGTGTAGAATGATATCACGGGAACAGGGGCTCTCATAATGAGTACAGACTGCTGTGTGCTCAAAACACAATACTATGTCACAAAAGGGGAAGAAGACCATCCTTAGCTCATTGTGCTGATACATCTGAGAGACCATCTAGTGTGGTAGAAGGAAAGAGGAAAGGCATATGCTAACAAATACAGATCCATAATAAAGTTTCATTCATTGACCCAGAGGAAGCACAAGCAATTACATAGGCAGAAAACCATACCAAAGGGGGGAAGGGAGAAAGGAAGAAAAGGTAGAAAAATTGAGTTCATTACCTGTTATAACCAGGGCTATACCTCTGTGTGTAAAGGTAGATACAAAGGAGCAATCCCGAGGTAATCAGTATAAATTAATCAGACTGGAACGCAGCGGCCATTTTAAACCTAGGTTCATGCCAAAACCCCACGATATGATAAAAGATTATGAACAAGAAAAAAATAAAAAGGGGGCTATCACAGCTGTAAATCATGCTGCCAAAGTACAGTAGCCCAGTTGAAGCCACGCAGAACAATTATAGGGGAATGGCAAGTGGACAGATGACCCTAGTAAATATCATAGCTAACCATAAAAATTAATTATCAATACAGGTAATGGTCATCAATGATCCAGATCAGTGAATAGAAAATAATGAATAATAATTAATGAATTTGAGGTTCCTACACCCCTGATGAAGGCTTCTTGCTGAAACAAGGTCATGTAGGATGGGGCTAACTGACAGTACAATAAAGGCTCATTTGGGGCAGTTTCTCCAAATAGGTGAATTTTGTGCATACCATGACAATCATGAACCTCCCTTCTGAGCCAGGGTATGTGGAGTATGATCTCAGTCTCTCAAATTTACTGCATCATGCCACAGAGAGCCTCCCTGTGGAGTTCGTAAGATGTTACATGTATGGGTAATTCATCAAGGTGTGTTTGGAAATTCCTCTTAATTAGTCTTGTGGCACCCAACACGATGAGAAATAGCTCAATATCTTTCTGTCACATTTTATTGATCTCCGACTGCATTTCTTGGTACATGAATATTTTCTCCCACTAAACACGATTCAAAGTAGTCGCTTGGAACTGACAACTGTATAGTCAATGCCGTTCTGGCGTTTTTCTCCTTTATCACTATAGCCGACCTCCTCACATTCAGTTTTTTATCGATCGGAATGGGAGTATCTCAGGTGATCATTATCTCCTCATTCTCTGTAATTCTTTTAAGGTCATGATCCCAGTGCTTTTTGGGCACAGTAATGTTGTAGTGCTTACAGAGTTTCCAATGGATAAGGCGTGCTACTTTATTGTGCCTTTCTATGTAGAAATATTCTGCCATCAGAACTTCACAGTCAGCTATGAAGTGAGTCACTGTTTCCAGATCTTTCCTACAGAATCGACATATGCTTGTTTTGCCAGTTTTTTCAATGCTCACTGTAAACCATCTCATCTGTAAGCCGCTGTTCTGGGCTGCAAATATCAACCTCTCATCCTTCGTTTTCAGTTCACCTCTCCTTAACCATTCACGTGTCTGCTCTTGATAGACAAAGGGTTCCTGGAGTAACACTCTGTATTTCCCACTGTATTTGTGCATTTGCCACTTGTTTTTCCTTGTTTGTTGATCTAATTCCTTGAAAAGTTTTTTTTATCTTGTTTTGCAAATTCTGGTGCTTCCTTCCCTGTATATACTTGTGAATGCTCACTCATTCCTTCTAGTTGTTGGAACACCTGTCTAAGTCTGATGGAGGCAGATTCTGAACTTTTACTTTCATATTTCAGCACTTTTTGCATATTTGGTTCTGATGATGCAGTTTAGGCCTGGAGGCCTATGATAGTAGTACTGTATGTGTAATTAATCTCTATGAGGCCTAGCCCTCCTTCAGCTTTATGGATGTACAGCCTTGGCATACACTGATTCTTGTAAATTACCTCATGGGCATGGAGAGGTTTTCTTGTTTGCACATCCAGTTTTTCAAGATCTTTAAGAGGCCCATCCACAACCCCAAAGCTGCATGAGAGTGCAGGAATTTCCAGCTGATTGATGGCTTGTATCTTATTGCATGACATTAAAGCACTTTTCAATAATGACTGTGATTTCCTGTAGTATTCTTTAGTGATCTTTTCTCTCAGTAATTTCTGCTTGAGTGTCATTCCTTCTCTACTCTAAGATATTTATATATGCCTTTCTGTTCAAGGTCCTTGATGTCACAACCTTCAGTCAGTGAGATGTTTTCTGTTTTGTTCAATTTTCCTCTAAAAATGTTGCCTTAGCACATTTGTCAAGGCAAAAGGTCATCCTGTTGTGATCAGAAAAGCTTTTCACCACATGGAGTTGCTCTGCTAATTGTTGGTCGTTGGAGCTGTAGAGCTTCAGATCGTCTACAACTAAATAAATGTGATGTTGTTTCTGGGTTGTTACCTTCTTTAGGATTCAGAGAGTACAGAACAATTATAGGGCTGGTGGTCAGATGGCCCCAGTAAATATCATAGTAAATCGTGAAAATTAATTATCAGTTCGGGTAATGGCCATCAACGATCCAGGTCAGAGAATGGAAAATAATGAAGAATAATTAATGTATTTAAGGTTCCTACATCTCTGATGAAGACTTCTTGCCGAAACATGGCTATGTAGGGTGGGACCAACTGACACTACAATAAAGACTTATTTTTGTACTTGTGTCTTTTCACCTTGATCCTTGTATGGTCTGCTAATAACTTAGTAGACATGGTTTCACAGAATTTTTAGCACAAGAACATGGCAAAAGAAATTTCATTGTACATCTCTATAGCAGGAACCTGGAGGTGATGATGTGCAAAACATGGAGGGGGATGAACACATTAATGAGGATGTGATAGATCTACCACCACCATCTCCTTCCCACAATAGAAACACATCTGCTGACACTGCACAGTCAGTGCATGAAGAGGCTAGCTTAGGATGGCAACTTCTGGGAGGCAGCAAAGAACAGGGCATTCTAAGCTAAGCAGTAGATTCTGACAACCAGAGGGTCGTAAGGCTTAGGTTTGCATACGGTGCCAACAACTGGCACTAACTCTGGAGGCCAGCCCTGCCTGTGAGGTCCAGATATTGCATTCTGACCAGGTTCACCCTCTAGTAGGATGCCGTTTTCTCTCCCTCCTGTGCTCCCTGTGAGCCGCCTCCTGCAGAACTAGCAAAACAAGGCAAATTGAGCATCCATAGTTTCTATCCACCACCAACACCCTTGATATCACTCTACCAACATTCTTCTTCCACCACCTTCACAAAAACACAATGCTCTGTGAAACACTGAACCACAGATGGTGATACACACTCACTGTTACTCAAATTCACACCACAGGCTCTCCACACACCTTCTCTCCAGCATGCCAACACACACTGGCATATACACACTTGGAGTGTCATGGCACAGGCACAGGCACAGACAGCAACAGATTTATTTATTTAGACAGATTTGTATACCACCTTATCGTACAATCAAAGTGGTTACATCACAATTGGAGGGTTACATTTAGCATGAGGGTACTTAACAACATTATACAATGAACTCGTCTAGTTGGGATTGGGTATTGAGTTGGCCGGGGTAGTTGCAATACTGTTCGGGTGGGGGCTGTTGTCTGTCTGCTCATAGGTTTCTCTAAAGAGCAGGGTTTAAAGGGCCTTGCAGAAGTTTGTGATGTCTTTTAATGCCCTCAGGCTCGTTGGGAGGGAGTTCCATAGTGTGGACGCCAGAAGTGATGGAGCTCTTCTTGAAGTATTTTGTTTAGTCTTGTGGTATCCTGCAAATATGCCGATCATGTTGTCATTATTGGTCCTCCTTGGTCTATTACTGATATCCCTTGTTATGATATCTTGGAGTGAATCTGCCGAGAGATGGTGGACGATTTCGAAGCTGATCAGGATTGTTTTAAATATACCAAGCTGAAAATGTACCGCGATTCAATCCTAAAGTGCCCACTAACTTGTAATTGTATATAGTTTATAATGTTTTGTTTTGTTTTGTTTTTTGTTTTGTATTAACATATGATGTTAGATGATATATTGTTTACTGCTTCAAAATATTCCATGTAAAACCAAGCTCCTGCTTTGTTGACTGTTGTTTATTGTAAATCGCAACTGATCTCTGGAAGATGTGGTATATAAATGATTGTTAAATAAAAATAAATAAAATAAAGGCATGCTTGAGGAATTGCGGCATGTATCCTTGTTGGAGTGAATCTTTGACGGTTTTGTGAATGTGATGGGAGAGCTGGCTTCTTGTGACTTTGACCCAAGCCACTGGGCATGGGTCTGATGGTGAGGTTGTTGTGTTGAGTCCATGTATTATGTCCTCTACTTGATGTGTTGATGGTATGCTGAAGTCCTCCCAGGTTTGATGTTGCTCTTTCATTTCATGGTCGTCTGTCTGTAGTGTGATGGAGCATGTCTGGGTGGTGTTTTTCACTTTCATGTAGTCCGCAAATTCCTGTGGGTCAAGATGGTGGGTACAGTGCTGCGTGGTGTCCTTAGTGAGCTTTTGGACAATGCTAAAGAGTTCTCTCGGTCTGTTGACAGATTACATGATTAGGTTGATGTGGTGCTGCTGTTTACTCATTTATTAGATTGTTATATTCCAGCAGCTTGGCTCTGTATAGAGTCAGGGAGTTATGCGACTTGTTCCGCCCCCATTTTCTCTCCAGTCTTCAGAGAGTGCGCAGATGTGCTATAGGGGAAAACAGGGGGATGCACAACTGCAGGACAAGGGGGGGCCATTGGACTTGGAAGGGGAACAAGGTTGTTGAGGGCTGGGTCAGCAAGTGGAGAACAACAGAGTATGGTGAGCACTGCTGGAAGGGGAAGAATGCACTGTAGAGACACATGAGAATCACTACAAAGACTGGACAAATCTTTGTCCCGTACAGTCTCCTCCAGTCACAGTTGCAAATTGCAGTCAGCAAGGGTAGCAAGTCTCTTACCTATTCATGATTTATAGCAAGTGTAGAGCAGGATATTTGACAACTGTGCATGGCACGTCATAAACCCCATGCAAAATATATTATGAATGTGTTGCCTCTTGCTTCACCCTAGTCATGCCCAATAATGCCCCCCACAAATGCACATGAACATGGCTATTGCTGGGACATGGAGATCTGCTTGGGTCTGAATTTGCCTTCAGCACATCCCAACGTTTGTGGCGTCCTTGTTGGCTTTATGGGATGCCCATCTCACATTTATCTCTTTTAAAATAACCCCCATAGTATTTTAGGATTTTCAGGTGACGTTTCATAAAGTCTCCTCATGAGAACTTCGTTTGTGGCCTGCAAACTGTCTAAAAGGAAAACAACAGATATAGGACTAAATGGTCAGTTATTCACATTGAAAAAAGGTCAGTAATGGAGTGCCCCAAGAGTCTGTACTGGGACCTGTGCTGTTGAACAAATTAACTGATCTTGAGAGCATGGTGGTGAGCGAGGTGGTCAGATTTGCAGATGATACTAATTTTTCTGTCACTAAAATGGGGAGGACTGTGATGATTTGCAGACCGATCTTGCAACACTTGGAGAATAGGCATCTAAATGGGAGATAACATTTAATGTAGACCAATGCAAAGTGATGCACATAGGGAAAAATACTTTTTAAAAAATTTATTTAGTGTTTAGCTCATGCTTTTCTAGTAGTAGTTCTAGGTGAGTTACAGTCAGGTACAGTAGGTATTTCCCTGTCTCTAGAAGAACATATAGTCTTAGTTTGTATCCAAGGAAATGGAGAGTTAAGTGACTTGCCCAAGGCCACAAGAAGTGCCAGTGGGCTTTGAACCACTAGGCTATTCCTACACATCGTACTAGAGTCAGGTGATCAAATCAGTGGATGACACAATAGTATTCAAGGTGCTTAAAATGGAAAAAAGTTCTTATGAGATTAAAAGACTGTGCTTCTAAATGCCAGATTAAATTTAATGTGGACAAGTGCAAAGTAATGCACATAGGATAAAATATTTGAAACTGCAAGTACAAAATCTTGGGTTTTACATTAGGGGCCATCACCCAAGAAAAGTATGTTGAGGTATTGTCAGTCTGTGTTATGTTACTTTTTATTATTATATATGTAATTTGTAACTTGCCCTGAGCAATTTGAAAGGACAGGATAAATATTGAATGAATAAAAATAAAGTATCTTGGAATCATTGTGGACTGTATGTTGAAATTTTCAGACCAGTTTGCCACAGTTGTTAAAAAAAAGTAAATATCTCTGTGGCATATATGTACAAGAGGATAGTCTCTTTTGATTGAAAGCAAGTTTTGCTACCAGGGGACGTAGGATGAGGGTGAAAGGGGATAGACTCAGTAATAATATGTGGAAATATTTCTTTTCGGAAAGCGTGGTAGATGCGTAGAATAGTCTTCCAGTGGAGGTAGTAGAGACAAGGACAGTATCTGAATTCAAGAAAGTATAGGACAAACACAGAAGATCTCTAAAGGAAAAACGGGGACTATTGTAGTTGATATAGCAGGGCAGACTAGATAGGTCATTTGGTATTTTTTTGCCATCATGTTTCTATGTAAGGGATTATTCAAAAAGGGATGAAGAACAAAGGTCCTATTGTAACTGTACCTTGAATACTGCATGGAGTTCTGATCACCTCATCTCAAAAACTAGAAAAGGTTCCGAGAAGGGCAACAGAAATGATAAAGGGGTTATAACCTCCATTATGAGGAAACCTAAAACAAGTTAGAGACCTGCTTGGACATGCAATTACTGAGAAGGGGATATGATAGAAATTTATAAAATGTTGTTTTTTCTTTCAAGCAATACAAAACAAAAGGGCACGTCATGAAACTAATGACTAGCACATTGAAAGAAAATTATTAGAAGTTTCTTTCTTGTTCAGCGCATTATTAATTTGTGAAATCTGTTGTTGGAAGATATGATCAAGACAACCAATATAGTGAGATTCCAACGTGATTTGAATGTTCCTGAAGTAAAGCCCATAAAAACATTATTAGCCAGATAGACTTGGGAGAGTCATTAAGATACATTTTAGAAAGGCCATGTGCAGAGGTGGCACAAAGGTTTCTGCCACCCTAGGCAGACCCTCCATGCCACCCCCCTCCCCCATAGACTACACTATCCCCTTGGCCTGAAGCAGCAGCAGAACTGCCACTTCAGCGCTGTGTCGGGCTTAAAGTGCCTACATGCATGCGTGTTCATGGCCTGCCATTCCTTCCTCCCTCCCCAATGTAACTTTCTTGGATTGCGGGCAGGAGCGGCAAGCCAGAATTGCTTGCATGTGCGCAAATGTTTTAAAGCTCACCACGGCACTGAAGTAGCAGTTAAGCTGCCGCTTTCTGAGGGGTTGGGGTAACGATGTCGCCCACTAGGGTCTCCTGCCCTAAGCAACTGCCTAGTTCACCTAGTGGACAGGCTGACCCTGGCCGTGTGGGTGAAATCTGGTATGTCCAAGTCTATATCCGAAAATCAGTGGGAGAGGCAGCAGCAAAAATAGACACATGCAAGTGCTTTGTAAAATCGGCCATGCTCTACACTTAAAGATGCAGTACATGTCTGTGAAATAAAAGGGAAAATGGGGACATAGAGGGTAATGGGTCAGACACAGGCAGGTTTTCACCTGATTTTAGAAACCTGCACGTGTCCGTTATGGATGTCTGCCATTCTTGGACATATATGTGTCCATGACTCTATTCCAGAATGCTACCATGTATCTCTCACCACATATATGTAAAGGGATGTTCAGCAGTGCAGGAGCTGGGACAAATGCTTCTTTACTTATTGCCATGTTTTTTTGAAGGAGCAAAAAATATCGGGGAGGGGGAGGGGTATTCTCCTCTTTTCCTTATAGTTGTTGGTTTGCCGAAATGGGCACTTTTAAGAGTCCTATACGTGCCTTGGAGCAAGGATGGCTATTGACTTCTCTGATGGTGAATTTAAAATCAGGCATGCATGTGTCTATTTTTCGGTATATCCCTGTGTGATTTGGAGGTGATTGCACTGAACATATGTAGATTCAGGGCTTTCCAAAATAGGGACATCCATGAGATTTCTACGTCTGAATGAATGTTTTCAGATGTACAAATCACAAAGTGAGTTTCTAAAATTACTCCCCTTGTGAACGCTGAGAAATAGATTGATATCTGCTGGGTGCTTGTGACCTGGACTGACCACTGTGAGGATATTGGGCTTTGATTGACCTTGGTCTAGCTCAGCATGGCTATGCTTATGATCTTATTGTAGGAGTCTTGTTTATAAAAGGACATGACACCTCTGTTGCCGTTATAAAAAAAAATGAACAGCTCAGAACAGCGAATATAAGTGTTTAATAGGGGACCTCAGATTTCATTGGAGAGCATCCCGATCACTCTTATTCTCTTGAACATTTCATCATCGGTCCATAGCATGAAGAGTACTAGTTCATAGTATATCAGCTTGCTTCATATTAATCATGTAACTAAAAAAGTTCATTTAAAAATATTAAAAGCCATTTGTCCATAGGGGACACAATATCATGTTCCAAAGACAAGCTTTTGCATCAGGAAGATTTAATCCTTGGTCCCATGAGGAGATATCATAAACTCATTTAATTTCTTCAAACAAATCCATTGCTGTCGGCAAATTTTGCTTTATACCTTCCATAGCGGCTTTTGGGATGGCATAAGTCTTTATAAAATAGTCATAAAATAGCTCTCAAGCATTTTTATAGGTGTCCCATGAATATATTACCCCTGAAATGTATTAAGTTTGTCCAAAGATTAGGTATCACCTTATATTATATGTTGTTTTATTATTTTTTTGTTTGCTAACCTTCATTTCCATGTGATGTTTGCTTTGACATTACAGTGCTTAAAGCTGGGTAAGAGAACTTTTAATATTGTATTAAAAAATAGCCTAATCAAGCAAAACATAAATAATTTGAGACAGCCAGTGCCAAGATATAATATAATGTTAAATACAGTTATTAGTAGGATGGAGCAGTTGATGATTATGTTTCTGAAATGTTTTAGCTCGTTATGGGCAGAATAATTAAAGGGGTGGAATGTGTTAGAAAATGATTGGCATGTTGCTGGCAACAGCCAATAATTAATGCTGCTTTTACCAGTCTTGATGGTTCTCCATCGTATTTTATTTACAGGTCTGAAAACAAAAGATGTATTAGATGTTGGATATTAGTGCTATGCTATATCTACTTCGCAATAGGATAGTTATTTATCTCAGTACTATTTGCAAAATACTCATTGCAAATGTACTGTGAACATGGTTTTCCAAACACAGTATAGGGAAAGAAAGAATCCATATAAAATGTGTCTTTTCAAAACATTTCCAAGTGGCTTAAACTCATTTGTCTGAATGCTTTAGTCTGAGAGCACTACCTAGACACTTGGCTACGAAATGTAATCAAATTAGAATTACGTTAAATCTAAGATGTCTGTGTCTCAACTAAAATAAATCCAAACTATTTGCAGCTTTACTCAAATCATTGTGGGATTTTCCATGTGTAAAGCATGGTTTACCCACAGAGAATGCCTGTTGTAAAACTGTATGCAGATGTGTACATTTGTAACTAGTAGGGGCAAACAAAATGGTATCTACTTTTTTGTGATCTGCACGTAGGTGTTCCTAGGACATGGTTTGAGCATAGCTGGGTCCACTTGTGATGTAATGTGTATTTTATAAATACTGCTTCCTAATTCATAACATTGATAAAGCAACCCAATCCAAAAACATTTTTAAATAGGTTGATCTTATTGGGATAAACAACAAAAATTCACCACTTTCCCTAATCCTTTCTGACCCTTCCCTTTGCTTGTCTTATACCCTTTGATAGGTTTTTGTGCCTTTTCCATGCTGACAACTCCTAATAGACACAAATGTACATAATGGAATAAATGATTCACTTTTGAATTCAGCATCTATCACTAGACATGATGTGGGGCATAGTTAGTGGTGGTTGCTAGGAGAATAAAACGCCTAGCTGCCTCCGCTTTAATTAAAACTAGATATTCAGTGGTGGATGATATCTGGTTTCTGTCGCCGAATATCTGGGCCGTCAGGCCACTGATGATGCTATCTGATTAGAGGATATTCAGCGACGAACTGGACAGCACAAAGCAGTCAAAGTTAGAACAGCCATAGTAACCTAGTAAATGACGGCAGATGAAGACCAGCATGGTCTTCATCTGATCTGCCCAGTAAGGTGCCAGCATTGCACATGCCTCTCCAGATAGGTTACCCTTCTCTGTTTAGATATTACTTACATTTGTTTTGATTCTTTCCTCTTGCTATGTAGTGATCCTGTGTGTCCGTCCCATGCTGTTTTTAATTCCACCACTGTTTTTGCTCCCACCACCTCTTTCAGGAGGGCATTCCAGTAGGGTTGTCAACTTTTTGAAAGAGAAAAACCCGCCACCTGTGGCTAGTCATGCCCTACCCTTGCCCTTGCCCAGCCCTTGCCCTGCCCTCTGCCCCCCAAAAATAATTGCAGAGAGGACAAAGTGCAAGCTGAACAAGCAAGATTGCTAGACATTCTTCTTTTTTTTAATTTCCAAAATGAATATACTTACAAGAAGTATCTAAGTAACATGACATGAAAAATAACTTGCAAGCAAATTTTACAATAAAAAAACCATAAGTCAATATAGGCCACATCTCGAGGAGAAGCACAATCATACAACAGTATATAGCAAAAACAAACCACAAGGAGCTGGCTGCATTCCACAGCCAATCCTATTTCTACACTCTTTCATTACAACCACCCTCACTGGACCCGATCACTTGTATTTTCCGTTAGAAAAGCTTCCAGCTGAAGAGAATAAAAAAAAGTATATCTAGCACCCTGCAATGCTACCAAGCATTTGCAAGGGTACTGTACAAAAAATGAGGCACCAGAGGCAAAACTCTCGGTTTCAAAGCCAGAAAAGCTTTCTTCTGGAGCTGAGTAGCTCTGGACACCTCAGAAAATTGTTGTAGGGACACACCACAAAAAGGAACAGTTTTATTCTTAAAGTAGCCTTTAAACACTGAGATTTTATCTTGGTCACAAACAAAAGTTTATTTATATCCTGCTTTTCACCGGGTCAAAGCGGTTGGGGGATACATTTAATATGAGACACATACACTAATACTTACAGGGAACATGGGCAATCTCCAACTTCGACAAGGACCCTCAGACAAAACGCGGCCCACTCGCTCATCATACCTAAAACCATCCGCAAAACTAAGAACACCACTAGCTCCAGAGCATTCTCATTCACTGCCCCTACACTCTGGAACGACCTCCCTATTGAACTTCGCACCATAAGAGACCTCTTCCAATTCAGAAAAGAATTAAAGACCTACCTGTTCACTGAACACTTCGAAGTCCCCTACTACCCCAAAGCTAGCTCCACAACAAACCTGGTCACACATGCACAAACTCCCTTAACCCAAACAATATAAACACAAGCCTCCCCCCCCCCCCCACTCACACGCCTCAAAGACGACAAAAAAAAGGAACTAAATTCCAACACCTACACCAATATCTGCCCCACACAACACACACACCACACACTGTAAATATACATTTGTAAAAAGTTTGATGTGTTTGCTTTAATACCTACAAAGTTCTTGCTTTAATACTTAAAAGATGTCTCTGCTTATTGTTTTTCTTTAATATATTTACTGTTCAATGTAAATAGTTGATTTCTATTGTTCTATGTACAATGTTCAATGTAAATAGTTGATTTCTATTGTTCTATGTAAAATGTATACAAACTGTGTACAAGACTGTTAACCTGTTATATGTAAACCGCCCTTGATCTCTGGAAGGGGCGGTATAAAAGAAATAGTTAAATAAATAAATAAATAAAAATAAGTGGCTTGCCCAAGACCACAAGGAGCACCTGTGGGACTAGAAACCCCAGTCCTTCCGGCCCAAGGTTGCTGTCCTCTAGTGGGATTTGAACCACTGACCTTCCAGCCTGTGGTACCTTGTTGCCCCAACCACTAGGCCACTCCCCCCAAAAAGTTGCAAGAAATGTTGCACTATTCCATACTAACAGAATACCCAGCATTGGTTGTACACACACACATACAGATAAGCCTTCATCAACCCGTTTTGGACCAGCGTATGTTTTACATACATAAGGTTTCCATACTTACTACTCAACTGTTTACTAATTAATGGTTATAAATTCAATGGAACTATGTTTATCTATTATCGTTATGTCAAAAAGCGTTATGTGCAGATTTTTTATCTGAGATCTAGTTAGTTTAATAGGTATTTGAATTTTGCTGATTTTGACGGTACTGGCGGCTCAACATAAAAAGATCACAAAAAATAGTAAGTAGCTTATAATGCTGTAATAGCTACTATTTTGCAAATAAAAGTATTTGTAGGCTTTAGAAAATAGGTTTAGATAATAGAAGTTTCACATACACTGGTCCAATATAGTATATTGTCTGTCTTCAGAAAAGATAGGATTCAGTTCCAATATTCATTGACACAAACATACTGTATGATACTATTGAAACTGCAGTTTTCATTTAAAACACTTTATTATGATATTATATAGTTTGTCAACAGTCCATTCTGATGGCGGAATATGATACATGTGAAAACACTTCTGATGCAGTGCGTCGATATTGCACCATTGAAACACCGAGAACAGAATGCTTGACAGCTATTAGTTTCAACAACATATTAGCCCAGCGTAAGAAAAACATACAAGGCCGATATACGCACCAATAACTCTGACACTAAGTAACTTACAGTTTTCTGCAAAGTTTTAATATTTTTTATTATTGCCGGTATTTCATAGTTGTTTGAGTGTAACAAATCTAATAAATCATTCAGAACAGAGAAAGAATATGCGAGCTGTCCAAAACGGGTTAATAAATGAGCACAAAACAAAAAGAGAAATATATAGACAAAAATTAAACTAAAACCTCAGAGGGCCAAACGCTGCATGTAGTGCAACACAAGAGAAATAGAAATGCATTTCTCTCTGTATTGTACAAAATAAAAGACAACAGATGTCAAGATAAACATTAGGAGGTATGCAACCTGGCAATTGCCATGGACCCACAAGTCAGAGAACGCATCAGATCTGTCTGAGACTGAATAAGACAGCTTGCTAGTGGACTTTAGGCAGTGCAATGTGTGCCTTCCAGTCAATGCTGACTCTTGGCAACCTAGCAGCTTCTGAGTTTTCTTGGCAGCATGACCAGAAGTAGATTGCCAGGCCTTTCTTCCGAGACAATGGAGAGTTAAGTGACTTAGCCAAGGCTACAAGGAATGCTAGTGGGAATTGAACCCTGGTCTCTTAGTTAACAAGCCAGTGCTCTAACCACGAGGCTACTTCTCTAGTGCCAGCCCCTCTCAGCATCAGCTCCCTTCCAGTCCCAGCACCAACCAGCTTTAGTTCCCTTCTAGTCCCAGTCCCTCCTAGCATCATCATTTCTAGTTCCACGCCCCCCCTTCAGTATCATCTCACTTCCAGTCCCCCCATCCTCCAGCATCAGCCCGTTTCCAGTCCTATTCCTGTGCTAAAGTAACCCAAGGTGTAAAAGAAAATTAAACAAGCATTTACCGGGTTGCGTGGCATCAGCAGCAGAGGGAGAACAGGCAGCATCTGGACCGTGATGCAGAGCCGCGGCAGAGACGTTTGTTTTCTGCAGATGTCGAGGCAGGGCAGCAGGACAGCTTTGGGCTGTGATTGGGGTTGTCAGTGGCCATGGTGGGCTCAACTACAGCCCTGGGCAGCGGCGGCAGAATTTAAAAAGAAAAGTCAAGCCGCATGATGGTGGCTGAGGGGAACGGCGGGAATGGGATCAGACAGTATATGGGGTCATGGCAGGCGTCGGGGAGAGCTGCGATCACCGTGGCTGCTCCCATTTAAGGCCCACAGTACTTGTGCATTCCGCTCCCTCTAGCGAAACGTCATTTGGGGGCAGGACGCAGCAGCAGGGGTACCATAGCAGAGGCTGGAAGGCTCCACACCAGTTATGTTTTTATTTTAAATCATTATCGCTATCGCAGCTGTGTCTCTGTAAGGCGCAGAAGCTGCAGTTGGATCGCAGGAGAGGGTAAGGCTGTGGGGGCACAAGGAGAGATTGATGAAAAAATGTTTTTTTTTGCTCTGGTCATGGGGGCGGCCAGACCAAAAACGCGGCTTTTCAACGGCCGATTTTTGCTCTCTGCCAGCAACCAGCCAGGCTGGCTGAATACCGACCAGTTGGCAATCCTACATTCCAGGCATCTACCACCTTTTCTGTGAAAAAGTATTTCCTGATGTTGCTTTTAAGTTTACCTCCTTGCTTCATTTCATGTTCTCTAGTTCTACAGCTGCCCCATCTTTCAAAAACATTTGTTTGTTCATTAATACCCTTTAAGCAGGGCCGGCCCGTCCATTGAGCAGGAATGTTCTTTGCACAAGGCCCCGCGTTTCAGGGGGCCCCGCGCAAAGAACATTCTGCTTTTTTTTTAAAATTATATAAAAAAAAAAAAAAAAGCTGGCTCTGGCTGCTGCCGCGGCCTCCGCGGCAAAATGGAGTGTCCCGCGGGGCCCCCTCTCCTCGCTGAGCCTCTCTGCAAGGGCTTTCAGATTCGCGAAGGGAGAGTGTCTGTCTCCCTCGCGTCTCTGTTAAGCCCGCAGGGGCTAATGGGAAATTTCCCATCTGCCCCTTTAGACGCGAGAGGCTGATGGGAAATTACCCATTAGCCCCTGCGGGCTTAACAGAGACGTGAGGGAGACATTCTCCCTTCGCGAATCTGAAAGCCCTTGCAGAGAGGCTCAGCGAGGAGAGGGGGCCCCGCGGGACACTCAATGCTGCCGCGGCGGCAGCGGTAGCAGCCAGAGCCAGTTTTTTTTTTTAATTTGCCATAAGCCGATATGGGCTGGGCTGGGCTGTTAAGACTGGGGCTGGGGGGGGTGTCGGTAGCAGCCAGAGCCAGGTTTTTTTTTTAATTTGCCATAAGCCGATATGGGCTGGGCTGGGCTGTTAAGACTGGGGCTGGGGGGGGTGTTAAGACTGGTGCTGGGCTGGGCTGGGCTGGGGCGGTGTTAAGACTGGGGCTGGGCTGGGCTGGGCTGGGGGGGGTGTTAAGACTGGTGCTGTGCTGGGCTGGGCTGGGGGGGTGTTAAGACTGGGGCTGGGATGGGCTGGGCTGGGCTGGGGGGGTGTTAAGACTGGTGCTGGGCTGGGCTGGGCTGGGGGGTGTTAAGACTGGGGCTGGGCTGGGGGGTGTTAAGACTGGGGCTGGGCTGGCGCGGGGTGTTAAGACTGGGGCTGGGGCGGGGCTGGGCTGGGCGGGGCGGGGCTGGGGGGGTGTTAAGACTGGGGCTGGGCTGGGCTGGTCGGGGTGTTAAGACTTGTGCTGGGCTGGGCTGGGCTGGGCTGGGCTGGGCTGGGGGGTGTTAAAACTTGTGCTGGGCTGGGCTGGGGGGGTGTTAAGACTGGGGCTGGGCTGGGGCGGGGTGTTAAGACTGGGGCTGGGGCGGGGCTGGGGGGGTGTTTAAGACCTGGGCTGGGCTGGGGCGGGGTGTTAAGACTGGGGCTGGGGCGGGGCTGGGCTGGGCGGGGCTGTTAAGACTGGGGCGGGGCTGGGCTGGGCGGGGCTGTTAAGACTGGGGCTGGGCTGGGCTGGGCTGGGGGGGTGTTAAGACTGGTAATGTGCTGGGCGGGCTGGCTGGCTGGGGGGTGTTAAGACTGGTAATGGGCTGGGGGGGGTTAAGTCTGGTAATGGGCTGTGGGCTGATGGGGGCTGTCTGGAAATGGGGTGATGGGGGGTTAGTGCGGGTAAAGGCGCGGGGGGGGATAAGACTGGTAATGGGCTGTGTGCTGATGGGGGCTGTCTGGAAATGGGGTGATGGGGGGTTAGGACTGGTAATGGGCTATGGGGTGATTAGGACTGATAATGGGCTATGGGGGGGGGGCTAGGACAGGACATGGGCTGATGGGGAGGGGTTAGGACTTGAGGTGGGCTGATGTGGTTAGGATTGGTAATGGGCTGTGGGCTGATGGGGAAGGGGGTTAGGACTGGCAGTGGGCTATGGGGGGCTGACTGGAAATGGGCTGATGGGGTTAAGACTGGAAGTGGGCTGATGGGGGGTTAGGACTGGTAATGGGTTATAGGGGGGGCTTAAACTGAAAATGGGGTGATGGGGGGTTAGGACTGGAAGTGGGTTGATGGGGGGCTAGGACTGGTACTGGAAATGGGCTGTTGGGGGGAGCTAAGATTGGAAATGGGCTGTGGTGGGGGCTTGAATTGAAATGGACTCATGGAGGGGCTAGAACTGGAAGTAGGCTCATGGAGGGGGCTTGGACTGGAATTGGGCTGAGTGGAGGGGAGCTAGGATTTGACATGGGCTGATGGTGGGGCTAGGAAATGACTAGAACTGGGCTGATGGGGGGCTAGGATTGGAAATGAGCTGATGAAGGGACTCAGACTGAAAATGGATGGGGGAGCTAGGACCGGAAATGGGTTGATGGGGGTAGGACTGGAAATGGGCTGATGCAGGGACTAGAAGGGAATGGATGCTGGGTGAGACTGGAACTAGAAGGGAGCTGATGTTGGGGGAGGATTAGAATGGGATGGGGCTGGGAGAGTAAAATGGAGAGGGGAAAAATATTTTGTGTGGGAGGGATGAAAAATCTACAATTGGCCGGTTATTGGAAGAGTAAGTGGGGATTGAGGATGGAGGGGTAAAATTTGTGTGGATGAAATAGGAATGAGGAAAGAGCAAAAGGAGAAAGATTAGTATGTTAAAGCAGATGTAGAGAGAGAGAATGGAAAAAAAAAACTAGAAGAGAGAAGAAAGAACAAATGGACAGCAGACGATGGAGAGTTAGCAGAAAACATGAAGAAACCAGAAGAAAGTGGCTGGAGCAATTGCAACTGAAAAAAAATGCACAAAGGTAGAAAGATATCTCTTTATTTTGAATTTATTAACTGGAATATGAAAGCTCTGGGAAATGTGCTTCATTAACGTCTGCGCTTTGTTTGGTACAAGAGGAAATTAATTTATAGTTTTATTTCTACAGTGTTGTTGTACATTCCAAGTTTGGCTTTTGGGGTTCCCAGTTTAATTATTGCCTTCCTGTTTCTAAATTGTGATTCCTTGTTTGATGATGGTCTATGTTCTGCATGTGTAACTGAGCTGAGGTATTCTGTTTATGCAATTCCTATTTGACATTGCCACTTGTTCTCTTTCCCCAGTATTCTCTGAAATGTATTGGTTTAATATTTGCAGTGTTGCCTTTTGATAGGTAGGGTATGGTGCTTTGTGAGTCCTGGTAATGCTGTCAGGATATGGCGGGTTTGCTATGGGTTCTAAATGGGCAGCGTTTGTAGTAGTTCCTATTGTGCCTGGCGGTTGGCACTGGATTATAGTAATGTAGAAATCTTTTAGTCTTTCTTTATCCATATCCTCATTAAGAGACATGTTTACCAAAAAGTTAGTGTATGGTAACATTATGCAAATATTTATGCAAATAAGGCCACTTATGCAAATGAGGCCCTGCACCGAGTCTCCGCACATGGCCCCGCACCCCCCTTGGGCCGCCCCTGCCTTTAAGTATTTAGATATCTGTATCATTTATTTATTTATTTACATTCTCTTATATACTGTGCTATTCTGCATCAGTGCGGTTTACATTGAACAAACTGAAATTACATTGAACAGGGCATTATAACTTGGAGATAACTATTTTACAGGGAACATGGGCTATGGAGGGTTAAGTGGCTTGCCCAAGACCACAAGGAGCACCTGTGGGACTAGAAGCCCCAGTCCTTCTGGCCCAAGGTTGCTGTCCTCTAGTGGGATTTGAACCACTGACCTTCTGGCCTGAAGTACCTTGCCCCAACCACTAGGCCACTCCTCCATATCCCCTCTGTCTCTCCTCTCTTTTAGGGTATACACATTGTGGTCTTCAATTCTTTTCTCATATTCCTTCTGGTGCAGGTCCCAAATCATCTTGGTCACCTTTTTACTGAATATTTCAAATCTTTTTATATCCTTTGTAAGGTACAGTCTCCAAAACTGAACATAACACAGTACTCCAAGTGAAGCCTCACCAATGACCTGTACAGAGGCATTAATACCTCTTCCTTCCTGCTGGTTATTCCTCTCTGTTTACAGCCTAATACCCTTCTGGCTTTGGCTACCACCTTGTCCTACTGCTTCGCCACCTTGAGATCCTCCAATATGATACTATAACCCCTAGGTTCCTTCACTTGGTCCATTCACACCAACCTGTCACCCCTTGGTTTCTGCATCCCAAGTGCATCACTCTGCACTTTTTTACATTAAAACTCAATTGTCAAGAATTTGACCATTCTACTAATTTTTATAGGTCTTTTCTCATGTTGTCTACTCCCTCCAAAGTGCCCATTCTGTTGCAAATCTTTGTATCATCTGCAAATGCATAAATGTTTCATTTTAACTCTTCGGCAATATCACCCAGAAAGACATTGAGCAGTAGTGGTCCCAGGACCAATCCCTGAGGTACTCAACTATTCATACTCCTTTCTTCAGAGTGAGTTCCATTCACCACTACCCACTATAGTCTGTCAGTCAACCAGTTCTTGATCCATTCCCAGGCTGTCATTCACCTATGCTAAATTAAACCGCTTAAGTATACGATCGCTGCTAACCGGATAACAGCTGTCACCGCTCTCACTCGGCCCACAGACCACCCAGTTTTTAACCAGGTTTGTTTTTAGCGGTCTGTAAGACTGCTGATATCATGGTGACTGTTTTTAGCCGGTTAGCAGATCTGCTACTCGGCTAAAATGCTTTGAATACTCCCATCCCCGATATTTCTATAGATAGAGAAGTGAGCTATCTAGGTTTTATACTCGACTGCAGTCTATAAGATTTCAAATTGCTAAAGTTATTTACAGTACTTTTTAAAAGCTGTGTCTTGTTCGTAGGTTGTGTGCATTTCTTGATGTGCTTGATATTCAGCATCAGCCACTATCTAGATACTGGAGCTAAACATCTGGATCTTTGTTAATTGCCTTGGCTGGAGTTAAAATTAAAAAAAAAAAACGACCACAACAGCTGAATATTTGTGTACACACACACACATTTATATAAGAGAGAGAGAGAAAGAGAATGCTGTTGTAATTTTACTGAAACGCTGATGCTATAAAGAGAAGAAACCTGATTCGTGTATGTTTTCATTATGCTTAGAAGAGAAGGAGCAGTGGCTTCTTTTTTTGTAGTTTCAAAATGGAAGGTCTCCCTCATCCTCATAAACGTGGAGAGGACTCTAAGACACTCCAAATGAGGGGTCTCCAATTCCACTCCTAGAGGGCACCAAACCAGTCAGGTTTTCGGGCTATCCATAATGAATATGCATGAAATTTGCGTGTATTATTCATATTGTATTCAAATTATCTTGTGCATATTCATTAGGGATATCCCGAATACCTGACTGATTTGGTGCCCTCCAGAACTGGAGTTGGAGACCCCTACTCCAAATATTTGGTAGGGATATTTGAGGTGGTCTGTTTTCATAGTCCTTTTCATAAACCGGTGCTTGCTTGGTATAAAAGATGGCAGAATAACTGGAAACCTAATGGCAGAAGAAATCATGTAGCATCAGATTAGAAATCACAGCTATTGCACCCTGAGGCATACAAACTATCCATATTACTTGTGAGAATTCCTTTGATATCTAGTAGCAGAAAAGCTCAGGGCACTCTGTTTTTTATTTTATTAGTCTTTCCATTGTTTCTTGATAGAAGCAGTTAGTAAACATTAAAAATATATAGACCTATTTAATTTTATAATCCACTTTCCCTGACAGGCCCTGATTCACATAAGACTTCTCTGATTCTCTATCTTTGAAAAATAAAACTTAGGAAAAAGGCCCTTAGTTGGTTATTTACTCGAGCTGCAGTTTGATTTGTTGCCTGAAATTACCTAATTAATTATAGAGAAAGGATACAGAGGTATACATTCTCAAGGAATAGCTAGCCATATGGCGAAGATAGCCAGCAAAGTTTAGAATGAACCACTGGGTAAGTTAAATTATCTGGCAATAATGTAAATGGCTGTGTGAGCACTGAGCAGCTTAATGAAAATTATTTTGTTACTGCACTCTGATTTTCACATCAACCTCCCCCAACCACAGATCCTACATAAGAACATAAGAAATGCCTTACTGGGACAGACCAAGGTCTATCAAGCCCAGTATCTTGTTTCCAACAGTGACCAATCCAGGTCACAAGTACTTAGCAGGTTCCTAAAAAGACACACAGGTCCCACAATATTTGTAAGGGGGTAAGCAGTGGATTTCCTGGGTCCTCTTTAATAATGATTTATGGACCTTTCCTCCAGGAACTTGTCCAAATCTTTTTTAAACCCAGCTACACTAACAGCTTTTACTACATCCTCCATAACGGATTCCAGAGTTTTATTACGCGTTGAGTGAAAAAATATTTTCTCTCATTAATCTTAAACGGGTTACCCTGTAGCTTCATTGCATGTCCCCTAGTCTTTCTAATTTTTGGTGGTGTAAACAATCAATCTATGTTTACCCGTTCCACTCCATTCATTAATTTATAGACCTCTATCATATCTCCCCTCAGCTGTATCTTTTTCAGGTTGAAGAGCCCTAACCTTTTAAGCCTCTGCTCATAGGTGTATCCTTCCATTCCCTTTACCATTTTGGTGACTCTTCTCTGTACCTTTTCTAATTCTGCTATATCCTTTTTAAGATACAGCAACCAGAATTGCACACAATATTCAAGGTGCGGTTGCACCGTGGAACAATTCTGATATCAACAGTGGCCAATCCAGACCAGAGGTTGCTAGCAGGGTCCCAAAGAGGCACCCAGGTTCCATAATGTGAGCTCCTGCAACATTTTCCAATTTCACTTCCAACCTATTCTCCCATATCCAGTGATATCCCTAACTACCTCCACCCCAGTGTCTACCATGAGCAGCCCTACCAACAGTGTTAGCTGGCGAAGTATTTTCTATGACCACATGACCAAACAAATTTGAGCAGTTATAGTTTTCTAACAACATCATTAATTATATTATGTTGACACAAGTCTATCAGATACAGTCTGGTAAATATTCAGATATTCAAAGCCCATTGAGCAGGTGATGATATCCAGCTTATCTGTAGATGGATATTCAGATACATTAACAGTATCACATTTTGCAATTGAATATCTGACAAAAAACTACCTACTCACAATATAAGCAGCTAGAAGTAGGGCAATCCTTGTAGAGGTACATTTATTTGCTTTACACCAAATATTGTATGAACTATCTACTGCAATGTGGCAAAAACTGCCTTGCCTTTTGCTGGATGGTGCTGCTAGTGGCCCTTAGCAGTGTAATTTGAGAGTAGGTGTACTGTGTAAGGTGGACGTGCTTTCTCTCCCACTCATGAAGACGTACTCTCTCAATGAGCACATTCACTTTCTGAAGATGTGCCAGCAGGCTAAGGTTAGTGGGTGCCTGGAGGCTATGGGGGTGGATGGGTGGAGCATAATATAACTAATGATGTTGTTACGGAAGCCATTGAACTGTAGTTTTTTTTAACATTTATTGGTTATTGCTCTTCAGTTAGTGGCTAAATATCATCACTGACCTGATAACGAGAGTGCTACTGGCAAAACCAGATATTCAGTACCAGACTGGATATTCAACACCAGAACTTTTTTAAAGCAGCAGAGGCTAAGCACTTTAAAGCACCTAGCCGTTGCCACTGAATATTAGCTCCATTGTCATAAAATACAAAATTCTGCCAAAAAGACACTAAGAATCTCTAAATAAAAGTAGCCGTATACGATTCTGGAGACTGCATCTTCAAAAGGATATAAACAGTACAGAGTCCATAAGCATATGGAAACAGATTTAAAGGTCTGAACAAGTATAGCCTAGAGGAGAGATGGGACAGGAGAGATATGATTGAGATAATTAAACATCTCCAAAGTATAAAAACATAGGAGTCACATCTTTTTCTAAATGAAAGGAGGCACTACAAGAAGGAGTCATAGGATAAAGGTGAAAAGGAACAAACTCAGAAGAAATCAAAG
Source organism: Ichthyophis bannanicus (assembly GCA_033557465.1). Taxonomy (NCBI): domain Eukaryota; kingdom Metazoa; phylum Chordata; class Amphibia; order Gymnophiona; family Ichthyophiidae; genus Ichthyophis; species Ichthyophis bannanicus. The sequence continues at coordinate 677,971,921 of CM066034.1, read as the reverse complement.
GAAATATTTCTTTACAGCCTCCCAGTTAAAGTGGTGGAGACAAGGACAGTATCAGAATAAAAAAAAACATGGGACAAACACTAAGGATCTCTGAAGGAGAAGGGATTGTAGAGCTTAGCAGTTTGTGTATTTGGGCAGACAGGATGGAACATATGGTCGTTTTTGCTATCATTTTTTATCTTTCTGCTTATCTGTCAAACAGTCTTTTTTCCCCATGTTAATTTTCTCCTGTTTTTTGTTCTGGTTGTAATATGCATTGATAAATTTCAAGGGAAAATACAATGAAAGCAAAGATCATGGATGAGGGATGTAGGATTAAAATCTTTAAAGATTAGACCCATATAAATCACTTGACTGTATGTAGTATTCTAAATAAAAAGACTTCAGATGCAAAAAACAAGAACTTTAACACATCCAGCACATAATGAGATTCTGTTTGGTATAAATCTGCACATTCCATAATAACAAAAAACAAGTCCAGTAGCCTCATGGTTAATACTTTGGAAATCCAGCAAGGAGACTGGTATTCCAAATCCAGCACAAGCTCCAGTAGGAGTCGAGGGCAGGTTCAGAAATTAGCTTGTTTGGCCTCTTCAACTGAAAATATATTCCGCTGCCCCTCAGTAAAATGGGTGGACTGGGAATGGTGCTGAAGTTGCACCAATCCCCTATCTGTAGTGGGGTGGGCTAAAGGGAACAAAGGTATTCTTTTTCTATCACAGTCTATAATGTATAGGAGCTACATCTTATTCTTTGGCACAGAAGGGTGCTGTAGTTCATGGCTTAAACATACAGGGAAAACATAGTAGGAAGCTGACAAGGAGAGAGGCTATGAGACATAAGGCCAGATTCAGAGAAACGATTTGCTGGGACGTGCAGCACCCCAAGCCATCCTGCCCCTATTCCCCCTCAGGCCCTCCCCACACAGCTAGAACAGCAGTATGGGGGAGCTGATTGTAGGGGGTGGAGTGGGGGCGGGCCGAAGCAGCAGGGCCTGAATTGGCCCTGTACATCCTGCGGGGTCAGGAGGGAACATGCTGCTTATTCCACTTCGAAGGTGGAATGATAAACCAGGTGATCGGGGCCGAAGCTCCCACAGAGGCCAGGGCCATGGACAGGTAGGTCCCTGCTGCCCAATCCAGGCCCCGGTTGCCCAGCCGTGGGTCGGGCGGCGAGGAAGAAGAGGGTTGGTGCTGAGGGAAGCCTGTGGGGAGACGTCCCCGCAGGCATGCAGGGGCACGCCATGCCATCCTCGGGCCTAATTCTGTATGCCATGGGAACATTTTGCTTCTGTTTTACAGAATCGTGTCCTAACTGGCCCATCCAGCTCAGGGCAATCCAGACAGTCTAGACATGCCCCTTTCTGAATCAGGCTCATAATGTCATGATGAGAACCAGGTGAATCTATGTATCATGGTAACCCAATGAAAACAGGTGGTAGAAAAGACTGTTTTTCCATCATCCTTCAAAGTCGGATACTGACTCTATGCCGACAACATTATGATTTTCACTCCTTTCCACACAACCTCCCCTGATTACTCCAGTCTTGCCGCCTGTTTTAGGGAAATTATCTCATGGCTACAGCTTCACAACCTCACAATCAACTTAAATAAAATAGAGATACTTGATGTTTCCAGAGACTTCCAACTTCACACCTCCTCCAAACATCAAACGCGGAGATCCAAGTTAAGCCTCAGTTCAAATACCTTGACGTTATCCTGGACAAACAGCTAAACTTCCAATCACACATCAGGAATATCATCAAAAACATCTATTTCAAACTCCAAGTCTTTCGTAACCTACACTCCCTCCTATCTCCTGACAGCTTCCGTGCAGTCTGCCAAGCCTCTATTACACCACTAATTCACTACTGCAACTCCATCCTCCAAGGGCTTCCCAAGCCTACAGTTGCTCCCCTGCAGCTTGACCAAAACACTGCTGCATGCATTATAGCCGGAATACCCAGACACTCCCACATCACCCCTATTCTAAATTCACTTCACTGGCTCCCCGTTGCATCCCGAATCAAGTTCAAGGTACTTGCCATCACCCACAGAGCTTTCTTCAATACCTCTGCCGAGCGGCTCCAATCATTAATCAGACATCCTGACAATAACAGACTCCATCAAGAGAACGCATCAAATCTACTTCCTCCTACCAACGCAGATTTGCAAGAGATCTCAACGAACATCTACAAGAGCCTTTGAATTCTATGCTCCCACCATGTGAAACCAACTACTCCCTGCAATACACTGCATTCAACCTCATACCCTATTCAGAAAGCACCTCAAAATGCTCCTCTTCGAAGAACATTATGGTGCATCTACTACAACTAACCCCCAGCAAGAGCATCCTCCACTCTCACATACCATTCCCATTATCCCCCCACCCCTTAACCATCTAAGGCTAGTCAGCCCCCCTTCTTTCACTCCTCACCTCACCTTGTCAGCCCTTCCCTCCCCCCCCCCCCCCAATCCTCCACTACATCCTAGCATCCTGTAATATAGGTCCTAATTTTATACCATCCCTGTATCTTAATCCCTCCCCATGTTAAATGTTGTTTATAAGTTAACTGTATCTGTTTTAAGTTGCCTGTACTCATTCTCAATTGTTCTTTGTAAAATGTTTTGTTTTGTTCCATGTAAACCGTTTTGTCTTGTAGAAAAATGGTATATTAAAACCAGTTAAATAAATATACAAAGTCAGTCTTGGCAACTGTCTTCATCCCACACCCAAAACTGTTAATCATCTTCCACCTTTCATGGACCTTGGAACTCTCGCATCTACCCTCTTCTAGATCCAGATCTACCATCCTTAGCACTAACCTCACTCTGACCACTCTCTCCACTACAATAAACATTAATAAACTACAGTTTTCTAAAGAATCCACCTCACCAATGCTGCTTCTACCTCCACTTTCCAAGCCTTATCATAGGCTACTGTCTCACACAAGAATTTTCAAACTTTTCCATAAATATCAGTGAAGTAATGGCCTGGCATCAAGATGAAATCCTTGCACCTTAAAAGGCAGTCTAGGAAGTGTAGATAGGTTAGCTGAGAAGGGGGCTGAGAAATTAACCCGCTATGGAAGGTTACATTGGTTTGATTTGTAGTTGCTGACTCTTGCACCTGGATCAGAATGCTTGTTCACCATTTTGACCGGTAGAAAAACAGTATACCAAAATCAGTTAAATAATAATAAGGGGATCTCTGCATTTGTGCATGTGCACATTGATATCTCTGAAGTAAAAGAATTACTATACTGATACTAGTGCGCTCACTAGCAAATACAGAATTTGGGCAGTAATGAGACACATTCATTGGGGGTGTTGTAGCAAGACACACTCACACGCACTGCCAGACACACTCACACGCATACACTACTCACTGCATGTACACACTATACACTGTATCTTATTGATTGTTTGCCCATCAGACCGCCTGGATTGCAGGATAAGGCGGTATAGAAATACGTTTAAATAAATAAATAATAACATGAAAGACTCCTTTACAATATTACATACATTGTATGTTTGTGCTATAAGGTGCACCCTCCATTTAGTAATATATCCCAAAGGCTCACTATATATGCTTATTGCTTATTAGCAAAATTTCACACACTGATGTGGAGCCCATGGATATTTTGTATCCATAGCCACTGTGAAAATTAGTGACTAGGCCTGAGGGTGTGGAGTATCTATACTTTGCATGTATGCAGGTTTCCTGAAATTGTCCCCTATATGCCCATGTACTTTTCAAAAAATATACAAAAATTGCAGAGCAGATCAAATAATTTTTGTGATAACATCTTACAAATAACATTTTTAGTGTTTGCATGATCAATGTATCTACCTATGATGAGGTTTCAAAATACTGTGTTATTTTAACCTTTATTTCCCTTGTTCAATTTTTGGCTCAGATTTGTATTGACTAAAAGTCAAGATCATCTGATAGATACTGTGGAGATAAAATGTGTTTAGTTCAGTTTCTAAAGAAAAAGTGTCTGCAGGGGAAGACAGAGACTGAGATTGAATGAATACAATGGGCAAAGGCTCCTAGCATCTGAACATATGACAGCGGACCTGAATTAGGTATGGGCAACGTAGGCAAATGCCTGCAATGCCAGGATTTGAAAGGAGCTGGAGAACTGCCACACTATTATGTCTCCATCTGGGCTTGCCATCTGTCCTCTGGCGTGGCACAGGCCCTACAGCAGCAGCAGCAGCAGCCATTTTGAAAAGGAAATTTTAGCACAGAGCCCACTAGCCCTTATGTTATGACAGGCCCAGTGGCACCCTACCACCACCTCCTGCATGGATTTCCCATTACCATGGAAATATGTGAGGGATGGGATGCTACTTGGCCTATCAGTGTGTGAGAGCTAGCAGGTCCCATACTGAATTTTCTTTTTGTAGATCTTCCCGCTGCTAGAGGGCCAGTTTCAGTCTGGATGAAAAATAGCATAGAACATGGAGGTGGAGGAGAAGCTGAGATCTGAAGAGCTACAATCCTCTCCCTGATGCCTGTGGGTGCCTGTAATATAAATACAGCATTGGGCTGGGGAGAGAGGGGAGAAGGAGGAGACCGCACAACAACAGTCTCTCTTCAATTGCTTCCTTACTACATGGGAACTATGGTTCAGGAAGTATCTTTATAATGAGACAGGAGCAAAAGATTCCTAATACATCTGCATAGGTTTGGAATATGTTCTGGTAAGAGAGGTTCCTGGTGTTGCATAGTATCATATGGTGCAATATTTAAACTCTGCAGCAGCAGTCAAAAAAAACAACAATAGGATACTCAGTGATGGAATCTATATATCTGCTAGGTGTTGAATATCCAGTTTGAATGCTGACTGTGTGGGGATTATTGTTACTAGAAAATATATAATAAGTATTTTGGAAATGCTGGCAAATGAGCCACATGAGAGAGAAAGGGAACTAATCCCGCATTTCTATATATAAATTAGACTTTATTGCTGATAGAAAAATAATGCAGATATAGAATAAATTAGAATTATGAGGTAGCAGGTTATGTAGCCCTATGATTAAAATTATGCCAAGATCATATATCACTGCTTTAACAACCAAAGTCACTGATCCGCTTTACACTCAGACATACAGAAAATTAGCTGTCTGCCTTACTAAACTCCACCGGGAAATAGTAAGACTGGCACATTGTCAGGCGGGGGATCGGGTTGCAGGGCAATGGCTGGGTTGCTGCATCTCAGTAGAGGGCAGCAGGCCAAGTGTACAGCTGCTGCAACATTTCCATGCGAGGTGCAGCAACCCGGCCATCATGCACGTGGGAGGGCTGGGACCAAACCAGTTCGTAGTCAGTTCAGATCCCACTACTGCATGAGGCAGTGACCTGTGGGAAAGAAACAAATCCAGTTAGTCATTCACTATCATCAGAAGGGGGAGGGGTTTTAGCCTTCTCCATCATCAGCTTGCTAGGCCCAGGACTGCTTCTAGGCCATCAGACTTTGCCATTGCCTTTTGTGGCTCCTTCTCAGAAGAAGCCTTCCTTTGGAGATTGGAGAATGCTGAAGTTATAGTGGTGGACAAGTAGGCAGTAAGGTCATCTAGTCTTTTTCCTGTACACTGAATCTTGTGGCCACCAGGCTTCCTACTACAGTTCCGGTTCTGCCGAGTGGAATGCTGGCTGCCAGAGCTCCACTTCGGCCCAGATACCTGATCACTCTGTTTTAGCCTTGTGTCATCCAATATAATGCCAATTTTTAAAAAGGGTTCCAGGGGTGATCCGGGAAACTATAGACTGATGAGCCTGATATCAGTACTGGGAAAAATGGTAGTAACCATTATAAAGAGTACAATTACTGAATATGTAGATAGTCATGACTTAATGGGAAACAGCCAACATGGATTTAGCCAAGAAAGGTCTTGTTTTAATAATCTGTTATGTTTTTTTGAAGGTGTGAATAAACAGGTAGTCAAAGGTGAGTCGGTTGATATAATGCTTGAAGTCAGCAGGTTTAAAGCTTGAACACAGCAGAAATTACATGTACCAGGAATCCATCTTGGTTTCAGGCTTTTGGTGTCTGAGCAGGCCACAGAGGTTCAGAACAGATCCTAGGTACCTGCCCTACAACTGTCAGGGCTGTTCAGATAGTGGCAATATTCATCTGCTATCCAACTGTATAAAGTTTGGACTGCTGTTTTTGTGATCAAACTTTATACAATTTGTTACCCAGTTAGTGGACTGAATATTGCCACACTCTTGCTCCACCCATGGCCCACCCCTGCCTTGACTGGATAATGCCATGGCAGCCGGAGGAGATATCCCAGTAGCTTTGTGCATGCTGTGCTGCTGAACATCATGGTCAGCGGGTCTAATGCGGTTAGCAAGTGCAATAACTACATAAGATCTGCTGACTATCAGCCTCTTTGTTTCTCATAATACAGGTGCCAGAATCAGTGAAAACTAAAACTGAACTAAGAGGTGATGCTTTCAAATGAGCACTGGGGCCCACTGACAGGCCATTATGAGGATGGGAGTTTGCAATGTAAGAACATCACTTCTCAGACCTAATGATTTGGCATCTTTCAACAGAGTTGAACTCCTCAACCAGAAAAAAAACCCAATACATACTTTTATTTGTTTCACCAATCAAAATTCAGAACTGGAATTAAGTACTTTAATCCTGGAAAGACAGACAGGTCAATATTCATCTGCGGCAACTGGCATTGTTTTTAAACACCGGCTGCTGCGGCTAAAATAGATTCTGATATTCAGCACGGCTATGCAGATAGTGGCTGGCTCTGAATAGCTGCATAGAGCAGTCGGTGCCGGTGCTGCCTGGATTGCAGGGATATTCAGCACTGATAACTGGATCACATTTTAAACATTTTTGCTGTACTAACTTATGTAGACAATTATCTGGTTAGTGGCGTTGAATATCACTGTTATCCAGATAATTCATCACTCTGCCCATGGGCCATCATGTCGCTATGCAGATACTGACAAGATGGTCTGTAAGGATATTCCACAGCTCTATGCATATAGTGCTGCTGGATATCAGGTGTTTCTTTCTGGATAAACATGTCTGAACATTGGCCCCAGAGTAATCTTGTGCATATTTAACAGTTTCCAGAACTTTTTTGAATTTACGAGCTTATCCTGCTTATCCTAAAGGTCACACCGGATGAAACCTTTCTGAAGGCTTTAGAATGAGAATTAAGCCATTCAGAATTGGTATAGTCTGTCCTCATTGTCCAGAGTTATGTGGAGGGCATAAGTGGATACTACTGTATAAATAGTGGAATTTTAGAAAGGGATAGTACACATATACTTCTGAAATCACCCAGTGATAGCAAACACACGCATATATTTGTGCTTGCTCTGTGATGAGCGTAAATTTACATGTGTGTATCTGCTAGGATTGACAAGTATATTTTAAATTTTGCAGCGTTTACATGTAAACCTTAAGCTCTGCATTCCACCCCTAGAACACTCACATGAAAACTTTAAAAACTTTGCACAGGATCACTACCAATGCATATTTTTTTATATATATATCATTCACATTATTTTAGAAACGGCACTTTTCACTTGTAAAACCTGGTTCACATGTGGAAAGTCTTTCTAAAATTACCTCCCTAATCGCATAAGCAAAAAAATATGTCAACAAACTAAAGTGCCCGAGTTATACTACTAGATACTGAAATGTAATAGGAGAATGTTAGGAACGTAACTGTGAAGGCTGTCTAGTTAAACTGATTCAAAAGATCCATTAAATGAAAGAAGCTTTGCACAGTGCAGTATCACTTTAATTTATAAGAATAACTCATTTCAGTTTAAGAAGCTGACTGGCTTATCAGTTTTGACAAGTAATGTCACTTCAAGATGATTCTGTTGAGTGAATTGCAGAGGTCAGATCTAACAGCTGATTTCATGATGTTGTCACTGTCTCTCAGAGGATTGATTTTAACCAGAAAGAGGTAAGATGACATGAAACTGTGTGGATAACCTTAGCTCTTATAACCTTCATATTTTTTTTTCCGTTTTTGCAAAGTTTTGTAATTTGACAAGATGATTAATACATCCAAAAAAACCCTTCTATCTTATGTATAAAATGCAACTTCTTAATGGGAAAGTTCAAGAACTTGTTCCTTTCATCCCCACCCCAACCAAAAAAAAGACCCATGCTGGTAGAGTTATTTCAAATTTGCATATATTACTCATTTAACATATGAATTACCTCAGAAAACTGCTGATTCTTTGGGTTAAAAGAAATGCCATTTTCTCAAAGTGTAATAAGAACATAAGAACCAACAAACCTCTTCCAGAGACGGGGAAGCTGTAAAACTAGAAGGCATGACATGAAGCTGCAAGGTGGTAAATTGAAAGGCAATGTCAGGAAATACTTGGAATGCCCTCCCGATGGAGGCGGTGGGGACAATTACAGTGATGGAATTCAAAGTGGCCTGGGACAGACACTGTGGATTACTTTACAGCAACAAGATTAAATCAAAATAAACGGAACCATCTAATTTCTCAACAAATAGGGGTGTCATATATGGAGCGATGGGGGGAGGAGCGGTGGGTTCACCCGTAAACAAACAAAGATATGGGGAGGGGTGCTCCTGGTGGATGCACCACTAAGCAAAGACATGGGTAGGGGTGCACCTACTCCTGTCATATTGCTGGGTAGACTAGATGGACCATGCAAAAAATGCAATGTGTGTCTTTGAGTCAGTCCTGACTCCTGGTGACCCAGAAGCTCCTGGATTTTCTTGGCAGTGTCACCGGAAGTAGATTGCCAGGCCTTTCTTCCGAGGCAATGGAGGGTTAAGTGACTTGCCCAAGGCCACAAAGAGTGCTAGTGGGAATTGAACCCTGGTTGTTTGATTACCAAGCCAGTGTTCTAACCACTAGGCTACTCCTCCACACTGGTCTTTATCTGCCGTCATTTATATGTTACTAAGATATGCCATACTGGGTCAGACCAAGGTCCATCAAGTCCAGTATCCTGTTTCCAACAGTAGCCAGTCTAGGTCATATGTACTGTCATACCCCCTTGCCTCGGGCCAATGGCTGAACGGCAAAAGGGCTGCCTTATTTGTTTTCGAGCAATGTCTCAAGCCTAGTGCGCCAGCAATGGATGCTGGGACTTGTAGTTTAATTACTCTCCAACAAAGTATTGTGACCACACGGGGTTCAAGGCAAACAAATACATTTTTATTCAGGGTTTTCCCCCTCGCATAGAATTCTTAATGCAAGACATGGCATGGATTATTTCTCCAAAATAATAGGATAACAGGAACAATTGAAAGTTGAGAATCAAATAATAGTAGTACTGTTTCATTCACAGCTCTGCTCAGGCTTCTCTGCAATACCAGCTTCTACAGCCAAGGCTGAAGAACTGATCAGACAAACTTAAAAGTTTCAACAAAATGTCTTTCTTTCTCAGGTTAGGAAACAGCTATGCATGTCTCTCATGCAGATGTAATTCAGCGTAAGTCCAAGCTGTTTGCTTCACACAAAGAGCAATCCATTTCACATACGTCACTATCAACAGGTGCTTCATCAACATCCATTATCATCTCTTCATAAGCTCCATTAGCATTCCCTTCCAAGGAACTTTTATAATCAGGTTTAAACTGAAGCTTATTTAAAATCTCTTGCAGTTGTCCTATAAACTGTTCTCTCTGGTTTTCACGTACACTGCTTAGGGAAGGAATTTGATTCTCTTGTAAGAATTTGAACACAGAATCTGAAGCTGTCTCAGGGCACTTACTTGGAATACTTTTACTTCTGGCTGGAGTTGGTTTTACTGCGTTCCTGTCCTGACTTTGCTCAGCGCTGAACCTTAGCTTCTTAACAATATCCTCAGCACAGCTCTTGTTAGGGACTGAAACACACGTACCTTTCCAACGTGCAATGCTTTCTCTACAGTCAGAGCTCTTTCCCCGGGTAAAGGTAAGCCTTTCTACTTCCTCTCTGGATTGCTTTGGCAGAAGCTTCAGGTTTGCTCTCAGCGCTCCTTGAGAATAGAGATCAACAGCCTCTCCAGAGTCCTCCTTAGCTTCCTTAGCTTGTTCTGGCTTCCTCCCTGGCTTCCCTTCTCCTGGCTTCCCTCTACTAAACTCTGAGGCAGCCTTAAAACGGCTCTTCTCACCAGCCACTCCCTCCTTGCTGCACATGTGAAGTTCGTTAGGGCTCAAACTAACTCTTACATCACTGCTGGGGCGGGGTTTAGCTCTAGCTAGTACATGCTCTGAAAGCTTGTGGTTTCCATGGGAACCCTGTTTGCCTTTACTTTTAAAGGTGTATCCCTCATTTCCTTCCCATTCCATTTGGTCCACACAACTCTCCTTATCACAGTACCTAGCAGTTTCCCCAAAAGACATAGGTTCCACAATGCTTGTATTGGGTCAAGCATTGATATCCTGGGTCCCTTCTTAATAATGGTTTATGGACCTTTCCTCCAGGAACTTGTCCAGACCTTTTTTAATGTAAAACAATAGCTATATTAATGCAATTAAAGCATTTTTATTTTTCTAATATTTTACAGTATGGTGCATGATATAGTCCAGAACCCTTTTGTTTGGTGAGGTCATCAGTGGTAAGCCAATATGTTAAAACTTCACATTAGGATGACAGCAGGGCAAGTGCAGGTATAATAGTATATTCTCCAGGAACAAGCAGGAAGTCATTCCTCACTTATGGGTGACGTCGGCACCGACGGAGCCCGCATGGAGAAATTCCCCAGCTTTCAAAGAAAGCCTTTGGGATTGCTACCACACATGTGTGGTCCTCTTCCAGTTCAAGGGTGCCATCTTGCTCAGTCTCCCTTTTTCCGCAAGCCCTTAGGATGCAGGTCCTCATCCCTCGGAAAAAGTTTTTGTTTCCTCGCCTTAACAGGCTGTATCCCTTTTTTACGGTTGCACTGGTCCTCTACCCGTCCTCCCCTTGCTCTCTTTTGGAGCTTGCGGGGGATACCTTTCCTAAATTTTTTCTTCCCAGGCTTCATGCCCTTTTTATTTCCAACCACTGGTCGCGTGGGTCTTCGACCTCGCAGGGGCCATTTTTGCCCCCATGGCCACCGGGTTTAAAAAATGCGATAGATGTTCTAGGACCATGTCGTTTACGGGCACTCACGACTGCTGTCTAAAGTGTCTGGGAGCCGACCATGACCCAGAGCTCTGTTCGCTCTGTACGAAAATGTCCTCTGAGGCCCTGCTCAGCTGTAAGCAGAAGTCCGAAGACATTTTTCGAAAGGCTGCCTTGGAGTCCCCCATGGCATCCTCAGTCATCTCCCCTCCGGTGGGCTGTCCTCCTGCGGCACCATGTTCTAGGCGGCATTCGAACCAGGGGTCCCACGAGGTGGAACGGCACAAAAAGAAGGCGGCCTCGAAGTTGCTGTCTGGGGCCCCCGACAAGCACAAGCACTCCCGCGCCCGGTCACTTAGCCCCATTTGACGTTCCTGAGAGTCAGACAAGGAGCGGCCCTGCAAGTTGCCTCACAGAGAAATGGAGGTTGCCGGCGAAGGTGCCCAGTCTCCTGAGGGTTTTCCCAGTGAGGACCCCCTCTCCTCCTCAACACTTGATCCGGTGACCCTGCTATCGGCGTCCAAGGGCCCCACGCCCATGTGGGAGTCCCATATGCTGGCGCTAGAATGCAGCGTTTCTGCATTCATTGCTTCCCAGCAGGCGCTCATGGCCAGTTTCGCTGACTTGTGCCCAGAGACCGCAGGTCCCTCCCGTGGGACACCCAAATCTGTCCAGGAAACCCCCGAGAGCCATGGGACTCGTGAGAGTCCTCGACATCGGTCTCGCTCGCTCTCCTGTTCCTCGGCGGTGAGATCGTCCATGGCTTCCAGCTCCAGGCCGCCGGCCATCGGACAGGGAAAACTGCCCGGCTCAGATCCCTTGACTGATTTCTCGGACTGGGAATCCGATGGGGACACATCCCCAGAGACCCGTACCCACCGGGATCTTCCATTGGACCCCTCGCCGCCTGGTCTCCAGTGGTGTTCGCCACCCGAGGACACCTCCTTTTTGGTGTTTATTCGGGATATGGCTCAGGCCGTCAACCTCGTCACCCAGGCCGAGGAAGACCCTCGTGCTGAGGAACTTGATATTCTTCAGTACGAGTCCCCACCAAGGGAATCCCTCACCGTGCCGGTGCTGCCAATCCTATCTCGGCTATTGCTCTGCATGTGGGAGACCTCAGCCTTGGTCCCCATTGTGAGCAAGCGCCTTGACACAATGTACAAGGTGCAGTGAGGGCCAGGCTTATGTAAGACTCAACTTCCACACACCTCGATGGTGGTGGAATCAGCCTTGAGGAAGCAGAAAAGCCTGAAGTCCCACTCTTCGGTCCCACCAGGCCGAGAGTCCAGAGCCCTTGATGCCCTGGGCCGCAAGGCCTATTAAGGTTCCATGCTCTCCTGTCGCATCCAGGCATACCAATTATATATGTGTATGTTCCTTCGCGACTTGGCGAAAGAACTTGGGGGGCTTCGCCGCGGGCCTTGAGGGAGAACCCCTCGACAGGTTCCACATCCTGTTGAAATCAGTGGTGGATTGCTCCAAGTATATTTCTCGAGCCTCCAATGACAGCTTTGAGACATTGACTCAGGTGGTAGCTGTGGGCATCGGAGCATGCCGCCAGGCTTGGCTCCAATCTTCGGATTTGGAGCAGTGAGTGCAGGAGAAGCTCCTGGACGTACCCTGCCTCGGCGAACAACATTTTGGTAAGCCGATGGAAGAGAAGGCTGCGGAAATTGAGATGGAGTACGTCACTGGGACCCATCTCTCCCGCAAGACATTGATTCTGCCTCGGAAGAAGCAGCCTGCCAAGAAGCCCTTATTTCACAGGAAAGGCTCCCAGTACTGCGGCTGCCCACCGTATCTGACTATCGCTGCGCTGACCACTCCTGTGCAGGGGAAGCCTGGCCAGGGTCATCGTAAACTGAAGGGCCCGAAGGCCCAGATGCCGGCTCCCCCACAACCTCCTCAGGGGTTTTGACACCAGTGGCGTGGCCCCTCGCCCTCCGGTGGCACAGCTGCCAGTGAGGGGACGCCAGTCCTGCTTCGCTCCGTCATGGGCGCTTATCACCTCAGACACTTGGGTCCTCCAGGTCATCCGGGAGGACTATCACCTCCACTTCAATGGGCTCCCACCCCCTTTCTCTCTGGCAGAGCCTCCTCGACTCCCCGCACACCAGCTCTTTCTGCAGCAGGAACTACACTTCCTTCTTGCCCAACGGGCTGTCGAGAAGGTCCCTCCCCACCTTCGAGGTCAGGGTTTCTATTCCCAGTACTTCCTCATCCCGAAAAAGACGGGGGGTCTGTGGCCCATCCTCGACCTCCTCAGGCTAAACAAGTTCCTGGTGCGAGAGAAATTCAAGATGTTATCTCTTGGCGTGCTGCTGCCCTTCCTCCGGCAGGGTGACTGGCTATGCTCCTTGGATCTAAAGAATGCTTACACCCATATCCTGATCCACCCCCAACACAGGCAGTACCTGCGCTTCAGGGTGGAGGGAGAGCACTTCCAGTACAGGGTGCTCCCCTTCGGCCTTGCATCCGCCCCACGGGTCTTCACAAAGTGTCTTGTTGTGGCCGCCGCTCACCTTCGGCACCAGGGCGTGTCGGTGTTTCCATACCTCATTGACTGGCTTGTTAAGGGCTCCTCTGTTGAGGAGGCCCGGCAAGCGATGTCGCGCATTGTCCTCCTCTTGGAGAGTTTGGCGTTTTTGGTCAACTACTCAAAATCTCACCTCGAGCCGGCAAAGGCTCTTGAGTTCATCGGGGCGCGCCTCGATACTCAGCAGGCCATGGCCTCCTTGATGGTGTCCAGAGCACTCACCAGGTCACCGCTCGCTCCATGCTATGTCTCTTGGGCCACATGGCCTCAACCGTGCATGTGGTTCCTCACTCCCGCCTGCACATGCAGACTGCCCAGTGGTGTCTCAGCTCCTAATGGAGTCAATCCCTCGGACACCTCACGGACCCCGTCAGGGTTCTTCCCGACCTTCATTTGTCCCTGAACTGGTGGAAAACCCCCCACAACCTCCTGCGGGGATTGCCCTTCCAGGCCCCACAACACGATGTGGTACTGACCACGGATGCTTCCGTGTCAGCGTGGGGAGCCCATTGCGGGTCTCTCTTCACACAAGGGCAGTGGTCACCAATGGAGGCTCAACAGCAGATAAACCTGCTTAAGCTCTGGGCCATCCGGCGGGCCCTGAGGGCCTTCGAGGATGTCCTCAGTCGGAAGTCAGTTCTGGTGCAGACCGACAACCGGGTAGCGATGTTCAATATCAACAAAGAGGGGGGCATGGGGTCACGCTCCCTCTGCAGGGAAGCAGTCATCTGCTCTTTTGCCTCCCAGCGGGGAGGTCTCTGTTCAAGGCTCAACGGGACGGGGCATCGCTGATTTTTGTGGCCCCCTCGTGGCCTCGGCAGCCTTGGTTCCCACTCTTGCTCCGGCATGTCGTTGGAGCCTCCGATTCCCCTAGGCTCTGCCAGGGACTTGCTGATGCAGGAGGAGGGTCGGGTACTATGCCCGAACTTCCCCTCCCTAAACCTCATGGCCTGGCAGCTGAACGGGTCTCTCTAGCCTCTCTGGCCCTTCCGGAGGAGATCGAGGAAATCCTCCTTGCCTCGAGGAAGGACTCCACTAGGCAAGCTTACTCCTTTAAATGGAAATGCTTCTCCGTCTTATGCTCGGAACACCAGATCGACCCCTTCTCATGCCCGTTTCAGTGGATTCTCCAGTACCTTCTCCACCTCTCAAGGGAGGGACTGAAGTCAAATTCGGTTAGGGTTTATCTGAGCGCCATATCGTCCAATCATTTCCCTATCGAGGGAAAACCTCTCTTGGGGCAACCACTAGTCTCCCGCTTCATGCGGGGCCTTCTGTTATCCAAGCCGCCCATCCGTTCCCCTCCGGCGGAATTGGACTTGAACATGGTGCTCACGCAGCTCACTCGTCCACCCTTTGAGTTGATGGCAATGTGTTCGCTCAGGAATTTGTCCTGGAAGGTGGCCTTCCTGGTGGCACTGACCTCAGCTCGCTGAGTCAGTGTGTTTCAGGCGCTCATGGCTGGCGTCCCTTACAGCAGGTTTTATCGGAACAGGGTGGTCCTCCGGACGCATGCTAAATTCTTACCCAAGGTCGCATCGGCCTTTCATCTCAACCAAAAGATAGTGCTCCCGACCTTCTTCCCGAGGCCCCACGCTGATCAGGCATAGGCGACTCTCCACACCCTCGACTGCAAGCGGGCCCTCGCCTTCTATTTGCAGCGTACCCAAACTCATCATAAGTCTGACAGGCTCTTCGTGGCCTACGATCCCAATAGGCAGGGACAAGTAGTCACCAAGCGCACCCTCTCTGTTTGGGTGGCGGACTGCATTGCGTTCGCTCATGTGAAGGCGAGCATCCCTCTGGATCATCGCATCACTGCATACGGCATCTGAGCCAAAGCAGCCTCGGCCGCCTCGCTATGCTCCATGCCCATGATGGACATCTGCCAGGCGGCAGCCTGGTTTTCTACGAATACCTTCAACGTCCACTACTGCCTGGAGAGGGAGTCCTGCCAGGACAATGCCTTTGGCCAGGCTATATTCCATAATCTGTTTGGGGTATAAGCAACTCCTGCCTCCGACCCTTCTTCACGGCTACTGAGGGTTTCGCCCCGAGGACCCAAAGTCTCGGGCTCCTCTGGGCTTCAGCTTCTGCTTACAGCCTCGCTGATGCATTTTTTGGTTACAGGTTCGGTACCCTGTAGCTAGGGAGTCCCATAAGTGAGGACTGACTTCCTGCTTGTTCCTGGAGAAAGCGTAGTTACTCACCTGTAACAGGTGTTCTCCAAGGACAGCAGAAATCAGTCCTCACTATCTTCCCGCCTCCCCTAATGAGTTGCTGAATTTATGTCCTTCCCTTGCCATCTGCTTGGTAGGGCTCGAGCTAAAGGACCTGACTGAGCAAGATGGCACGCTTGGGCGGGAAGAGGACCATGCATGCATGGTAGCAATCCCAAAGGCTTTCTTTGAAAGCTGGGGAATTGCTCTGCGCGGGCTCTGTTGGTGTTGACATCACCCATAAGTGAGGACTGATTCCTGCTTTCCCTGGAGAACACCAGTTACAGGTGAGTAACTATGCTTTCTCAGACAAATCCCTCATTTTTCTGTTTATATTAATAACTAGAATTTGAAATAATGAATATTTTTGTATCTCTTCTGACAAGTCAGGTTGTTTGCACCATAACTATGGGGCATGTTTAATAAGCTCTGGTAACTGTCAACGTGGTAGATAGCGCGTGCTATCTGGCCATGCTAACAGATACTGCAGGGGAAATACAGATAGCATGGCAATTTTCTGCACTATCTGCATATCCCACAGTAAATGCAGGGAGAGCAGGGATCAGGGCAGAGGGGTGGCATGGCGGCCGGTGACAGCTAGCATGAGGGCAATTGCTGCATGTTGGCTGTCATGACTGCTGATAGCACAGCTACAGATAACACTACCTTAAGAGGTGGCAGTAGGTTCAGCTGAGCTATCAACAGGCCAGCAGTGTGGCCACTGCCGATCACAGAAGAGCAATGCCAGCTCTCCTGCAGTCCCACAGAAGCACCTACTTTGTCCTCCCCCCCCCCCTAATTTCAGTAATGCTCCCCCCTGGACAGCACCTACATAGGATAGGCGCTAGGGGTCAGCACCATAAGACCAGCTCCATTTTTACAGGCCAACAGAGACGAGGCAGGAGCAGGGGGGGGGGATCGCTCCTGCCAAGATCACCATTAGGCCACCAGGGTAACCCTGGTAAGACCTGGGGGATGTCAATATTGATGTTGACGTGGTGGAAGTGAGGTGACTCTGAGTGCCATGGGTCTTACGATCTGCGGCACTAGACTTCATTGGACCATTGGGGGGACCACATAGGGCAGCTGAGGGGGAGGATATAGTGGTTCTACCACTTGTCCTTTACTTACTCTCTTACTCAGGGTTCGAGTTCTGTTGCAGGCAATGTGGGCAAGGGGTAATTGCCTTGTGCAGTAACTGCAGAACAGATTCTGGGCATGTTCCCTGCATTTAATGCACAGGTTTTACACCTACCGCACTACATTTTGACATATGTGGTGGGCCAGGCCTGCCTAGAGCGCCAGAAACCCTTGGGCCGACCCCAGTTAGATTAGAAACCGGAGTGAATTATGGCAGAGTCAATATTCAGAGTCTGGTTGTAAGAGAGTTCCTTGCAAACCTACTGCTTGATGTGCTTCAGAAGATGGAACTGGAGTTAAAGCATGGAAACTAAAACAAAGTACTTGTTAAAAATAATCGATAGTAAAATTCCTTTGCACAGTACTAGATCCAAGTTAATCAATGAAACAAATGTTAGTGAGGAGAAAAATGTACACTATATCCTGAAAACGGGGATTGTCATTACCCAGGGAAAAGGAGGGGCAGAAGTATGTCAGACAAATAGATAAAAACATAGGGGTATGTTTACTAACCCGCAGTAAACTGAACACCCCCAAACTCATTCTTTTTGCCTGTTGTTATAGGTTCATGCTATTGTACGCAATCTACAGAGTTGATTCATTATCAACAAATCTAGTTTTGACAACTAGGTTTCTATAACTTCCAGGATATCTAAGCTTGATTTTAATATCTAATGTCTTTGTAAGTCAATTTTGTTCTTAACTGAATAGGCCTTAATCAAGCACACCTGTAAATTTACTCATCTAACACTGGGTACTTTTGCCTAAATGGTGTTATCAACATCTGTTCCACAGGATAGATACTTGATTTTCTCTTGAATGTGACTCTGCTCCCTGACTCTGCCCTGCCCTATTATGATCAAAATCTCAATACTGTGAATCCTAATCTCTTTAACCACACCTAGTATATGTACTAACATATGACCTTATTTACTAATCTGCTTTGTGGCAATAACATGAGTTATTTGCCAGTACTGCAACTTAATGCTTGATTTTTTTTGTTTTACTTCAACACAAGTTAGCAGAATAATTTATTTTATTTATTTAGTATACATTTGTATACCGCTACTTCCAGCGATCAGCAGCGGTTTGATTACAGATTGGAAATTGTCAAATCATGACAGGAAATTTTTGAGGTATAAACACATTGATTAGACAGGAAAGCACAGCACACAGAGAACTATTTTACAGGGAACATGGGCTATGGAGGGTTAAGTGGCTTGCCCAAGACCACAAGGAGCACCTGTGGGACTAGAAACCCCAGTCCTTCCGGCCCAAGGTTGCTGTCCTCTAGTGGGATTTGAACCCCTGACCTTCCAGCCCGAAGTACCTTGCCCCATCCACTAGGCCACTCCTCCACTCATCATCTCATTATTGTGCAAAATTATTAAGGCAGCTTGTACAAAACCTCACATGTTGCATTATTCATTGAACGTTAATAATACCTTAAGAGGTGCTGTAAACTTTCCTCTGGGGCATCAGCTTGGTACCTACTAGTTTATAAAAATTGCCATCTATTTGGATTTCTCAAAAAAAAAAAAATAGTTCCAAGCTGCTCCCCGAACTCTACCAACCTGATCTATAATTTTCAAAAAGTCAGAGTAGCACGCGCCCTCACTCCAGGACTGCTGAATGGGAATTTGTGTATGGAAGTACAACTTGCTGCAGGACCGGAATGCCTATATTGATTCATACTGTTTTTAGTGATGCAGAGATGAAGGGATGGAAAGAGGGGGGGGGGGGGGCTTGCTGGCAGTGAGTGCATCTTGCCCTGGGGATACAGAACTTGAGGGAGGACGGTGTGCAAGTGAGATAGTGAAGGTGTAAGAAAGAGGGTGAGAAGATATGGAAGGGAAGGAAGGGAAAGAGAAGAGAGTGGAATGGCAGGAGAAGAGAAAGAAGTTAGGAGAAGAAAAGGGACAGGGGACTTTGGGGACTGTAAGTGAAAGAGAATGTGCCACACACATACTCCCCACTGCACCATCCACCCACTTACCACTGCCCCCAAAGGAAAGATGCTAGGAATAGGGTTATCTTCCATACCCCTGCTTGCTTGTTCCATTTCTCCACGTTATTTGAAATGACTAAAAGGTCCAGACATGGTCCCTTCTTTCCCCCTCCCGATTTTCTCTGTGTGGGATTAGGCTTCTAGCAATCACCATGATTTGGAACGTCCTTTGCCCCTCTTAACGTGAAAGGTTTGTCTCTAACCTGCACATGCCCATCTTTTATTCTGGTCCTTCTCATCTAAGGATAACCAAACCCCAAAGCAGCCCAGTTTCATAGAAAGAGTCTTTGGACCAAATGACAGGATCTTGTTGTGTGGCATGATAAAGGTGTATCCAGGGTGGCCCAAAAAGATTACACAATACTGCCGCACATAAAAGCCCACCAGCGGCCTTGTCTATACTTAGACCTGCTCCTCGGTATGAATAGGCATTTCAAAAGTGCTCCTTTCAGCCAGCACTCAACAGTAGGGATGACAGGGGAATGCTTTCTCAGTCCTCCAATGATTGTCTTCTACTCAAAAAATCATAGCAAGAAAATAGTGAGGCCAGGGACAGTGTTACCTTTTTTTGCTGCCCTGTGCAAATGCTTACTGTGCTGCCCCACACCTGTCCATGCTGTCACTGTTGTCCCCTTCGCAAGCCTCTCTTTTGTCCCAGTATGTTGAAAATTCTGAGAGCCGTGTTAGTCTGGAGTAGCAAAAATGACAGAGGCAGATGACACCTTTTAGACTAACCAGTTTATTGAGATATGAACTTTCGAGGATAAGAGTCCGCATCAAAATGGACTCTTATCCTCAGAAGCGTATGCCTCAATAAATTGGTTGATCTATAAGGTTTATGTATGGCCCTGAGCGAGGCCTCTGTTTACTGCCATGCAGCTGCAAGTCTCCATTTGAAAAATGGCTGGGTCATACATGGATGTAGTGAGACATTCACGTGCAGGTTCCAAAACACTGTTGGGGTCCTCCCATGTCGAAATTTCACATTACACCTTTCTGAAATCAACAGTCTTCCTGCATGGGTCTGGGCCTTTACTCTGTATGGCTGTTTTCTGAATCATTGAAAGGGATGTTTATTTTTGGAGGCAGATACACGTTGATTTCAGAATATATTTACGTGTACATATACTTTATTGCCCCTCCTACAGAATATTGGATGTTTTGAGTTGTATGCCACAGGGGACACCTAAATGACCTAGCTAAAAGTTTGCCTTTATATCTTTAGCTATGTGATCTAATTTAGAACAGCTTTTGTCATGGCTTAAATTGTATAATTATATGGATAGTGGCTGAATATTGCCACTATCCATATAGCTGGAGGTTCCACCCTCGCTCTGCCCTAAGTTTTCCCTTACATTATCCATATAGTGCTATAGCAGTTGGCAAGATTGTCAGTGGCACTATCTGGATATAGCTAGTGAGAATTCATGGAGAGGATACTTTTATATTTAGCAGTGGCCATTAAACATATAAGTCCTTTTGAATATTGACCCCGGTGTGTTTTGTTGATAAATTAGTATTAGTTTTGTTTAGTGATGGTATTATTTAATATGGGGTCCTGAAGAGGCTAGTAGTAGCAGAGGCATTTGGGCTCCTTCAAGGGAAGGGGCTACTGTGATAGAGGCTAATACAGATGGAAGACTGATCTCTGTACTGCCTTATGGCCTGAATCTTAAAACATAAGAACATAAGTTATGCCATACTGGGTCAGACCAAGGTCCATCAAGCCCAGTATCCTGTTTCCAACAGTGGCCAATCTAGGTCTAGCAGTTTCCCCAAAAGACACAGGTTCCACAATGCTTGTAGTGGGTCAAGCAGTGAAATCCTGGATCCCTTTTAATAATGGTTTATGGACCTTTCCTCTAGGAGCTTGTCCAAACCTTTTTTAAGCCTTTACTACATCCTCCGGTAACAAATTCCAGAGTTTGATTACATGTTGAGTGAAAAAAACTTTTTTCTTATTTGTCTTAAATAGTTTACCCCGTAGCTTCATTGCATGTCCCCTGTTGTTGTTGTTGTTGTTAAGTGCCTTCAAGTCGGAGTCGACTCATGGCGACCCTCTGGATAGCTATCCTAAATTGTATTCGGTCTTCAGTCAGGCAGCTCATTGTTGACAGACTGGTACCCGTAGCTGCTGTTATTGTATCGATCCATCTCATTGCTGGCCTTCCTCTTTTGCTTTGACCTTCTATCTTGCCAAGCATGATGTCTTTCTCTAATGATCTCTCTCTTCGCATGATGTCTCCAAAGTATGAAAGTCAAAGTCTTGTCATCTGAGCTTCTAAAGAAAGCTTAGGTTTGATCTCCTCTAGTACCGACTGGTTTGTTCTTCGGGCAGTCCATGGTATGCACAGTATTCGCTGCCAGCACCATAATTCAAAGACATCGATTTTCTTCCTGTCTGTCTTTTTCACTGTCCAGCTTTCACATCCATATGATGTTATTGAAAATACCATGGCTTGAAAAAGTCGAATCTTTGTATGGAGAGAGACATCTCTGCTCTTGAGAATCTTATCTAGGTCTTTCATAGCCATTCTGCCAAGAGCAATGCGTCGTTTGATTTCTTGACTGCTTGTTGCTTCTTTATTGATAGTTGATCCAAGTAGGTTAAAGTTTTCACAATTTCAATTTCTTCTCTTTCAACGATGAACCTGTTGATTATGCCAGTTGTCATGATCTTTGTCTTCTTTACATTAAGGTGCAGGCCCATTTTGAGACTACGTTATTTGATTGTGAGAAGCAGATGTTTCAGATCATCTTCACTTTCAGCCAGTAAAGTAGTATCATCAGCATAGCGAAAGTTGTTGATGATTCTTCCACCAATCTTCACACCTCTGTTGTCTTCATACAATCCTGCTTCTCTGATGACTTGTTCTGCGTATAAATTAAACAGGTAGGGGGAAAGTATGCAGCCTTGTCTTACACCTTTGCTTATTTTAAACCAAGCATGTCCCCTAGCCTTTCTAAATTCTGATAATGTAAACAATCAATCTACGTTTACCCATTCCACTCCATTCATTAATTTATAAACTTCTATCATATCTCCCCTCAGCTGTCTCTTTTCCAGGTTAAATAGCCCTAACCTTTTGAGCCTTTCTTCATAGGGGTATCCTTCCATCCCCTTTACCATTTTGGTGACTCTTCTCTGAACCTTTTCTAATAATGCTATATACTTTTTAAGATACGGCAACCAGAATTTCACACAATATTCAAGGTGCGGTCGCACCATGGAACGATACAGAGGCATCATAATATCCTTTGTTTTATATTCCATTCCTTTCCTTATGATACCTAGCATTCTATTTGCTCTCTTGGCTGCTGCTGCTGCACACTGGGCGGATGGTTTTAACATGTTGTCCACAATGACGCCTAAATCTTTTTCCTGGGTGGTGGTTCCTAATGTGAAACCTTGCATCGTGTAACCATAGTTTGGGTTGTTCTTCCCTAGGTCCATAACTTTGCATTTGTCCACATTAAATTTCATCTGCCATTCTGATGTCCAGTCTTCCAATTTATCAAGATCCTCTTGCACTTTTCCACAATCCTCATGAGTTTTAACAACTTTAAATAGTTTTGTGTCATCTGCAAATTTGATAACCTCACTCATTATTCCCTTTTCCAGGTAATTTATGAATATGTCAAAAAGCAGCGGACCCAGCACAGATCCCTGGGGTACAACACTATTCACCTTTCTCCATTGGGAAAATTAGCCATGTAGCCGTGTCCTTTGCTTTCTATCTTTTAACCAGTTCCTAATCCACAATAGTACACTGTCTCCTATCCCATGACTCTTTAGTTTTGCCAAAAGTCTCTGATGAGGGACCTTGTCAAAGGCTTTCTGAATGTCCAAATATACTATATCAACCAACTCACCTTTGTCTACCTGTTCATTCACACTTTCAAAAAAACATAACAGACTAGTAAGACAAGATCTTCCTTGTCTAAAGCCATGTTGGCTGTCTCCCATTAAGCCATGACTATCTACATGTTCAGCATTTTTGTTCTTTATGATGGTTTCTACCAGTTTTCTCGGTACTGATGTCCGGCTCACCTATCTGTAGTTTCCTGGATCACACCTGGAACCCTTTTTAAAAATTGGCGTTACGTTGGCCATCCTCCAATCTTCAGGTATTACAGATGATTTTAATGATAGTTCACAGATTACTAATAGCAATCTTATATTTCAGTTCTTTTAACACCCTTGGATGTATATCATCTGGTCCAGGTGATTTGCTTCTTTTCACTTTATCAAATAGTTAAAATACATCTTCCCGATGTATCGATATTTTCTTCAATTTTTCCGCACCTTTAAATACTACTTCAGTCATGGGTAACATCCCTACATCTTCCTATGTAAAGACCGAAGCAAAGAATTCATTCAGTCTTTCCGCTATCGCTTTGTCGCCTCTTAGTGCCCCTTTAACCCCTCTATCATCTAATGGACCAACTGACTCTCTCACAGGTTTTTTGCTATGAATGTACTTGAAAAAGTCTTTATTACACGTTTTTGCTTCTGCAGCAAGCTTCTTCTCAAATTCTCCCTTTGCCTGCCTTATCAATGCCTTGCATTGAACTTGCCAGTGCTTGTGCTGTTTCCAGTTTTTGTCATTTGGCTCTTTTTTCCATTTCCTGAAAGGCTTTTTTGGCAATAACAGCCTCTCTGACCTCGCCTTTAACCATGCTGGAAGTTTTTTGGACTTCCTTCCACTTTTCTTAAAGGATAATGGTAAGTAATTTGAGGTTCTCATTCCCAGTGACTGAAACCATGCTGAAAGATAGAAAAAGGTCTAACTCCTTTGTATATACAAGGATCTGGATTATTTTTGATACCTTGTGCAGGACTTCCTGTAGGCTAAACTCAAGAGAAGCCTGGCTTTTAACTCAAAGTACATTGCATGGCCATAGCATGTTATAGGTGTCTGTACCAGGAATTTCTCTGAAGGTATGTTATCTGTGACGTATCAGGCCTCCTCAGAGGCAAGTGGTGCCACCATGGGACTTGAATTTGGTCCTCAGTGCTCTAAGAAAGCCTTCTTTTGAGCCTGTTTAAAGCAGCATTCCTGGGCGATGTCTCAAGAAAAGCCATATTTTTGGTATCTACTACATCGACTAAGAAGGTCTCAGAGCTCCAGGCTCTTGTTTGTAGGGAACCATATAGTATCTAATAATAGATAAGGAAATGGTGAATTAACATATAGTACCATCCTTCTGTCTGAAGATAGTTTCACCCTTTCCTCTCAACCAGAAAAACAACATTTCCTAGTGCATTGAGGCACAAGGCCATGCACTCTAGCAGAGTTCTATATTTCCTGGATGTTAGGAAAATACACTGGTTTGCTGAAGATGATTGAATTTTTTTAAAGACTAACAGACTTTTTGTTCTTTTTGGTGGATCTCACAGGGGTGAGATAACTTCTAAAACTCCTTTGGCCAAATAGATAAGAGAGATCATGATGGTAGCATATGGTGCGCACAGCCATGAAGCTCCAGAAGACTTGAAAGTGCATTCGACCAGGGCCCAGGCAGCCTCCTGGGTGGAGTATAGGTTGGTTCTGCTGGAAGATATCTATACAGCAGCAAGATAGACATTTCTCTATCTTTTTTTGTAAAACTATAGACTGGTCCTGATGGCCAGAAAGCAAGCCATCTTTGCAGTGACATTTCTGACGACCACGGTGCATTCCTCCCATCCAAGATGAAGAGAGCTTTTATATATCCTTCTGTCCTGGACTGGTCTAGCATAGACAAAGAGAAAAAAGCAGTTATCCCTTAGCTAATAGCAGTTCCTTGAATCCTATTAGGACAGTCCAGGAATCCACCCAAAGAATTCATGGGTACTGGAGCTGAGCATGAGAGGGAGATGCCACAGCTTATATGGCTTACTAATAAATAAAGTTAATGTGTAAATATATTAGTATAAACAATAGGCATTGAATGATCCAATAGCTCAGCTATGGTGCCAGATTACTATAGAATACTAACAGACTATCTGCTGCTCCAGCATATGTAGTGAAGTAGCAGCTCTGTTTCCCCTTGTTGGAGGGAGGGTATATTCCCACTAGTCTGGACTGATCTAGCTGGACTTAAGGAAAGATAGTTATTAGTTAAGGCATAATTGTACTTTATGAATATCAGTGTTCTGTCCATTCAAACATATTAAAATGTAGACAAAAATCCTACTTTGTTGGTTAGACTTAAAGAAGAGTAGAGATTCATTGAGTCCACCTTTCTTGTGATTGCTTAACAGTTCTCCTTCCATGGTTAACCAATTAGAAAGTGAAATAACACTGTGCATCTGCTTGACAAATTCATGCAACTGTGTCAGCACAATGAATATTAAACTCATTTGTATAATTATTTTGCTTCTGCCCAGAGTATGAATATGAACTAATTGCAAACTCGTTAAAATATTTCGTGATAAGGGTGTCAAGATTTAATGCAACTACAAGTCCTTTGGGAACAATAACTTCTGGTAAACACAGTTTAACGCACTGTCACTGAACACGGCAGCTCATTGCATTAAATTGTTAATTAATGTTTTAATAGCATAAATGATCATTCTTTCATCCAGTGTTGACATTTTTTTAAACTTTTGTGTGTTATTTTGAATAGGACTAACAGTAGATTGGTAATAGCTATGAAAATTCTTGACATCTCATGATTATTAGATACACTACATAAAAAATTGGTATTCTCCTAGTAGGAAGGGGTGCCCAATATTTACAAAAATGCATAATCAAAATTGACTGGCCAGAAGTTAAATATGCAAATATGCACAAGGACAGAACTTACATGTCATCCCCTAGAGATGGTTTGTTTAAAATGAGGTTGACGTGAAAGGGGTCCCTTGTTTTGGAGCAGACTATACCCCTGTGACCCACAAACAGCTATTCTTTTCCCATCTCCTCTCATCTACTTTCGCTCACTATATACACAATCTTATCTGAGGGGGTTGGTTTTCTTAAGGGGAAAAGATATTTCCCTTCTAGGTCTAGTCGTAGATTTCACACTCTACCACAAATACTCAGAAACTGATATGGGGTGCTCCAACTCACTTTACTGGCAGTTTGTGCAAAACATAAAGGGGCATACTTACTAAGCCCTGCAGCAGTAATGCAAGTGTAGGCCATATTACTAGCATGGGGCGGCATTCTAACTGTAGAGGGGCAGGTACATCCACCCCCCTCTATTTATTGTGCTTCACTGCAATAAAATGGCTGCTGGAGCAGCTATTGTCCCCCATTGAGGTGGTGTTAGTCGCACCCATGGTATTTGTGCCAAGCGCAGGCTATAAATGCACGCACTAGATGTGCCACGATGGGAATGCCCCCCCCCCCCATCCTGACAAGTCACCCCTCTGATGCAGACTGCAAGATTAGCATGAGGTTTTCAGCCTGGGGCCCTGCGCTACTTTCTGGCACCGTGCGAATACCTCATGCTAACCCTGTACTACCCTTTAGTAAACATGCCTCAAAATGTCTTGGAATAATTTTATTTGCCAATGGCAGTACAGTTCTAAGTAATTTCTAGCTGTATCATTGCATGTTGCACATCCTCTTGTATTTGTTTCTGTGATACATCTCTTTGTCAGTCTTTTGAAAGGAGCGGGTGTTTCCTATTGGCAGGGAAAACCTAATCTCTTCCTTGACTGAACATAACAGATTTAGAACATAAGATATGCTATACTGGATCAGACCAATGGTCAATCAAGCCCAGTATCCTGTTTCCAACAATGGCCAATTCAAGTCACACGTACCTGTCAGGTTCCCAGTAGGTAGACAGGTTCCATGCTGCTTATCCCAGGGGTAAACAGTGGATTTCCCCAATCCACTTCAATAATGGTTTATGGACTTTTCCTCCAGGAACTTGTCCAAACCTCTTTTAAACCCAGCTATACTAAGAACTTTTACTAATATTTTCTATGATTAATCTTAAATGTGCTGCATTGTAGCTTCATTGCATATCCCCTAGTCTTTCTATTCTTTGAAGGAGTAAACAACCGATCTACATTTACCCATTCCACTCCATTTATTATTTTATAGACCTCTTTCATATTTCCCCTCAGCTGTCTTGTTTCCAATCATCATTTAAGCCTTTCCTAATAAGGATATCCTGTCATCCCCTTAATCATTTTGGTTGCTCAAATTTGTACCTTTTCTAATTCTACTATATCCTTTTTTAAGATATGGTGACTAGACTTGTACACAATATTGATGTAGTTGCACCATGGAACAATACAGAAGCATTATAATATCCTTGGTTTTATTCTTCCTTATGATTTCTAGCATTCTATTTGCTTTCTTGGCCACTGATGTACACTGGGCAGAGGGTTTTAATGTATTATTCACGATGATGCCCAGACCCTTTTCGTGGGTGGTGATTCATAATATAGAACCATGCAATCGGGTAATTGTAGTTTGGTCGGTTCATGAACCAGCTGCTCCTAGAAGGCAGTCATTTATTTCATCTAGAAACTTTATCTCACTAGCATGTCCTGCCGAGACACTGACCCAGTCAATACCGGGGTAATTAAAATCACCCATTATTACTGTGCTGTAACTTTTGTTAGCTTCCCTGATTTCTTTGAGCATTTCATCATCCATTTGTTCATTTTGGCCAGGCCGTTGATAGTACACCCTCCCCCCTCCCCCCCCCCCGCCATCGCTTTCCCCTTTTTACATGGAATTTCAATCCATAGAGATTCTACAGCAAATTGTGTTTCCTGCAAAATTTTAATCCTTTGTGACTCAATGCCCTCTCTAACATAGAGCGCAACCCCTCCACCAATTTGATCAGTTCTATCCCACTGGTTGTCCTCCTTCCACCATGACTCTGAGATACCAATCATATCTAACCTTTCATTTAGTGCTATATATTCTAACTTTCCCATCTTATTTTTTAGACTTCTAACATTTTCATACAAGCATTTTATAGACTGTATTTTATTCATATTAATCTGGCTAACAGAAGGCAGGGGTTATTTGGAATCTTTAAACTCTGTCTGCTCCGTACTCAAGGGCATTTGGGCTACTTTTGTCTTTGTTGGAACCTCTCTGCTGATATGCCCTAACTTCATTCTTTTGGTAGTATCCTTCAAGGATACATTGTTCCGAACCATGTGCTCTTGGGTGACTGTCGGCTATCCCCTATTATCTAGTTTAAAAGCTGCTCTATCTCCTTTTTAAAGGTTAATGCCAGCAGCCTGGTTCCATCCTGGTTAAGGTGAAGCACATCCCTTCGAAAGAACTCCTCCTTTCCCCAGAATGTTCCCCAGTTCCTAACAAATCCAAAACACTCATCCTTGCACCATCGTCTCATCCACGCATTGAGACTCTGGAGCTCTGCCTGCCTTTTGGGTCCAATATAAATTAAGTCCTTAGGTTAGTAAAATTGAAATCCAATAACAAAAAAACTAAACCCACAAAGTGAAACCCCTATTTAAACTCAATTTTTGTCAGAAGAGACTGGAGGAGACTGGAATGGACATCCAATCACACCAGACAGCCTTTTCTATTTTTCTTTTTTTGTAAACGCTAAAAGCCGATTACCCCCTCGGGGGTTTGGGGGAATAAAATCCAGCACTGTCCAAACAAAGTCAGTATCAAATTGATGTTGGTAAGCTTCACAATTGGGGGTAATCGGCTTTTAGCCTTACAACGGCGTGAACAACAGCTGATATTTGATCTGCAGGCAGTCCAACCTATGGGGCTAAACAAAGAAGTTGAATGGTTTAGCTTATTCTGACGTAATCCAAGACACCAAGGGATTCCCCGATGGCAATGGGGTCTCCCGTTTGGTAGATTGGATCTCCTAATTGAAAGGCAGTGACTGTTAGCCAATGAACAGGATTGTTCCCCTTTATCTTTCCGGAGCCACTTCCGGTAAGTAGAAGCTTTCCATAAGCGGTGTATTTGGAAGAAAGTAACCACTTGAAACAGGGCTTAATGGCCCGAAACGTACGTCGTGCTTGAACTATCCGACCGCTATTCGAGAGAAAAGTCTGGCATATGGAAACTTCATTGGAATATACTGATGAGCTAAGTAAAAAATGTTTTAGCGTTTACAAAAAAAGAAAAATAGAAAAGGCTGTCTGGTGTGATTGGATGTCCATTCCAGTCTCCTCCAGTCTCTTCTGACAAAAATTGAGTTTAAATAGGGGTTTCACTTTGTGGGTTTAGTTTTTTTTGTTATTGCCTTTTGGGTCCTGCATGTGGAACAGGAAGCATTTCGGAGAACGCTACCCTGGAAGTTCTGGATTTCAACTTCCTATTTAAAAGCCTAAATTTAGACTCCAGAACCTCCCTACCACATTTTCCTATGTCATTGGTACCGACATGTACCAAGACAGCAGACTCCTCCCCAGCACTATCTAAGATCTTGTTTAAGTGGCACGTGAGGTCCGCTACCTTCGCACCAGGCAGGCATGTTACCAAGCGATCCTCACGTATATAGTTTGAACTACAGATGAAGAGAGCAATTTTATAATCTCCATGCGGTTAACACATGTTTCCTTGCATATATGTGGGGCCTATTTTATAAAGTGAAGTAACCTTGTGGATAGGCCTCATAAAACACCAAATGTATCAGATTTTTTTGAAAATCATATCCCTCTCGATAGATATATTTTACCTGCCCTGATTTTGAGGAGGGGTGAAGGATAGGGAGTCAGATTAGAGGAGGAGGCCTCAGGTTGACAACCATTAGCTTTCTCTCTCCTCCTGCTCCCCAACACTAACCCTCTCTTCCGCACATGCACACTCACACATTGTTATCATTCACCCCCCTCCCTCACCCTTTCCTCCTAGGCCTGCCATCATAGCCTCAGTCTACCCATTTTTTCAGATGTAGCTGGCACTATAACTCATTTTCAAATCTTTGTATTTCTTACTATATTCTTATTCTCTTTATCTTTTATTTTGATTTTTTAAATTTTTTTAGCCTTTCCTTATTCATTCATTTTATCTTTTTCCACTTTTTCTTTCACCTCTGATTTTTAAGACTATTTCTTCTGTTACTCATTATATACTCTCTACATTGATTCTAGATTTTGCCGTCCTGTTGTTATACTTCTTTTGCTGATGTATAAGTTCCATTTCTTTGTTTTTTTTCCTTTTTCCTGCATTTCTTTAACCTCCCTATACTCTTTAATTCTCTTCCCCCTCCCCTCTCTTGCTCTCTCACACACACCCACTGGTCCTTACCTTCTCACTTACTCACCCTTCCACACCTCTCCATAATTCCCTCATCTTTCACCTCTTTCTTGCATCTCCTCCTCCATTTTTCCCTCTCTCCTTACTTGCTTCTCTCCTTCACCCCATCGCTCTTCCTTCCACCTTCTCTCTCCACCTTTTCCCCTTCCTATCTATCTCCCCTCACCATTCCATCAATTCTTCTTTTTCCCTTCCTCACATTGAATTTTAGAGCATTAGAGAGAATGCACATGGCTGTGTTTTAGATTGATTGTAATCTTTTGAGTTCAGTATGTGGTAGACTAGAGTGGATAGTGTTACAATAATCCAGCAATCCAACCGAGAAATAACTGCAGAACAAAACAATAGTTTAAGCAATAGGATCGAGATTAGAATAGGGCAAGAAATGAAGACTTCATCACCAGCCTAAAATGTGGAGGCACGAGTAGCAGTTTAAGTTTATTTATTTTATTTATTTATTTATAGTTCTTATATACCGTACTCTTAAAAATCAGTACGGTTTACATACAACAGTTTTGTGCCAGATAGGTTCACTATTAGGTACTTACAAAGAACAGGGGGTTAAACTTGGGTTTCAACCAGGGGGGCAATCTACATCATTTACATTTGATTTAATTTACAGTATGTACATACGTTTATAGTAGCTCATGAGTTTGCGGCTCCGCTCGGTCTTTGTATGTAGTTTTGTAATTTATAAATTACAGATCACCACCAGTGCCCCTATAGACTCATGGATAACCCTGTATCGAATATTACTTCCAAGTATCAAACCTCTGTTGGCATGTGAATCTGTGTCCTGCCTAAATCTAGTCCGTCTAGGGAGACAAGCTCCTTCAATCAATGAACTAACATTACCTCTATTTTATCAAGATTCAAAGCCAGCCCATTATGGCCAGCCAAGATAAAATTGATTTGAGTATCTGTTGCTAGGTCTAGTGAATGCCTATCCTTTTTATCGGAAAAGGTATAAAATGCATTATATCTTCTGCATAAAATCAAATATCAATGTCTACTTGCCATAAAAATTTACAGACAACAGCAACATAAGTCTTAAACAATATCAGAAAGTGCGGAGTCCCTGCCAATCCCTAATGCATATCTGGCCAAATCAAGCTCTCCAATCCCACCCTTACTTGCCTTGAGTGATCAGAAAGGAAAGAACCAAAAAAGCATTTTTATTCCAAATTCCATCTCAGCTACCAGAATCGGATGTACCACTATATCAAAGAATGATGACAAATCTAAAAACAGCATAAGTTATCCCATATTATGATCTGCTATTCCTACTAATAAGAGGTTCAAACTTGGAATATAAGAGTGTGTGATAAAATGTGGCCAGCATAAGGCATGATACAGGACGCCACAGCCAAGAGAGGTTTGAAGAAAATACATATTTGAGCAAGCAGCATCCAAGCAACCGCCCTAGGCTTCTCTCCCAGCTGTAACCAGTCCTTAATCACTCTCTTAGCTGATTAGTGCTCCAGCACAGGCGGCACTTTTCAAAACAAAAGATGCTTCCCAAAGATTCCTCACTTTGGGCAGCATAACCCAGCAAAAAATCTCTCCAACCAAGTAGGAGTCCAGGAGCAAGGCTGAGCAGTCAGTAATGAATTAAAAAAAAAAAAAGCCTTCCTACGTCCACAGCAGGCCTTCCTTTAGAGGTAAGTAGTCTTCCACTATTGTCCAGAACCATGGGCTTCTCTCTCTCCCTCCAGGTCTCCTGCTTCCTGGTTTAAACCCTAGGTCTGGGCCACACCCTTCCCAGGCATTCTCTAGTTTCTTAAAGGGGTAGGTGGTTCGGCTTCTACAGGGAAAATGCCTCTCTGGTTCTGAGTCTGGCTGGGGGAGTGTCTCTGCAGGGGATGGGGAGTTTCTATAGACACCATTACAGGGTGTTTCAGACTATAACTGGGCAAAAAGCTATGCTGATATGGATCTAAAATGTCATTTAAAAAAATAAATTTTTGCAATTGGGAATTAATTCCTGCTCTAAAGGTTTACTTAACCCTTCACCACACACATGGGGTCATTTTGACCCCAAGCCTTTTTTTTATGTCAAATTACTTATTTATTTCAGCCATGACTTAAAACTTCCGGTAGCTTCTCAGTATTGACAGCCATTGAATTTACCGTAGAATGTTATCATTTAATCGGAACAGTAATTTTTTGTTAACATTTTTATGGTGTATACGTATACCTATTATACACACCTGGGGTCAAATTGACCCCAGCTTAGCGAAACCAGTGTTTCAGAATTCCTGTTTCAGGTTCATGTTGTAGTTATTAGTGTTAATTTGGCATTGCTAGGCTATTTCATCTGTAGGCTACTGTGATCTTCAAGTGAAATTAAGGCGACATTTTTTAGCGTTTGAGTTCATACCAGGCTTGTGTTCGTATAGACCTATTCATTGCTGTTATAGAAGTAATGGCGCTTTGCCGCTAACATTGTTTCTTTTTTCTAAGATATATTTGATTGGTAATAACAGTTATTTATTATGATTTCAGTTATTTTCTTGTTCCAAGAAGTCTGAGTGAAATGAGTAGTAGTCGTCCTCGTCATCTAACAAGCCAGGCTGTACTTCAGGCAGTATTAGCTGAACTTGAAAATGAATCTTCAGAAGATGAAACAGGAATAAAAGGTGAAGACTCTGATGGTGAGCCAGACAATGTTGAACAAACTAGTGACTATGACGATCAAATTGAGGGAAAGGAAGCACAGTACCTGGCAGGTGATACTGCGGAGAATGAAGACAGTGCATCATCTGATGATGATGATCCACAACCAAGCAAGAAAAGAAAAATTAACTCAGGATTTTATAAACAGAAGAAATCAGGTAAAATCTACAAGGCAAAGAGTGGACGCATATGGTCAGAAAACGAGCCTAATGCTGCATTGCGTACAACGGCAGCTAATCTGCTTCGTCAGATGCCTGGCGTTACAAGGGCAGGTAAAGTTCAGTCAGTAGGCGAGGCATTCTCTTTGTTCGTTACCGATGAAATGTTGGACATCATTCTTAGAGAGACTAATCGTTATGCCAAGAACTACTACCACACACAAGCCGAACAAATTGATGGAAACGTAAAAGAGTGGACAGATATTGGCATTGTTGAACTAAAGGCAACCATTGGAATATTGCTGCATGCTGGTAAAGACAGATCATCAAAAAAAGCAATTACATCATTGTTTGCACCTGACTCAAAACCTTTTTATTGCTCCGTAATAAACATAAATCGTTTCCAGGATATCTTACGAATGGATAACTTGTGCACTCATCCAGAACGCGTAGGCACTGACAGGTTGGCACCCATCCGTGATATATGGGACATGCTAAATGCACGCTTATCAATGATGTACTTACCTGGAATGGATATTTATTATTTATTTATTACAATTTCTTATATACCGCACTATTCGATATCAGCGCGGTTTACATTATAACAAAATGACCAGAACAACAAGCTGTTTGGTTTTACATAGAACAGGAGTACAAACTTGGATAACAGGGGTGAACTATATACATGAAATAATTACAAAGAACAAGATTGAAGGCAATGGTCACATAAGGAAAATATGTGCATCATCTGCATGAGGGGTGCTTGCACTATCTCAGAACTAACAATGGATACTTTCTTAGGTGGGGTTGCCTAGATTTCGTTGCTGACCGGGTAGTATTGGAGGAAAAGGTGATATTTGAGTGCCTTCCTGAACTGAGTTAGATCTACAATGGCCCGAATGTCGGGTGGTAGATCATTCCAGCATTTGGGGACGTAGAGACTGAAGGCCCTATTTGCCGTTGTACTGTTGCATTTTGTCAATGCCTTCGGGGTTATTAGCAAGTTTACAGCAGTTGCTCTTCTGGATCTGTTGGGGGCACTGTGTGAATGAGTTCTGTAAGTGAAGAAGATGAAAGGCCATTGATGGCCTTGAATGAGAGGAGTAAGGTTTTAAAGATAAGCCTTCCGTGGATAAGGAGCCAGTGAAGCTGCTTCAGAATAGGAGTCACGTGGTCACTTCTGGAGGCTCCGTGGAGGACCCTTGCTGCAGCATTCATGGCCAACTGTAACGGGCTCAGTGTAGATTGGGGGAGACCTTGTAAGATGGCATTGGCAAAGTCGAAATGGGGTAAGATTAGTGCTTGGTATATAGTCCGGAAATCGTCTGGGTCCAGTAGGGAGCGCAGATGCCTGAACGTACGGATTTTGAAATATACAGCTTTGACTATATTGCCTATGTGAGATTTCATATCCAGACGTTGGTCCAAGGTGACTCCAAGGTATTTTATTGTTTCTTTAGTTTGCAAGTCAGCTTCCTTGACTCTTACTGTAAAACCGCCGCTGCAGCAGGCGCGAAGGAGAGTCAGCGATCCCGATGGGGGTGAGAGCGGGGGCTCCCCCTTCCTTCCTCCTCAGCCCAACCAATCAGCCTGTTCCAACGACTGTAAAACCGCCGCTGCAGCAGGCGCGAAGGAGAGTCAGCGATCCCGATGGGGGTGAGAGCGGGGGCTCCCCCTTCCTTCCTCCTCAGCCCAACCAATCAGCCTGTTCCAACAGCTGTAAAACCGCCGCTGCAGCAGGCGCGAAGGAGAGTCAGCGATTCCGATGGGGGTGAGAGCGGTGGCTCCCCCTTCCTTCCTTCCTCCTCAGCCCAACCAATCAGCCTGTTCCAACGGCTGTAAAACCGCCGCTGCAGCAGGCGCAAAGGAGAGTCAGCGATCCCGATGGGGGTGAGAGCGGGGGCTCCCCCTTCCTTCCTCCTCAGCCCAACCAATTAGCCTGTTCCAACGGCTGTAAAACCGCCGCTGCAGCAGGCGCGCCCGTGCCTGAGGGCCTCGCCAGAGGGCCCTATGGCATGACCCTTAGGCGTTGGACCGTGGCGATTCATATTGATATCTTGGACTGGATTGTGATGCCTGCATTCGTGGTAACTTGCTGTCTCTATTCTTCTCCTCCTCTTATCTGTTTACCTGTTTATGTCTTCTATTCTGTCCTATCTTATAATGGCGTTCTTTTCCTATTTCCCCAAATGATATTATTGTAAACCGCTTTAATGCCTTCTGGCCTAAGCGGTATATCAAATGATTAATAAACATTAAACATTAAACATTACATGGGACAGAGGAATAAAATTGGGGTCTCTCGCGATGAAAAGCACCTCCGTTTTCTTGTGCTGAATGCGGAGGTTTTGAGATTGGAGCCATTCTGAGACCACATTGAAACAATCTACCAGTGGTGTAAGGTCCATTTGAACTGTAGAGAACGGCATGTATAAGAGTATGTCATCAGCATATATCAAACAGTTCACGTTAAATGATCTAATGATATTGCAGATGGGTTGCATGTATATATTGAACAGGAGAGATGACAAAGAGGAACCTTGAGGCACACCTTGTGTTTGGTGGAAGCGTTTTGATTCTTCTGATCCGGATTTTACATATTGCCATCTTCCATCCAGATAAGACTTGCACCATTCGAGCACGGTGTTGCATACGCCCTTCTCTTTCAATCACCCGAGGAAAAGTTCATGACTTACCGAGTCGAAATCCGCGGCGATGTCTAAGAAAATGAGCACAAAATCTTGTCGGATGTTATCAATGCCTGTGATTATATTGTTAAATAGGATAGTGAGGAGGGTCTCAACTCCATGATATTCTCTGAACCCATGTTAGCAATGATCTAGGGGAGCTGCAGAGTCTATATGGTCTTGAATTTGCCTTTGTACCTCTTTCTCAATTATCTTAGCTAGGAGAGGAATACTAGCTATTGGCCTATAAGAATCGACCCTTTGGGGGTCTAGTTTGGAGTTCTTCAATAGTGGCCTAATGGAAGTCTGTTTGAGTGCTGTGGGGAAGGAACCCGCTGTGAAGGAGAGGTTCATCAGTTTTGCGATGAAAGGACTGAACTCACCGCGTTGCTCCTTAATCCAAAAAGCTGGGCAAGGGTCAGTCTGCGCTGTGGAGGTTTTGAGAGACGCTATTGTATCCTCAATACATTTAGTGGATGGTGTGGAAAACTTAATTAGAGGGGTTAGGTCGGTTGGTTCTTGATACGAGGCTGCTGAGACCTTGTCAATCTGTACGATCTTGGATTGCAAGTAGTCTGCAAATTTTTGTGGGTGAATCTCATCGTGTTGTTCAGGAGGTGGTTCCTTCGAAAGAGATTTGACCAAGCTGAAAAGATCCCGTGGTTTGTTCAGAGATCTCTTTAGAGTGTCGGTGTGATATTGTTTCATTTTAATTGTGATTGCTTCTCGGTGCATTGATAGGTGGAGTTGGTAAGCGGTCTGATCTTCCGTGGAGAGCGATCGACGCCATCGTCTCTCAAATCTGCGTAGATGTGTGAGAGAAGATCGCAGCTCAGGAGAGAACCATGGGGCAGCGCTTCTTTTTATCCTTAATGTGTTATTGGAGTGCGGGCGTTGTGAGATGGCATTAAGGTTGAAGTTCCAGGAGGAGATTAGTTCTTCAAGATCGGGCGAGGTATTGTTGAGGAGTGAGTGGGTCTCAGACAGGATGAGTTCCCTGTTAAATGGGCGAAAGCTTCTTGTTGACGTTCGTGATGTGTTGTTAATCTTTCGGTTGCTATGCAGCTGCTTATCGCTGATGGGTATCTGGAGATTGATCAGTTTGTGGTCCGACCAGGGTACATCAATAACCGACATCATTAGGTCGTGGTTTTGTTCAAGGACTGACTGAGGATATTGCCCTTTATATGTGTGAGTTTGTTGATGATTTGCTTGAAACCCAAGTCCTCAATGGCATCGAGGAAGGCAGTTGCATGGTTTTGAGGTAATGATGGGAGATTGAAATCACCCATTATCCAGTTTGGTCTATTGGGATTGAGGGTGTTGGCCGCTAGGTCAATAATGGTAGGGAGGTCCTCTGGAGAAGCAGACGGTGTTCTGTACAATAGGTTGATAGAGCATTGCTGGTTTGCAATGGAGAGAATGTCCAGATTGTTTGTGCTGGAGGAGTCGGTTATGTAGAAATGAAGGTCTGATTTGGTGAGTATGAGCACTCCTCCTCCTTTTTTGTTTTCTCTATGTATTGTGTGTATAGAGAAGTTGGGGGGTAGGAGTTGGTTGAGGAGAACGTTGTCGTCCGATGATAGCCAGGTTTCCGTGATCATAAGTAGATCCAGGTCGTAAAGGGAGATTATGTCTAGGACAACAGGCCATTTCTTGCATATTGAACGTGCATTTATGATGGCACATTTTAGGCTTCTGCAGTTCTGAGGTTTTTCCAAGTTGGGTGTCTTGGATAGCTAGAGTGCTATGTGTATCAAGTGAGAGCGGCACGTGTAGGTGTCGCTTCCTGGGTGGGAATACTGGGGTCCTGACCATCTTTTTCCATGGTTATTCAAGATGGGGATATGATTGTGAGATGGAGAAAGGGCATGGGAGGTTCCAAGCCAATGTGAAAGGAGGGAAAAGCTAACAATGGCAATGAAGTGAAAGGCCATTTTGGATGTTGTGATTGAGCGTGTTTGAGATAGTGGGATAATGCAACAGTAGGTGGTGAAGTAAG
This sequence comes from Ichthyophis bannanicus, assembly GCA_033557465.1. NCBI lineage: Eukaryota > Metazoa > Chordata > Amphibia > Gymnophiona > Ichthyophiidae > Ichthyophis > Ichthyophis bannanicus. The sequence goes on along the minus strand of CM066034.1, from coordinate 677,934,206 downwards.
GAGGTAAATCATGCAATAATGGGATCATGCAATAAAGAGACCAAGTAATAATGCAATAATGCAGTAATGGGGTAGTGCAATAATGAGATAATACAGCAATGAGAAGTTATAATGAGAGAAAACAATAATGAGATAGTATACTGAGATTGTACAATAGGGAGATATGTAATAGTGTGAGTATTCTAAGGTACATATAAGTAGGCCTATATGAAAAGTAAGTGTAGGTACTCTAACAGATTACATACATTAATACAATGATGAGATGATACAATAATGAGATGATGCAATAAAGAGATAATACTCTAACAGGTTACCTAGGTACGGGAATTCCACCTTGATAGATCAACATAGTAATGGATTATATAGGCTATGATATTTAGTACCTCGCAAGGATGTATTCGGACCCCTTGATTGGATTGATCTTCTTGGGAAGTGCGGGGTTCAAAGTTACAAAATTCCGTTGTTATATGTGGCTGGGGTGAGCTTGTTGTTGGTGAACATCTTGTGGAGCTGGGTGGCTGTCGGTTTAGTGTGTCCTTCCTCCTGGTCCACGCCTAAGGGCCACGCCAAAGGGCCCTCTGGCGAGGCCCTCAGGGGCGGGCCCACCAGGAACAGGCGCACCCGATGGCGTGAACTTTTAAAGTCCCCGGTGTGCGCCCCGATTGGGCGATTAAGGTGCCGTTGCTCCTCCCGCTGCTGGAGGCTCGATCCCCTGACTGGGGAGAGCTGATGATGGTGGCGGGGGCACAAGGATATGACAGTTGATGAGCAACTGGTCAGCTTCAGAGGCAAGTGCGGCTTTCGACAATACATTTCCACAAAGCCAAGAAAGTATGGAATAAATATATTCTGGACCTGCGATGCAGAGACCAGCTACCCACTGAAAGGAGAAGTTTATCTGGAGAAGCAAGCAGGAGCAGCGGTCGAACTGATGAAAGGAGTTGAAGTAGTGAAAAGATTGACTAGACATTGGTGGAAAACTGGCCGCAATGTTACATATGATAATTTCTTTACTGATGTATGATTGGCTGAAGATCTTCTGATTCAACACACTACAGTTGTTGGCACCATGAGAAAAAAAAAGGGACATAGAAACATGATGACAGAAAAAGACCACATGGCCCATCTAGTCTGTCCTTCCATATCAACAACTACAACAGTCCACTTTTTACCTTTAGAGATCCTCTGTTTTGGTCCCATGCTTTTTTGAATCCAGTTACTGTCCTCATCTCTACCACCTCCACTGGGAGACTATTCCATGGATCCACTACTCTTTCCGTAAAGAAATATTTCCGCATATCACTCCTGAATCTATCTCCCTTCACCCTCATCCCATGTCCCCTCGTAGCAGAACTTGCTTTCAATTGAAAGAGGCTCTCTCCCTGAACATTTATGCCACGGAGGTATTTAAACATCTCAATCATATCACCTCTATCCCGCCTTTCCTCTAAGGTGTACATATTGAGATTTTTAAGTCTGTCCTCATATGCTTTATAATGAAGCCCACTAATCATTTTAGTAGCCACCCTCTGCACCGACTCCATCCTGTTCACATCCTTTTGAAGGTGCGGTCTCCAGAATTTCACACTATACTCCAAATGAGGTCGCACCAAAGACTTATAAAGAGGCATTATCACCTCCTTTTTTCTGCTAGCCATTCCTCTCCATATGCACCCAAGCATCCTTCTAGCTTTTGCCGTCACCTTTTCTACCTGTTTAGCTACTTTAAGATCATCAGACACAACCACGCCTAGGTCCCGCTCTTCTTTAGTGGACAAAAGTACTTCACCTCCTATACTGTATTGCTCCCTTGGATTGCTGCAGCCCAAATGCATGACCTTACATTTTTTAACATTAAATCCCAGCTGCCAAATTCTAGACCATTCTTCAAGCTTAGCTAGATCCCTCCTCATGTGATCTACACCTTCCTGGGTGTCTACTCTATTGCAGATTTTGGTATCATCTGCAAAGAGGCAAACCTTACCCGACAGCCCTTCCGCTATATCACTAACAAAGATGTTAAAAAGAATCGGACCAAAGACAGATCCCTGGGGCACACCACTGGTAACATCCTTCTCCTCAGAGTGAGCTCCATTTACTTGTACTCTTTGTCGCCTCCCACCCAACCAATTTCTAATCCAAGCAGTAACGTTAGGGTCCATCCCTAGGGTGCTCAGTTTGTTTATAAGTCGCCTGTGAGGAACAGTGTCAAAGGCTTTACTGAAATCTAAATACACCACATCTAGAGCTCTCCCTCGGTCCAACTCCCTGGTCACCCAGTCAAAGAAATCAATCAGATTTGTCTGACATACCAGGTGAACTGCTGATTTTGCGGAACAAGGAACTGTTTTCATCGCAGTTTGTTTTTTGCAAAGAGATCACACTAGTGAGTTATGTTCCAAAGAAAAACAAAACGGTCATTGCTTTGAGCAGCATGCATCATGACAAGACGATAGACGACAAGAATGAAAAGAAGCCTGCAATGATTCTTCACTATAATGCTACTAAGTCTGGAGTAGACAATCTGGACAAACGTCTGCGTACATATACATGCAAACGTGGCACTAGAAGATGGCCGTTCTGCCTGCTGATGAACATGTTCGATGTTGCTGGTGTGGCAGCTTACATAATTTGGGTGCAGCAAAAACCCAAATGGCAAACAGAGGTGTCCCACAAACGGCAACTGTTCCTAACAGAACTGGCAAAGGAGTTAGTTCTGCCACAGCAGATATTGAGATTGCAGAACCCAAGAACACTTCAGAAAGGGGTGCGGATCTGCATGCAACTACTTGGATTCAGCTTATCTGGTCCTACAGGCTGTGAATCCAGAGGGGCATGATTGTGCTGCCAGCTTTGCACCAGATCATCAGATAAGAAAACATCAAAATACTGCAAGCGATGTGGTACAGCCATATGCCCAGAACATTGCCAGCTGTTATGCAATGAATGTGCTGACTAAAAGACGCCTAGATAGATGATTATACTAGGGGTGTTGAGACTTAATTACAATTAAGTGATAAACTGAAGTTAATAGTTAGACTACTTTTATATCATAAACACTGAACATTTGTAAACAGCAAAGACTGAGAACTGTTTTTAATAAATGCATTAAAATACCAGTCCTATGTGGATGAAATTGTTCACAGTTTCTGGTCATTTACTGATGGGGTCAATTTGACCCCAGGTGTGTAAAGTCGTTGGTAATTTAACGTGTGTGATGAAGGGCTAAAAACAGCAGTTTCAATATTGTGTGATAGTTTTCTGTCATGAGAGGGTCCCTCTTAGGTTTTTTAAGAACCAGTTACATACTAGCTCTCTTCCAAAGGGCAGGTCCAACCTTGAGATGTCCCTTGAAAGTTCTTCACATCAAGCCTGTGGCAGTTGGTACTATTTCTGTATTTTTCTTGCACACTTTCCTGAACTTTGATTGCATACATTCCACGTTTGTAACATTTCTATTAGCAATGTCATTCCTGGGTCTGATTATGTGGTTGGCACTGATGCCAACCGCATAAGATTTAAAAAAGAAATATTTGTTTATATGCAGACCGTTATATGTAAATTATGTGGTAACTTATATACAGCAAAAGGTGGAGTGAGGGGCAGGTTAGGGGCGAGCATAAAAGGTATTTGTAGAATGGGTATTCAGCAGCTTTGCATATAACATATCTGTATTAGGCAGGCAAATGCACTGGCCTAACATGCATATGAGTAGCAATGAGGTCACCGCTCATACACATATTCAGCAGCAGAATTTAAATGACTAGCACTGCTGAATATACAGATAAGCTAACATCAGAGACATTGCTTAAGTTTCTACATTAGACAGCCACTCTCAACATTAGTCCATTGTGTTCATCATCTTTTCCACCTTGTAGTAGATCCACTAAGCATTTTCTCCTGTAAATACAGGGTCATTTTCAAATGTTTTTCCACAGGTAAAACTGTGCCTTACCTGCAAAAATATACTTTATTGAAATGCCTACCTAGAATGCAGGTATACGTACTTGCATATTGCATATTTGTGTGGAAGATTACCCTGACTGCACAGAGGTATTCTTGGGTTAGGGAGGGGTTTATTTATGGGAGTGTCAGGGGTTTAATCACAACCCCCGACACTCCCAATACACAATCCTCGCTGTCCACTGGTCGGACCATGCAGCCATCTTATTCTCCATTCATACCACATTCCAACAAGCAAAACAAAGAGACACTCAGTCTGCATCCTGAACGTTCCGGAAATTCAACAACGAACAATTCATCAAGACAGTCACCGTGCAACTAGACCTCATTAAATCAACAAATTCAGACATAGATAAGATGAGACGATCTGGAACGATACATTATCCTCAGCACCAATCGCACCCCCAAGGAAAATAGTACCAAAACATCACAGCAGTGCCCCATAGTTCTCCATATCTCTACAAAAGCACACAAGCAACCTACAGCACCTCAAATGGAAATGGAGGAACACTAGAAACCCTTTACTCCAGAATTCATGCATTGATCAACTTAAAATCTACAACAGAGAAACCATAAATAGGAAACAGAATACTATGCCAACCTACTTAACTCAGCAATTAATAAACCAAGAGAACTGTTCTCAATAGTGAAGACACTCACCAGCAAACCCAACAAGGATAACTCTCAAGATAAGATATCCCCCTGAATGTTCACCTCATATTTACTCTCCAAACAGCTATAAATACTCCCAATGGATCAAACCTCAAAAACACCCAGCCCTGAAATCAACACCAAGAAGATATGATCTCGATTCCAACGTCCATTAGTCGAAAATATAGAGCACACAATAAAAAACCTTAACACCACAACATCCACCCTAGATCCTTGTCTGGTTACCTGGGTAAAAATGACCTGATCGCACCTGAGTCAGTATATAATGACCATAATACAGACTTCACTGTCTCTAGGCATTATGCCCACAACGATGAAACAATCTTTGATTCAACCCCTTATCAAAGGCACAAAATTGGACCCAATCTCACCTAAATCCTACAGACCAATATCTAGCCTTCCGCTTATTGCAAAAATAATAGAGAAAATCATCCTAAAACAACTTCAGGATCTTGATGAGCATGCCTCCCTTGACCACAACCAACATGGCTTCAGACAGTTCCATGGAGTCAAAACACTCATAACATCCTTCCTAAACACCCTAACAACCTGCCTGCAACATACCAAGAATGGCTTTGTCTTAGTTTTCCTTGACATCTCCTCTGCTTTCGACTCCATTTTGCACCATCTACTGCTGCAACAACTCCAAGATATTGGACTCTACGACATCACTCTCAACTAGTTCCACTCATTCCTAGTCTCTTGGAAACAGCAAGTACGAATTGGCAACAAATCCTCAAACCCATTCCCCCAGAGTAAAGGTGTGCCTCAAGGTTCTAGCCTATCATCCCTGCTATTCACTATCTACATCCAACTACTATGTCAGATCTTCAAGGCACACAATACACTATACCAACTCTTCACTGATGATATAATGTTTTTCATTCCAATTAACATCAACATAACTGCTTCATGGATGTAAAAGATTGGCTAAGTAACCACAATCTATAATCATCAACCAAGATGGGAGAGAGTACTGGTCCGGAAAGCATGTCTGGTGGGTAAGGGGCCTTTGCTCCGCAGATAGAGGGAGTCTGTGCCTCCTACCTTTTGGGAATGGCGCAACTGTTTTCATCAGCTGATGCTTTTAGAGAGGAGAGGGGCCAGAGCAAGGGTTCAGAAATGGGCCTCCTTTTTACTGATTTGGGAGCCATATATTCAGACTCTACCGCCAGGCACTCGCAATGAAGTGTTGCAAGTGACCTAAAGCAGGGTCTAGATGATGGGATGTGGGGCCGGTTTGGACATTGGTGTCGGTAACAAACTAGAAACTTTCCCTTGGTGAGTTCCATAGGAGGGTGAGTGGGGAGGTTGGGGGTGAGACGAGGCTGGGGGTGGGGGGGAGTGGGGAGGGGGTTAGGGTGGAGAGGTGGGAGGATTTGGAGGGGGGGAAATAAAGTAATAAAGCAATACTGATATGCCATGATGCTGACCAGTTCAAGGTCCCAGGGCGGAGGACCAGAAACAGCCCCGCCCGGGACGTTATGTTCTGTATTCTTCTTTTTTTTGGTGTTATATACGGTTGTTGTGCCAAGGTGTTGTGTCTTCAATAAACAGAATTATAAAAAAAATAAAAAACAAAACAGAAGCACTCTAATCCTACCTTCATTCCCCCATCAACACTAGAATTTGGCAACATAAAAATGAAGGTCAACTCAGAGACTTAGTACTTAGGCATAACAAAGATCAACAACTGACATTCCAACCTCATATAAAAATAGTAACCAATTCAGTCTACTACAAACTGAGGATACTAAGGCACCTCCACCAACTACTCACTCCAGATCTCTTCAGAATCATGTGCCAGGCCATGATCACACCGATATTGGATTACTGTAACATCATTTATTAAGGCTTACTTAAACAAATGATCCATCCACTTCAAATGGCACAAAATACCATGACCCAAATAATTGCTAGTGCCTCATACCATTCACACATCACCCCCATACTAATGCAGCTTCACTGGTTCCCCATCACATCCATGATACAGTACACAATTCTAATCACAATCTTCAAAATACTTCACAAAGAAACTGCCACGTCTCCAACTTCTAATCTCAAACACAAAAAATGACAGACTGCAAAGAAAGTTGACCATCAACCTCCTTGCCATTCCACGACAAAAGACAAAAAACAATCAGTCAACCTGCAACAGATCATTCACACTATTTGCTCCATCCATATGGAATAATCTATCATCACGCTAAGGGGACTATCCAGACCTATCAGAGTTCAGGAAGAAACCTAAGACTCGCATCTTTAAGGAGGAATACAAACTACCCGCAAACCTGGAAATCCACCCACCATAAGTCCCTTTTGAAGAATCCTAAACCCAGTAACCGGGTAGCTGTACCCGGTGCTCTACCCCTCGCATTACCCCTACCCCCTCCCTGTCCATACCACCTCATCACATTCCCACAAAATTCACACCACACTGAATTCGGAAACAACAGGTTGCAGCTTTATTGCCCATTAACATTTTAACATTAGTAACAGTCCATCAAGCCAACCCCCCCAGCGAAGCGATACCTCATCCACCATGCAATTAGCAAGGTGACCTCGCTTCTGCACCTGCCCGACCACCGGTAAAGTTACTACCACCCCTGCCCAACTTCGCCATATCAATAGCAAAAATCTGCTAGGGGTTATCCGGGTCATGGGCACCCTGCCCCCGCCCCAAGTAGCCTATGGCTCTGGACCCCAGAAACATCCGGGATCCCGCCACCGGCACAGGCTCATTGATGCGCCTTTGCAGTCCCCCCCACCCTGAGTGCAAGCTGCGACCTGCCCTTGCTAGCCTGCACCACCTGCTCCAATGCCTCCTGCCAATCATTCAAGAGCAGATCCACCCCCACCGGAGATAGATGCACCATGTCACTCCTATACAGGCCCGCACAAGCCACTTCCACACAAGCATGCTGCACCTGATACTCACCCTGCTCACAAACCCATCTCCCGATCTGCCTATTGATCTTCGTCAGCCCTCGAGACCAGCACCGCTGCCCCCAGCACGCTGGTCTCGGGATGATATCCGACCAAATCAGCACCACTCCCTTAAACATCCTCAATATCTGAGCAAAATCTTTTTTTGCAGCATTGATCAGTTGTTTGCAGGTCCATGACACTAAATCATTGCCTCCCAGGTGCAACAGTAAAAACCCCGGTGGTGTCCTCAGTCGCTTGTGGTGTCGTAGCAAAGGCATCAGCTGCATCCATCTCAGCCTCCTCTCGCCCAGCCATTAAATCGACACCACCTCATGCTCCAATCCCAAAATTAAGCCTGATAGACCTCACCGCAGCTCGCTGGCCGGCCAAGAACACAAACGAATGCCCCAGCATCCAACATCCCTGAACACATCTGCCCCCATCTGCAAAAGAAAAAAGTGTTTAAATATCCATCGTGACCCTTAGGCCATCCCACCTCATAAACGGACATAACCATGAAAAGCCATGGACCGCCATCGGCCAATCCTTTGTATCTGTACTCCCGACAGCACGGCCCCTGCCGCACTAATCGCTGCCCTGATGCAAAAAGAATGTGCAGCAAATTGGCTCAGGTCTTCGCCTATCCGCTGCAAACCCAAACGCAACACCGCTGCCACCTGGAATCGAGTCACCACCCGCGCATTTATTTATTTATTTAACAGATTTTATATACCGTCTTTCTACAAATCAAGATGGTTTACATAAAACAATAAAGGCAGTATGTTTCAACTGTTTACATGGAACAAAGTAATGGATAAATAAGGGTAACAAGGAGAACTTTTTTCAAGAACAATGAACAACTATTTACAGCGGTACATACAAATGGCTGCATGAATAGATTTAGAGAATTAGAGAAGGCAGGAGTGGGGAAGTGGCAGTAGAAAGTTAGGTACTAAGGTGGCAGGGAGAAATGTTCAAGGAAAAGAAGAGTTTTTAACTTCTTTCGGAACTCAGAGTGGGTTGGGCAGTTCCGCAGCTCATGAGGAAGAGAGTTCCATAGGGATGGGGCATAGAGGGAGAAGGCCCTGTTAGATTGTTTGCAATATCTTTTGGTTGTTGGGATAGTCAGGAGGTTTTTGGTAATAGAACGGCTGGTTCTAGTGTTAGTGGAGAAGGGAAGGAGAGGGGAAAGGCATGGAGCTGACTCATTGGAGATGATTTTATGTATAAGGGTAAGCACTTTGAATTTAATCCTGTATTGGATGGGGAGCCAGTGGGGATCATATAGGACTGAGGTGATGTGTGATCGTCTGGGGTTGTTGGTTTTAAGTCACGCAATCATGTTCTGGGCTAGTTGGAGCGGTTGTATGGTGTTCTTGGAAAGGCCATGATAGATAAGATTGCAGTAATCAATAGATGTGATAGTGAGGGCCTGACAGTCAGAACGAAAAGAGTTAGAGCTTAAGAGGGGTTTGAGGTTTCAGAGGATACGTAGCTTTGCGTATATTGCATTGGTGGTTCTCTTTATTTGATTAGTGAAGGAGAGATTCTGATCAAGGATAATACCAAGATATTTCACTTGGTTTTTTATAGCAAGAGTGAAATCTCCAATAGTAATGGTTGGAGGTGGGGTGTATGAGGTATTGAAAAACACCTGTAGAACTTCAGTATCCCTGTGCATCCCTGTGAACAAATAGCCCACCCTCTGCCCGTGGGTGAATTCCTAGGTATTCCTGCATAGTAGCCACCGGGCACGTGGGCCCCCTATCACCTGCAGTATTACCGACATGCCCTTTCCTTGCTGGTCCATTTTAGACGTTTTCAACAGCACCTTTAACTGACCCCCCTCCACCCACATGTGCTGGCGCTGCAAACTATTCCCCCCCACACACTTTTTTGGAATTAGCCACCAATTCCCCCACCCGAAATGCACCAAAAAAGGCCAAACTGAATACTGCCCTGAAAAGAGTGGCTTCATAAAACGACACTGCCACCATAGGTAACACCTTGCATAGTCCTCTAAGCAAGTTGTGCGTCACCGGCCGCCGATGATCCTGCGGCGTCGGCCATGACCGCCCCCACCCCTGCATCAACTTCCGAGCTAGGAACCCTCCCCCCAAGGGACCCCATCCCACCGCCCTCACAAAAAACGCAAAACCCGCTAAATGGCTCCACACTGATCACCGAGTCACCCATCGCTCTTTTGCAGCGAGGATATATTGCCCTAATAAATGATCCGACACCGCACCCACTTGCCACCTCTGCTCCTGCAAAAACTCCACCACTGTTTCACAGCCTCTGCGATACGCCTCCCATGTTTGCTCTGTCACTGAGCTCCTCAGCATATCCCTCATATCCGCAGGCCACAGCTCCATAATTTCCAAGGGACCACCATCCCCTCCGCCTCCGCCTCTGGTGCCAGCTGCCGAAACCGGTCCCACTATAAACGGGAAAGAGCATCAGCAATGCAGTTGTTATGCTCTGGAATGTGTCGAGCCTTTAACCCTACATTCAGACGCAAACAGGATAATACCACATCCCTCATCAATGATGCTACTTGGACACACCGCGGCATTTAATGATTAACTATACTCACTACCGCTGCATTATCACACCACCATACCACTCTCCTGTTATGCAACCGACCTGGCCACAACTCCAGCGCCACCAAAATAGGAAACAGTTCCAAGAACATGATATTACCTAACAGTCCCATGTCCCGCCAAGACATTGGCCAGCTATCTGCACACCATGCCCCCCGAAGTAAATTCCCAACCCGATGCATCCTGCTGCATCTGTGTACAGCTGCAGGTCCTCGTTAGACAGCTCCTCCTCCATGAGCACTGATGACCCATTGAAGTCCTGCAAAAACGCATCCCACACCCGCAAATCTTCCCAGATGCTCCCTCAAATTCGAATTCTGTGATGAGGTTTACGTACACCCGCCATCAAGGCCGCTAATCGGCGAATGAATACCCGCCCCATTGGCATAACTCTACAGGCAAAATTCAATGACCCTATCAATGTCTGCATTTCTTTCAACGTGAACTTGACAGAAGCCAACGCCTTTGCTACCAACACCCGCAACTTCACAACCTTCTCCGTTAGCAGGCGAGCCACCATTGCCACCGAATTCAGTTCAATGCCTAAAAAGGTGAGCCGAGTCGTCGGGCCCTCTGTCTTCCCCTCTGCCAGAGGCACCCCCAATTCCCCAGTGATACTCTCAAAACCCTCCAACAATGCCCTACACTGAGTAGCCTGTGATGCACCCACAAACAAAAAATCATCCAGGTAATGCACCACATCCGAGCAACCCACCCTCTGGGCGACCGCCCACTGGAAAAAGGTACTAAATTTTTCAAAGCAAGCGCACGACACCACACAGCCCACGGGCATGCATTTATCAAAATAAAATTCCCCTGCAAATTGGAAACCCAGCAGATGAAAAGAGGCGGGGTGCATCGGCAACAGGCGAAAGGCGGATTCAATGTACACCTTTGCCATCAATGCCCCCTGCCCTGCTTTCCTAACCAACTCAACCGCCCTATCAAACGAGGCGTAACGCACTGTGCAGCACTCGCGCGGATTGTGGTCGTTAACCGACATCCCCAACAGAAACGACAAATTGTGAATTAACCAAAACTTACCCGGCTCCTTCTTCGGTATAATCCCCAACGGAGACACCACAAATTCCCAAAAAGGGGGCCCTGCAAACGGACCCGCTACCCGGCCCAGCTTCAACTCACCGTCCAATTTCTCCCACGCTACCGCCTCAACACGGCACACCGATGGGGAATTTCTAATGGCAGCAGCCGCTACCATGCTCTGTACTGGAATAACAAACCCCGACTGCAACCCCAACTGCAAAACGTCCCTATCCCCTTTCTTTGAGTAGTGGCGCAGCCACTCGCTTAACGCCCCCACCCGTATGGGCGAGGGGACCACGCCAAACACCGCACTACTACTTGGGGGCTGGCAAGGTGGCCACCGGGGCACATTTTCTACTACATTTTGCTGCTGAGTGTCCCCCGCCACACATGGAACAGACATGCTGGAACTTGCAGTCCGGGAAAGGGCAGGAGGACTTATTGAACCTCCATCATACATCCCCCCTGCCCCCTGCTTGTTCAGCAATATGACCTCTTCCCCCCCCCCCCCGAAAGGAATGGCTCACCCCTGCATTAGCTGCCACACCAAACTTGACTCCCCCCCACCCTCGCCTACAGCACTTGTTCTGACTGACATCTGCGTGAGCCACAAGTTAATATCCTGCGTGCCCCAAGTTAACAACTTGTTCTCCTCCATTTTATCCCTGAACCTTTCGTCGTAGTTGAGCCATGACCACCGGTCATGGGACTGTGACGCTTCCAGAATCGAGACCGCATACGAAAGAAGCATCCCGTAATGCTCCGGGTAGTGCTGACCCCAAACACTCGCCAAATGAAAGAAAGCTCTGATCCAATTCACCACCGTCCTCGAGACCTTTCTAATCTGCCCAGCTTTTTCATCCTCCTTGTGCTTCTTCTTACTGTCGCCAGAACACTTCCGACCATCCAACAACCGGAAAATGTCGATGTATTGTCGCTTCCATATTCTCTGCCTCAACTTCTTTGGCACCCCCTCCCACAACTCCGATAAAGTTGTCACGGTAGCCATCCCCCCACCAGAGGCGCTCCCTGTCATCACCGAACCCTGCCCCCCCCACCCTCCTCCCCTCGCCCCTCAACGATGCTGTGGACGAACTCGATGATGTAGAGGAGGACGATTCCGAACTGCGCCACCGCAGGCAAGCATGCTTCTTCTTCCTGCTCACCTTTCCAGACCGCTCCGCTCGCCCGCCACCCCCTTCAACCCGTGCTCCCTGCTCAGCCTGCAACTCAACCTTCTCTGCTGCCGTGGTCAACTCCATCCCTGTCCGGCTCCACTCCTCCTGCGACTGTTCCTCCACCAACTGCTGGGCACCAGCTCCTCTTCCAGCAGTCCCTGTGGCTGGACCTCCTCGGGTGTCCTCAGATGGTCCTTCCATACTCGCAGCTCACGATTGTCCCCCAGCCCTCTGCCTTTCTCCCGGAGATGCCAGAAATGGAACCTGTGGAGACAAGAAAGTCAACACTGGAGGGAGAACAACTGCAGACCATGCTGGCTGCCATGCCCCCGCCCAATCGGCCCTAGAAGGGACCTGTCCTCCCCCCATCCACTCCTCCCATGCCCGCCATCCCATAGACCCAAAACCCATCGGACTTGCCAGCCCCCCCCCCGGAAAATTACACCTCCACTCACTCCACCCGATACCCCATACCCCAACCTATCACCCGCACCCCAACTCCCCTCCCTGCCCTGCAAGGACAAAGTCCCGTGGGCTTGCCCCGGATTCTCCGTTCCCCCCCCCCTCACCCCAACACCCCTTTCAGTACTCCTCTGTCCACCTCCGCCTGCTGCATCTCTTCCCCTCCTAGAACCCCCTGCCCCACCCTCGCCCTTTGACCCTAAGCAGGGGACTCACTGCACCCACCTAGGGCTGGCCACCCCCCCTGCCCGCAGGCACACACCTAGAGTGCTCAAGGGAACCCTCCTGCCGTCCACTTTCCCCCCCCCCCTCCTGCCCCTTTCGACTCCTGCACTCCGCCCTACCTCGGCCCTGCTTCCTGCAAGCCCTCCCCTCCGACTACCTTTCCCAACAGGCATCCTTTTCCCCTCCCCCCTCCCCGAGTACAGACCACTCCTGCAACCCTGCACAGTTTTTCCTTTCTTTTTTTTTTTTAGCCTGGTCCTAGCCCTACCTCTATCACCCACTCTGCAGCTGTCTCAGTTTTTTTGCACAAGTCTGATTAATCTTGTGCTACTTGCCTGCTGCTGCCCTCCGTAGAAGTGCTCAACCGGCTCCCCTCACTCCGCAGCTCCACTCCTTTTCGAAACTCGCGCCGGATCCTCCGCGTCTCCGAAACCGGTCCTGTGGCTCACTGCAAGTCGACCACAGCACCTGCTCCCCCAACTCAAAATTGCTGCGATCGCCCTCAGCCACATGCCGGTCGCTCGCCCTCCCTTTGACCATGTGCTCGGCGAGCGCCTCCGTCGCCGCAGCACATGGCCAGCCTCCCTTCTGATTGGTTCCAGCCGCGCTCATCCCCGCGGCAGAGCCAATCGATTTAAATGACGCGTCCCGCGTCATCTCGCCTCTCGTGCCCCCCCATCCCTTCTCTCTCTTAATTTTCCACGGATGCAGGGTCCCGTGCCGGGCCACGCCCGGCATTACCTGCGGCCACCGGGACCCTGCCCACGTCCTTTTCATTATGCAAATATTAACAATATAGCAATGACTCAACGAGACACTCACAATCATACTACATTGTAAATAGTTCATAGTATACCCAATGTTGATAGTTAATGTTTTACTGTTAAAATTTTAATCTGTTTCAGTTTTATGTAGAACATATGGTCATGTTAACTTGTTGTTCAACTGTAAACTGCTTTGAATAGTTGAAACTCAAAACAAAAAAGTTCCTAGGGCAACGGAAAACCTGTCAGCCCAAATTGTGAAATAATATACAAAAATACAGGCTCTAAAAAGTAGACCTCAGCAAATGATCTTTAGTTTCTACATATATATTTGTTTTTAATTTTTTGTCGGACAATTGAACCCCAGGCAAGAAACACTTAACTAGTGGTTCGCGTCCATTTTAATCAGTCAGCAGCTAACCTTTTAAACTGCCCTGCAGAGAATTATTAGCAAGTAGTACTTAGCTGTATCCCAAGCGCTAGAATCAGAGATCCTCAAAAAGTGGTGGATGGCGACACAGTCCTGCGTTTCCGGTCTCCCAAACTTATAGACCCTGCTTCAGGCTTGAGTCCACCATAAGATATGCACAATTTGAATAGTTGAAAAGCGATATAAAAATATGTTTAAATATTATAAGTAAATACTACTGAATGTTAATGCCTCTGCTTGTAAATTAGCCCTGAAAATGTGTGCATGTCCAGGAACAGGTGTAAATATATCTGCACAGTTTTCCAGTGGTAATTTTAAAAGCAGAAGTACAGTATATGGGTACTTTCACTTTGAAAATATGACCAAGTCGGCACAAAGAAAAATACAGGGATAATTTTATAACATTGTCTGCATGTCTTTATAAACTACTAGCACAAATCCTACAGAAATAGTGGCTAAATTGAAGCTGCAGACCTTTACACCTGCTCAGGAGAAAATGTAAATGGCAACATGTAAAATACGTGTATATGGATATATTTTATAAAATTGTGACTGGCCTGGCTCTGCCCAGACTCCTCCCCTGGACATACCTGCTCTAACGTTGCTTACAAGTATGTTCCTGAGTGCACCATGCATACATTTGTATGTGAGTTAACTGTATAAGAACCATTTATGCACGTAAAAAGGTCTTTACACGTGAAAAATCCTTAATACGATTACCTTTATATACAGTTACGCAATTACTCCCAAAATGGGAGAATTCTTTAAATTTCATGCTTGGTTTTCTGGCCTCAAACTGCTAGGAAAAAGCCCTGGTTTATTACTAATGACTTGATATCTATTTGTCATGACAATATCCATATTCATTTTCTGCGGTCGTCTTCAGGCAGCGCCATAATGTCATACATGGAACTATTTGCTATTTTAGTTGCCTTCACCTTTTCTGCTTACATTAGCCTAACTCTTCCCAGAAAATTGCATCCCTGTCTTTTATCCAATCAATTCCCGTTTATATATCCATCTATCTCTATATTGAACTAGCCTAATGTCAGACTGCCATTAATTTCTCTGTTCATCCAGTACATGTGCCTGTCATTTGTCTCTGTATCCCATATCTATCTGTCTTTATGACACAATAAAAACACAGTCTCAAAATTCTGCTTTGCTTTCATGTACCTCCATGATGTCATGGTCTTACCGTCATGGTCTTACCCCACCTTCAATGCATTCAAGCAAATAATATGTACTGAGCTTTCTATCATGTACTATTATAATTAGCTCTGTCAGGTCTTAGCTCTGCAACCCTCATGCAGATAATATGATAATATGTCTTCATAACCAAGTGACCTTACATGCACAATATTTCTCTCCTTATGAAGATTGCATGTCAATAAAGTAATTGAGTCTCAGAGGCTGCCGTGAGGAAAGATTTAGATGATTGGACTTTCAGGGCAGTGATGTATGACCATTATTATTCTAGTTGTCAGAGAGCTGCGTACAAGCGAGGATGGTCAGTGGATGACAGGGATGAAGGGTTGTGTTTCATTATAAAAACTATTGCTGTTAATCACAAGCCTGTTCTTTTCAAAGTCACTGAGGAAAGTCCTATTTCATTTTAGCCCAGGTGAAGATTTCAATGCCAGTACAAACACATTTCTAAAGCCAAATGCATTCTGCCATGCTTTATTTCTTAGGGGGATATTTACTAAAGAGTGGTGATCACTTACCATGGCTTTTAACACGTGGCAACCATTAGCACAGGCTTGTGCTAATGGCTACCTTGTGGTAAAAATCCCATGAATGGATATGGGGCATGGCCAGCAATAATCACTATTGTGTGGTATGTTACCATGCAGTAGATGTTGTGACACCAATTATATGGCTAGACTTACCTCCACGTCATGGGGTAACATTAACTGTCAGGTAGTGTGGCTATGGCTCAAGGAGAGTAAATATTTTGACCCTCCCCATCAGATCCCTTCATTCTGGCCACACCTTCAAGTACCCCCCCCCCCCTGAGCGGAATACCCCCCCCCCCCCCGGGTCAGCTCTTGCTCCCCCTCAGGACTCAGCCTTATAGATCTGTGATACTTGAATGGGCCAGAGTGGAAACGGTCCCCTCAGCTCCTGACCTGATGACACTAGATTCAAAATGGTAGCTATGACCCCCTAGAGATATTCTCATTATACTACCACTAGGAGTCAATCTGCCATTTAAGGAGCGATCACCATTATCTGGCAGAATGACCCCCAACAATATATTTCATAGTTATATCAAACAGCATATTTGAGGGTTATGCATTCACAACACACATTTGGTTCATTTGGGTACCTAAAATCTTAGTGTGTACGACTCACTTGTATGCACATATACATACTACTGCTACTACTATTACTATTAATCATTTATATAGCGCTACATGGCATATGCAACACTGTACAGATACATATACAAGATGGTCCATGCTCGACAGAGCTTACAATTAATTGTGAAGTAATGCACATATAATTGTTTTCTACATTTAAAAAAAGTACTAGCATGCATACAGTTAGCTGCTAAAGGACTATGTGAAAAAAATGCCCACAATCAGCAAAAATTCATTTTAAATAAGTATGAACCAAACTTTTTATTGGACTGCAGACCTTTAACAAATTCAACATCTTATTTGTATATTAACTTCCCTAAATTTATATTACTCCTGTTAACAGTTTGTTTCTAGGAGTTTCCTCTAGTTTTAGTATTGTTTAAAAATGTAAATAACTATTCCTTGTTTCTACAGTTTTTCTGTCTTATCTCCTCTCAGCCGTCTGTTCTCCAGGTTGAAGAAGCCTAAGCTGTCAACTGTTTTTTATACAGATGTTCCATATGCGATTACTTTAGATTTTTCTGTACCTTTTCTAGTTCTAGAATGATTCTTAGGGGTTCACCTATTATATTATAGTAAATCCAACAAAAGAAACAAAAGTCCAGAAAAATAAAGCCACATTAAACTGTATTTTTCTTGCACTCTGATTAATTGCTGCTCTTAAAACATTCATATTTTCATATTTCACAAAAGCAAACACATAATTTCTTTTCCATGAAGCTTGTTGATAGTTGGAAATTTGTCTTCTGATGTCATAACAGCTGGAAATTTGTGGCCTGACAAGTCTTTCCTTCACAGTTAAGTAACTTGAAAAAATGATAGAAATTCAGCATATTTGTCTTACAAAGCCTTTTCTGCCCTTATTTATTTTTGCATATTATAGTGGAAGCAAATGCTAGAAAGAAATGATTAATTTGTTGGCATTCTGATCAGTATTTGGGATGAGTACAACTGTTTCATATTATCTGATGAACAATTTTGCATAAACTATAGCACTATTCAGTATAACCAGTTCTTTATTTCCTCTTTTGTAATTGTAATAACCCTTAATGTAACCCCTGATGTAAACCACTTTGATTGAAGGAAAAGGTGGTATATAAATCTGGATAAATAAAAATAAACCAGTCACTGTCTTAATGGATAAACTGGCAATCTGTGACATCTTCAGTAGGGTTGTGCATTTCCATTTCACTTTTAGTGTATGTAATTTCAGGTTTTTTCACACAAAAATGAAATTGTGCACATAGAAACAATTATCTTGCCTATTGTTATAGCAGCCCTCTCAGTCATCCCTGCAGGGTTGGCGTTAAGATGTGACAAATAGGGAAACTGCCCTGGGCCCCCATGCCAAAGGGAACCCCAAGACAGCCTCAACTGAAGGAGGCAGATACTGCAGGTGGACTTTGGGGCCGCCACACCAGTTTCTGCCCTTAGCCCCCTCATGTCTTACACAGGCCTGCATCCCTGCCCTACTGCTGCCAACTATAGGAAATGGCATTGGCAGACATTTTCTCATATGAAAAATTGCCACCACCCTGGATGTGGCCCAAGCTGGCATCCTTTTATATAAGTAACACTGGTCCCTTTAAGAAGCTCCCCCAGAGCATTAGGCAATGGGAAGTATTAGTAGTCTGATTCTTTGCCAGCTCAAAAGCCAGCATTATTTTTTCAGAAATAATAATAATAATGAGGTGGTTTCCATGTATCTTTGTATCTCATTATTATGTGACTAACCTTCCACAGAAAAATGACTATAACGGGCAAATAATGTATGTGTTACCTGTCCTAAATTGTGCATTATTCCTTTAAGGCACTTCAGTAGCTAACCTTCTGAAATGGCCTATCTAGTTTACCCAGTAAATTAGTCTGCTCCATGCAGATTACTTCCCCCATCTCTTCTTAGAAGTGCAAAAAATCAATTACTGTAACTGCTATTTTGAGTTGAAGCAATTGATGTTTGGCTGTTATCCATTTCTTTCTCTATAACACTGGCAAAATTCATCCCTTCCTTTCTCCACATACTACTAAGACCCTTATCCACTCCCATCTTGACCATTGTAACCTGCTCCTAACTAGTCTTCCTTTAAATCATCTTTCTCCCCTTCAATCTGTTCAAAACTCAGTTGAGCGGCTTATCTTCTGTCAGTGTCGCTATGCTCATGTAATCCTTCTTCTTAAGTCACTTCCCTGGCTCCCTATCCATTTCCATATCCAGTTCAAACTTCTACTTACCTACAATTGCATTCATTCTGCAGTTCCTTACTACCTTTCCTCTCTTATCTCACTCTACTCTCTTCCTCGGGAACGCCGCTCCTCTGGCAGATCCCTTTTATCTGTGCCTTTCCCTGCCACTGCCAAATCCAGACTTCATCCACTCCACCTTACTGCCTAATATGCCTGGAAAAAACTACCTGAGTCGGTGCATCAGACTCCTTCTCTGGCCCTAATCAAGTCCAGATTGAAGACCAACTCTTTGAGGCTGCTTTTTGATCTTGATACTCCTCATTCTCTTGTCCACTACTTAGGTGTATCTTACCATTCCCCAATTTTTTTTTCTTTTTGATTAGATTGTGAGCTCTGATGAGCAGGGACGTTGTCTTACATCTATATTTACAGCACTGCATATGCCTTATAGTGCTATACAAATAGTAGTAGTAGTAATAGTTATTCTCCTGCCATTTGGAATCCTTATGTTTATCCCATTCCTTTTTACATGTTTTCCTTATGCAGTATATAAAATATTAGTGACGGTCCAGCCCTGTGTCTGTCTGTTTTTTGACCATATGCATTCGCAAACCTATGTATAAGGACAGGCAGGAGAGGCACAGAAGGAAAAGAACTGGAGTTAATTAAAGAGCTGCTGACCCTGGAAGAAAACTAGGGGCTAGAGCTACAAATGGGCTGGTGCGGGAGGATGGGAGATTGGGACTGGAAGGGAGCGGATGCTGAGAGGATCTGCCAGAGGAAGGAGAGGGCAGGAAGGGATTTGACATGACTGGACAGTGGGGGAGGAGGGGGACTGGAAGGGAATGGACACCAGAGGCAGTCCTGGGAATGCAACACTGTTGACATTGGAAGGTACTGGAAGGGGAGGACTTGAAAGGGGACTGATACTGGAGCGGGTTACTGGGACTGGAAATAGGCTGATGGAAGGAAGTGAAGAAAACAAAAGAAGAGATAAGAAATGGCATATGGACCATAGACCATAGAAAGAGAGCTAAGAGAAGACAGGAAAGTAGAAGTCTTAGATCGGGACCAGCATGATCAGAGAATAAAATGGTCAGACAACAAAGGTAGAAAAAATAATTTTATTTTCATTTTAGTGATTGGACTTTGTGCTATCTATATTTTACATAGTATGGGGAACTGCATCTCTTATTTATGTGATGTTGAGCTGCATACAGAGTCTGGCTTCTTGGGGTTTCAGTTTACTTTTTGTCTATATATTTTTATTTTTGCTTTAGGTTATAGTCAGTTATTCTGTATTTGGTGAGGGTCTGTGTTCTGAGTGTGTGACTGAGGCCAGATGTTCTGTTAACATGGAGTTTGTGCATAGGGATCTACACCGTACTGTAATAATTTGACTTGCTTAGCTTTCCAAATAGGTTTCAGGGCCTGCTACAGTATTTATAGTGCTGCTTTTTTCTAGGTAGATCCCTTGTATGAGTTTTGGAAGTTTATGCTGGTATGGTATGATAGATTTGGCCTTGAAGATCTTAAGTGACTTCTATACGGTTCTATATTAGTTCCCTGTATGCCTGGTACTGGAGAATGTTTGTTATTGAGATGACCAGAATCAGATTTTTTAAAAATATATTTACTTCTGTGGGTGAATATCCTACTTCTGCTGTGCACCCATTGTCGAGAGGTTTCTGTGGATGCAGAATATATATTCAGAAAGAAAAAGTGAGAACAATAATGTAGTTTATAATAGAATAAAATGAGTTATAATTTGGTCTTATAAACTGCTGTGGTTCTCGCTTCTTCTTTTAGTTCCTTTGTTTGTGAGTATCTTGCATTTCCTTTGTTTTTTTATGGAATATATATTTACATTAACACCATGCTGGTCTAGTGAGCAGTTTCAGGAGTTATAGTGGGGGTTGCTAAGCCCTTCTTGGTGTTTATGTTGGAGTTGGAGGTGTTGTGTTGGAGGCACAGAGTCCCTCTTATTTTTCAGAGAGTGGGAAGTGCTGTGTTGGGGTGCCAAGTCACTCTTGTTTTTGTGGAAGTGGGAGATGCTGCATGGATGTTGTTGAGCCCCTCTTGTTTGGCATATTTAGCAACATGTTTCCTAGGCTCTGCACTGGTAACATATGAACATAAGAAATGCCATACTGGGTCAGACTAAGGTCCATTAAGCTCAGTATCCTGTTTCCAACAGTGGCCAATCCAGGTCACAAATACCTGGCAGGTTCCCATAAAAGGCACACAGGTTCCATCATGCTTGTCCCAGAGCAACACCCCTCACATATACACACACCTTCCTGTCTGAGTTCTCAGAATCCTGTGACTAAACCTCTGCATTTTTTGAGCTCTGTGCCTGGGCTGTGCATCACTGACAAGCTTGATGGGACACTGAGGAATATAGACTGAGAGAATTTATGCCAGTATCCTCTTTAAGATCACCTAGCTCTAAACTGGATAGATTTTCTTGACTTTGCATTAATCATTTCTATACAGGCTATGTATATTATTCAGCAAAAAAGTTCTAGATGAGCTTCTCTGACACATTTGGTTATGTATGTAGAGGTACACTAGGACCATGCCACCCTGAGTATGTCCAATCTAATCCAATCTGATCTTGGAAGCTAAGCAAGGCTGGGTCTAGTTAGTACTTGGATGGGAGACCATTTTGGAATATCAGGCACTGTAGACTTACTGTGAAGAAGAAATGTCTGGCAATCTACTGTACTTCCAGTTGCACCTTGCTCACGAAACCAAGGGGATACAACATGGACAGTTGTCCATAGGGTTTCCAGGAGTCAACATCAACTCAACGGCACTTAACAACAACACAGGAGATGAACCTTACAAACTCCAAATCATGTTGGAACCGAATGATCCTTTTTCCTTAATCTTAGCAGTTTGCATGCATTTAACAATGAAGCCAGAGTTTGGCTTCACTGTCACCTATAAGACAGAAGAAAGGGATCCTAGTCATATTATAAAAATGAACAAATGATTATTTGATCATTATGAATACAGATAGCTTCATGACTATGAGGATTGCTTAGCAGCTTATCTGCCTGTTGTGAAAATAGCAAATATCATTCATTACTTAGGATTTTAGAGAGTGCTTTGGAGATGTTAGTTGCCATGTTATATGTTAGCATTGATGACAGAGGAAGATGCAGGAGGGAGATTCAAGAGTTCAAATATAGGCTTCTAGGTAGGAGATGTTGTTTCTGCAGCCTCCATTTAAGGACTTCCAGATTTCTAAAATCTGATCAAAATGTAAACATCCATTGGCGTTTTCTCAGATGTTTTGCCCTGGATGTCCTTTCTAAAATTCCACTTCAGATGTCCAGAAATGAGTGATCTCTATCAATGTGAAGTGTAGATATCTGTTATCTGGTATTGGTATTGATAAACACATGAAGGCACATTTTAAAAAGGACATAGAGAGGGGAATTCACACGTCTATGTCAGGAAATGGAGAATTATGATGGTATTTTACAAGAGGTTCTGTCAAACACAGAGCCCCATGTAAAATAGGTACAGGAGTTCACAGGTATGCCATTCCATGTCTGGCAGGAGCATTTGGGGGGGCGGCATGAAAATACCTCCCATGCTGCCAGCCCCTGAAAGTTCCCCTCCCCCTGAAAAAGCCTTGATCTCCAACATCCTCCTGAAGGAGCCTCAATACCCCATCCCTACCAAAATAACTCCAATCCCCCCATCTTTCACCCAAAAGCACAGCAGCCAACCCCCTTAAGCAACTCCATTCCCCCCTCCTTTTCAAGGACTGCTTCCCAGCAGCACAATACCTTCTCCCTGAACCCCTAAATACAACTCTTCCTGAATAGTTCCCCCAGCAGACCGTCAGCCCCTGATCCCCAACCCCAGGCTTACTTGGGGTCATTGGTGGACAGGAGTGCTGCCCACTTGCTCCTAATCAGCATGTGTTCAGATCTAATATGGCACCAGTGACCACTACAGCTAACCTCTCGGTAACACCATGTAGCTATGATGGATTTGTGCTTCCTGTCCATCGTTGTTGCTCTTATATGGTTCTCCACTTTTCTGTACATTGCTGAAGACGTCAAGTTGCATGCAGGCTAATCTTTCAACCAAAACTGGATCTGGAACAGCGGATTGAAAATTACTAGCTGATTAAGTTTTGTCTGACCAGGCCAGCCATCTATGTGAAAAAAAATTTTATTTGCAAAATGCAATGTGTGCCTTCGAGTCAATGATGACTCCTGGTGACCCAGCAGTTTCTGGGGTTTCTTAGCAGTGTGACTGGAAGTAGATTGCCAGGCCTTTTTTTTTATTTGAGTGGTCCAATATGCAACATATCTGAGAAAGTGGCATCTGGCTAGAAGTGACAAGCAGTTTTACTGATGTCCGTCAAGTTTATGCACACCATATTTGTCTTTTCCTTTTTGGATATTACCAGTCTACATTCCCCCAGTAACTTCAGCAGGAAAAACAATAGGTGCCAAGGAGCTTCTAGCCATACCTGGTAAGCCTACTTTTCCGCAATTTACTTCATAGTGTGCCATTTGGGTTTTTTCATAGGAGCTATTTGTTACCCCATTTTCTAGCTCCAAATTATATTCCTTCCCCCATCTTTTGGCTAAGAAAAGCACTACCATCATGTTCCACAACATACTTTTAGAAGCAGTTCGGGGAGATATTCCAAGGGACACATTTTGGAGGTGGATTGTAGAGAAAGTTATGTTTTTCAGTCTATGGTCCATGCATTTTGTTTTTGTAAGCAAATCCACTTGAACAAAATTCAGGTGCAAGTCTACTATTTCTTTGAAGCTTGTTAAAAAGTGGTTTTGGACTTTGTCTCAAAATGAATATTTTGAAAAGTACCCCCTTTAAATAACAATGACATCAATTGTATTAGCAAGAATAATATTTTTGGAATACATTAATCTCTGCTCACTTTTAAAATTACATTTTGTCATATTCATCAGTAATTGGCATTAATTAGAATTCTTTTACAGAGTTTAGGAAAATTATATTGATATCCCACAATGAGAATTCTATGTTCCTTTTGGGATAAATTATTGTTTGGTTAATGGAAGCTAATAAAAAATCTCACAAGAGCAGAGCCCATTGCATTAACTTTCTCATTTATGATTTGTTACAGCTATATTGCAGTCTCCATTTGACTTTCTTGCATGGCACTTTAATCCAGTTTAAAACTAGTCTGAAATTCTTTTCCACAATGGTTGAAAACAACTCTATTTGTCATTTTAAACTAATTTGACATTATGTCCAGACACAATGGTAAAGAAAATTAAATGAGGGTTTTAATGTGCCTTTTAGTGTTAATTGCATCCTTTCTCTTAAACAAATAGGGGGAATTTATATAAAGGCTTTTTTGCATGTTATGTGGCCACATAGCATAAAAATCCTTTTGTGAAATATCAACTGGTCTAAATACTGTATATGTGCCTTGTCATGAAGGCGTATATTTTGCTGGTAGGCATAACTGGGGGTGTGATCTGGTGGAATTTGGTCGGAGTTTGTAAGTATATGCAGAGATTATAAAATACCTTGATGTACTTGCAGACTTTACACACAAACATTAGCATTAGATCTGATTCAAGTGTAAACATATGTGCCTGCATTCACGGCGTGATTTCTGTCACTTATGTTAGCATTTTATAAAAACACATAAGTGCCTATGTGTCTTCATAAAATGATGGATAAGTAGATGTCTGCATGGCCTCTTAACAGGCATCTTGTTATAAAAATGCTCATAAAGGGTATGCTGGTAGGGCAGGGCGTGCGGAGCGGTAAAGTAGTTGTGTTTAATGCCCGTGCAGTAAAGAAAAAAAACAAAACAAAACACAAGGCTTGCCGATGAGGTCCTGTCAATGAACTGGGAAATGCTGTTTATCACCAAAATTTGGTCAGGGGAGTCCAATGCAGTTATTGAATGGTTGTTATGTCCTAAATTCTGTTAAGGTTTTGCACTAACTTCTGCTTTTAATGCATGATAAGTGCAAAGCCTCCTTGTTAATTGTCAGAGGTGTGTCCAGCAAGTTCCTGGCAATTAACACATGAATCCATACATTAGCATGTGACATTATTAACACAGGTACACCCAACGATATCCATAAGGATATTATTAGGTGCACGTATGCTAATTGCTGCATTGATGGTGATCATGTGCTAATGTATTTTCCATAGCCACACTCTGCTCCTAGCCCGCCCGCTATCCGCATTAGCACGCAATGGCCAGTTAATTTACATTTTGGCAGCCAATAGTTGGCATGCCCACATGTAATGTTAAGGAATAATTCATGATTTTGACCAAATAATGGGGCATGCTTATTAAAATGCAATAATGGCTACCATGCACTAATAATTTGCTAAAAATCCCATGCTAACCAATTAGATTGTAATGAGACAGGGACTGGGAGTGGACGTTGACTGTGCATTGTGCATAATATGAGTATATGTGATGCACACTAATCATGCATGTTGCAATTAGCGGGGATGGCATGAAACCAACGCAGGCAACATGGGGCCATGTTGGGCAGGTCTCCATTGTTTAGCACAGGTCAAATGTGCTACTGGCATAAATCTTGGTAAACATGCCCCTAAGTGCATGGCTGCTGGTTTAGAAAGGCAGGGTCCTTCAAACTGTGCCAACTGCATGGGGTCATACTGAGAACACCCTTAATATGCCACACCTACAATTTTAATTTTGGCATTTAGCATGCACTAAGTTGCTGAAAAAGATCACACTTTAGTAAACCTGCCCCAATATGTGCATTATGTGACAAAATTGTGCATAACTTTCCCCTAAACACATTTTGGCAGTGCAGAGTGGGCTAAATAATAATGAGAAGCAACATATACACATGTGGACAAAGCACCTCATCATGATATACATTCAATAGTGCAGCTTACATTTAAGCTCAGAAGCCATGTTATTCATGGAATAATGCCAGGAGCACTGAGTAGGTATCTGCATTCATAAGCCCACACTCAATTTGTTTGGGTACCTAAAAAAAATTCTGAGCATGCAAATCACTTGTATACATGCATACATATAAATTAATGCATGTACAATCGATCTTGCACACACAAAAATGTCCTAACATGCATACAAGATGCACATTTAAAATGAATGTTTATAAAAACATAAAAAAGCATAGTAAAATTGGGAAATATTTGGGAAATCCGCAAACAAACCAAAATTTTTTGGTTGTGCATATCACTAGCAGTGGGTTGCTAAGGCACTGTCTGATCCTCCCAGGAAGCCTCTTAAAGGGGCCATAAAAAAAACAATAAAGAAGTCTCCCACAATCCCTTGATACCCCCTTGCATAGTTTTTCAAAAAACCCCACCCACAATTCTGAAACCTCATCCATAGATTTCCAGTCTCCTGATTTCTTCTTGGACACTTACCAGGGCTTCCTTGGTATCAATTTTCTTTATTTGTTTGTTTAGCTCACGCTTTTTTCATTAGAGGTTGAAGGCAAGTTACATTTGGATACAGTAGTTATTCCCCTGTCCCTAGAGGGCTTACAATCTAAGTTTATACCTGAGGCAGTGGAGTGTTAAGTGATATGCCCAAGGCCACAAGGAGTGTCAGTGGGTTCTAGGCTGCTGCCCTGACCACTAGGCTCTTCCACCATTCTCTAGTGGGTGGACAATAGCGATCTCCAGTCGTTATTGCCCTAACAGGGTTCTGGGTTCAAAATGCTGCTGGTTGACCCTTGGCAATATTCTCAGAGTACTACTTTTAGGGCTCAAGCTGTCAAATTATTATTCTGACATCTGCCATTAAGTGCTCAGTCTTGTAGTCTTACAAGATCCTTCTGAAATTCTTTACAATCCTCTGATATTTTAATGATTATGAATAATTATCTTTCTTTTACAAATTTGATTAGCTTATTTATTGCTCCTTTTTCCAGATCGCTTATGAATATATTAAACAGCTAAGTTACCAGTACAGATCCTTTGGGTATTTCATTTTGAACTCTTTCTGTTTGAAAAACTGACCATTTAGTCCCACTCTATTTCCTGTCTTTTATTCAGTACCCAATCTATAATAGGGGATTTTCTCTTATTCCATGACTTTTCATTTCCTCAGTATTTTCCCATGGGGGTAATTTTATTTGTGTTCTGGAAGTCTGAAAACAAGCATAGAGATGTTCAAAGCACAGACATACCTAGAGACATTTTAGAAGCTGGTCTATGGACTTCCATGTCTGAACGGGAGCATGGTGGAGGTGTGGTTGTGGCATTCCTAGGAATTTGGACGTCCTCGCCCAATTTCAGAAATGTTCTAGATGTTCCTAGTGCATCTAAAGTTATACCTGCTCCAGGAATGAATAGGCATATGGAAAGTGCCCTTTTTGTTCAGCAAATGTATGGAGGGTGTGCAGAAGGAGGTACAATCACAGCTCTTTTATTTTACAAATTGACAACGAACACTGATGGGAAATGGAGGCTCATGATTTCATTTTGCCACATTTCTGGACGTCTCTGTATGCAACCTTGCATGAGATAGACGTGTCTGCCCCACAGGGATGTCTATGTGGATGCTGACATGGGTGTCCATTTCAGGGGCATCTATGTTTCTAAAATCGGGCTGAAACATGGACATCCCCAGCATTTTTCCGCATGTTGTGCCCTGAACCTCCCAGATTGCATATTATATGGCCACATAGCATAAATGCCTTTTCTAAAATGACACTTCACATCAGCTGGTTCACTTTTATCCACCTTCAAAAAAAAAGTTATAATAAATTGATAAGGCAAGACTTTCCATATTGACTTGCTGTGATTCACATCACAGTGGAAACATCATGCGAAGAGAGAGATCATTAGAGAAAGACATTATGCTTGGCAAGATAGAAGGTCAATGCAAAAGAGGAAGGCCAGCAATGAGATGGATCGATACAATAACAGCAGCTACTGGTACCAGTCTGTCAACAATGAGCCGCCTGACTGAAGACCAAACACAATTTAGGATAGCTATCCAGAGGGTCGCCATGAGTCGACTCCGACTCGACGGCACTTAATAACAACAGTTTTTAAATAGCATTCTTAGTAACAAGCTTGGTTGCTACAAACCTCTTAAATGACCAACAGAAATGATATAATATATGAACGTTTTTGATATTACAAAGTCTCTTCTTCAGGTATCAGGCTAACAGAGTAATGCTGGTAGCATGGTCTGCTGCTAGCAATAGGCAGGTATGCCCATTGGTCAGCAAGCATTTTAAGTCTGCTTCATGCAAAGTCTTGACAAACCGATCCATCAAGAACTTGTTATTATAGCTGCTTTCTCATTTCTCAGTGCTTCCAACAGCCATGGGAGGAATTTAGGAAAAATATTCTAACTGCATTGTGTATAACCTAAATCAAATTTTAAATGTTTGAACAAAGATAGAGATACAATAAAGCAAACTACTTTTATTGTTGAGTAATAATTCACAGATTAAATGACAGCACTTTTTGAAAATACTTTCTGTGCTGGTATCTCTTCCAGCATCCATTATTTAATCCTATTTCATCATTTTTAGGAACGTATTTATTACCATAATGGAACCAAACACAGCTGGTGGTATCTTTTTATATCAGTTTTATAACTAGTTACCATAACGACCTGATGCAATTATTTGTTGGTTTGTGTAATTTTAAATCAGTTTTAAACCTTTGTTACCATGCCAACTTAACATTTTAAATATTGCAAGCACTTTTTCAAATTTGTCTCTCCCTTATAAATCATTTGCTTTGGCTTGTACAGCATATGTCTTTGTAGTTGTTCCTGTTAACAGCACAAAGGAATTCAGTTTTCTTTGTGAGCCCCATAAGGAGAAATGGCTCGCTGTAGCAATATGCCTGCCTCCGATTTGCCATAAACTTGTAGAAGGCATTGACTAATATTAGGGCTCCAGCAATCACTGAGAACCATTTCATGAAGCTTTAGAAGGATTATTAAATGCAAGGAATGTTGTTGTTGTCAAGTGCCATCAAATCAGTGTCAACTCCTGGCGACCCTCTGGATAGTTGATCTAAACTTTGTTTGGTCTTCAGCCAAGTGGTTCATTGTTGATAGAGTGGTATCCATAGTTGCTGTTACTGTATCGATCCATTTCATTGCCGACCTTCCTCTTTTACTGTGACCTTCTACCTTGCCAAGCATTATGTCTTTCTCTAATGATTTCTCTCTTCACATGATGTGTCCAAAGTATGAAAGTCAAAATCTTATCTTCTGAGCTTCGAAGGAAAACTTAGGTTTGATCTCCTCTAGTACTTACTGGTTTGTTCTTTGGGCAGTTCATGATGTACACAGTATTTGTTGTCATCACCATAATTCAAAGGCATCAGTTTTCTTCCTATCTTTTCCACTGTCCAACTTTCGCATCCATATGACATTATTAAAAATACCATGGCTGGTCAAATCTTTGTTTAGAGAGAGACATCTCTGCTCTTGAGAATCTTGTCTAGATCCTTCATAGTCATTCTACTAAGAGCAATATTTCATCAGATTTCTTGACTGCTAGTCCTTTCTTTATTGATTGTTGATCCAAGTAAGTTTCATTTCTTCTCCATCAATGATAAACTTATTGATTTTGCCATCAATGCCCAGTGCTTTGTTCATTGATAAGGCTTTCAATGCTGCTTTGACTTCTTTCATCACCAATGGTTCATGATCATAAGGTACAGGTTGAAACGCTGTTGGTCCACTTGCTCTTTATGGTATAATTACTCTATATATTCTTTCCACCTTTTCTTGATCTTCTCGGCATCATTCAACATGGATCTTGAGCATCTTCTAGCATTCCAATTTGAGGCAGGAATTTTTTCTTTAACTCTCGTAGCTTTAGGAAAACCGATCATGATCTTCCTCTAATAGTTTCTGATTCTATTTGTTTGCATGTGTCATTGTAGTACTTCTCGTTGTCATGTATTGCTGCACATTGGAAATCTCTGTTGAGTTCTGTTATTGCCTCTCTTTCTCCTCTAGTTTTAGCTTCTCTGTGTTTCTAGGCAATTTTCAGAGTTTATTCAGTCATCCATTTTGGCCATTTTTGTTTTTTCACCTTTTGTAGAGACTTTTCATTTTCTTACAACACAACCTTCTTAATGGCATCCCATAACTCTTCTGGAACTCTGTCATTTGTATCTAAAGCAGCAAATCGATTTTGCAGGCACTCTTTAAATGCCGGTGGTATATTCTCAAGTTCATATTTTGCTGCATTCATGAGTGGCTTCCTCTTTTTCAATTTTAGTTTGAGTTTGAATACTAGTAGTTGGTGATCTATACCACAATCAGCTCCAGGCTTTGTCTTTATGGACCATTTCCATCACTGACTTTCACAGATTTAGTCAATTTGATTTTTGTACAATCCATTGGGTGACGTCCATGTGTACAGTTGGCTCTTGTATTGCTGGAAGCAGGTATTTGAGATGAATAGATCATTTGTCTTGCAGAATTCTATTAGTCTTTCTCCAGCTTCATTTCTGTTCCCAAGTCCATATTTTCCAACACTTTGCCGCCGCCTTTGTTGCCAACCTTAGCATTCCAGTCACTCATGACTATCAGGATATCCTGTTTGCATGTTCTGTCATTTTCAGCTTGTACTTGTTCATAGAACTCATCACATTAACTTCTTCTTCTTCTGCAGCTGTTGTTGGGGCATATACCTGAATTATAGTTTTGTTGTTGGGCATTCCTCGTAGATGAATAGAAATTAATTGTTCACTGATTGCATTGTATTTCATTACAGTTCTTGCATGTTTCTTCTTGATTATAAATGCAACACCATTTCTTCTTTGTCTTTCATTTCCAACATAGTAGATCATGTGATCATCAGTTGAAAAGTGCCTGATGCTAGTCCATTTCAGTTTGCTGGCTCTCAACAGTTCAAGTTGTGCACGTTCCATTTCATTCTTGACCACCTCCAACTTCCCTTGGTTCATGATTTGTGTACGTTCAATGTAAAACATCTTTGCAGTTTCTGACTCTCATTTCATGCACAGCTATATCAGCAGTCAAGACGTTCCCAAGGGCTTTAAAACAACACATCATAAATGCTGGCTTTACTCTGAAAGGTCTTCAGCTCATCCCCAATAGCCAGTTGAGTGTCTTCTGACTCTGGGGTCTCATTTTCTAGCACTATAGTGCAATTTGTTTTGTTGTGACTATCCACTGGGCTTTTGTGGCAAGATATAGAAGGATATTGCCAGGCCTTACTTTCATGCAGGTAATTTTAGTGTTGTTGCCATTGTCACAGAAATGTGATCCTCTACCACCAACACTGACCCATTCTGCTGCTCCTCAGATGGGTGGTTGTGTTATTCAGGTACATACAGTAGGTATTTTTCTGAACCTGGAGGGCTTATAATATAATTGCCCAAGATCACAAAGAGCAGCAGTGGGATTCAAATCTGGCTTCCCTGCCCACTCTATGTTTATGTTTATGCAACAATCTCTTGATATACTGACCAAGCTGAAATGACAGAGGCCTAAAGGTGGTAATTTTATAAGGAGGCACCTAATTTTGGGCACTAACAATATAAATGAAAATACACATGTTTGCATGACACTTATTTTCACTGTGGGTATGCACATGGGCAGAGTTTTGGCGGAACATGGGTGTTTCAAGCAAGTATGCATATTGATTATTGTCGTCATAAAGTAGACTAGGATACTTTATGTGTGTACCTGCAAACTGTAGGCAAAGTCATTTACATCTAGCGTTCTCTGCAACTTATGCAAATATTTTATAAAGACAAGTAGAGAGACCTACTTGTCTTCATAAAATAGACTTCATTTAGGAATGTTTAACTAGTTACCTGTTATGAAATTACTCTCATAGTGTATAATTCCTACTCTTTGGAGCTCATAATCTAGTGAAGAAACAGAAGGAAAACATTAGAGAATTTAAGTTAAGGCAGCAAGGAACCTGCTTTTCAGACAGGGACCACTTAACACAATCATCCCTAAAATATTTTCTTTTTAAAGCAATTCATGCAAGTACTGGATTGGTGGCCACATAAATTAGGGGAAAAGGGATGACAGGAAGTCATTAGGAGGCCTACACCCAGGAAAAGGATCTAAGGGGCTTGTTTACAAAGCCGCGGTAGCGGTTCGCGATCGTTATTAGAGCCGCGGCCCCATTGATTTCAATGGGGCCGCGGCTCCGATAACGATCGCGAATCGCTATCGCGGCTTTGTAAACAAGCCCCTAAGTGTCATTATGGATAACATATTGAGATCCTCTGCTTAGTGTGCAGTTTTGGCCAAGATAGCCAATAAAATGCATGGAATTATAAAGAAAGGAATGAAGAATAAAACAAAGGATATCATAATATCTCTGTAGTGTTCCACGGTGCAAGCACTTTTAAGTATTCTGTGCAGTACTGGTGTCACTGCATCTAAAAATATATATATATAGTAGAACTGGAAAAGTTACAGAGAAGGTTGACCTAAATGATAAAGGGGATGGATGGACACCCCTATGAGGAAAAGCTCAAAAGGTTAGGGCTATTCAGCTTGGAAAAAAGACGGCTGAGGGGAGATATGATAAAGGTGTCTAAAATAATGAGTGGACGGGAACGAGTAAATGTGAATCAGTTGTTTACTCTTTCAAAACATACAAAGACTAGGGGACATGCAATGAAGCTACAAAGTAGTACATTTAATCAGAGAAAATATTTTTCCACACAAGGCATAAGTTAACAAGGAAATTTGAAACAAAGCTTTTGAACTGAGAGTAAAATATTAGAATCAGAATTTGGATATAAAAGCTGTTAATAAATAGGACTTTCTAAAGAATTTTATACTTGCACTTTGTGCACAATAAAATTGACATTAGCAAATAACAATACCATTGGAATATTGTAAATGTTTAAAGCAGAGAGATAGAAATACAAAAAATAAAAACGAATTGAAATGATTAAAAAGGAATATAAATTAACCTTATATAAATTTAAATAGCTACATTATTGCAGGGCTTAATTTAGGACAGCTTAAAGGCTGTCCTATAATAACTTAGGTAAAATGGATAATAGCTGAATATTACCACTATTCATAGAGTGGCGATGGTCATCACTCTCTACATATATTTAGCGCCGCTCGCTATTTGGATAGCAGCACTGAATATACATGGATAATTTTATGTAAAATCATTTTTATTAGTTTCCATATAAATGAACATAGTGAGAAAAACATTCAACCAAGCCTAAATACAGAAGAGCACTCTAAAAACACAGCAACCAACATTCAAACAAAGGTGCAGCAACTTATTCCAAAGACAAGGAGGCTAAGAACATAGATTGGTACTAACACCACTGCCAAGGTCAGCCCCCCCTAAGCGTCACATGTCACCGAAGAAGCACTCAGGCCAGTGTCGTCTTTATAGCTCTGGCCAGGCCTGCAAGAAAAGAAAAGAAAAGAAAAGAAAGCACAGACAAGCTTCCCCCCCAACCCCTCCCACTCTCCCCACCCCCTCCCACCCTTCCATCCTCTCCACCCCCAAATCTACTCCTCTCTAAATCCCCCCTCTCTCTAGACCCCCCTCCCCTCCCTCCCTGTGACCAGAGATGACCACCAATCGTACCATACATCTTGCTGTGTATGAAGCAGCCCCCCCCCCAAGGGGAATCCCCCTACTTCCCTCCCGTCATACCAGATCCTGCGGGGCTCACCGCAATCCTATTTCTGTAAAGCAACTGCAGTGCCAATAGCGGGCGCACGTATCAGGGGTGCCCAGACCAATTGGAATCGGGACCAGACTTTACCCCCAAGGATCTGTGCTGTCTGACGCTCCATGCACATAAGGTCCCCAAGCTGTCCCTCCCAGGCTCTTAGGTCAGGGCCCTCCTCTGACAACCAGTAACGGAGGATGATCTGCTTAGCCACTAGGAATCCCTTCTCGCAAAACCGCCGGTGAGCTCCTGATCCCAGGGCCTCCGAATGTACCACATGTAACAGACACCACTCAGGGTGTAACTCTATCCTGTCTCCCACCCAGCAGGCCAATTTGGACCCAACCCTCTCCCAAAAGGTATTGATCACAGGGCATAACCAGAATCTGTGCAAAAGCGTACCCACATCCCCTTTACAGAGACCACACACATCCGATTCCAACAGACCCATCCTATAAGCGCCGACCTCCGAGACGTAGGCTCGCCAGATCAACTTAAATTGCATTTCCCGATAGCGCACCGCCTCCGAAAGCTCCCACACCCGACGAAATGCTGCCCCCATCAGCTCCACCGTGAGCTCCGGGAGTCCATCCTTCCTCCAGCGCTCCACCAAGACGAGCAAAGCTGCCTCATTGCCAGCAGGGGTCAAGTCCCCCTTCAAGGTCCTGGCCGCAGTGCTCTCCTGAAGCTTCAACAGCAGCGACCATAGACTATGAGCTCGAGAAAGCAGCTCAGCCCTTCCGGGCATACTATGAACATAGTGCCGCACCTGGAGGTAATAGTAAAACGTCGCAGTCGGCAGCGCATATCGCCTCCCCAATCTTTGAAAGGAATCCAGCTGGTCCGAGGTCTCCATGCGTAGTTGACCGATGTACTCGATACCGGCCTTCGCCCATGTCTTTCCCGCCCCACTAACTACTCCCGTCGGGAACTGTCGATTTCCCTGGAGAGGCAAACAATCAGTGACCCCCCAATGAAGCCTTCGAATCCGACATATAGCCCGCCATGTCACCCGCATTGTGCTCAAGTAACCCGAGTCCCTCCAGGCTCGCGGCAAGAGTGGCCCCCTACAATGCAGCAAAAACGTTCTATGCCAATTCTCGGAAAATTGATCAATGAGAGTGACCGGTATCCGCTCTGCATTGCCCACCACCAGATCGCTCAATCGTGCTGCATTGATTTAAGGAAAAGGCGGTATAGAAAACCTGTTAAATAAATAAATAAATAAAATAGGTTCACAGGGAAGTCAGTCCGAGTCCCCCCTCACTTACTGGGCGCATAATCGTCGCCATCGCTATGCGTGCCCTTCGGGATCTCCATAGGAATTTACCGATCTGCTTGTATAGATCCCTCAGGTCACATCTAAGAAGCCAAATGGGCAGATTCCGCAACACATATAGCCAGTGGGGCCACTCGACCATACGCACCAACGCCACCCGGCCCATTAAGGAAAGCGGGAGGTCCTTCCATTTCTGCAATTTCTCCAACGTAGAAGATAGGAGAGGACGAACATTAACCGCATAAAGATTCTGTAGGCGCGCAGGAATCTGGACCCTCAGATAGCATATCTGCCCCTCCGCCCACCGGAGCGGGAAGTGCCCCCGCCAAGCGCAACGAGACCGCCCATCCACGTCTAAGACCATCGACTTTGTCCGGTTAATACGAAGGCCAGAAAATCGACCAAAGTGCTCAATGACTTCCAACGCTGCCGGCAATGACTGCATCGGACGGGTGAGACAAAGCAAGATATCATCTGCAAAAGCGCTCAACTTAATGCTCCCTCCACGCCAATCAACTCCCCTGACATGTGCAGATTCAAGGAGGGAGAGCAGAAGCGGCTCCAATTGTAGGACATATAACAGTGGGGATAGAGGACACCCCTGATGCGTGCCACGCAGTAGAGTAAAGGGCGACGAGCGTACCCCACCGTCCTCAACCACTGCCAGGGGAGAGGCGTACAGCGCCTGCAGCCATTGGAGGTATAAACCGTGGAAGCCAAACTGCCTCAGGGCCGCAAACATATAGCGCCAAGACACTCTATCAAAAGCCTTCTCCGAGTCCAAGCTAACGAGGATCATCGGGTCCCGCAGCAGCGAAGTCAATTCCATTCCCAGCAGCACCCGGCTGATGTTCGCGCACGCTTCTCGGCCTCGGACAAACCCCGCCTGATGGGGGCCCACCAGCCCCGGAAGAAACAATTGAAGGCGGGCTGCTAAAACGGAGGCAAACAGCTTCTGATCCACATTGATCAGCGAGATCGGTCGATACGACGCAGGTTCCTCAAGATCCTTTCCCTGCTTTGGGATGAGAATAATGCTAGCAGTACGCATATCTCTCGGGAAGGTGCCGAACTCCACAGCCTCCTCTTAGACAGCTGCCAATGTGGGCACCACTGCCCGCTCCAGCATCTTATAGGCTTCATAGGAGTAGCCGTCCGGGCCGGGCGTCTTATGTGGGGTCCCGGCTTTAATCGCCCGCTGGATCTCTTCCCCAGTCATGGGGTGATTCAACACCGCCCGTTGCTCTTCCGTAAGTTGTGGGAGCGACACCCGATCCAAAAATTCCTCCATTAGGGGTTCATCACCCTCCTCCGAGGTGTAAAGCTGCTCGTAAAATGAGCGGAAGACCCGCACCACCTCCGCAGGTCATGTGTGGGAGTGGCCATCCGAATCACGAATTACCACAACCCCACGGGGACCAGCCTTTTCTCTCACCAGTCGCGCCAACAACTTCCCTGACCTATCCCCATACCGGAAGAACTGATGCCTGTAGTATTGCTGGGACTGAATAGCACGCTCCTGCAGGAGCTCATTCAACCACTTTTGGATGTCAAGATAACCCTGAACGCCGCTGCGCTGGCGAAGAGCCGCAGCCTTAGCCCTGCGTAGGTCGTTGGTCAGGCGAAGCACCTCCCCATTAACCCTTTTCCGTTCCGCACCCACATAGGCCATTATATGACCCCGAAGGACGGCCTTTCCAGCCTCCCAAAAGGAAGCCGCTGAGCTGGCCGTTCCCTCGTTAAATTCCACATACTCCGCCCAGTGTCGGTTCACATAGTCTCGAAACTCCGGCCGCTTCCATAAATAACTGGGGAAGAGCCACTTACCTTGTCTTGCCCGCTCACATCGCCAGACCACAGTGACCATGGCATGATCAGAGACAAAAATAGGCCCTATCTCTGCCTCACTCACCTTCCCAAACCACGATTTCGACACCAGAATATAATCAATTCGTGACCACGTTTGGTGAGCATGTGACAGATGTGTGTAGTCTCTGATACCCTGATGTAGGATCCGCCAAACATCAATCAGCTCTCCCAGATCGCAAAGATAACCTACCCCCCTATGACTCCAGCCCCCTCCCGGATGCGGATGGGATCGGTCCAAAAGGGGATCATGGGGACAATTAAAATCGCCGCCAAGAAGAACCGGAACCTTCGGGGCTCCCGGAAGCTTGTGCAGGATAAGCTTGAAAAACCCATGGTCATAGGTGTTTGGGGCGTAGATATTCCCTAGAAACAGCTCCTCGCCCTGAATCTTAACGTGGGCGAATAGGTACCTGCCCCCAGGGTTCTCCTCCACCGACAGCACCTCACAGGGCAGATTCTTATGAATCAAGATAGCAACCCCCTTGCGTCTGACGGTGGATGAGGCAGACAGGACCGCACCCACCCAGTCCCGCCGCAATTTACCATGTTCTATGGCAGTTAAGTGTGTCTCCTGCAAGAGAGCCACCTGCGCCTTTTCTCTCTTTAAAGCCTGCAGGATTTTGGCGCGTTTTACCGGCGTGGAGATTCCCCCAACATTCCAGGACACTAATTTTAGATCAGGGGTGGAACTGTAGCATTACGATGCTCAAAGCTAACAAGTGAAAGTGTATTCTAATGGCATAGGGCAGCCCAGCCTCCACCCCACGCCTCTGGAAAACCATTCCGTGGTCTGTAGGTCCCCGCTCAATTAACTGGTCCCCCGCAGTGGGAGGCAGCCGCCAGCGTAAACTCCCCCCTCCCTGGTCATCCCTAGCCCCCCCTTCCCCCCCTGTCCCCCCCCCTCGCTCCCCTCCACCCCCCCACATCCTAGTCGTACCCGCTCCCCAACCCTCCTTAAAATCTCCATATCCAAACCCTCAGTTCCCAACCCTGAGGCCTCGGTCAATGTGATGCCTTAGGGCAGCCACAGCCCCAGTGAAAAATGAAAAAGGAAATCCCCCCACCCCCATTCCCCGAGCTCCCTCCAGCTGACGCTCTATCCTGCAGGCCAGAGGCCCTACCACAGCAAGAAACAGTAGAAAAACACATTGAGCAACTATTATAATCAGACAGAGAGAAAGATCAACTACTCAGTCCAAAAATGCAGTAAAGTCCAAAGTAATACCACCTGGTTCCACCGGGCTCCAGCCAGCCAGTGTACGCTCATCAGGCCCGCTTCTAAGGCCGCTGGTCGGTGGAGCGCCGTACATTCGAACCGGCACTTAAACCCAGCGGGCGTCCAAATGCAGCCCTCTCCACTCCACATGGAGGGCCCAAATCAGCTCGCTCCGTTTTCCTCACACGTGGTGGGCAGTTGTGCCACAAACTGCTTTGCCAAATCCGACTGCTCAAAGGAGTGGGTCTTCCCCTGTATGGTGACACGCAGAGTGGCCGGGAAGGCCAGGGTAAATCGGGCCTTCCGCTTGAACAGCTCAGCACAGATGGGCGCGAATTCTCTTCTTTTTGATGCCACCGGAGCCGAGTAATCCTGAAACAACAGTATCTTCCGGTTGTCTAGCATCAGATCTGGTGTTTTACGGTAGGCTTGCAGAATCAGGGATTTGTGTTGGAAATTGAGCACTCTGAAGATCACCGCTCTAGGCCGGTCTCCCTTCTCTCGCCGCGCCCCGAGGCGATGGGCACGATCGATTTTGAAGTGGCCCTGCAAGTCAGCCAGCCCTAAGGCCTCTGGTAACCAGGTCTCCAAAAATGGTAGCAAGTCCCGATCAGCTTTCTCCTCTCCGAGTCCTATGAGCCTCAGATTGTTCCATCGGGAGCGGTTTTCCAGGTCGTCTAGTTTTTGTTGCATTTCCTGGAGTAGTTGTTTGTGCCGGGCCCATTCTCTATCGCGGCCACCCTCCTCCTCTTCGATACTGGCAAACCGGTGCTCAAGCTCCTCGACCCGCTTGCCGAACTCTGCCAGGGAATCCTCCATACCATCTAGCTTTTTTAAGAGCAGATCAAACTTCGGATCGAGCAGCTTTACCACCTCTTTGGCTAGCTCCGCTGGGGCCGAATCGATGCTGTCTCTGCCTGGCGAGGGCGGCTGTGGCAACGCCGACGTGGCAGGCCCGGCCTTCGGCAGCCGCTCCCTCTCTTTCTTCGACGCCAGCGGCATAACAAAGCGGCACCTTCGCCCACCTTGAGCCACCCACACTCACGCAGATAGTGGCAGAGGTTAGGAGGATTTTTAGGAGCGGTAAGGTGGATATTTTGCAGATTATTTGCTGTGGCAGCCCCAGAGCGAGCGGGAAGCGTCCACGCTCACTCACGCATCACGTGACCTCTCCATACATGGATAATTTTAAACGAATGCTGAATGTGGCATTTGAATATTCTTAGAAAAAGAACTTGACTCTTTTTGTGGTCTTGGGGAAGTCACTTAACCTTCCATTGCCTCAGGTACAATCTTAGATTGTAAGCTCTCTAGTGACAGGGAAATATCTAGAGTCCCTGATTGTTACTCACATTGATCTACTACTGGAAAGACACAAGCTACTGTAAATACTACTCAGTATATAAAATAATAAATGTTGATGTTAATTCTTACTTTCATTTCCTTTCCACTCTATATCAAGGCCTTGAAAAGCATTTGTATGTTCCACAATTGTCCTCTGCTAGAGGAAATGAAAAAAGTAAAGAAGATTTATAATTTCCCCTTTATTCCAGGGAAGCATAGTGCTAGCTGATGCAGATCAGTTAGATGGTTCACTGACGGCAAACAATACAAGTTCTTTCAGGAAACTAGGTCTTTACAAAAGCTCAGAGTTAGTTTCTCCTTGATCTGGATCCAAACACATTATTTAGGATCAAGGAACAGATCTCTCCATAGACCAACCTTCTCTCTCACACAGCTGACTTGGGATTCTCTCCATCATTACTGAGCCCTTCTACCAGAGGTATTCATCATCATGTATAGGGGAGTTCTTGGTTGTATACTTTTCAGCTTTTGGAAAAGGCAGACCCCTAATTTACAGAACCCAGTGTAGTTATGTCTAGTCTGAACACCACTTTATGACAAACTGAACACAACAGAAAGAGCCTTGTATTATTTCCTGGTGTATATTAATATGAATGATTTAGGATTACTTCTTTGGAGCTATATTCAGCCTTATAATTTTGTAAAATGCCAAATTGTTTTATTAATGGCTCAGCTCAGCTATTTTTAAAATATTGAGTTTATTATTTCTCAGAATGTATTGATCTCAACTTTGTAACAGACCTAAGAAGAATTCGGTTGTATCATTGTGTGTAAAAAGTACTATTTGCTTCAAGTATTCAACAGACTTTCTATTTCTGGAATTTAAAAATATATATATAATATTTTAGCAACATTGCAGATACGATCAGGCAGACCCAATGGACTCTGTCGCAGTGTTAAAAGAAACAAAACCAGGAAGCGGCAGGTTCAACACCCAATAAATTTATTATAACCAAATAAGTGGCCTAAGCCCAACACAGGCCGTGTTTCGTATACAAACTTCCTCAGGGGCTATCAGGACACACTAAAAAATAAATTGTAAAGCCATATTAGTATGAACAAACAATAAATATACCAAAAAAGAAGGGTTAAAAAATATGGAAAATAGAAAATTATAACACGAATATACAAT
This sequence comes from Ichthyophis bannanicus, assembly GCA_033557465.1. Taxonomy (NCBI): domain Eukaryota; kingdom Metazoa; phylum Chordata; class Amphibia; order Gymnophiona; family Ichthyophiidae; genus Ichthyophis; species Ichthyophis bannanicus. Next base: position 677,893,850 of record CM066034.1, on the reverse strand, counting down.
ATTCATAAAATAGAGGCGAAAGGACTACATCAAATGACTTGCTAAGAAAACTCATCAATAATAATCAATTAAAATCATAGAAAACCATATACAGTCACTAAAAACAAATCCTAATCTATTCAATAAACTGTACTATGGATCTAATGATATATAAGTCTATACAATGAACTGTTCTATAGATCCGATGACATATAAATATGTATACATACATATGTAAAAATAAATAAATAGAATAAAATAAATAAATAATTAAAAATGCAAATGGAATCCAATAAAAAATTAAAAAATTATCAGGCAATTTGTAATCATACAAACATATTCAACAGAAAATATAAAAAATGCCAAAAACAAACATTAAAAATTGAATCCTCACATGTTAAATAAATTATACTATAAGTCAGTTAACATATGAATATGTATACATACATATGCCTTAAGTATATAAATAAACAATAAAAAATTATCAAATAAATAAATAACTAAAAATACTGAGAGGAATACAAAAAATGAAATCAAACATTTATAATTGTACATGAATATACCAAAAATGTGAAAAAGTAAAAAACAACTATATACAATCAAAGATGAGAAGGGATGAGGAGACTAGAAGAGTAGGTCTAATTGAATAACAATTATGTTAATACTAAAAAACTATATAGAACAGTTCATTGTATAGACTTATATATCATTAGATCCATAGTACAGTTTATTGAATAGATTAGGATTTGTTTTTAGTGACTGTATATGGTTTTCTATGATTTTAATTGATTATTATTGATGAGTTTTCTTAGCAAGTCATTTGATGTAGTCCTTTCGCCTCTATTTTATGAATATTGTATATTCGTGTTATAATTTTCTATTTTCCATATTTTTTAACCCTTCTTTTTTGGTATATTTATTGTTTGTTCATACTAATATGGCTTTACAATTTATTTTTTAGTGTGTCCTGATAGCCCCTGAGGAAGTTTGTATACGAAACACGGCCTGTGTTGGGCTTAGGCCACTTATTTGGTTATAATAAATTTATTGGGTGTTGAACCTGCCGCTTCCTGGTTTTGTTTCTGCTCGTTTGAGCGGTTAGCGCTGTTTCTTTGTGGACCCCCCTCTGTCGCAGTGTTATGCATTAGATGTGGACTCAGTTTGATGGAGGCAGAGCCAACAGGGGCTAAGATGGCTGCCTAACTTTCCTCCTCGTCAATCTTCTGAGAAAGAATCCTGAATTCCCTTGCTCGTTCTGTTCAGACTGACTAATAATTGGTGGTGGGCTCAGTAGGCATTGGTTGCCGGCAAGCCTACAAAGTTGGATTACAACACGAGTCCCTGCTCAGGAGTTAAAAGGGCCAAACCTGATCCCCCTTCTCCTCAAAAAGCGCTAAACATTCAGGAAGGCTTGAAGATAATGCAGGAGCTTTTAGAGGAAATTTGAGCTGTTCGAGAGATGGTGACTACCAATGGCAAAACTCTTAATGGAGTTCAATCGGACATTGCAGAATTAAAGGAGATAAAGGAGCAAGTCATCGCGCTGATGGAGAAGTTAAACGGGATGGAAGTCAAAATCGGTGCACATGAGGAGCGTTTGAAACAGGTTGGTGCCAACAGTAAAAGGATCGGGAACCTAGAACGAAATCTGGAAGATCTAAATAATCACACCAGAAGAAACAACGTTCGCATAATAGGGATGTCAGAAGGTGCTGAAGGAACAAACATTAAAGCCTTCTTGGCAGAAACAATCACAAAGTTGCTAAAAGTAGAATTCAAGCTACCTTTCGAGATAGAGCGGGCGCATCGGATTCCAACGCATACAGGCCCAAACAAGAAACAGCCGTGCCCAGTCATCATATGTGCCTTAAGGCATTCACAAGCGTTGCAAATACTAGCGGCGGCAAGAACGATGGAGTTCTATCAAGTTTGAGGGCTGGAGTATTGCGTTCTACCAAGACTTCCACAAAGCAATGGTGAAGAGAAGAAAGTTGCTGCTGGCTTTCCGTCCAAGGTTACAGCTATTGCAGGCCCGATATGGACTCCTCTCACCGGCAAGAATGCGGGTCACCCTACATATCCAAACGCGTACATTTGAAGACCCGAATCTACAGCGGGCCTTTATTGAAGAGAAAGAAGCCTCTGCAATGGGTTGAAGAGTGGTTAACGGGGACCGTGTTGGTTTTAAGTCTGTGCAGAGCAGTAAACTGGCAGATCTCTATTGTAAAATCAGCATGGAAAGTAAAGTGGGAGATCCCATTATATGGTATCTGTGGTAAGATTTCAGCGGGTGGTTATGGATTTGTAAAGAGATTTTAAAAATAATTGGGGTAATTCATTTTTTGTGTCATGTTGTATATTAATGGCGGGTAGAGGGTTTGGGTGGTTTTCTGTGTAAATGTTGGTTCACCCTTTTAAAATCCCCAATTTGGGAGCCTTTTTGTCTCCTTGTGGCATATTTTCAGTGGGATTATGTAGTAAAGAAATAGAAGGTCATTGGAAGTTAAGCAAACCGTCTCTCTGGTTAACTTTATCTAGACGAACCCTGTCCCATGTCCACATTTAATTTTCTTTCTCCGAACGTGAAGGGCATAAACAATCCAATCAAAAGAAAGAAGATCTTGTTATATTGTAAAAAAGAGAATGCGGATGTAATTCTGCTTCAAGAAACTCGTCTTAACTCCTCGGAAGCTAGGAAATTGGGTCTAGGACAGTATGTGCTTGTGTCCCATTCAGTAGCCTCACAGAAGAAAAATGTTGTTGCAATCTTGGTCAGGAAAAGTCTAACCCCGGTGGTGGAACAATCCCGCGCTGCCATAGATGGGAGGTGGTCATCAGTGGTGTTACAAATAAAGGGAAGGAAATTAGCATTAATGAATATATATGCCTCCAATTGTGACGATGTTAGATTTTTTTCAAATGATCACAGAAGAAGTCCATTCTTTATCTCCTCACGAAATTATACTGGGAGGGGATTTAAATTTAGTGTTAGATCCTCTGCTAGACTGTAGTCACTTTAGGGCTCATAGGCGTCATCAGGCCACCTCGGTGGTCCTATCCACTATGCAGGGGGAAGGACTTTCGGATATGTGGCATGTAAAACACGGTTCACATTCTCGTATAGACTACTTTCTTATATCCAAACTTCCGTCTGTTGTAAGGGCAGATATTTGTGCAACACAAATTTTGGATTATGCGGCTATTACTTTTACATTAGCAAACGGAGAAATAAATGTGTATAAACCAAGCTTTTTCTTTAGAAGATCTCTTTTAAGTGATAAAACATTTCAGGAGTACATAAAACAGGGCATTAAGCAATATTTTGATAATAATCATCCGGGAGATATGGCTGGGTGGGCCTGGTGGGAGGCGTTCAAAGCATACACCCGTGCCAAAATAACAAGTTACACAATTAAAATAGATCATGAAAAGAAGGCTAAACTGGTTGTGCTAGATGACCAAATCAAAGCTGGAGAAAGACTGTGGATATCCAGAACTGAGCCCGAGATATTGATACGCCTACAGAGGCTGAGATATCAATATAATCTCATATTAAGTGAAGAAGTGGAGCAAGCACTAAGTTATCAACAGGCTAAATATTATGTTGAAAATAACAAGGCCGGCAGTAGTTGGCAAATATTTTAAAACCCCGGGCCTCAAGGAATAGAATTGAGGCTATCAAGGGAAAATATCAGGAAGGACTGGTAAGAAGTTCAGAAATTGTGGAAGCTTTCCGTGCTTTCTTTGAGAACCTATACAGGTCAGAGAAAGAATGTGACTCAGATAGCTTTCAGAAGCTAATAGCACAGGTGCCACACCCAACCCTTACTTCCCATCAAGCATTAGAGCTGGATAACAAGATTTCAGCTAGCGAAATTCAGGAAACATTAAAAATACTGGCTAAGGGAAAAGCGACCGGACCAGACGGAATCCCATTTGAATTTTACCAGACCTTTGAGTTAGAATTAATCCCGTATATGGTGAAATACTTCACTCTCCTGGATGCACAGCTGTCTGCTGTAGGTTCCTTTAATGAAGTCACAATTATTGTCTTGGAAAAAGCAGGTAGGGGCCCTTATAAAGTGGAGAATTACCGCCCAATATCCTTACTGAATTCTGACTACAAACTTTATTTTTTGGTTCTGGCCCGGAGACTGGCAAAAGTTATCCCATATTTGATTCACCCGGATCAATGCTGGTTCATTCCAGGTCGATCAACATCTGATAATGCACGACTTCTATTAAATCTTTCTTTTAAATTTGAATTTCAATATATGTTACAAAATAAGTAACCAAAAAACTTATACAATAAAAATAAAAGAAACAAATCATGGAACATACCAGAAACAACTTACATAAATTATAGCCCACGTCTCTGGGAGAAAACGGTCAACTCAGATGGAAAGAAAATTTGTCAAACCATAAATTAAGGAGAAAACTCTCCGCCTTTTGTCCATTTTCAGTATACCACCTAACTCACTAAACAGAAACTTGCTCCTCTTTTTCTGCTATTAAAGCCTCCAATTGTAAAGCCTCCATCTGACTTTTGTAAAGCAAACAAAACAACAAACAAAGGAGCATTCTCTCATTATGCCCCAACTCTTTGGAATTCACGTCCTACCACAATAAGAGAAGTGAAAGATCTTACCGACTTTAGAAAAAGATTAAAGACATTCCTTTTCAATGAGCACTGTGGTCAGTTCCACTCAGAACTTTACCCATCCTAGCAAAAGGTAAAATTATTCCACTGTATCTATTCTCTGTCCATTCTTAATCCTGTCAAGAAACCATGGTTATTTGCCTTTATGGAACATCAAAGCGTCATATCACCTGTCTTGCTTACCAGTGAAAATGTAAATAGTTTACTTATGTTCTTGTACATAGTTTACTCTGTTCGATGTATTGCTCAAGTTTTTGTTCATTGTAAACTGCCTTGATTGCCAGATAAGACGGTATATAAGAATGTGAAATAAATAAAGAAAGAAAGGATGAAAAAACACATACTTATTCCCTTGCAGTGACATCAAGCCATTTACATGGATAACGAAGAAAAAAGGATGCCCCCAGGGCTAACACTCTAGGCTTGAGAGCCAAGAAAGCCTTCCTCCTGAGTTGTGGGGCCCTGGAGATATCTGGAAATAACAAAACCCTGGCACCACAAAATGGAATATCCTTAGCTTTAAAGTAACTCCTCATAACTGATGCTTTGTCTTGTTCAGAAATAAAAGAAACTACTAAGGTAGATCTGGTGGGTATGCCGTCTTGAGAATCCTCAAGAAATTGAGTAAGATTAAAATCAGTAGGCAATTGCAATACATCGAAACCTCCTGAAGATTTCTTGGACAACCACCTTCCAGTAAGGTAAAACTACTTATACAGGACAATAGAATCAGCACTGCATAAACATAACACCTCTTTAAAGTATTTACAAAGTAATATTCACCAGCTATTAACCTATGATGGGGAAAATTAAGAAATGTAATGTTTTTAACCCTAAACATATTATCAAATGACTCCATCCTATGGTGCATTAACAGACTATTCCTGACATTAGAGGAATTTATAGCTTGAATGGAAGCAAACTGTGTTTCAAATATAGAAACTAAATTAGAAAGAGTTTCCACCCATTCTTCCACCGCATCATTCATGCCACTGTCTCTTGTGTAAAGTGGCATAGATGGGAGACTGGATACCAAAATACTCTCAGTACATGTAACAACTTTCCACACATCAGATAAAGGAACTTAAGAGTCCGTGTCCCCTCCCTCTTCTACTACTGGGGCAGACTAAATCACAGGCTTATACTCCACATTAGATGGCTGAGGGGTACTCTGTTGTAATCCTACTCCATTAGTGGTAGCTGTGGTCGATATAAACATTGTTGGATGAGGGGGTGGAGTGCAATCTGGGGAGCTCAGAGATATTTCCAACTGAGAAGATATGGAGGAAACAGTACCTGAAACGGGAACTCCTACCTCCTTGGGGAGGAGATGTTTGTCCATTTGGCCACACACCCCTCCAGATGCAGTGTCCAACTTCTTTTTCCATTTCCCCATAAGCACCACAGATCAGGAACTCTAACAGATGAATCAGTGCTCCTTCGGGGCACACAAGGGGCCTACTAGGTGCTGCACGGGACAAACTCTGACGACAGCCAGGACCCAATAAGAGCAGGTTCCTGAGAGAACTCTGCAGGAGATGCAGTGTTGTGGTGCCTGAATGCAGAGAGAAGAGTGTGAAGAGCAGGCGCTGCATGGGACAACCTCCAACGACAGCCAGGACCCAATAAAAGCAGGTTCCTGAGAGAACTCTGCGGGGGACGCAGTGTTGTGGTGCCTGAACATGGAGAGAAGAATGTGAAGAGCAGGTGCTGCACAGGACAACCTCCGATGACAGCCAGGGCCCAATAAGAGTGGGTTCCTGAGAGAACTCTACGGGAGGTGCAGTGTTGTGGTGCCCAAATGCAGAGAGAAGAGTGTGAAGAGCAGGCGCTGCATGGGACAACCTCCAAGGACAGCCAGGCCCAATAAGAGTGGGTTCCTGAGAGAACTCTATGGGAGGTGCAGTGTTGTGGTGCCCGAATGCAGAGAGAAGAGTGTGAAGAGCAGGCACTGCATGGGACAACCTCCAAGGACAGCCAGGACCCAATAAGAGTAGGTTCCTGACTGGGTGCTACTTTTTTCCTGAAGTTTTCCTGCAAGTGTTTAGTTACCTTGCAGGGTCAAACTTATATTTTTTGTGATATATCTCATTTAGAAAGCTTTCTGATGGATAAGGCAAAGTGAGGGAACATTAGTGTTAGTGTTGAATATAGTTACTCCTCTACTGGGGCATAGCCTTTATTTCTTTTTGTTTTATTTCTTTGGAATGGATTCCAGCACAACGCCTTGATGTGGGCTTGACCTTGGTTGCTATGCTATGTTCCTTTTATTATTAGAAGATTTCCTTTGTTTACTTAATTGACTATAATTACAATTATGTGATGTTATATGAAGGTTTTTCTGTTTTGTTTGGTATATTATATTGGACAAATGGCTTAAATTAAAAAAAAAAAAAGAACTGGTTCCTGAGAGAACTCTATGGGATACACAGTATTGTGGTACCCAAATGCAGAGAGAAGAATGTGAGGAGCAGATGCTACATGGAACATCCTCCAATGACAGTTGGGACCCAATAAGAGCAGGTTCCTGAAAGAACTCTGCGGGAGATGTAGTGTGTCTGAACACGAAGAGCAGAGTGTGAGCAGCAGGCGCTGCATGGGATAAACTCTGACGACAGCCAAGACCCAATAAGAGCAGATTCCCGAGAGAACTGCGGTGTTGTGGTGCCCAATCGCAGAGAGCAGAGTGTGAGGAGCAGGTGCTGAACTGGATAACTTCTGACGACAGCCAGGACCCAATACGAGCGAGTCTTTGCAAGGCATGCAGCCTTTGACGCTGTCTGTTTTCTTAAGTTGGAATAATGGGGGCACAGTTTGTATTTTTAAAGAAAGCTAATTTTTTTTCAGAATTATATTATCACTTTAATTTTAGACATTAATTATGAAATTTCCAAGTGCAACCAAGCATTTGGTGTTGTCATTGTCTGCTAAGTCAAAAAAATTAGTCATTTTCTGTGAAGATCATGCTTTCCCAATATTATTTGACCCACAAACCAAATAGTGCTTAACCTCTTTACAGTTAATGATTAGTTTATTTTAAAGGGCTGATTTGCAGACAACAGCTACAAGACTGAATAAATTTTCACACAAGACATGCTGAAGAAAGTTCAGGACCCATGAATGTCACTAGATGGTTTAAAGGCCCAAGGTACAACCTTGGTTTTTAATTGAACTAATGACAGTAGTAATTAATTTTCATATGAGCTATTCTATCTTATATGTAATGGTTTGCACTAACTTATAAATATTCAGATACAAACTCAAGCACTAAAATGATATTGCTAAAGCTCTGTCTCATGAATGAATGCTACATATTTCATTATCAGTACCTTCTAGGTAGTTTTCCTGCAGTATATTGTCATTTGTGAGGTAAAAGGTTTCAGGGGATGTCGTTACTGAAAGACATCCTAGTATTTTGGATAAAGAAAATATCTCAGGGGCTCTATTTCTAAGCTTAAGGCACTGTATGATTTATAAAATGAATATACTCTGTTTCAGTTAGTATTCCCAGGATTTGAACAGCATAACATCTGTTTTATTTTGGAGGAACTATGATGTGCATTTTATTTGCAAGGATATTATGAATGAAACCAAACCTCTTTTGTTTGCAGTATTATGGATTACCTGTTCATTCCCTGTGTATGAATAAATCAAAACAAATAAATTGCAGAAGGAACCAGAACAGCAGGCTTCTTCTGTCGTATTTGGCTTAAAGCATTCATTTATATATTTGTGGGGGTTTTTTCTTGTAAACAGAAAATTTATATTTTAAATAAAGCATAACACTGTTTTCAGTACTGGGTTAACACTTAGACTAATGGAGATCAGAGAACATAAAAGAGAACATTCACTTGAAAGTGAGAACATAAATCTAGTTCATTAGCAGACCAATACAGATAAATTCAAATGTCAGCAAAGTACGCTTGCCTTTAAAAGCATGCAAAATTGAATAAAGAGAAATATCTTTCTAGATATTTACCTGCATAGACATGCCTATATCAAGTGCATTTTTCCCTAGCAAAAAAAGGTGCTGGCGCTCATATTTATTTATTTAACATTTTTTTATATACCGTCTTTCTGCAAATCAAGACGGTTTACATTGAACATATCATGGCAGTGTATTTAAACTGTTCACATGGAACAATATAACAAGGATACATGGTATAACTGTGAAACCTTTTACAATGAACAACTAATTACATAGGTATTTACAGGTTACAGCATGGCTGCAGGAGTGAATTTGAGAGGGCAGGAGTGAAGGGTTGAAGACAGAGGGCTGAGGACTATGGTGGTAGGGAAAAATGTTCCAGGAAGAGATGAGTTTTTAGCTTCTTTCGGAATTCAAAGTGGTCAGAGCAGTTTCATAGTTCATGAGGTAGGGCATTCCATAAGGATTGGGCATAGAGGGAGAAGGCCCGGTTACAAGTAGATTGTTTGCTATATCTCTTATTTGATGGGATGGTAAGTAGGTTTTTGGTAATGGAATGGCGTGTACCTTTATTGTTGGAGGAGGATAGGAGTGAGGAGAGGCATGGAGCTGACTCATTGAAGATGATTTTATGTGTGAGGATAAGTACTTTGAATTTAACTCTGGATTGAATGGGGAGCCAGTGGAGATCATGGAGGACTGGTGTGATGTGAGAACGTCTGGGGTTGTTGGTTATGAGCCGAGCTATCATGTTCTGGGCCAATTGGAGAGGTTGTGTGCTGTTCTTGGGAAGGCCATGGTAGACAAGGTTACAGTAATCAAGAGAAGGGATTGTAAGGGCCTGGCAGACAGTGCGAAAGGAGTCTGGGTTTAAGAGAGGTTTGAGGTTCCGAAGGGTATGTAATTTTGCGTATATTGTGTTAGAAGTTCTCTTTATTTGATTAGTGAAGGAGAGGTTCTGGTCAAGGATAATACCAAGATATTTCACTTGTTTTTTTATGGTGAGTGAGAGATCACCAGTAGTAAGGGTTGAAGGTGGGGTATATGAAGAGTTGGAAAATACTTGAAGAGCCTCTGTTTTGGATTGATTAATTAGGAGGTTGTGCTGGGAGAGCCAAGATTTTAGGCTAGTGAGGTATTCGCTTAGCTTAGCGAAATTAGCGTTTGTAAGGTTGAATGGGGTGAAGCACATGATGTCATCGGCATATAATTGGTACTGAATTCCATAGCTTTGGAAAATCTTGCAGACAGGTTGAAGGAAGATGTTAAATAGCAGTGCAGATAAACTAGATCCTTGGGGGACCCCCTGTTTTAGGGTAAATGGACGGGAGGTATCATTTCCAATACGGACCTGTTGTGTTCTATTATCTAAGTAGGAGTAGAACCAACTTAGGGTTGTACCTCTCAGTCCTATTTCATGGAGTCTGTTTAGGAGTTGATGGTGGGGAAGAGAGTCGAAAGCAGAGGATAAGTCAAGGAATATGAGTAGGCATCCTTGGGTAGGATTCTGGGAGTGAAGGTACAAGGAATCTAGTAGTGAGGTAAGGAGGGTTTCTACTCCATGGTTCTTTTTGAAACCATGTTGGAATAAATCAAGGGGAGAGTGTTCATCAATATAATTCTGGAGTTGAGTTTGGACTAGTTTCTCGGTTATCATTGCAAGGAAGGGGATACTAGAGATGGACCTGTAGGAGGTAGGGGAGGTGAGGTCAAGTTTAATTCCTTTTAGGATTGGACGGATTGAGGCACACTTTAGAGGTGGTGGTACAGAACCAGACTGGAGGGAGGATTGTACAATATGAAGTATGTAGGGGCTGATGGAACTTCTGGTAGATTTAAGCCAGGGGACAGGGCAAGGGTCAAGGGCAGAAGTAGAGGTATTTAGGTCCTTGATAACAATGGTTACATTTTCTAATGTGAGGGGTTCAAATTCATTCCAGGTATTTGAGGGTGTTAGCTCATGCGGTTGAGTGCTGTAGTCAACAATAGGTTGAAGGTCGATGGTTGAGGGGGGTGGGAGGAATTTAGAGATCAGGTGGTCAGCAATTGTTTGTGCAGTTATTTTTGGTGGCTGGTCTTGATGTAAGGGTTCATTTGTTAATGATTTGGCAATGGAGAATAGCTCTCTGGGTTTATTAAGTGAACGTTGAATAATATTTTCATTTTATTCTCTTTTATGGCTGAGAGTTTCAGAGCAGTAAGTCCGTAGTTTATTTGTGTAGGCCATATGTATGTTTGGGTCACAAGAGCGTCTCCATTTACGTTCAAGGTGTCTAAGTACTCTTTTGAAGTTTCTTAATTCTGTAGAGAACCAGGGAGCTCTTCTGCGGTGTTTTTGGGGAAATTGTTTAGGAGGAAGTAGTGAGGCTGTTGAGAGGATTTCATTCGATTTGGTGTTGTGGGACTCTTGGTTCAGGTTCTTACTGTTGAGTAGGTCAAGAGATGGAATTATTTGTTCTAGGAAGTTGGCTGCATTGAATTGTTTAAATTTACGGGTATGTTCAGGATGGGTGGGTCATTGTCTTATGTGAGCGGAGTAGGGGATTGAGAAGAGGATGAGAGAGTGATCTGACGAGGGTATGGGTTGGATAGAGTGTAGAATCTGGTTGGAGGATAATGATTGCTGAGGAATAAATATTAGGTCAATGATATTACCTTTGGAGTGTGTAGTTTGTTCGAGTATTTGGGTGAAGTGGAGAGCATTCATTGCTTGTAGGAATGTAGATGATATTTTTGGGGTTGTAGAGTGTAAGTTTAGGTCACCTAGGATTATGAGTGGGTGTGAGGTAGGTTGGGGGGAGCAGGCTGTGTCAAGGATCGTGGAGAGATCAGTAGAGTCCGTTTGGGATGCTCTATATAGAAGGTGCAGAGAGAGAGTAGAGTTGGAGACTCTAATGGAATCCATGCCTGAGGTAGAGGTGAATTCAACTGTAGTGAATACTTCATATGCAGGGTTCTTTAATTAAGGCATGGTTACATTGGTAGAGTGAAAGACCTTAGAGTGACTTTTGACTGTCTTCGATCTTGATGTTCTTGATTTAGTTAAATTAGGATATTATGTAAAATCTGCCCTTTTCTAGATGTCACTACTTTTAGGTCTGCTCAGGTTCTGGTGCTTTCCTTTTTAGACTATTGTAATTGTCTGACTTTAGGTGGTCCAGAATGTAGCTGCAAGGCTTCTTTCCTTTCAAAATTTGTCTCAGTGGCCCTTTTGCTCAGAGATCTTCCTTGTTATCTATTAGGTTGTGCATTCTAAATTTCACCTACCTCCTCCTCCTCCAATATTCATTTGCCTTATCTTTCCTCCACCTTAACCGTAGCATCCATCTCCAGAGATGCCAAGGGTGAACATCCCAGAGAATGAGATTTTTCAGATGGTGTGTCTAGGGTATTTATCTAGGAAAATCTAAGTGTCTTATTGCTTTGCAAATGAAAAAAGCAGCACCAAATGATACTTGCTTTTCTTCATTGCCTATGAAATGATACAGAAAGTGGAGACAATATGGGTAAATTCTCTGGGCTAAAAATTGTACTCCACTCAGTGGCTAAAGTATGTGCAGCGGTTTCAAGAGCAAATGTACTTGTAAGTGCAGAAAAAGAATTGATCACGGCAAGCAAAGGACGCAGGAAGGTGTGCTCAGATTTCTTGTCACTCATAGGGACTCTTGGCTCTTCTTAGGCTAGTCTCTCATGAAAGTGGTGTTCGGATCAAATCCCACTACTGACAATGATGCCTGAATCCTTTTCCTAGGTGGTGATTCCTAATGTGGAACTTTGCATTGCATAACTATAGTTTGGGTTGTTCGTCTCTAAGTAAGTAACTTTGCTCTTGTCCACATTAAATTTCATCTGCTATTTGGATGCTCAGTATCCCAGTTTATCAAGGTGGTTTGCAATTTTTCACAATCCTGCAATTTTGTGTTATCTCCAAATCTGGTTACCTCATTTGTTATTAGCTTTTCCAGTGATTTATTAATTTATATATTTAACAGGGTTTTTTTTTAATACTACTTTATCCTTTTAGGAAGGAGTGGTTTATATTATAGCTAAACTTGGTATAATGTACATTAAACAGGAACATTGATAACTTGGATTCTTCTGAGGCAATGGAGGGTTAAGTGACTTGCCCAAGGCCACAAGGAGTGCTAGTGGGAATAGAACCCTGGTCTCTTGGTTCCCAATCCAGTGCTCTAACCACTAGGCTACTCCTCCACTCCACTTTTTAGTATGTTAAAAAGCAGTGGGTCCAGCACAGGTCCCTGGAAGACTACACAATACACCTCTCTCCATTGCGAAAATTGGCCATTTAGCCCTACTCTGTTTTCTTTTAATCAGTTCCTGATCCACAGTAAAACACTGTCTCCTATCCCATGACTTTTTAAATTCCCCAAGAGCCTCTCATAAGGGAACTTGTTAAAGGCTTTCTGAAAGCTTGTTAAAGCTTGGATGGGATACATCCAAGAGTACTGAAGGAACTTAAAAGTGGTCTGGCGGTTCCATAGTCTGATATTTCCAATATTTATTTACTAATTTAACATGTCTCATATATCGCTTTCTCTAATCTCAAAGTGGTTTACAATTAACAAAAGTGACTAAACTCGAGGAGTTAAATTATACATCAAACTTAGGGGGGACAACATCAAACAGGGAAGTATGGGTATAAGTAACTTGGGAGTAGGGCAATAAGCGGGCAATTTAACAGGGATTTTGATTCAGGTGATAGTGTCTACACTATAATATTCCAGGAAGAAGTTGTTCTTCAGCTTCCTTCTCAGGTTCTAGATGGTCTGGGCTGATCTGATGGGTCTGTAGAGTCAGGAGTGATCCCAGAGGACTGGAGAAGAGCGCATGTGGCCCCTCTACACAAAAGCCTGGAGTAAGAACGAGGTTGGGAACTACATGTCAGTTAGTCTGAACTCTGTGGTGAGTAAATTAATGGAAATGCAGCTAAAACAGAGAACAGTGAGGTTTCTGGACTCCAGTGGATTGCAGGATCTGAGGCAGCGTGGTTTTACTAGAGGTGCTGATTAGGATCTCTAATGAGTTTTGAGGAGTGTGAGAGTGAGAGAGCCTTCGAATGAGTTGACACAGTCCTAATGAGCGAGACTTGACATCTCTGCATCCCTCTGCCCCTCAATCTCACCTTCTCCATATACCCTTGTTTCTTCCCTCAACAGTGTCAGTCCTCATTCCTACCAGCATTCCCCTTCTTCAGTCCTCAACCCCTGCATCAGTCCCCAGTCCCCTCCTCCATCTTCAAACCCAACCCCCTTTTCCTTCCCTGCTTCTGTGTCAGCCCCCTGCCCCAAACATCCTTCTCACAGGCCCAGCACTAGACTCCTCAATTACCTTTGTCCCTTATCATCTGCCCTTCTCCCATCACCAATCCCTATGTTAGCTCCAAGCCCAGCTTTAGACCAGTTTCCCACCCTGTTCCCAGCATCAGCCACCTTCTCCTACCTTGCCAGCACCTGTAAATCCCCTGCAGAGAGGCAGAAACCTGTTTTTTCACTGTCATTGCTTTACCTGTTCTCTACTAGCTCTGACCACTGGCACCGTGTAGAAGCAGAATTTGGAGAGCAACTACTTCTTGTATCATTCTTACATTGGCTACTAATTGGCAAGAAAGGTTTAAGGTGCCAGTTTTATTGGTTACATACTGATGCTCTTGCCTACATGCAGACATTTCAGGCATTATCATGGTCTTTGTGGTCCAGTGATACTGGACTTCTGGTTGTTCCCTCAATCTGTGTTGCTCACCTTGGTGTTACTGATGACTGGTCTTCTCAGTTGCAGGGTCCTGCTTATAGAATGTGCTCCCTTCTGAAATCTGTCTTGAAGCTGACTATTGAACTTTCCGTCAAAGTTAAACGTATTTATTTTTGTTAGCTTACTTACCTCGATTAGTAATGCCTGATGCTCTGTTTGTTTATGTTGATTATTCTTATCTATGTATTTTATTATGCACATTGGGCAAATATGTTTTCAGATTTGCAGAATATACGTTTTCTGAAATAAATAAATGAATTTAAGGATTTAATAAAACACCCCTAATGAACAAAAAAGAAAAGGAATAGGTGTTTATTGGATAAAAACATGAAAAATAGCACTTCTAGTATTTTTCTACTTCTCCCCTTTCCTGTCTTTTATCCTTTCACGCTATTAGATCCTAAGCTGCACATATGTATATTTTTTTATTCATTTGGAAAAGGTACTGGCCAATGGTACCTGCGCCATAAAAAAACATAAATACACATCAATTTTTTTGTACCTTTAAGGACCTCTATTTAGCTGGAGAATAAGCACTTGAATTTACAATATATAAACATCATTTGGTCATGTTTTACTACATACTTCAGCACAGTGTTTGAAACAAATGATAAGATGATTTGAAAGTTATTTTAGAAGCATTTCTGAATGTAAATAACAGCATTTATGTATTTAACACGTTTTATCTCTCTTCTAGAATCAAAGTGGTTTACAAATAACAGTAACAGACTCAAGTGAGTTTTACATAGAGCTTGGGGAGTCATGTAAACTGGGCGTAAAAAATCAGTGAGGGGAAACTTGTTCTGTTAATGTTCAGTTGGAGGCCTTTTTTAGAGGTTAGGTGTTGTGTGATCGAATCAGTCCCACGGTATTCAATGAAGAGGTGAGTCTCAGATCTTGTATGGACTGAACTGATCTAATGGAGTCAACATGTATATCAAAACATTCCCTTGTTGGGTTTTATACCTGCTCTTAAGCACAAATAGATTTTTAAAGTGCTCAGTTTATCCAGAGCTTTAATTTCCTCCTTCAAATAACAAAAGTTATAAAAATGTGGGCTCTATTTAATTGGCTGGACTTGCTGTATATGTACGAGGTTTCTAAAATGGTGAAACCAAATTACAAAGACACCTGAGGATAATATACTACTTAATACACTAAAAAAATATATTCTTCTAAACAATTGATATGCGCTTAAAGCAAATTATCAAAAACACATCCATTAGTAAGATATTAATGGAAGGAAAAAGACATCAGTATTAAATGGCCTGGTCTACAGCTGTTATGTACCAAATCACTAGTCTTTTAAAAACCTTCTATTCTACTATATAGTGCTCCATAAACAGTGAATGTGTCATAAAAATAAATGTTCTTATTAATGCGCATAGAAACAGGGGAAAAAGGACAGAAAAAGACCATATGGCCTATCCAGTCTGTCATTCCATGCCACCACTAAGCGCTACAGTCCCTTTTTTTCTTTAGAGATCCCATGTGTTTGTCCCATAATTTCTTGAATTCAGATATAGTCCTCATCTCTACCACCTCTACTGGGAGTCTATTCCATGCATCTACCACTCTTTCCTTAAAGATGTATTTTGTCATATTTCTCCTAAGTCTGTTCTCTTTCACTTTAATCCTATGCCCCCTCATTGCAGACTTTTCTTACAATTAAAAGAGGCTCTCCTCTCCAGGGCCAACTGTAGAGTTGGTTCAGGGTTTTGGCACTCTAGGCAAACTTTAAGCTTTATGCCCCTGCCCCCCCCCCCCAGCTGTCAGACTCTATTGTTTATCTTTGAATGCCTTGCTCTTTGCAGCCCGCCAGACGTTGCTACCCTAGGTGACCTTCTAGTTTGCCTGATGGTTGGTCCATTCCACGTCACTATTTCCCGCGTCATTTAGTCTCTTGTCGCTACTTCTTCCCGCGTCATTACAAATATGGAATCAACTAGTCTCACAAATATTACAAATATGGAAGCAACTTGTCTTAGAAATATTACAAATATGGAAGCAACGTTCAGCTGGAGTACGAAAGGAAAGAAAACTTTGATTTATCACAATTTTGAGTATGTTAAACATAGGGACAATAAAAACGGAACAACTGCTTGGCGTTGTTACCATGAGGCGTTTAATTGCAAAGCAAGAATACTTACGAGGAATAGTAGTGTCCTTATAAAGATTAACCCAGAGCATACTCATGAAGGCAACATTAACGCCAATCTTGCGAGAAAAGCAATGGGTGAAATGAAAGCAGCAATGGCAGACATTGGAATTATATCAAGTGCAGTTATGGCATCGGTTTCTGCGCAGTTGAGTGATGGTGTCCTATTAGCACTACCGAAACATTTGTTGGTGGCAAGAACTCTTCAACGGGAAAAACATCGCAAAGCACTGGTTTCCACTGGCATTCCTCTCCCTGCTCTTCCAGATAGTGTATGCTTTGGGATACCTGCAAAATACACAGATATGATCCTCTATGATTCAGGACCTACTGATGATCATTTGATTATTATCGGATGCCCTCAGCTTCTGGATGGCATGGCACGTGCAGACATTTGGATCGCAGATGGAACATTCAAGTTTGTACCGAATATTTTCTTTCAGCTATACACATTACATTTCAATTTTAGCGATGGTGTTAACCCAGCTGGTGTGTATTGTCTATTAACCAACAAGGGGGAGAAGTAAGCCTTCCACAAAAAATACACACAGGGGGAGCGGAGGGCAACTTTAAAGTTTTTTAATCATCTTCGTGTGGGCTGTGGTCCTTGCCCTCTGCTCCCCCTGTGTATTGTCTATAAATTCATAAGCGTATATGTTTCACCCAGCAAAATGGGTGAAACATATATACGCTTACTACATGCACTCCAAGGACTGGTCCTGATGTCTTCACTGCAAAAAATTCTGCTATACTTCGAGCGAGCTGCAATTAATGCATTTCACAATGCTTATCCAAATGCAACCATTACCAGTTGCTACTTTCACCTGTGCCAGAGTGTGATCCATAAGGTCAACGAAGTCGGCCTGAAAACGGAATACGAAACACAAAATGGTGTGCATGAATACATTCGCTGTCTTCCTGCTTTGGCATTTGTCCTGCCTGATGATGTTGCAGAAGCCTTTGACATTTTAGCTGAGACTATGCCACAAGTGAACCATCTTGATGAACTGACTACATTCTTCGAGCATACGTATGTTCGGGGTCGCCGGCTGAGAGGTCGTGGATGTAACTATGCACCGCCTATGTTTCCCATTTATATGTGGAATCAATATACTGCCGGAACCACCAGATTACTGCGTACTACAAATGCGGTTGAGGGTTGGCATCATTCGTTGCATTCCCTTTTCACTTGCCACCATCCGACTATATGGACTTTCTTGGCTGGATAAAAGAAGGACATACAACAACAGAAAGCCACCTTCCTTTAAGGTACAACAGGAGTTGTCAATATTCCTTCCCGTAAATACCATACTTTAAATGATTGAGTAGTCCGCGCTGTTGGTGCCTACGGGCGCTCGGAAAGTTTACTGTATTTGCGGTCTATAGCACATCTATCTCATTCCTGATAGCAACTAGGGACAACATAATGACATGCCGTCTTTTGGTAAATTAATTAATATTAACATTTTGTATGTCTTTATTCTTTATTCACAACATTTGATATACCACCCATTGCCAGAGCGTCAAAGCGGGTACAATAATAACCAAGTGCAACTGGTGAAGGTAAAGGAGGAAAAAGGAACACCATCAGTATGATAGGAGAGTCAATAGAAAAGAAGAGAGAAGGATAGTAAGGACAGCTGTAGACCCAGGGGGACGCTAAAGATAAAGATGAAGGACGCTACAAATAAAGACCAAGAGGTGACAGACAAGCCTGGTGGGGGATGGGGAGGGGCTGTAACCTGAATACCAAAGAATGTAAGGCAATTTTGCAGAGGAGAGTATTTATTTATTTATTTAAATGGATTTCTATACCGCCTTTTCCTACAATCAAGGCAGTCTACACAGGAAACAATCAACAAAATACTGTGTCTAGTGTGTGCATGCATTGAGCAGTGAGTGCGTGTGTGTGTAGATGGTTGTTGATTCTTGGTGAGCTATTTACAACGTGTGCTATTTACAATACTATGTACATCAGAACTTTACTTCAGTACTATGATCGTGTCGCAAGGGGGGGTGGTTGAGCTGGGGTATTGTCTGTTGCATAGTTTAAGTGATGTCACCATAGTGCTCTATGAAGAGGGTCATTTTTAGCAGTTTCCTAAAGTCCTTAATGTCTGCTGTTGACCGTAGTTCATCAGGGAGGGCGTTCCAAATTGTTGGTGCCGCCTTTGATAAGGCTCATTTTTCGGTGTCCTTACGTAGCTTGGTGAAGTCTCTTGGTGTGTTGACACGGTTTGATGTGCCTCTCCCCTTCGGTCTTGTGCTGCTGTTGTGTTAGAACATAAGAACATAAGACATGCCATACTGGGTCAGACCGAGGTCCATCAAGCCCAGTATCCTGTTTCCAACAGTGGCCAATCTAGGTCATACGTACCTAGCAATATCCCCAAAAGACACAGGTTCCACAATGCTTGTACTGGGTCAAGCATTGATATCCTGGGTCCCTTTTTAATAGTGGTTTATGGACCTTTCTTCCAGGAATTTGTCCAAACCTTTTTTAAACCCAGCTATACTAACAGCCCTTACTACATCCTCCGGTAACAGATTCCAGAGTTTGATTACACGTTGAGTGAAAAAATATTTTCTCTTATTTGTCTTAAATAGTTTACCCTGTAGCTTCATTACATGTCCCCTAGTCTTTCTATACTCTGATAGCGTAAACAATTGATCCACGTTTATCCGTTCCACTCCATTCATTAATTTATAGACCTCTATCATATCTCCCCTCAGCCGTTTCTTCTCCAGGCTAAAGAGCCCTAAACTTCTTAGCCTCTCTTCATGGGAGTAGCCTTCCATCCCCTTCACCAATTTGGTGGCTCTTCTCTGTACTTTTTCTAATAATGCTATGTCCTTTTTAAGATACGGTGACCAGAATTGCACATAATATTCAAGGTGCGGTCGTACCATGGAGCGATACAGAGGCATTATAACATCCTTTGTTTTATTCTCCATCCCTTTCCTTATGATACCTAGCATTCTATTTGCTTTCTTGGCCGCCGCTGCACACTGGGCGGAGGGTTTTAACATGTTATCCACGATGACTCCTAAATCTTTTTCCTGGGTGGTGGTTTCTAATGTGCAGCCTTGCATCGTGTAACTATAGTGTGGGTTGTTCTTTCCTAGGTGCATAACTTTGCACTTGTCCACATTAAATTTCATCTTCCATTTGGATGCCCAGTCTTCCAATTTATCCAGATCCTCCTGCAGTTTTCCACAATCCTCTTGGGTTTTAACAACTTTAAACAGTTTTGTGTCATCTGCAAATTTGATAACCTCACTAGTTATTCCCTTTTCCAGGTCATTTATGAATATGTCAAAAAGCAGCGGACCCAGTACAGATCCCTGGGGTACTCCACTATTCACCTTTTTCCATTGGGAATATTGGCCATTTAGCCCTACCCTCTGCTTTCTATCTTTTAACCAGTTCCCGATCCACAATAGTACACTGCCTCCTATCCCATGACTTTTTAGCTTCGCCAAAAGTCTCTGATGGGGGACTTTCTCAAAAGCTTTCTGAAAGTCCAGATACACTATATCAACCGACTCACCTTTGTCTACCTGTTTATGCACACCTTCAAAAAAACATATCAGATTAGTAAGACAAGATCTTCCTTGTCTAAAGCCATGTTGGCTGTCTCCCATTAGGCCATGACTATCTACATGCTGTGTAATTTTGTTCTTTATGATGGTTTCTACCATTTTCCCTGGTACTGACGTCAGGCTCACTGGTCTGTAATTTCCTGGGTCACCCCTGGAACCCTTTTTAAAAATTGGTGTTACGTTGGCGACCCTCCAATCTTCAGGTATTACAGATGATTTTAATGAAAGTTCACAGATTACCAATAGCAGGTCTGCAATCTCATATTTCAGTTCTTTCAACACTCTGGGATGTATACCATCCGGTCCAGGTGATTTGCTACTATTCAGTTTATCAAATAGTTGTAATATATCTTCCCGGTGTAGCGATATTTCTCTCAATTCCTCTGCAGTATCACCTTTAAATACCACTTCAGTCTTGGGTAACATCCCTACATCTTCCTCAGTGTTGTATGAGTGGGTGTAGGCTGAATGCTGATGACTGTTGTTTGATCTTGAAAATGTTTATGATTGTCTTGTATCTGATGCGGGAGCTGATTGGTAGCCAGTGGAGCTCTTTTAGAATGGGTGTGATGTGTTCTTGTCTTGTGGTTCCAGTTATTATGCGTGCTGCTGTGTTTTGCACCAATTGCAGTGGCTTGAATGTCTGTTTTGTTAGGCCAAGATAGATTGGGTTGCAGAAGTCTAGGATTGGGGTTATTAGTGCCTGACAGACTGTGCGGAAGTATTCCTGAGAGAGGAGGGGCTTGAGGCGTCGGACTAGACTCATCCTGTGGTATGCATTTTTGGTGGTTCTGCTGATGTGGGACTGAAGGTTCAGTTCTTTGTCCAGGGTCACTCCAAGGTATTTCACTTCTGGTTGTATTGGTATGGTTGTGTTGTCTAGCTTGATGTTGCGAGGAGGGATGAAGTCAAAGTTTCATGTGATGATTAGTGCCTCGGTCTTGCTGTAGTTTATGGTCAGGTTATTGTCTTGAAGCCAGCTGTTCATGTGCTTGAGACATTCAGTTATCTTGGTGTAGTCTGGGTAGTCGAGGGTGATAAGTGTGTATATCATTATGTTGGCCACATAGATTGTGTATTTTATCCTGTGGTCTTTTATGATTCTGCATATTGGCTGGATGTAGATGTTAAATAATAGTGCTGATAGGGCGGATCCTTGAGGTACGCCTTGCATGGCCTTTATGGGTCGGGACCAATCTTGACCTGTATCTATCTGTCTGTTAAGTAGGAGTGGAACCACCTCAGAGTGGCTCCGTGTAATCCAATGTTCTGAAGTCTTGTTAGTAGAGTTCCGTGGTCCACTGTGTCAAATGCTGATGAAGTGTCAATGAAGATCATGAGTATTCCATTCTTGCTGTTGTCTATGAGGTGTAGTATGTTGTTAAATAGGTATAACAGGAGTGTTTTGACTCCGTGGTTGGGGCGGAAACTGTGTTGGTTGAGGTCCAGTTGTGCGTGGTTGTCGATGTGGTTTTGTAGCTGATGTTGTACCGCTTTCTCAATAATCTTAGCCAGTAGAGGGATGCTTGTGATAGGTCTGTAGGCTGCTGGGTTGTTCTTGTCAAGTGGTGATTTCTTCGGGATTGGTCTTATTGCAGCGAGTTTTAGCTGGTCTGGCATGATTTCTTGGGTTAGTGAACTGTTCACCATGTTGTGTATGGTGTGGATGAAGTTTGACTTTGTCATCTTAATCCTTGTAACTGGGCATGGGTCTGTTGGGGCCGTGCTTTTATTGAGTGTGGTGATGATGTGTGGGAGCTGCTCTGTGGATGGGGTGCTGAATTTGTCCCAAGTTTTTCTTGGGGGGGGGGGGGGGTTGGTTTGCTGCTTGTGTCTGTTTTCCGTTGTGAAGATGCATAAAATTTTTCTTGGATGTGGTCTGCGAATGTTTGTGGGTCTATTTGCACTTCGCTCTCGGTTTTCTGTTCCTTGGTGAGGGTTTTCACAATTTCAAAGAGTTCTCTTGGTTTGTTGTTTGCTTTGATTATGATGTTAGTGTGGTATTCTTTCTTCGTTTGGTTGATGAATTTGTTATATTCTTTTTGTTTTATTAAGTATATTGCCTGAGTGTTGGGCGACTTGTTGTGTCTCCATTGCCGTTCCAACTTCCTGAGTTCCCTCTTCTCGTTCCGTATGACTTTTGAGTACCAGAGTGTGTGATGTGCTCTGGTGCGGCGAGCTATCTTAGGTCTGTATTCGGTGGCTTTGGCAGCCGCATTGATGATGCTGTTCCATTTTCTGATTTGTTCGTCTAGATCCTCTGCTTTCGAGTTCAGGTGGGGGTAGAGTGTCCTTTAGAAATTGGTCACTGTCGAAACTTTTAAATCTTCTTTGTGCTGGTGGGTTGTCCAGGTTCTCATCGTGGTTTCGCCCTTGTGGCGTAAACGTTATTTTGATTATGTGATGGTGTGACCACGGTACCAGTGTGACATTGGGAGTTGATATGTTACCGCTGTCCATTAGATATTTGGGCATGAATATGAGGTCTGGTGATGATCCGTGTCTGTGTGTCGGGGTGTTGATCATTTGGGTGTATTCTAAGGATCCCATAGCTCATAGAAAAGCTTCTGCATCATTTGTGTTGGTAGATTTTAGGTTGAAGTCTCCTAATAGTAGCAGGGATTTGTGATTTGTGTTGACGGCGCAGACCTCTTCTAGAGTTGAGGCTAGTTCATCTGGTGGCGCATTCGGGGCTCTGTAGGTGAGGCATAGGGCCATCCATTTGTTCAGTGGCATCTTGGTGAATGGAAATCGGGAGGAATAGGGAGATCGTAGGCCTGGCAGTAGAGGTGAGTCTTGAGAAGGGCCTTGTTTCAGTTACGTTTATACTATGCATGAAATTAAATAGAATTATAATGTAATCGTCTTTGCCATTTTAATTGTGTTAGTATTTTTCTGATTCATTTTGTGTTATAATATGGGACTAAATACCACCGATATTATCTGACTGGGACGAAGTGACGCGGGACAAAGTGACACCAAATCGGTTGGTCTGGCCCTGCTCCTCCTGTACATTTATGTTATGGAGGTGTTTACATGTCCCTATCATATCTCTCCTCTCCCGTAATTCTTCCAAAGTATACATATTGAAATCCTTAAGTATTTCCCCATATCCCTCATGATGAAGACTGTTGACCATTTTAATAGCTTCCTTCTTCACTGAATCCATCCTGTTTATATCCTTTTTAAGGTCAGGTCTTCAGAATGGCACACAGTACACCAAATGAGGTCTCACCTAAGTCTTATGCAGAGGAACTATCACTTTCTTCTTCCTGCTGGTCATTCCTCTTACTATGCATCAAAGTATCCCTCTAGCTTTCACCATTGCCTTTTCTATCTATTTAGCCACCTTAAGATCATCAGAAAGAATCACCCTGTGATCCTGCTGTTCTGTCATTGATATAGAATTACTTTACCCCCTATACTGTGGTGCTGTCTTGGACTTTTGCAGCCTAAATGCATGACCCTGAAATTTTAGCATTAATCTCAGCTGCTAAATTCTCAACTATTCTTCCAGCTTTGCTAGATGCCTCTTCATGTATTCTATACCTCCCTGGGAGTCTACCTTATTACAGATTTTGTTTTCATCAGCAAAGAGGCAAAACTTACCCAACAGCCCTTCTGCAATATCACTTACAAAAATGTTATAAACAATCAGACCAAGGACAAATAGATTCCTTTCGATACACTACTGGTAATGTCCTTCTCCTTGGAGGGAACACCATTTGTCTTTACCCTTTCTTGCTTCCCACTCAAATAGTTTCTAACTCAGTTGATCACTTTAGTGTCCACCCTCGGGCACTCAATTTATTTATAAGTCATCTGTGCAGAACAGTGCCAAAAACTTCACTGAATTCCAAATTTATACCACTTCTAGTGATCTCTCTGTCCAACTCTTTGATCATCCAGTCAAAGAAATTTATCAGATTTCTCTGGCTAGGAAGGAAAAGGGGGTTGGGTTTGAAGATGGAGGAGGGGACTGGGGACTGATGCAGTGGTTGGAGACTGAAGAAAGGGAATGCTGGTAGGAATGAGGACTGACACTGTTGAGGGAAGAAGCAAGAGTATATGGAGAAGGTGAGATTGAGGGGCAGAGGGATGCAGAGATGCCAAGTCTCGCTTATTAGGACTGTGTCACACTCATTTGAAGGTTCTCTCACACTCCTTCTCAAACCATTAGAGATACTAATCACCACCTCTAGTAAACCCATGCTGCCTCAGATCCTGCAATCCACTGGATTCCAGAAACCTCACTGTTCTCTGTTTTAGCTGCATTTCCATTAATTTACTCAGCACAGAGGTCAGACTAACCTCATTCTTACTCCAGGCTTTTGTATAGAGGGGCCACATGCACTCTTCTCCAGTCCTCTGGGATCACTCCTGACTCTACAGACCCATCAGATCAGCCCAGACCATCTAGAACCTGAGAAGGAAGCTGAAGACCAACTTCTTCCTTGAATATTATAGAGTAGACACTATCACCTGAATCAAAATCCCTGTTAAATTGCCCGCTTATTGCCCTACTCCCAAGTTACTTGTACTCATACTTCCCTGTTTGATGTTGTCCCCCTATGTTTGATGTATAATTTAACTCCTCAAGTTTAATCACTTTTATTAACTGTAAACCACTTTGAGATTAGAGAAAGCGATATATGAGACATGTTAAATAAATAAATAAATACTGAAAATATCTGACTATGGAAGCACCAGACCACCTTTAAGTTCCTTCAATACTTTTGGATGTATCCCATCCAAGCTTTAACAAGCTTTCAGAAAGCCTTTAACAAGTTCCCTCATGAGAGGCTCTTGGGGAATTTTAAAAGTCATGGGATAGGAGACAGTGTTCTATTGTGGATCAGGAACTGATTAAAAGAAAGAAAACAGAGTAGGGCTAAATGGCCAATTTTCGCAGAGGTGTACTGTGGAGTCTCCCAGGGATCTGTGCTGGACCCACTGCTTTTTAACAGTGGAGGAGTAGCCTAGTGGTTAGAGCACTAGATTGGGAACCAAGAGACCAGGGTTTGATTCCCACTAGCACTCCTTGTGGCCTTTGGCAAGTCACTTAACCCTCCATTGCTTCAGAAGAATCCAAGTTATCAATGTTCCTGTTTAATGTACATTACCAAGTTTAACTACAATATAAACCACTCCTTCCTAAAATAGTATAAAAAACGCTGTTAAATAAATAACTTAATAAATCACTGGAAAAGCTAATAACAAATGAGGTAATCAGATATGGAGATGACACAAAATTGCAGGATTGTTAAAAATTGCAAACAACCTTGATAAACTGGGATACTGGGCATCCAAAGAGCAGATGAAATTTTATGTGGACAAGAGCAAAGTTGCTTACTTAGAAAAGATCAACCCAAACTATAGTTATGCAATGCAAAGTTCCATATTAGGAATCACCACCTGGGAAAAGGATTCAGGCATCATTGTCAGTAGTGGGATTTGATCCAAACACCACTGACAGAACTGGCAGCATGGCATGTGTTTGCATTGCTGGCATCACCCACTCTGACTGCTGGAGGCCACGGCAGGGCAGCAACACCCTGGTATCCAAGCAGCCTGATCCCCCCCCCCCCCCCACTGGGGGCACCGGTATAAGAATGCCGTTTTAGGTCTGGTTCGGCAAACACAGCCCATGGCAGGAACCGATTTGCGATGTTGAAACTACCCAATTTACAGTGGCAGCCAGGAAAACAAATATAATGCTAGGAATCATAAGGAAAGGAATGGAGAATAAAATCCAAGGATATTATAATGCCTCTGAATCGTTTCACAGTACGACCACACATTAAATATTGTGTGCAGTTCTGGTTGCCGTATCTTAAAAAGGACATAGCAGAATTAGAAAAGGTATAGAGAAGATCCACCAAAATGGTAAAGGGGATAGAAGGATACCCCTACAAGACAAGGCTTAAAAGGTTAGGGCTCTTCAACCTGGAAAAAAGACAGCTGAGGGGAAATATGTTAAGACATCTATAAATTAATGATTGGAGTGGAACAGGTAAACATAGATTGGTTGTTTACACCTTAAAAAAGTATGAAGACTAGGGGACACTCAATAAAGCTTGTAAACGGGGGCACTGGTCGTGAATGTCCACAGTCTTGGCAAAGGCAAAATACTATTATGACTTGCAAAGGATTGTGGGAGTTGTAGTTCATTCATACCAGAATCAACCGTTCACAAAATAATGAGTTGTGATGCTCGAGTGTAAGCAAAGAAAAATAGATTTTATTCATGGGGTTAATTCTCCCACACAGATTTACTTGGTAACACAAAAGGACACTTGCTTCCAGTATTGTACTCAGGAAAAACAAAACATGTTATAAGGTAACTGAACTTCTTAAGCAATAAATCAATAAAGACCTTGATGGGAAACAGAAAAGGTCTTTTTGATGGCTCTTGCTAATGACATTCTTAGCAGTGCTTCAAAAGGCAAAAACAAAACCCAAAAGTAACAAAAAAACTGTTCTTTATCAAGGATAACTTTCTTCTATTCACACACACAAAAAAAAAGAAAAGTTTCCTTCCAGAGCTCACGTGCACTTGTGCCTGGCTCAATTACCAATAATTAGCCAGCTGCAAACCCCTTTGCTGGTTCACTCTCTCTATGTGGCTCAATCCTACCCTAAAGCTTTCTTGCAGAGACTTTTATGTGTAGATAAAAGAACAAGTTACAGTTCCTTTTGGTGGTTGTTGTATTAGTGAGAAAGTACTGTACTTTAAAACAGCAGCCTAGACAGAGAGCAATCCATGTATTCATTCTGATCATTTGATATATCTCCTTCTTCCTCAAATATCATGGAATTAATATCAAGGTCTGGCTCAGAGGAATTCCTTAATTGATCATTCTCAGGATAATATTTGTTTCCCTGTTGTCTTCCAGATGAAGAGCTAGGGCCTAGATCAAAGTTCATACCTGAGCTTTCCTTGCTGTTAGGTTTCCTCTCCAGGTATCTTGGCCAGTAAGTAGTCCAGCTTTTATGTCCAGCCTTCCAATCAAGATCCCTGGACACTGGGTCTCTCTTCACATACCTTCTTGCACCGGTCTTAGGGCCCCTTCCAAATGCAGCCGTCTCCTTCAAAGGTGCCGTCTAGGAATTCCTGGCTTTATAACCCCACTCCTCTGGCTTCCTCCAGTCCAATGGAGTATGCTTGCCTCTGGAATCACTCTAACACACATACTGCTGTGGGCTCCTTCTTTAGACCTCCAAGATGTCTTTCTCTTCTTCCTTCCACATTGCTTCTGCTGTTGTAGTCCTCTCTCCTCTTTCTGTCTGCTCTCCTGGTTCTCTCTGTTCTGCCTGTTCTGTCTGTGTGTAGAAAATCTATTACTTTTAACGTGCTTAGAGGGACACTCCACCCTAGCACAGCCCAGGTGTGCTGAATCAAGCCCTGCCCTTGGAGATGAGTGATTGGGGATTACCTCATAGCTCTCCTGATTGAACACACGTTTCCCCACTTCAGCCCTTCTAGAGGCTGTTTGAAACCTGGTGCATTCTGGGACTGGTAGTCTTTTATGAAAACATTCTGTTTTAGTATTTCTACCAGCAAAGACAGGTTGCTTGTTCAAGGCCAATTCACCTATTTTATAGCTCCTTCCTGAACTATGATAAGCTTCCTTATCACAAGCTACAATACAAAGCATTTAATACTTGTTGGAAAAAAATATTTTTCCATGTAATATGTAATCAAACTTTGGAAATCGTTACTGGAGGATGTAGTAAAAGCTTTTAGTGTAGCTGAGTTAAAAAAAAAACAAAAACGTTTGGATATGTTCCTGGAGGAATAATCCACAAACTATTATTAAAGAGGACTAGGGAAATCCACTGCTGACAAGTACCTGTGACCTGGATTGACCAATGTTGTAAACATGAAGTTGGCATTGGGTATCAGAAAGCAGCGGAAGCAAACAGCCCCATGGCTCCAACACTTGAAGGTAAGCACCACAGGGGTGCTTGCAGCTATAGCTGCTGCTGTCGATCCCAGAGGGGGGTGGGGGCACCACCGCCAGGGGCACAAAGGATGCCTAAGGTGCCTCATCTCCTTGCATCAGCCCTGCTACTATTACTTTATTGGTAAGGAAAATCTTCCCTTGTTCTGGGGAAACAGGGTGGCATAAAAGGATAACAAAGGAATATTTTAGTGGAGCTACTAGAAGTTTCTGCCAATCAGGTAAGACAGAACCTGATGGGTCTCTACCAATATAACACATTTACAGAATAATGTCAAGATAAAACTTAAAATAATAATAAAAATATAAAATATAAATCAAATGGAAACTACCCAATTAATATATCCTGCCATATATATACTTCTCCAGAATACAATTAATCCATCACTGTCCCTAACCAATGCCCCCCCCCACCCCCCGCCTTCCTAGACATTCAGCAATATAACTGCTGCTTTGTCAGTAGTTCTTGCAAGAGCTAGGTTTTTATTTTTTTGTAAATAAGATTTAACTTGGCTCGGTCTTAAGCTCCATTGGAAGTTTGCTTCAAAGCAGGGGGCCCTTTCTCTAATGTCCTAAGTCTTGTTGCAGTCATCTTCGCTTACTGTGAGTTCTGCCCATACAACTGCTCAAGTGATTATGCAGCCAAGATTATCTGATAGAAAGAGAGAGAGCCTCTCTTGGGCAACTTCATCTTAATGTTAATTGAAGAAATTTATTATCATTGGAAAACTGCTGGGCAATGAATCAAATAACATGTGATTTTTATAAAAGCTAGGATGCCAATATCATGAAAGCTTGTTAGTTAGAAATAATTAATCATTGGTGGTACATAGAGATTCTTAGTATGTATGCATGGTTGATTATGGTGAAATTTCAAATACTAAGAAGAGAGGCTAAGGTTGTATTTGGGATTTGTTTTGATGGAAAAATAGAAATCACTAGAATAGCATGGGGTAATTTTTAGCATTGGCGGTCATCATATTAAACATTGATGCTGGCATTTAAATTCATATTTAAATTCAGTACACTCAATATAAGCATAATAAGTTCAGTACACCTGACATTATCCATTTAGTTTAGGCCTGCTATTCAGCAGATGTAAGCTAAAAGTATAGATCGTCCATAAAGGCTGAATTCCACCGCTGACTGGATTTTTTTGCAGTTCCTCCCTCTGCTCATTGACGATATGGATAGTATTTGAAAGTATATACGTAGCAGTTATACATTCACCGGTTGCCACAAATGTATAATTCAGTTTTAAAATGGATTCCCATATGTTTTGGAATACATCCTTGTACATCCTCATCGGTGTAATAGTTTTTCTGAAGTGACATTACTGGGAATTGCCTTCCATTCTGCAGCTTTTTCTTTTTTAGAGGAAGGTCTCTTTAGAGTGTTTTATTTATTCTTGAAGCATTTTCTATTTAGTCTCTTCCTCTCTCTGTACAGGTAAACGGTTTAGGCTGGTGTTACAACACTGCAGACCACTTGAGTAGTGTCTCAATTCCATAAAGGTTCAGGCAGTGATAATCCTGACACCTTAATACAGTGCTGTAAATCTGTAATGGTCAATCCAGGGGTAGTTCAGTAACTGAATAAAATAATTGTATCGTGTTATGTGATATTTTATATAAGGAGCAATATAATATCATACACATGGGGGTAAATGTATAAGGAGCCTGGAAAGTTATGCACCATCTGTATGTATAAATCATGGTATTTAAGTGATTTACCTGCATAAATAGGCCTTTGCATGCATCTCTTAGCCGGTTGCTATTCTGTAGGTACTTGCATATGGCTGATGGCGCGTACTTTCACTCTGGGCATGCACAGGGGCTAGGCGTGGATGGAGCACACAAGTAAAAGTATAATTTATAAAATACTATAATTTATGTGCATTTTTGACAAATGCCCATAAATGCCCATGCCTAGATTTTAAAGCCAGTTTTTAAACACGTATTTCCCTATTTTATTAAGTGAAGTATACACATACTTTACTTTATAAAATCGGCATGAAATATGTACAGAAAAACACGCGTTAACTACATGGAAAATTGTAAAATTGCTCTCCTACTGTATGGTGTTCCTGAAATCACCCAGACAAATCTCTCGATTAAAGCATGTGAAATACGTTCTGTACTCATTTCAACTGAAAAGAAAGAAAAAAAAAAGTTGGAGGTGATATCATTTGATTGGGCTAATAAAATATGAGCCCCATATTCAGCGGCTAGCAGTCCTACAGTGGCAAGCCACAAGCGCTAAATCTTAGACTCAAATGTTCAATGCTGGGGCTATATCCAGCCACCAGCATTGAATATCTGGGTTGGCCTCAGAACCTGGAAGCTAACTAGCATCTGCCCGGTTAACCTCTGTCGCAGAAAATAAGACCAGCCTTTGCTGTGCCTTACTTTCTTCACATAGCCATAACGGGCAGCAGCTCAATATCGCTGCTATCCGGTTATGACTGTATGCTACCCCCGGCATGCCCCAATGCTAACTGGTTAGCATCGGGGTG
The DNA here is from genome assembly GCA_033557465.1 of Ichthyophis bannanicus. NCBI lineage: Eukaryota > Metazoa > Chordata > Amphibia > Gymnophiona > Ichthyophiidae > Ichthyophis > Ichthyophis bannanicus. Next base: position 677,863,274 of record CM066034.1, on the reverse strand, counting down.
TGCAGCACATCCCACTTATTGGCATGCACACAATTTGCAGGGTTGCAAACCATGTAAATATATTTGAATATTGGGCCCTATGATAATACATTTGCCCATTCAAAAGGTACTACCTTTGACTTGATGGTTGACCTTAAGTTTTACATATCCAAGTGGGCTTATATGGCAATCACATTCATTTAGTTATTTAAAATCTGAATTAAAATGCTTTTTTCCCCAGAAAAGATGGTATGGATTTTATTGCATTCTAGCTTAAAGTTCTAACTCTTAAAGTAAATCTTTGAGTCTATTTAAAATATTTAATGCAGTTTGGATGTCCAATACTAATCGGAACTGAAGCCTCACTGTCCTTTAGTTACATGTAAACATTTAGTTGAATATAAAGAAGCTTATTGATAGTCTATAAACAACGTGGCTTATTGATGTTTTTATCAGATTTTGTAATGTTCATCTTACTAATAGCCTTATTGATGGGTTGTAGATGAAAGAATAATAAGCATAACTGTGGAAACATGCCTCTAGTTCAGAATTATTTTGACGTCTGAAACCAGTGTATATTCTTGCAAGAAGCACAGCTGGTTAAAACAGCTATTTGTATTTTCTGAATTTGCTGAATCATTGCAAGTGTAGAGGTGATTTTCAAACTGCCCACACTGGGCCAAAGTCTATGAGCTCCTTTGACTTTTAAAGAGAAAACAGGTGCCAGCTTTTACTTAGTGGGCTTTGACGCCTTTTAGGTGGCTAATTTAATAAGATTTATGCAGCTGAAAATGCAGTCTATGTATGCTGTTTTCCTCTGCTGAGCCCCCCCCCCCCCCCAGGAGCATTGTATGTACTTTTAATAGCATTAAGGGAAGTTTTCAGACAACCAGCTATTTACTTGTGTAAGTGGCTTTGAAAATAGTCCTCAGTATGAGGTTAGTAGAAAGTCGGTCTTCATATTATTTTCGGTCTTAAAAAAATATGTTAATGATTTGCAAATTATAGTCAAATAATAGGGGATGCTGCGGACAGGGCTGGTCCAACCATTGGGCAAGACTAGGTGCTGTCTAGAGCAGCAACTTCCAAAGAGCAGCACTAACACAAGACATTAGATACTGACAACCACACAAACGCAAAGAGCCATGAGCACATTCTTTTACATGCCAGGCGAGCGGGCACTCATACATACAAAGCGAAGTTTAATATTTTATAAGCATGATACCCAATTAAGCATTTTTACAGGATCATTGTGGGAGGGATGGTGTTGGCATGATCATGATTGATGAGTTCAGTTATCAAAATCTTGGGGAGGGTGGGCATAAGACTAAAGATTGACCTAGGAACCCAGTATCCTTGCACTGGACCTGTCAGAGGGGCACAGTGCTAAGAAAGCAGCTCCTCTTCAAACCTAGGGCTCGATGCATCAACCCTGCACTAGAGTCCAGCGCTAAAGCTCTAGTGCAAGGTTCCTATTGTAGTTTAGTGCAGAGGTTTTGATCAGTGATGCTGTAAGCAAGCAGCAAGAAAATCTGTGCTAAACAGGTAGAACAAGCCAGGTATATAAACACATGGGTCTGTGTTAGTAGCACCTATATCCTAAGCACATGAAAGGCAATTTGGCATTTGTGTTCATATGCTGGAATGTTATGCAGCCAAACCATACAGAAAATAAATGTTTATACTAATAAGAACCTCAAATAATATTAGTAGAATTAGACTCAAATAGGCCCTCTAGTACAACAGCCTAAAGAGGCTATTACTAGACAAACTGAATGTCATCATCATTGGTCCACATATTTTACTAAATTTATAATAAATATAATTCATGCAAACATTACCAACATATATATATAATACTTTATACTTGACCCGACAGAATATTGTGTTTCAATAAGAAAAAATGTATCTGCTTCAGGGAGAATCAGAACAAAGCATGAGATCCCCAGAGCTACTCTTCAGCCGGCTTAGCGCTCATAAAAACAGACTGACTTCAAAAGAATTTAAAAGGCATTTGGGTATTCACATGATCAGATAAGCCAATCAAATGATGGTTGACCAATCAACTGCTTGAATGAGACCTAATGGCTTGATGGAGTTCAATCAAAACATCCAAGCATGTTCACAAAGATTCAGCTGTTTAAGTCTATTACCACCATGCCATGAGATAGGTAAATGATCAAGAACACGCCACCAAATATCAAATATATGGTGATTGCATTGCATCCAGTAAGAAACTAGAAGAGCTGATTCTGAAGAGGTATTTAAATGACTCTTCTATTCTGTTAAACAAAGGAGTATCTTCCTCTTAGTATGGCCCACATAAACCAAAGGACAAGGGCAAACAATTAGGTAAATCACCCATTCTGAATTACATGTCGTATTATATTTAGAATAATATAGTTTCCCAAAGCTCTGATGAAAACAATTGGAATGATTAATATAATCTGCAATGGAGTGGAGGAGTGGCCTAGTGGTTGGGGCAAGGTACTTCAGGTCGGAAGGTCGGGGGTTCAAATCCCACTAGAGGGCAGCAACCTTGGGCCGGAAGGACTGGGGTTTCTAGTCCCACAGGTGCTCCAAGCCACTTAACCCTCCATAGCCCATGTTCCCTGTAAAATAGTTATCTCCAAGTTATAATGCCCTGTTCAATGTAATTTCACTTTGTTCAATGTAAACCGCACTGATGCAGAATAGCACGGTATATAAGAGAAGGAAAATAAATGACGTTTCCTTAGGGCAGAGTTGCAGGTAATACTATGGATCAATATGTGAGGGAGAAAATAATTCTCAGAGGATTGCATATATTTAATATACCTAAGCTCTTTACAGCAGATTCTGTCTTTTTGGATAAGTGGATTGGTATTCTGAATAAGTGCAGTATGGATCACATGCTGCTAATCATTGAATTTACTCAGAAGCCTGAGAGTGATGTATTACAATCTATTACTATATTAAATGCCAAGCTCAAGGCTGCAGATGAAACTATCTATGAGCAGAAGAAGTCTGAATTCCAATCCTCCATGGACCAATTCCGAGCATCGATTAAACAGGTCAAGATCAAGAAATGTAAGTGTGATGAATATGATTATCTACAATACATGATGGGGTATATCCTTGGTTGAAATCTGAATAATTGAATAATACCAGCAATGTTCAACAGGTTTCTTTTTCTGGGATATCTGGTTCTTAAGGACAACTCTGGGTTTGAAGACACTTATATTTTTTGAGCTCGACACAATCTTACTAATGAAGGCCGCGTGTCCCCATACAAACCAGCCGCCCGTAACCGGATGGCTCGGCGAGATGCGGGGCCTAGAGGCAGGGCCACAAGTCAGGGGGGGGGGAGGAGGCGACGTGATGCCGCGGCGTCATTTGAAATCATTTGCTCCCCATCGGGCAGCGCATGGGGAGCCAATGAGTGGGTGTGAGGAGGCGGGCCCAGCGGGATGGCACGGAAGGCCAGGGTTAGTCTGGCGTAGAGGTCCTGTTGGCGGTTCCACCCGCCTGCCCTTTAAGGGGGTGAGTTGTTAGGGGTGTTGCAGTTTGGGGGGGTGGGGTAGGTGGGATCCCGGAGGTTTCCGAGATCCAGAGCCTTAGGATAAGCTTGGGACAGGGGTAGGGTATCCCCGACCCAGTCAACCCCTGGCTGGCTTTTGCTAGTTATATGGCGAAGTCGGGGCCAAGTGGGGGAGAGCTGTGGGGAAAAGCGGAGGTGGGCACCTTGCTAGTGACATGGCTGGTGAAGCATTATTCCTGTGGTGGTATGCTAAAAGGATTGTTATGGGTGTTCATTGTTAACCTGTTAATGGATAATAAAGCTGCGACTAGGGGTTTACCCAAAAGATTTGTTTCAGAGTGTTTGTGGAAGGGGGGAGGGCGAAAAGGGGGGGGGGTAGTAGAAGAGCATCGAGTCTGACCTACTTCGGTTACAGCACAACATGTGCATAAGATGAATTGCATCAGGAACCATTTATAAACATCATCAAAAACACCAAACATTATACATTAGACTCAAATGCATACCGACCAATCTTGAGCTTACCTCTCATAGCCAAAATTATAGAAAAGGCTGTAGAGATGCAGCTGCAGAACCATATCAACTTACATGCTGCATTAAACCTACCTCAGCATGTGTTCAGAACCAACTATGGCGTAGAAACACTTCTAACATTCTTGCTAGATAAAATACATAAAGTTGTAGACAACATCAAGAAGGATTTTATGATAATATTCCTGGACACATCTTCAGTCTTTGATACCGTATCACACAAATTACTACGGCAACATCTACAAGAAATTTGAATACATCACATATAGATGGTTCAAGTAGAGAACAGCAAGTCAAAAACAGATCGGACAAATCTAAACCATTTGAAATACAAAAAGGAATACCACAAGGGTCACCAATGTCATCACTGCTTTTTAACCTATATATAGAGCCTATCCGCAACATCATGAAGCAGCACAATGTGCAATATCGGCTATATGCAGATGACATAATGGTATTCACACCAATAAACACCGATAGGCTGGATGCCACAAAATTAATTAATTGTCTCAAAGATATGATCACATGGCTAAACAGTCACAACCTCAACATAAACTACAAGAAGGCCGAGGCCCTCTTCATAACAAGGGACCAAGCATTCACACCACCGAGTACAATTAAACCATCAAGCTGCAGCATAGAAGTAAAAAACAAAGTCCGATATCTGGGAGTAATTCTGGACCAGGCCTTAAATCTGCAGTCACACATAAATAAGACCATACACAAGACATACCGTAAAATGAAAATATTACGGAGATTGAAACCACTACTCAAACAGGATAACTTCTGCATAGTAGTCCAAGCAGTAATAACATCACTGCTGGACTACTGCAATGCAATCTATCAAGGAAAAGAAGCAATCCACGTGCTTCAGATAACACAAAACATGGTAGCCCGCATCATCACAGGTTATGCAAGATACGAATATATCACGCCACTACTGAACCAATTACACTGGTTACCAATATAAATCTATAGTCAAGATATTCAAAATAATAACAAACAACACACAACACCAGTAAATATGGCCCACTTAGTGATATGATATCTGATAGATGAATACTCCACACTGTACATGCAGACTGTATATACGTTTTGGTACAAGTTTCAGGTACCAGTATGCAATGGAATCCTCTTAGGATTAGGAGTGGAGGAGTGGCCTAGTGGTTGGGGCAAGGTACCTCAGGCCAGAAGGTCAGGGGTTCAAATCCCACTAGAGGACAGCAACCTTGGGCCAGAAGGACTGAGGTTTCTAGTCCCACAGGTGCTCCTTGGGTAAGCCACTTAACCCTCCATTGCCCATGTTCCCTGTAAAATAGTTATCTCCAAGTTATAATGCCCTGTTCAATGTAATTTCAGTTTGTTCAATGTAAACCACCTCGATATTATGAAAGGCAGTATATAAGAAATGTTAAATAAATTAATGATTAATTTGTTTATTGTTAGCATATAATACTGTTATCTGTAAAAGTAATTAATTTGTTTATTGTTAGCATATAATACTGTTATCTGTAAAAGTAACTGTCATACTCTTCCCTGTATAAAACCAGTTGTAATGTAAACCACCTTGTTTTAAGAATGAAGCGGTATATAAAACCTGTTAAATAAATTAATAAAATAATTATAATAGAACTGATAAGGGTGGTAGTATAGTTATTCAAGATTGCATAAAGTATGATGAAGAAGCCTTTTGACAGTTACATAGTAACATAGTAAATGACGGCAGATAAAGACCAGTATGGTCCATCTAGTCTGCCCAGTAAGATGTCAAGAGTAGGTGCACCTGCTGCTCCGTGCAGGCCACCCCTCCCCACGTCCCTGGGAGTTGAATGATCGGAAGATTTATTCTATCTTAACTACTGACCCTTCTGTGGAGTTATTGCAGTTGATTAAAGATTTAGTATCCAGTACAGAGAGTCAAGGTTGTCTGACTTCTCATAATATAAGAGTCGGCACCTCTTACACCAATGATACATTTTTTGCTTAAGGAGCATAAAGACCCTATTTGCTGACTGGGCCGCCCGATCGTGTCCACCCATGGATCTGTTCTTGAACCTTTATCCAAGATTATTAATGTCTTTTTGTGACCCTCTCTTTGTGATACCCCTTCGTACATTCAAGATACCAGCATTCCTCAGCATAGTGCTTTGGAGGTGATTATGGAAGTTCTATCAATTTGCCCTTCAGCGACTCATATACCTCTGATATTTTTCCATCAAATGGCTGATCTGGTATTACATAGAAATTATTTTTGGTAGAACAGAACCTCTTACCAAGATCATGGAGTAACTGTAGGGATCACTTTGGCCCCTTCGATGGATTCTCTCTATGTAACGAAGTTTGAACGGAACCATCTGATTGACTCCGTTTAAAGATTAGAACTTCATGTGGAAGAGTTATCTGGATGATATTTTTATATTATGGTCTGATTTGGAGGATGAACTAATTTGCTTTCATGCGTGGTAGAACATTTGAATGTTAACATATTTTTCATTGAATTTTCATCCATTGAAAATTGAGTTTTTTAGATGTCTGTATTGAACGCAACTCTGATGGGATTTCAACAGCTGTTTATTGCAAATCTGTTGACTGTAATGCCTATTTGCAGTTTCATAGTTGGCAGCCTTATTGATTGAAAACAAGCTTACCTGTCAGACAATTTTTGTATGCTCAGTGGGTTTGTTCTACCGATGCACAGTTTAAAGCTGAATCTTGACTCCTTATGTAATGGATTTTATCTAGAGGATATCCTCTATCTACTATTCGAAAAGCATATTTGCAAGCCAAATATGCACAATGTGACCTTTTATTTCAGTACCAGCAACCACAGCAAGATGATTCATTGGTTTGTGTTTTACCATATACGGCTGGCATTCATTGAATTGTTGTCTATTTATAAACACTGGAATGTCTTGAGTCTTTATCCAATTCTGACTGCTCCTCCATGTATTGCATTTAAACATGAAAAGAATTTAGGAGAAATACTTATGAACTATATTGTGCCTGATTTGGCTAATAAGACATTGCAACAACTGGTCATCAAGCCTGTGGCAGGTGCAGTTGGTGTCAATATGCTCTGACAGGTCCAAGCTGGACTCATCCTAATGGGAAAGTATATTAGTCTAAATATAACATGACATGTGAGTTGGAATGGGTGATTTACATAATTGTTTGCCCTTGTCCTTTGGTTTATGTGGGCCTTACTAAGAGGAAGATATGACTTTGTTTAACAGAACATAAGAGTCATTTAAATACCTCTTCAGAATCAGCTCTTCTAGTTTCTCACTGGATGCAATGCAATCACCATATATTTGATATTTGGTGGCATGTTCTTGATCATTTACCTATCTCATGGCATGGTGATAATAGACTTAGTCTTCGTGAGCAGCTTGGATGTTTCAATTGAACTCTTATCAAGCTATTAGGTCTCAATCAAGCAGTTGATTGGGCAACCCTCATTTGATTGGCTAATCTGATCATGTGACTACTCAAATGCCTTTTACATTCTTTTGAAGTAAGTCCGTTTTTATGAGCGCTCAGCTGTCTGGAGAGTAGCTCTGGGGATTTCATGCTTTGTTCTAAGACTCCCTGAAGCAGATACGTTTTTTTTCTCATCGAAACACAAAATTTTGTGTCGGGTTGGGTATAGAGTATTTATTTATTTATTATATTCTCTTATATACTGTGCTATTCTGCATCAGTGCGGTTTACATTGAACAAACTGAAATTACATTGAACAGGGCATTATAACTTGGAGATAACTATTTTACAGGGAACATGGGCTATGGAGGGTTAAGTGGCTTGCCCAAGACCACAAGGAGCACCTGTGGGACTAGAAACCCCAGTCCTTCCGGCCCAAGGTTGCTGTCCTCTAGTGGGATTTGAACCCCCGACCTTCCGGCCTGAAGTACCTTGCCCCAACCACTAGGCCACTCCTCCACTCCTTTGTTGGTAATGTTTGCCCGAATTATATATGTATTATAAATTAAGTAAAATATCTGGACCAATGATGACATTGAGTTTGTCTAATAATGGCCTCTTTATGGTGTTATTCTATAGGGCTTATTTGAGCCTAATTCCACCTATATTATGTGAGGTCCTTTATAGTATAAACATTTATTTTCTGTATGATTTGGCTTCTTTGATGGAGGGAATTTTCATTGCCAGATTTTTAGCTTATAGGTATTAGTGGTATAATTGGAATGCTATGCAGGGCATAATGGCAATATCATTCTGCTCAGAAACTCAGAGCAAAATAATATCATTGTACATAAATATCAATATTATTCTGCACAGAATAACATTGCTATTACGTGCCACATAACATTCCAGCACATGTGCATAAGATGGTTCCATCACTTGCCCTGCTGTTTTTTTCAGCACTCCCTTCAGCAAAGCCAGAAAAAAAAGTTGCAAGGTGCGCACTCAGGAACGAAACAGGTATAAATTCCTCACCATCAACTGTCACAAACTTAGGAGTTAGCCCTTAACATATCCTCAAACTTGGCATTATAATCCTTCTTTTCTGCTCACTTCTCTGCTTCTGTGTTGCGCAGCTAATTGCATCTGCTTAAATGGATTTGATTGCACTTGGTGCTGCATTAATGCAAGCAGTCGTGCATCAACTGCACTCGTGTTAAATCTCTTCCTGTAGTCTACGGCCACACGTGGAGAAAATTAGCACCAACATCGCACCTTTACCTGTGCCATCTGCAGCACGCTTTTCTGCATCAAGCCCCAATGAACACTTTATTCAGAAACACATTTTCAGAGATTTAGCTTTGATCACCAAACACTTGACAAAGTAATGCACAATATGTTCACACATTCGAGGATCATGTGGAGTCTGTGAATAATACGCATATGCTGCAGTGTAAAAGTGAAATTAGACAATCTCAGCTTTACTCCATCTCTTAAATAAAAAGACTAATTAGGGCATCCAAAGAAGCACTAATTGGATATCATGCTGTTTGGCAAGTGATTTGGTTGTTTTTATGCTGTTGCAAAATGTTAGCAAAATAGTTGGCAGGCGTGCTTTTGTATGTTGCTTCACAACTGTGCTTCGGTTTCTTCTGGGCGCAGTTACATTGTGTTCTTTGGTGTATATTTTCCACTGGTCTGTTGTCTTTAGAGTTGCAACAACATAATAAAGTGTGTAGTTATTTACTAAGTTTCTGCTGCAGTTTTATCAATAGCCCACGTTATCCTAAAATTTTGGTTCACTAACAGGACAATACTGGGTAGGCATTAGACTGCTGGATAACACAACATACATGTTCTTTACAATGTAGGAACACTTACTGCATGATAAATATTTTATTGCTAATTCATTTTCCCTCTGTAATGGCTCGTGGTTCTACCCAGCTTTTTGCCCTCAGCCACCCGGTGAGGCTCACCATATTCTAAGAATGAGCAAACTGCATTTCAAAGATGCTGATCTTTAGTACAAGCTTGACTTCTCTCACCCTTGAGACAATTTTCATCTTTTTCCTATGGGCTTGAGCCATTCAAATTACGTTTAGCCTCTGGAGAGTGAAGGGTGTAATAGACTGGAATAGCGTTGTCTTAAAAGCAGAACGTTGGAAAATGTACGACAGAAGCAAAAACAAATATCTCAGCCTGCAGAAAGATATTTAGTGCTTGACGGTAGGGGAACCACGGTAGATGTTCCATTAATGCCCTCTGCTCTGTCTGTGCACAGAGCCGCCTAAATCCACTATGTTGAGGACTCACTTTGGAATTGGCCAGTCTAGTTGCAAGGTACATGTATATTTTTTAATATGTATATAGTGCAGCTAGTTTTTAAAGGAAAATTACCTAGGTAATTTCCCCTTTGAAAATATTCTTCCTTAAGGTATGTGATTACAAATGGCATACATACTCTGCACCTCCTATTTGTGTGGGTGGCTGAATGAGAATGCTGTTTATTCCCTTGGTTTAACTCCTCTCCCCCTCATACATTTTTAGGTCAGGGGCATAAAAATATTTAGTCTACTGGCCATTTCTAGCCCACCGTGGTCCTTTTATCAGCCCCACTGCGCCTGTCCAATGTTCCCTTTAAGCCCCACTGCACCCTTTTTCCTCCCATCAAGTATCCCATACTCCAGCATCTCCCCCTGCGGTTCTTCCCACTCCTGGTCCTCTCTACACCCCTTGCTTCTGAGTCCTATGCCTCTGGGCCCATGGCAGTGTTAGCAGTAAAACAGGTGCTTTGGCAACCATTAGGCCAAACATGGTTGTGTAGCACACCACTGGTCAGAGGGTGCCCATTACTTCCACTCCTCTCCCGGACATGCAGCGGTGACACTACAGCACCAAAATGTCCTTCTCTTCTAGGCCGCAGTGCCGTTCATGCTTCCACCCCCCTCCAATTTCACTTCCTGTTGAAAAGGAAGTTGAATTGGAGGGGGGTGGGGCGGAAGCACAGACTATACTGCAGTCCAGAAGGAAAGGTAAGTCTGGCACCATAGTGCCTTTTTAAAATGTACTACCACTACTGTGTGTCCCGGAGAGAGGCAGCAATGAGCACAGGGGCAGCGCTGCGAATGAGGTTCATCTAGGGTGCCTCGTTTTCTCACACTGGCCCTGCCACCTTCTCTGGCTCCTAATTCCTGTTCCCAGTGGCCCAAACGCAGAGGCAGAGAGCCTCTGAAGCTGGCACCAAAGCTCCTGTTTCACTGCTGCTGCTGTCACCGCTGCTGTGGATATGGTGGGTTATGGTTCTGATGGTGGCAGCAGGAGGTAGAAGGGGAATGGGAAGGAGTTGATGTTGGACTGGGGGGTAGGAGGAAATGCTAGAGATGGGTGGAGTGGGAATAGGGAGACAGAGGGAAATGATGGATGGAATGTGAGTCTGGAGAGAAGTGACAGTGAGGGGGAATATCAGTCGAGAGAAAGAAGAACCTGGGAGTCCTGAAGAAGAGATGAGATTGTAAGCTCTTATGAGCAGGGGCTGTCTCTTACCTGTATCTCTACAGCACTGTGTACACCTTTTAGCACTATATAAATAATAAATAGTAGTAGTAATAGCATGGAAGAGTAAGAGGGGATGAGTGATTGAGTCTGGGGGAATGTGATCCAGGGGTTGTTGAGGGTGAATGAGCCTGGGATGAAAGCATGTTAAGAAAGAAGGGAGCAAGCCTGTTCTTGTAGTTGAGAGAGAAGATACATTTTGAGAGGTAAGCTTGAGAATGAGAGATGAGAGAAAAGGATGAGAATGGAAGGGCTGAGAATGAGGTGAATGGGTGGGAGACGGGGACAGTGGATGAGTCTGGAGAAGCGTGATAGAGAGTGTGGGGGGAGGGTCAACCTGGGGGAAGAAAGCAGCTATTTGGATGGATGAGTGATTGAGTTTGGAGGAGGGGGGGTGAGTCTGTGCTGGGAGAGTGACTAAGGGTCAGGGTGAGAGACGGAATTATTCAGAAGGGAGAAAAAGGGAAGAGGTTGAAAGGACATACTTGTACGTGTTCTATTCCCGTACGCACAGCCCCCCCCCCCTCCACCTCCAACCTCTTAGCCCACGTGAGTGCATCAGAGATCTGATGTGTATGAGTGCAATGGTATGTGTGATTTGAGTGGATGGATTTGAATGGATATATGCTTGTATGAGACTGCATGGATAGTGAATGACTGTGTTGTCTTCGTCACTGAGTGCAAGGAGTGAGGTGTCTGTGATTGGTGGATTTGGGTAAATCCGTGGGTGTGAGTAACTAAATGTGGTTATGTTTGAGGGGATAAAAATGTCTACAATTGTGTAGTTGTGGCTGTATGTGGAAGTGCATGCATAAGTGAGTGCAAGAGAGTAAGGGATGGGGGAGTGGGTGTGGGATTGTTTTGGGGCCAGTTAGCTCGTGTATTGGGGGCCCTAAGATTTTTTTATGCCCTTCAAACTCCTTTAGCCCAGCAATCACAACAATACTATCTCCCTCCTCTGGTCATTCACATCCAAAGAGGAGCTCTCTTCAGTTGTCCTACTGACAGTGACTTTTTGTCACTGTGGCCCGACATTAAAATTAGTTTGATCATTTCATTCATTTCATTGAGTGGAGGAGTAGCCTAGTGGTTAGAGTGATTGCCTAGTACCCAGAAGATCAAGGGTTCAATTCCCACTGGCACTCTTTGTGACTTTGGGCAAGTCACTTTACCCTCCATTGCCTCAGAAGAAAAGGCTGACATCTACTTCCAGTGATACGTTGCCAAGAAAACCCAGAGGTAGCGGGGATGCCGAGTCAACACTGACTTGATGGCACTAAAAAACAACAAAAAAAGCGCTTTCATTCATTGATTTCTTAAATATTGCACACTGACCAACATGGCTGCTCATTGCAGATTGGGGAGAGCAACTTTCAGCCAGGTTAACTTGCCCATATACAGTAAATATCTTTTGGCCCATGCAAATGGCTTTGAAGATGATGTTGGAGCCCTTTGCCTGCCCTGCTGTTGGTGGGAGGTGGTGCTACAATATCACGTTTTCAGTCGCAAGGAGCAGGCAGTCTATCCTGAGCACTATCCTTCAGCAGCAGAGGGCACGCGTGCAGCTCCACGGGAACATGGCTTGGCAGCCCTCAGGCCTGAATATATTTTCTCCTGCGGACTGAAATCTGATTTGAGCTTTGCCTCAGGATTACAGCCCCCGTTATCTTCTATGAGATTGATTTTAGTTGTTTATGCTTTGGAAAAAAAACCGGAAAGCAGTCTAACTTCCTGAACTACTCATCTTTCCACACCTCATCTCAAAGTGCGTTTCATGCATGTACAGTAGGTATTTCCCTGTCCCAGAAGGATTAAGACGACCTTTATTTACTAGACCACGATATGCCAATAATGTGCACTGTTGGCCAATTAGCTTGCATTAATGGGCAGTAATGCAGCTTAATGTAAAAGGATTGATCCCAAGATGCATTAAGTAATAATGAGCTGTGAAGCATGGAAATGCATTCAAATCAGCTCATCATTATACAAATGCAAAACACAGCTTGCCTTCACAGACTGCATTATTCCAAGAAAGGTAACTCCTCCAGAAATGTTGTTACGTTCCCCCTCGGGAGCACAGTCCCACTAATGTCCAAAGATCATTGGATTGGTGAAAATACAAAACTCACACACCTCCAGCGCTCTTTCAAAGAAGTTGTGCCAATCTCAGCCTCCTTCCCAACCCACAACCCCATTAAATGACACAAATCCCTGAGATCTAGTGGGAGACAGGCGCGATTAGGGATCACTCTTGTCCCCATTAGACCTCAGGAATATATGTTATTTGATGGGGTAAGGAGTCAGGATCAAGACAATTTTGTTGAAAGAGATCAGAGGGCAGGTGGCACAACCCCTTTGAAAGGGGTGATCAGTGATAGAGGGCAGCTTTAGGGGTGGCAAAACATCTTTGAAAGAGATTGGGAGAGGGGGAGTTCTATTTGTATATGCACAGGCCCCTTTAAAGGTAGCAGCTCGCCAAGTTGGAGCCCACTTCTTTGACTTGCTGAGGATGAGAAAGCACAATGTCCCCAGTTGCATCAACACAAAACAAATTTATCATAGGATTCTCTAAAACATAGTACTGTGCATTATTGAATCCTGTGGTAGATTTTCCAATATTAAGATAGCGCACAAATATGATGTGTTACTGCAGGTTAGTAAGGGCCTACGTTTCTGCCTGAAGCAGTGAAAGGTAAAGTCGCTTGTTGACCGTCAAGGAGCATTCATGTGAAACTAGGATTTGAATCCTCACTTCTCTGGTTCTCAGCCTGCCACTGTAACCATTAAGTTAAAACAAAAACATTAGAAGAAAATGTAATCACTCGGTGCAGTGCAACACTTCCATGGAATACTCCTCTCCCCCCTCCTCCTTTAACCACCCCCTCCCCCAGGCCTGTAAATATGTACTTTGATGTGCTTAAATGTAAAAAATTAACCTATACCATAGTTGACCCACAGTACCTAGTGTTATAGTTATCCACTAACGCTTAGGTCGACATTCTAAGACATGAATGGCAGGGTTGGACTCCAATCCCCGAATACGGCTGAGACCGTATTCTGGTCCTCCTGCTCCCTGCATGCACAGGTCATTTGTGTGGGGAGTTGCCGGGTGGGGACGGGAGGACGCAGTGCCTGGGCAGAGTGGGGAGGGACCATTCAGGGCAGGCCACTGTATGTCCAGTGAGGGCAAGACAGACATCAGACTTATTCCACCTCGGAGGTGGAATAAGTCTCAGCCCTCGCAGCGATCGGGACAGGTGCCCCCACAAACCCGCAGAGCCACAGGAGGTGAGAGCCCTCGCTGACCGACCCTGCCAAGGGTTTGGCAGAGGGAAAATAATTTTGTATTGCTGTCTGGCCTTGCATGCACCTGCTGAGCATCCCAGTGCCATGGCGATGGGACGCCATGGCACTGGTACCCCAGTAGGAACACTGAGCGGTGGAGACAGGCAGCATACTGTGCACTCCGGCCTGTCCAGGTGACCTGATTCTGTCACCACAGGAACGTATAGCTCCCATGGTTGCAGAATCAGGCACAACTGTTCCCCATCCATTTTTGGACGTCCAGATGGGCCAGATGTGCACAGTATGGAATCGGCCTCTACATGTTTTATGTTCTATATAAAGCCATGTTGGCTATGTTGTTATCCTGTAACCGCTCTCACTCATAGATATTGAGGTATATAAGCACAGTTAAATAAATAAATTAGGCTATTTCTGGCAATACAGAGATATCAGGGAATGAATAATCAGGGTTATGAATATTGTAATAGAGCTCATACTGTATAACATAGTTCTAAACAGATACCAATCATCGAACATTGGTAAAAGAAGATTATTCATGTTTCCTGAGGTTTGCAGGATTTCTGAAATTGATAAGCATAAAAGAGATGTTAACAACGAACAGTTTTATGTCTTTCATGGAGTTTAATATTTGACAGAAAAACAAACCAGTTAACCTTTGGTCTTTGATGTTGTAGTTGCAGCCAATCTACTGTTCTCTGTACAAACATCTGAAAACTAGTGGCGCACTGATTTATTTTAGATCTAGATATAATATTCCTTTTAAGGTGATTTTTTTAATGCTTACCGTACATTGTCATGTTGGGCACAACTGAGAATATTATTTTTTAGCCTATATGCCAAGTTCTACAACAGATCGTTACATATTTGTGTCACTGTTTTAATAACCATAGAGTCAAACTCATAAGGGAGCCAGTTATGGAACAAAGCAATGCTCTATAAATTTCTAATGACTGTTGCTATGTCTCCAGTTCCACTGTTGGTTTTCTGAAATTCAGTGTCTGTAATTAAAACTCCATGCCATAAAATATTATCCTGCGACAACTTTATTTTTCTCATGGGATGCTTGCCATTTTTGAGACATACTTCATTGTTTCTGGTCTAAAGAAAAAAGTATAGTCTGCATTTTAAAAAGTGTGTTTAACACATGCTCTTTTATACAAAGAAATAGAAGCTGTATGTTAACCAACTTCCTATCTTTCACATTCAAACTGCGTATCTTAAGAGTGTTATTGGAACACTTAATGATTCACTTATAGAAACACAGAAACAGAAACTGATGGCAAAAAAGGTCACACAGCCTAGTCAGTCTGCCCATTCAAAAAGGCCAACTTCTACAACTCCTCCTTCTTCCCCAAAGGCCCTCGATGCTTGTCCCATTTTTTATTGATTTCTGATTCTGTGCTCATCTTCACCCCCTTCACTGCTCTTCTATGAATCTACTACCTTTCTGTAAAGAAATATTTCAATCCCATTTTGTAGTGTAAATACATTTCATAAAACCTAGGGCCCGATATTCAGCCCAGGCGGTCAGTGCTTGTAAAATGCCTCGCTGCCACAGGCAGAACAGAAACCCAATATTCAGTGCTGGACGCTGGATATCCTTTGGCACTGTATATCCTGTTTTAGTGCCAACCTCGGTCGCTATGCGATCAGTGGCGATATTTAGCAGCACTGGCTGGTTAGTGTTGCTGAATATTGGACTCAGTGGGGTTTATGCGGTTTTCAGGTCCTACGAACTGATAAGCCCTTCTGAAGATGCTGTAGATGTCAGCATTTATATAGTGACATTCCCAGCCCCTCCCCTCCCCCGTCACCCGATGTGGGTACGCCCCATGCTGCCAGTTCCCCCCCTCCGTGCAGTACAGTACGGTGCGGCACTGCAATGCACCCCCTCTGGCCTGGCCCACATAGGCAGCACAACAAACGTATGATTAAACTGGTTTGCTGCAGCGTCTTGACTTCGGCTGGGAGAGAAGAGCACCCAGCCCCTAAAGCTTGAGGCATCATGGCAAACCAGCTGAATCATAAGTTTGCAGTCCTGCCTCCATGGGGGTGCATGCCCCTCTCGGCCAGTACTCGGTGTGGGCTGCACCTACTGCCCTGCTCTTAGTATGCCACTGCATTTATACTTGCTCCAAGGCATCCAACAGTGTCAGCTGTTTTGGAGGACTGATAGAGGGGGCAATTGTGCTTATCTTTTTGGCATTAAAAACACATTGAAAATGTAAAACAGAGCTTTATAGCTTTGCTGCTTAACTGGCCCCCTTGGGCAGCACTTGCATGCCTAGGTTGCGAAATCACAACTTACGCATTCAGTATTGGTACTTACAGTGCAAAGACACTAGTGATCGGCTTTATTTTTGACTGTTTTCTGGGTGTTTTTTGCTTGTTTTTTTTAAATCTCTGCTCTTGCTGGCATGCTGCAAAATGCATATGTGTTTCCCACAGCCTTAGATGTATTTTAAAAAAGATTCCATATTCGGAAAAATGTTACAGTTCTAAAATGAACTGAATTTAATCTTAGGAGTTCAATTAAACAGGAAATCAGACTGACTGGATAAAATACCGGAGAGTAAAGGGATTCATTTAAAATGAATTTGCAGGTGCCAAGAAGTGAATTTGCTAATGGGAGAAATAAGGCATCCGACATTCAAAGCAAGTTATGCATTTGCTAGTAGATGGCAAACACAAAACTCGCCTATTCATAGATTTGTTTTGGTTATTTATCTGGCTGCTGAGCACACTAAATGTATCTTTTAGCAGCAATATTCAACATATATAGTCACCAGCGTGGTCACTGCTTACGTGTCTATTTGGTGGCACTATTTAAAAGGCAAATTTTAGATAGTATATGGAGATCAGAATTGAGGCGTACAAGTTGGGACATACACAATACTGCCTATATTTTAGTAAAGAGCTCTGCCAAACATGGAGCATGCAGGACACCAAGAGCCGGAGGGGCTATTTAACAAATGTACATGCACGAAAAATGAATGGAGGAAACTTTCCACCCTGCATGTTGGTAACTTGCACTACACGCATAAGGAGGGATTCAACAACTTACACATGTAAGTTGGTATTTGCAAACCTAGATATATAAATGCTGTCAATCTCTCCTTTAAAGAATTGGCCAAAATGTGCGCTTTTTAAAACCTATACATGCCAGGGAGCAGCTGTAAATCCTGATGAGGAAAATTCTGGTCATACTCATGCATTACATGTCTGAAATAGGAAATGCACGTGCAGACTTTTGACCCACCCAGACCATGCTCTGAACGCCCTCTTACAATTTCTATGTATTATGGACGTCCATGTATAGATTTAGCCCTTTCTTAAATCGCCGTTTAAGTTTAAGTTTATTAGTTTAATATACCGCTAAACGTAAAGGAACATCATAGCGGTTTACAGAGTTCAAATCATAATGGTCACCGTAGGGTGAAGGGAAAAAAGGAAAATGCCAAATTTGTGTAAATGCCAAATTTTCTATGTGAAAATTGCGAACAAGGTTTCTAAAATAACCCCCTATGGCTACGATTCTGTAAGGTGAATAGCAGAACTGGATGTCCAGCCCCGCTATCTGCTCTCAGCCAATTCTGCACCCCAGTCCCACTGCACAAGAACAGCTGTGCATGCTGCGGGAGACGGGGGCGGCACAGGGGCAGAGAGTAGACAGAGCGTGGGCGGGGCCAACCCCCGGACGTACAGGGCAATTCCGGTGACAGCCCTGTACATCCATCACCAGGGGGGGATGGCCATCTTATTCCATCTTGGAGATAGAATAAGCGCTGACCGCTCCCCTGGATTGGCCAATGACGGAGAGCTGGGGGAGTTCACGCCACCCGATCCGGGTCCCGTCTACCCCCGTCAGGCAGCAGGGAAATGGGAGGTCTGAGGCAGCAGGCAGATTGAGCTGGGGGGACAGGGACATCCCTATGGCAATGCAGGGGCATGCCGGACCATCTCTACAATCCCGATCCTACACTGCTCAGGGCCATCCAGATGGCGCAGACGTGCCTCTAAGGGAATCGGGCTCAACATGGATGGTGCTGCTGAATATATGTACCACTTAATCCAAATGGTGGCCATTCTGGCTGAAAATCTGGCCCAAGAGTGAAAAAGTGTATTCTTGATATAAACAGAAGTATATTGTATTTAACTCCAGTAGTTATTTTAAAAAGACTCTTATTTCCTCCGCCCATTCTTACCCACAGAGCATTATTTTCGCTAACCTCCCAGACTCTGCTCAACTCCCAGCACCTTCTCATCCTCCTTTCTTTATTCTGCATATGAATGAGCTGACAGCAGATCAGTGATAGTCCATTGGACTACCTGTTTGGAAGCGCAGACCCAACTTTTTTTTTTGTTTTAATCTCTTTTTATTGAAAGCATTCCATGATACAAAACTTTGAATACAACAAAAATATACAATTTAAATGTCAAATAAGTTGAAACTTCTTTACTAACCTAAAAAATAAAAAAAGGGAAGAGTAGGTCCAAGATATAATTATATAAAACAAAAAAATACTATATTAATACGCCTAAAACTGCTTCTGACAAATCAACAACCCCACAACCTGTAACAAGAAACTATGTAACTAATATTGTTAATACTCTTGTTCTCCAAGTTTAATGCCCTTGTTCTATGTAATGTTCCTTGTTTATTGTTCAATGTAAACCGCTTTGAATATAAGAAAAGCGGTATAGAAAAATTGTTAAATAAATAAATCGGCCTGACCGAATCATATCAAACTTCCACATCCAAATCATGTTCTTCCGTATCTAAATCCAATTGCTGCGCACAAACGCAAAAATTCAGAAAGTTGCTCAGCTTCAGAGAAAAGATAACCCTTCTCCTGATACACCACTTGACATGTACATGGGCATTGTAATAAAAATAAATTCTCCAGATCAGTAACCTGAGGTCTTAAAAATAAAAAAAATGTTCTATGATTCTGAGCCTCCATAGCAAGGCCAGGATAAATCCTATTGATTTGACCAAGAAATTTAGAATCATGCTTAGAGAAAAATAATTTAAACAACAAATCACAATCAGATTCAATAAAAAAAGAAACAATTAGAGTGGCTAATTCTAAACTTTCAGGTAACAAAGATAAAGAACTGTCCAATACAGACGCTTCCATTTTATCACCATCTTGCTTAACAAATTTCCTAGAATCCCTTCCTGAAAGACGCTGTGTTGGGAGATAGTAGGCAGAAACCACGTGGTAAAACTGTCTCTGAAACCCTGTTTCTTTTGAATAATTACAAAACATATCCTCAGGGGAAATAGTTGCTAATTTAGGAAAAATAGGTAATCTAACAGTCTTTCTCCGTACAAGATTTTCATCAATTTCAAGATGGCAAGTTATAAAAGACTCAGCCTTAGCTATCTGTGAACAATTATATTGAACCAAAAAGGATTCAAGTAAAAAAAAAAATATTTTCAACACTATCAACAGACCTTTCATAAGATTGTAGACTCTCTTCAAACTTAATAACTATATTATGCTACAACTCAATTTTTGTGAGAACTACGGACTCCAAGTGTGCAAAGGCTTGCAAAAGTAATCTTACAGATTTGTCCTGAGAAGTCCCAGAAAATATTTGCTGAGTAGGAACCTCCAAATTTATAGATTCCCTCGGTTCCATTTTAGACAACACAGCGTCAGGAAACGTCGAAGAATAGACACTATCCAAATTCAAAATCTTAGTTCTACGTTCCATTGCATCAAATGAATCATCATTAAAAGTAAAGTCCTGAGTTCCATAATTGCAGACCGCTGTAAAACCAAACCCGGTATACTGGCTGAAGGCTGGGTAGAGGAAACCTTCTCTCA